>OU342858.1:17003345-17639743 GCA_910591665.1 Ectemnius continuus | reverse complement strand
CCTCTCAGGTTGACCATCTCCTCCGGGCAGCTAAATATTATAAATATTGGTCTCGGTTACCGGGACCTGGCGCCCAGTGAAGCGCCCGGAGGACCTGAGTTGCGGAGGGGAAGCGCGGCGTTCATTTCCTCGTCTCCCTGGTCAGTTTGCACGACCCGCTGATCAGGGAAAACGGTGGTATTGTACGGATTTCATGTCTTTTTGTTAGTTAATGTCTTTGTACGGATTATAGATTATAGATCGGTAACGTAAACGCGACATTTCGCCGTGGTGCCAACTGGTGTGAAAAAAGTGAAAGTCACATTTTTAGGAATTGCTGAGTGACATGAATCGTAATCCGACTCGCCTTTTTCACGAGTAAAATAAGCAGCAGAATTCATATCTCCCGAATGACTGAATCGGTTCGCTTGATTCTTGGCCCATTCGATTCAGAAAAATCGGGGAAAAATACAAAATTGAGAAATAAATTCTTGGAGCTATAACTTTTTCATAAATCGAGGTGAAAGTTTTCTAGTAGACGACAACCGCTACACTTCGGGATAAGTATCTCCGGTAGTCTCGCGCCGTCCTATGTATACTGCGCCGTCCTATATATACTACTACTTGGCGCGAGGCTCTACCGAGTCTCCTGATCATGCGTCAAACAGAAACGAACTGACTAACCGCGGCCTCGCATAACACTGGTGTTGTCGCATGGTCGTGTTTATGTACTGCCACCGTATTCCCAGCTGCACGATTACAGCCTGTCGCGAGGGTGGCAATCGTGCAGGGCAAACTTAGGCCAGGTTAGGCTCTCCGGTCTCGTGTCTCTTGGGCGCCAGGCCTTCGCAAGAAGGCCGCTCGTATAAGCTGGAATATTCTCGCCACGAGCTCGGACAGACCAAAACTCGGCAGGGGAAATTAAGAAGTTTAGGCCCGACGGGCCTCTTTAAGGTAGAGAGGGATGGGAACTTGAGAAATCGGGATCCCCGTTGCGAGGCAGGAAACTCACGCGACACGAGTTCGAATCTAACAACCGTTTATTTCCGAATACGGCCGGCGATACGGCCTTAAAAACTAATTACACCTAACCAGCTCGAGCTAGCGCGCGTTCAAGCCTAGGCCACGAAGGCCCCTGTACAATCTAACATCGGCGATACTAGGGTTTCGGTCCCCGAAGGACTAACGCAAAAGATCTCAGGAAAGATGTTCAGCCCCTGGCCTCTAAGGCAACCAGATGATGGGCTCGCGACAAGAGAGCTCTCTCGAAGGAGAGGAAATATATGCAATCAATTAGGCTCGCGAGAGTCGCCTGGTATTAGGTGGCGAGATCGGACAATAGGAGGCAAGTTTGCTTTGTTCGCCCGTGTGGCGAACAACAAGTGGCGTGTCGCAAAATGGCGGCCGAGCCGCGTGTTCGGCGAACGATCGCCCTAAACGCCGGACTTAGAGGCGACTAGACGAGTCGCACCAAGGAAGGCTGAGCTATTCGGCTGAAGGCCCTACGAACATTACTATGAAAACGTGGAATCGCGAGAAATCGACACCGGGATCACAACAATAAAGGCGGGTGGCAGAACTACATGAGGCGTATCTTTATTCTACTCCTCGTTTGGCCTAGCTTCGGGAGCTAATAGGTTTTCGGCCTTCGGATGT
Organism: Ectemnius continuus; assembly: GCA_910591665.1. Classification (NCBI taxonomy): domain Eukaryota; kingdom Metazoa; phylum Arthropoda; class Insecta; order Hymenoptera; family Crabronidae; genus Ectemnius; species Ectemnius continuus. The sequence goes on along the minus strand of OU342858.1, from coordinate 17,638,108 downwards.
TCAATTAGGCGCTTCTCTTTCCTTCGCAGGCTCTCTCTCTCTCTGTTCTCACAATCGGTCGCTCGGATTAGTCGCTGTGGATTCGCTCAGCTCGCTTGCGCTCACTGCCAAAGTCGCACTCTAAGTGACGAGAAAGAGCCCCTAATTTGCCTGGCCGCCTCAAGTAGCGCTGCACGCCCTAGCCTAGATCCCTATTGGCGCTCACGGTCAAGGCTGGTGTCGGGTTCGATCTCGCGCGCTGCGATCGATCCCGACTGGGTTCCTATCGCGAAGGCCGGCGCTCCGGCCTTCGTCCGGTCCAGGGGTGGCGTTTTAGCGAACGCTTTGGCGCCCGCTCGTCCGCCTTCGAAGAAGTCCCGGTCCCCCGTCGGTTATCATCAGGGCTCCTCCGTTCGTCCAGCTGCCCTCATGGCCACTCGGGCTGCCGGATATTTCCCCTCTGCCAGCCTTACTCCTTAGCGCCTCGGTTCTCTTCCCTTCCTTCGATGTTCGAGCGCAGATGATCAACGCTAATGTTACTCGAGTGACGTTACAGATTATGTCGTTAATCTCGGAATACAGACTGACTCTTGATCGGCCTCAGCGTACAGAAAGTTCGTAATCAAAATACAGAGTTCTACGGTTCACAATAATCCGGGAAGATCGCGACGAGCATAGAAAATAGGAAGCTTGCAGTAGTTTGAGCGAGAAACGAGAAGCAACGAATCCTGGCTGGAACCCGAACGGAATTGGTTCCTTACAGAATGGCCAGGCAGAAGGAGGATTTGCTTACCGCTAGTAATTTATTTGGTGGCCGCTGGATCGAGGTACGGTCTCACTTCCTTCCTTCCTTCCTTCCTTTCTAATATTAGTTTTCGCTATTCGTTCGGTAGTCTCGCACGTCCGCTCGCAACGCTCGCCAATACAAGAGTGCCGAATCTCGGCACGCGGGCCGTAACGTTCGCCTAGCCGCCTTTGTCTCGAAGATCGAATCTTATTGGTCGCCGGGTTCTACTGCGCGTAAAGGACTTCGATGTGCCCTCGGACGAGCGACGCCAGGGCCGTACTGGCCCAACTGTGCGCCAACCCCGCATCGCGGAGGAAATATGATGTCCACTCCTGCGTTGCTGGGTGTCTCGGAATCGCCTGCCTCACCACCCAGTTCCCGTCGATGATGACCAGTCGTCGGCGGTAACCTTCGGAGGCTGCTGGTTCCTTAGGCTCGTCCTGGTCGAGCCGAATCCTCTTGCTGGCAAATTTGGTGTCTTCGGGTGCTGTGGGCTGATATTCGTCCCTGGGTTTCCTTGGGTGTGCTAGTTGGCTCGGGCGAAATAGTGGCGTTAGTTGTGGTTGCTTTAAGATCTTCCGGATCTCCCTTGAAGACGCTAATTTCCGCTTGTCTACGGCGCTACGTTTAAGTGTTGGTTGGGCAGCTTGTGACGTACGCAGGGCGTAACGTCACAGTACGCCTAGAAATCCCCGTGGCAGATCTCAGCGCGTGAAGAATGCGTTCAAATGAAATTAATAATGTATATGTTACCACCGTTTTCCCTGATCAGCGGGTCGTGCAAACTGACCAGGGAGACGAGGAAATGAACGCCGCGCTTCCCCTCCGCAACTCAGGTCCTCCGGGCGCTTCACTGGGCGCCAGGTCCCGGTAACCGAGACCAATATTTATAATATTTAGCTGCCCGGAGGAGATGGTCAACCTGAGAGGGAGAGCAAGGGCGGCGGACCACGCGGATATTAGCCCGGCCGGCTAGATGTTCGGGAGAGGGGCGGGGAACAAGGGAGGCCGGGGACAACACACTATGCAACACAGATAGCCAAAAGAGACACGACTTCTCTTGATAACAAACGCCCTGTTTATTTATGTCGGGCGAGCCGACGGTGCTACAAACTAATTATCCTACAGCAAACCGGACTATCGCGCTCCCGGTCCTAGGCCACGAAGGCCCCTATACAATCTAACCCCGCGGTAGCGGGTGGTCAAGAGTGCGGCCGAGAAGCGGCCGGAAAAGTGAAGAATCGCGAGTTATAACGGCCGAAGAAAGCGGGATCCGCAATGCCGCACAAGCGGAAAATCTACCGAGCGGTCCCGGCAACAAGTGGCAAGATGGCCACCACTTGTTTGGCGAACGCGATTCTTAATTGCTACCGCGTGACTCAGTGCGACTCGCGAAGTCGCCCCAAGGAAGGCAGGACAGTTACAGGCTTATCTGACTCTAACAATAAATACAACAATTGCGAGGAACCCGATTACCGGGCTCGGAACTTTTACGCAAAGATTCTACTAATAGGGCACGAAGGTGTGAGGCTTACCGCTGTTAATCTCCGGTCTCTTACACCGGTATTCCTCCTTCTAGCCTGCTCTTTGAAAGGCCTAAGTCCAGGCGTCTGGAACGGTCGGAGATAATCTCGCTCTTTTTCCCTTTCGTCTATACCTCTCGGTGTTTCTCTCTCTCTCTCTCGTCACTTCACTCACAAACGGAAAATGCTCGGATACAATGGTCGCTTGGACGGTCGCAATCTGAGTGACGAGAAAGAGTCCTTATTTCGCTACGTAGCCTCACACCCTCAGCGCCACTACCCCTCGAATCCTCCCGTGGCTCCATCCATTAGGCGGTGTCGCAATCGACCCCGCGCGTTAGGATCGACTTCGACCTCTTCTATCGACCGCTTGAGACCGCTGTCCTTTCGGTCGACATCAGGAGTGACGGGCTCCCAACTCCTCGCTCCGACGTGCTCGGGTTGGCCGTCCGTCTTCCAGGGCAGCTCCGGCGTCCCGTGTGCTGGCCCCAGCTCGCTCGGCCTGGGAGGATTGACCATCCTCGGAGCCGAACTTATCTCCACGCCTAATGGACAGCCGTTCCACTAAGCGGCTCAGTCCGTCGCGCTCACCTAGGTGCCTCTCGGCGTTCCAAATTCGCATTAGTGCCTGTCTTATTTGCCTGTGCCTGCCTTGGAGCAACGATGGTGACGAGGCCCGAACGCTCGGGCGAGTGAGAGAGAGAGAGAGAGAGTGGCCACGCGGGCGTTCCCCTGGCCTCCCTTGCGGGGGTGAGGAGTATTCTTGTGGCGAGGCTAGCTTGCCCCGTCACACTCCCCCCCCTTTAAAGGGGCCAGGTTTATCCGCCGCCCCACACCTCCGGTGCCCAAGTTCCTTTGGCCCTCTCGGGCCCCTCGCATCGTTGCTCCAGTTCAGGCGAAATGATTTCCTTCACCTGCTTAAAGAAACTGGACGTCAGTACATATCACAGGTACGAGGACTAGAAATACGTCAAGATTTTACCTCCTTACTGTAGGGCACTCTTAACTACGGTTGACTAGGGTTGACTACTCTACGGTAATGACTATTTGACGACTAGGGGTTATTCCTATTGAAGACGGTAAAGATCGCTGGATCCTGTTGACCTGCGGGCGCTCCTACGAAGACAGCTGATGGTGGGAAGCCTGACGTCACAGGCTGCGCGCGCCGCTCCTTGGTAGCTGGCGTGCGTCGGCTGGCTGGTAAGCGGCTAGCCGTGAGGCGCTTGAGATATTCAGCGCTTCGCTCACTCCCCACCTTCGGCAAGCTTCGGGAGTCCTCGTGAGGCTTCGGCTGTCGTACGGCTGGCTGCCGAGCTCTGGTCTTCTGGTGCCAGCGCTCGCTGGCTTCGGCAGCCGTCGTAGATCTTCGTAGCCGCGCTCGGTGTCCGGCGATCGGCGGCTTGCGTTGGCGGAGGCTCAGGTGTTAGCGGCCTCGGCGTGGTTCCTCCCACCCTTCCTGCTCTTCCTTCCACGCTATGTCAGCTGTTCTTGACTATTGCAGCCCCGTGGCTGGGGTGCGTTGTCTTGAGCCGCTCTCCCGTCTTCGGTGGCCGGTGGTCGCCACTCAGTCTTTTCTTCTTGTTGGGGGGTTTGGTGTGTTGGGGGGGCTTGGCCCAAGGGCCGATGTAGTTTGCCCCCCCGAGGACTCTTCCCCGGTCCTCCTCCTCCGGGCGCGGGTGTTCGGCGCCCGGGAATCCTACGGCCGCTGGTGGTCGGCGGCCGAGTCTCCTACGGCCGCTGGTGTTCGGCGGCCTCTATTCCCTCGGCCGTGGATGGTCGGCGGCCGCTATGGTCCCGGCCGCGGGTGTTCGGCGGCCGTTACTTGTATGGCCACGGATGGTCGGCGGCCTTCGCGTCCCACTCCTTAGTGGGCGCGTTTCTCCTCCTCCATTCGCCTCCTGGAGGCATATTTTGCCTCCTGGCGGTGCCAGGGTCGGCTTGCGTAAGGGCAGCGCGCCGTGGTGGCTCCTACTGCCCCGCACCTTTTACAATAAGCCCTCTTGGGCCATGGGCAGTGGGCCTGCATATGATTAGCATCCCCGCAATTCCAACAGGAATTCGTCGGGGCCTCCATGAGCGCGAGGAGGCGGTCGGGGTCCTTCAACTCCTCCTTTTTAATGCCCCTCCGCTGGAGGATTTCCCTCAGGAGGCTGTCATTCCCGCTCTTCTCTGTTCCTGCTTTGTCCTGGTCGTGGGCTCGCCTTTGGGCCGCCCGTATCTCCTCCAAGTGCCCCACGATCAAACCCGTTGGGTTCTGCTCGATAGTTAGCCGGCGGGCTCGTCCGGCCGGCCTTCCGGGAGTCGTTGTAGCGTCTCCCTGTCCTCCTGGTCTTGGGGTGGCCCTTACGCTGGGACCGGGGAGGTTCTGAGTGCGGGGGAGGGAGTGATGCCCTCCAATCCACCTTTTCCCTCTTAGCATCCCCCGAATTACTAACCCCGACATGATTCCCCGGTCATAGTGTATTACTTTCTTCTTTTCTGGCGTTGGCTCGTTGTCTCCCAACGCAGGGTCTCCGCCTTCGGACGCTGTAAAGTAGGAGTCTTCCGACTCCGTATCTGTCCCTTCCCACGTCATGACTTCTCCGGACATCTGCTGGGGCGGAAACACACACACATACCCTTATACCATTACCCGGAGTCAACCCCTCAAACTTCCCCGGTGTATCCTATTCTCTATTATTCCGTGCCGACATAGGGTTTTACATCCTGCACATGTACCTTACCTGCTGCCCTGCCTTCCAAGGTCTCGCACTCGTAGACTACGGGCGATAATTTTTTCGCGATTCGGAAGGGCCCGTGGAACTTTGTCGCTAATTTTGCCGCAAAATTCTGTGCTGCGGAGGACAGCACGTGTTGCCTCTTTAACACCAGGTCGCCCTTTCGATACTCGCAATGCCGCCGTCGCAGATTATAATGGTGGCTAGTCTTAACGTACGCCGCTTCCAAGCTTTCGAGCACCCACCTTCGGATGTCGCCTAACCTCGCCATCCTTTCCGACCATTCCGCACGGTCGGTCTGGGAGACGTCGGCCTCCCCAGCTCCGTTCGCCCCCTCCCCCCCACGGAAACAGCGAGCCGGCTCGGGCTCGCGACCGAAATTGAGGAAGGCTGGCGAAGTGTCAAGAGCCGAATGTTTCGCGGTATTATATGCGAAACGGAGCTGGGGCAGGTAGACGTCCCAGTCGCGGTGGTCTTGCTCTATGTATGCGACAATCATTGTTTTAAGGACGCGGTTGACCCGTTCGACGGGATTCGCTTGGGGATGGTAGGGAGGTGTGGTGGCCAGTCGCAAACCGTAATCCGCGGCGAGCTTCTTAAGTGTTGCGTTAACAAACTCCGTGCCGTTATCCGTTAGGAGTACCTTGGGCACTCCCCATCGCGAAAAAATCAAATCCTCTAGGGCATCCCCGATCTTCTTCCCCGTAGCTTTTCGTAACGGGCAGACCTCTATCCACTTGGTAAAAAGATCTTGTATGACCAAGATATACATGAAGCCCGCCCGACTACGTGGGAGCGGTCCCATTATATCCGCGGCTATTACAGTCCAGGGGCTGTGAATTACGCGGCGGCCCATTTCGCCCGCGGCAGGCGCTTGCTCGACTTTTATCAGTTGGCACGTTTCGCACTTTTTAATGTATTTCGCGACGTCCCGATACATTCTCGGCCAATAATAACGTATCGCGAGGCGCTGGTATGTTTTCTCGCGGCCGAGATGCCCCGCCTGTGGTTCATCGTGCGCTTCAGATAAAATTTCGCGCTTTTCGGAATTACGTGGGACCCACTTCCACTCATTCAGGTCGCTGCCTAATATTTCCGACTTTAAAGGATCGCTTCTGCGGAAGTATAACCGATCTCCCTCGATTTTCCAATCCCGGTTGTCCGGGGATTTCGCGACGGCCGCGTATTTCGCGTCATACCACGCGTCCGGGAGAGCGGCTAGTTGAGCTAACTCCTCAGCGACCTGGATTTCGTGTACGTGGGCCAGTGCGCCAGCGACCGGATGAACGTAGCTCGGTGTTAGGCTGATGTTACTCGCGATCTCGCCCGTGGGGGCTTCAGTATCGAACATCCGCGAAAGTGCGTCGGGAACGTGATGTAAAGCTCCCTTCCGATGGGTGATCTCAAAGTCGTGACTTTGCATTTCAAGTGCCCATCGAGCAAGACGACCTGTCGGATCCTTCAAATTTTTCAGCCAGCGTAGGCTGCTATGGTCTGTAATAACCGTGAAATGGTAGCCCTCTAAATACGGACGGAATTTTCGGATGGCCCATAAAACAGCTAAACACTCTTGCTCGGTCGTGCTGTACTTTCGTTCCGCGTCACTCAGCGTACGGCTTGCGTAGGCCACCACGCGTTCTACTCCCGAGATTTCCTGCGTTAAGACAGCGCCTAATCCCACGGTACTTGCGTCTGTTTGTAACACGAAGGGCAGCTCGAAATGGGGATACGTTAACACGGGCGCGGTAGCGATCATGTGCCTGAGATGTTCAAAAGAAGACTGCTGTGCTTCGGTCCAGGTCCATTTTTTATCTTTCCGCAGCAGCTGGGTTAGACTTTCGGCGATTGTCGCGTATCCCGGGATAAACTTCCGGTACCAAGAAGCCATACCGAGAAACCGCTGAAGTTGCTTCACCGTACGAGGTTCTGGATAATTGAGAATCGGCTGGATTTTCTCTTGATCTACTTTGAGGCCGTCCTCATGAACAATGAACCCGAGATACCGGACCTCTGACCGGCAGAATTCACATTTCTCCGGATTAATTGCCAAGCCGGCGTCCAGTATTTTGTCCAGAATCCTCCCCAGCCACTGCAGATGCTCGTCAAAGGTGGTAGTGACTATGATTATATCGTCAAGATACGCAAACGCGAAAGGTTCCATTTCCGCCCCAATTAAACTGTCGAGTAATTTTTGGAATGTCGCGGGCGCGTTGGTCAGGCCGTACGGCATACGAATGAATTGATACAGCCCTCGAGCAGGCACTGTAAAAGCCGTAATCTCTTTGCTACCCTCCTCCAGAGGGATCTGGAAATATGCCTGACTCAGATCTAACGTGGAAATGTAACGGGCTGCCCTTAGTTTGTCCAGAATACTACTCATTATGGGTAACGGGTACGCATCTTTGCGAGTGACTTCGTTGACTTTGCGAAAGTCTAAACAGAACCTATACGTGCCGTTCGGTTTCCGTACCATGACGATTGGACTGGACCAAGCGCTGTGAGAAGTCTCAATAATACCGTCCGCGAGCAATTGATCAACCTCTTTATAAATCGCCTCACAAACTTTGGGCGAAACCTGATAATAACGTTGTTTTATGGGCGGACTGTCGCCCACATCGATCTTATGTTTTATGAGCGTCGTGCAACCGGTCTTCAACGTGAGATTGTTTATACGTTGCTCCAAGAAGTTACTCAATCGTAGTGTTTCGCCTTCGGTAAGGCGACTAATGCCTCGCAAGCTCGGCCGTGTATACTCGCCCGACCGGAAAGGATAGAATTCGTCCGGCCTCGATAAGAAAACCCACTTGCGCCATGGAAAGATGGGAATTATTCCGAAAACGTCAATTGCATCGACACCCAGTATCATGCGCTCACTCAATGCCTCTATCACCTGTAAATAAATTCTCCTGGTTTCCTTTTCTATCGTAACGTTAACGTAGCCCGCGTGTCTCGCACAACGAACGGATTCGTCAGCGAGCGCGTAATATCGGGGGACTACGGGGGTGAGAGGAGCGGCCTTGCCGAGACTTTGAGCGAACGTTTCGCTCACAAAACTCTCACTTGCCCCCGTGTCCACGAGCGCGTCCACGGCGAGATCTCCTATTGTTACGCCAACGTAAAGGAGTGGGATAGGTTTGGAGGCAGGACGCAATGAGGTGGTGCAAAGAAAATCCTCTTCCTCCTCTGAGTCCTCGGATGTCGTAGAGGCCTCCTCTTCTCCCGCCGTCGCCAATGCCTCGCTTAGCGCCGGTCGGCTTCGTTTCCCGAGCACTTCGGGCACTTGGCGGTCGGTGTTCCCGCCACGTCGCACCTCACGCAATACGGAATTTCCGCAGCTGTGCAACGGCTTCTTCGGTGCCCGGTTCTGCCGCATCTCCAGCATCTTGGAGGTAGAATGGAGGCTGGAGCGGCAGGTGCCGCTGTCGATTCGCCGCCGATCTTCTTCTTTGCGACGGCCGGGGACGTCATTTTGGCGAGCCGACCTCTGTTGTTGCGCCTGGTGGCAGGTGAGGGTGGGGGAGCGGTAGTAGGAGGAGGTGGTATAGGTGCGCAGCAATAGTGATGCGCCTGATACTGGTGCTCGCAATGAGTTGTCAATGGCGCGTATGTTTCGGGCGGCTGATAAGGCGCGAAAGGCGGTGGTGTTGCCGAAACGTAATACGGCGGATAATTCGCCGCGCCAGTCGCACCCACGGTCGGAGGAGCTTGCGGAGGTGCCGGCCAACGCCCAGCGGGAGCGGTGACATAATACGTATGCGCTGGTTGGCCCGATGCCCTATTTGTTTCTTTTATTCCGGCCTCAACACTCGGGGCCCACGAGTGAGGAGGCATGGGTCTATGTATGGGTGCGGGTGACTGGGGAGGGGCGGCGGCAGTTGGGGGAGGCCCCGTCGCCCTTGGCGACACTTGGGCTTGCACCTCTTGTGGCGCGTCTTCCTCCAATGCCGTAACCATCTCCGCCAGTTCGTCGTATGTGCGAAAGGATGTTTTCGGGATGAGACACCGATAGTATGGGCGCATATTTTTATATATAATTTCTCGGAGGGTGGCGTCCGAGTATCCGGGATTTAACCGCTCTGCCCGTCGGAGTACGTCAGCCAGGTATAGAAAGAAGGGTTCGCCTGGCAATTGTTTTCGAGCCAATATTTCCATCATTCGATCCAAAGTTGGTTTGCGCTCGAATGCCTTTAAGAAGCCGGCGACGAAGGCAGGCCATGTCCGATGGAAACGTCGGGTGGCTAAATACCAATCTTCAGCCAGTCCACCCAGGAGAACGAGCACGTTGGGAATCAGCTGATGATCTTCGATCCCATGGAATCGTGCCCGTGCCTCGACAGCTGACAGAAATCGATCGGCGTCCTCTCCGGGGTTTCCGTGGAAGCGGTGTGGCCACTGCGACATGATTTTGCCGATGCGCTCGTTAACCACGGCTTCCCTCCCGCGCGAATACACAGGAGCTGGCTCGGGGATGTCTTCTTCTCTCTCAATTACCAGGCGATATCCCCCTGGTAGCCTGACGCACTCCTCCGGTCGTGTGTGGGATGGGATCGGATAGGTGGTAGTTGGAGGGGCATTCGGGGGAATCGCGCTGTCCACGCGGCGTCGCGGCAAAGGGCTAGCGTGCCATACGCTAGCATAAGGAGCGAAATTTTCCTCGGTTGCACGAGGCTCATAGAAAGTACTCGACGGTGGTGGGGGGTCTACGCGCACGCGGTATCCCGCTCGAGCTGCCTCGACTTCGAAGTTTGGTGGTGCGGTGTAAGGGGGGATATGCTCTACGGCTGGAAGCGGCGCGGGATTCTTGTCGCGCGTAAGACGGCTAGGAGCGGGGGGAGGAGACGGAGAAAGTCGCGCGTCCCCTTGCCCCGCAGCTCCACCCAACCCACTTGGGCCTGGCTGTGGGCTGGGGGGACGAGGGAAATTGTCCCGAGCATCGAGTAGCTCGGCGGCGATCGCGACGTTCGGGGGGGTGAGGGTAATATTAGGGGCGATGAGCCGCACTCGCGTGCCCACTTGCTCTCCCCTATCCCCTGTGATTCCATCCCGTGCGGGCGCAGGATCCGTCGGCAATCCGCCCGCTGGAATCGTGGAATGATCTAATTCTTCTAAGCTGGGGATATTTGGCCGCGTCGCGAGATGCTCCTTCGCCCGATCTAACGTACAAAATATCTCCGAGAGGCTGACCGGGGTTCCCTCCTCGGGAGCCGCCCCGGCCCCCTCGTCCTCACCTTGATCGTCGTCCGCTCGCGGATCTAATGCGAGGCGGTCTATTAATCTCCGCCTCATCTCCTCCGCTGTTCCGCCGGTGTCCATTCCTTGGACCTGCAAAAGACCGCGCAAAATATCCGCGCCTACGCCACCATACATCTGTTCTAGCTCCTTACGGGAAATTCCCCGTCGCCTTGGAGGCATGCTGAAAGGCAAGCGCTACGACTTCGTCGGGCAGACCAGTGTTATCGGCGCGCAATGTTTACGACGGCCGACCCTCGGTCGACCGGCAGGCAGGAGCGCTTTGTTCCACGGAGCCCACGTTTTTTCTACCCGCTCGCACTGAGTACCTAGCTGCGTCGTCACGGTTTGCTATAGGCAGGGATTTTGGCTATCTGTAAACCGTGCTCTCAGCTATGTAGTCCCCTTTTTCCCTCGTGGCCCCACGTTGGGCGCCAAATTTACCACCGTTTTCCCTGATCAGCGGGTCGTGCAAACTGACCAGGGAGACGAGCAAATGAACGCCGCGCTTCCCCTCCGCAACTCAGGTCCTCCGGGCGCTTCACTGGGCGCCAGGTCCCGGTAACCGAGACCAATATTTATAATATTTAGCTGCCCGGAGGAGATGGTCAACCTGAGAGGGAGAGCAAGGGCGGCGGACCACGCGGATATTAGCCCGGCCGGCTAGATGTTCGGGAGAGGGGCGGGGAACAAGGGAGGCCGGGGACAACACACTATGCAACACAGATAGCCAAAAGAGACACGACTTCTCTTGATAACAAACGCCCTGTTTATTTATGTCGGGCGAGCCGACGGTGCTACAAACTAATTATCCTACAGCAAACCGGACTATCGCGCTCCCGGTCCTAGGCCACGAAGGCCCCTATACAATCTAACCCCGCGGTAGCGGGTGGTCAAGAGTGCGGCCGAGAAGCGGCCGGAAAAGTGAAGAATCGCGAGTTATAACGGCCGAAGAAAGCGGGATCCGCAATGCCGCACAAGCGGAAAATCTACCGAGCGGTCCCGGCAACAAGTGGCAAGATGGCCACCACTTGTTTGGCGAACGCGATTCTTAATTGCTACCGCGTGACTCAGTGCGACTCGCGAAGTCGCCCCAAGGAAGGCAGGACAGTTACAGGCTTATCTGACTCTAACAATAAATACAACAATTGCGAGGAACCCGATTACCGGGCTCGGAACTTTTACGCAAAGATTCTACTAATAGGGCACGAAGGTGTGAGGCTTACCGCTGTTAATCTCCGGTCTCTTACACCGGTATTCCTCCTTCTAGCCTGCTCTTTGAAAGGCCTAAGTCCAGGCGTCTGGAACGGTCGGAGATAATCTCGCTCTTTTTCCCTTTCGTCTATACCTCTCGGTGTTTCTCTCTCTCTCTCTCGTCACTTCACTCACAAACGGAAAATGCTCGGATACAATGGTCGCTTGGACGGTCGCAATCTGAGTGACGAGAGAGAGTCCTTATTTCGCTACGTAGCCTCACACCCTCAGCGCCACTACCCCTCGAATCCTCCCGTGGCTCCATCCATTAGGCGGTGTCGCAATCGACCCCGCGCGTTAGGATCGACTTCGACCTCTTCTATCGACCGCTTGAGACCGCTGTCCTTTCGGTCGACATCAGGAGTGACGGGCTCCCAACTCCTCGCTCCGACGTGCTCGGGTTGGCCGTCCGTCTTCCAGGGCAGCTCCGGCGTCCCGTGTGCTGGCCCCAGCTCGCTCGGCCTGGGAGGATTGACCATCCTCGGAGCCGAACTTATCTCCACGCCTAATGGACAGCCGTTCCACTAGGCGGCTCAGTCCGTCGCGCTCACCTAGGTGCCTCTCGGCGTTCCAAATTCGCATTAGTGCCTGTCTTATTTGCCTGTGCCTGCCTTGGAGCAACGATGGTGACGAGGCCCGAACGCTCGGGCGAGTGAGAGAGAGAGAGAGAGTGGCCACGCGGGCGTTCCCCTGGCCTCCCTTGCGGGGGTGAGGAGTAACCTTGTGGCGAGGCTAGCTTGCCCCGTCACAGTTTTTATTGGGCAAGATTGGCCCGAAAATAACGCACCAAGAAACTCATTTCCGGACACCAATATCTGTACAAGATAGGTAAGTGGTCAAAGTATTTGTGGGTAATAACTTCGACATCTTGGAAGACCGATTCCTGGTAACCCTCCGATTCCTGGCAAGTGGAGATTCGTACACGAATCTCCAGTACCTGTTCCGAATCTCTAAACAATCGATTGGAAGAATCGTGCCAGAAGTGTGCGAAGCACTTATTGCCGAGCTACGGGACAATATTAAGGTGAGGATGGTAGAAGGACTATAACTTCTTTTTCGGGCAATGATAAAAAATATATTTTACATATGTACATTAATTAATGTTTAAAAAATTGTCGCTCCATTAACTCCGAGCTGTATGGCGATGACGGAGGGTGCAGGGAGGGGGTATATCTATGGGGAGTCGAATGAGCGGGGGGGGGGATAAATTTCTGTGGACGCTGGGTAGGAGGCTGGGTAGGGTTGGCGCGGAGGGTGTCTTGTGGGGACTGGTTCATTAAGCATGTCTTGCTCTGCTTGCATGATAATGTCGAGTACAGCATGTTGTACTTTCATCGACACCGCCGGCGGAAATTGCTTCAGCCTACTTTCAATAAATTTACAAAATATGGCCTCGCCTGATGCCTCTCCCGCGGGGGCGTTCAATTTGGCTGCTGCCGTTTTCAAAATGGCCAAAGTTTCTTCAGCTACTGTATCTTGGCTGGCTCCTCTAGTTTTCTTGGAGGCTCGCGGCTCCGACGGGTTTGCACCCCGCGTTGACGGCCCTTTTTTTTTTTTTTTCCGTGGGGAAATCCTCATGGACCCCCCGCCGCCCTGGTGGGGATGGCGGGGGAGTGCCGGACTCTTACCGGCTAAAACCCCACGGTGGCCATCCTTCGCGCGTATTGGGGCGACACCGGGAACTCTTGTCGAACACTACCGGTGCCGCCCCGCGCCCGCCCCCTTCTGGGGGCACTTCTCGTGGAGGGGGGGTTAACCATCGCCCCTCTCGCTTGCGCGAGAGAGGGAGGCGCCCCCCTCTGAGCCCGGGAGGGCACGGATCGACCCGCTCCTTCACTAGCCGTGAAGGAGGAGCGAACCGCGCCACCCGGATCACCAAAAAACCACCAAATTGGGCGGGACGCGCGACCACTACACGCCCCGCCCCGCCTCGGGGCCGCTATAGGCAGGCGGCAGAGCCACCACTCTGCCGCCACACGACCCCTCGGCACGCACCCGGCCCGTCAGTGGGTTGAGATCCGCCACAGGGCCGGCGCGTCGCTCTTACTGCGGGGGGACTCGATCCCCCCGCGCGGCACGGCGGCGAGGACGGCCCCTCTCCAATCGGAAGGGGTCCGTCCTCTCTCGCCGCCGCTCCGCCTCCTCCTTGTGGAGGAGCACTTCCTCGCAAAAAGCGAGGAAGACCCTCCACGCTCTCTCGCTGCCGAGGATCTCCCTGACAATCCTCGGTAGCGAGAGATCACCTCCAACGTGTCGGACCAGGACACGGCGCTGATCGCTCCAGGCAGGACAGTCCTGGAGCGTGTGCTGCGCCGTGTCCCGGTCCTCGTCACAATGGTGGCACTGTGCCGTCGCCTCCTTCCCGATGCGACACAGGTACTCACCGAAGCAACCGTGCCCGGTGAGCACCTGCGTCGCACGGTAGGAGAGTTGACCCCTGCCGCGACTCAGCCAAGCTTCGAGGCTCGGCAGAATCGCCCCGACGACTCTGTGGCGGGAGTGTTCTGGATTCTCCAGTCTCTCCCGCCACATCTCAACAACGAGCCGCCGGGTCTGACGCTTCAACTCCTCGATCGACCGTTCCGTGGGTGTTCCGCCCCCGTCTCGAAGGGCGCGAAGACCAGCGTAGGTCCTCGCGTCCCCCGCCGCCAGCGCGTTGACGGCCCTGGCTCTTGTTGATCCTCCATCGCGTCCTCGTTGTCGTCTGTTGTCTCCTGGAAAGAAAACGAACAGTCAAAAAAAATGGTGTCTTCACTTTGCCGCGTGAGACGAATGATGAATGACCCGGATTTTTGTGGGGTTGCTCGAAGGTATTAGGGTCAATGGGTGGGGAGGGGGCCGAAATTGGTAGGATAGCTAGATAACGGAACTAGTCACTATTATATATATGTCGCAGAGTTCAGTCATTAAGTACGACCGAAATTGTAAAACCGTACCTGGGTAGCGGTGTTCCCAGAAATGATATTAAATTGGGGTCTGACCTGAGTATATACACCGGTCTATGGTGGTGGGGATAATTCGTTGCGGATAAGATGAGGAGCGTCAGTTGTAAGTTAGTCAAAATAAAGTGGTAGACTAAGTAAGTCGTGTAAAGTGGAGATAATGCAAAGCGAAGAACAGTGTACGAAGACGACGACGGATGACGGGCCTCCGACATCAGAAGTGGGATTCGGTCGTGCTACAACACCGGCAGACGACCATTGGCGAGAATTGTTGAAGTTGCAAAATCGTAACATGATGCAACTCATAGAGGCGATCAAACGACCGGCTACGCCGATAGTAACGCTGCCGGAATTTAATCCCGAGAAACCAGACGCTGACCCGCGAGCATGGTGTTCAACGGTCGATTTGTGTTTTTCGGAGCATCCAACTCATGGCGGAGCGCTTATTATTGCCCTAAGCAAGGCACTGAAAGAAAGTGCGTCAACATGGCTATCTCAAGTGTCCTATGCGGGCATGACTTGGGTGCAGTTCAAGGATATTTTTCTGGCACGATACGGTTGTGCGGAGACATGTGCCGCTACCCTTATTAACATCAATAATGGGAAACCAAAGGAGGGCGAATGCATCGCCGCATATGGGAGCCGCTTAATGACGACAATCATGTCTAGGTGGAAAGATTTAACCACCGAACAAATCGCCGTTTCGTTCGTGCTCGCACATACAGCACAATTCGATTCTCGACTCGAGCGACTAGCGTATACTTCGGACATTTCTACCCGAAGCAAATTGGAACAAGAATTGAAGGCATTCTCTACCCTCAAACGAAGATTTCCCTCAACGAGTGGAAAAGATGAGCCTTCGGAGAAACGGTACAAAGCACCGATGCCTAACACCATACGGTGTCATTATTGTAGAAAATTGGGCCACAAGGCGAATGATTGCCATAGCAAGAAATTAGGACTTAGGAGACCAGCAGTTCCCGGAACCAGTTTTTCGAAACAATCGTCAGCGCGAAAGAAATCTGCGTTAATCTGCTTTCGATGTGGCATCGAGGGACACATTGCTTCTCGCTGTACGAAGACAGCCGGAAGCCCTGCTAACGAGCGCCACGTGGACACATGTGACGTTCGCCCGATACCCGGAAGTCTATAGCACGCTAGTGAGTTCTATCCATTTTGTTATGATTCTGGTGCTGAGTGTTCTCTCATAAAGGAAAGTATGGCTAATAAGTTCTCTGGCTCGCGTTGTAATACATTGGTAGCTATTCGAGGAATTGGCAAGTCAAATGTGTACAGCACCCAACAGATTCTGAGTAGAGTCACAATTAATGATTGTTCCCTAGAAATTTTGTTCCACGTCATACCCGACGAGTATTTAAACTACGATATTATGATCGGTCGGGAGATCCTAAAGCTTGGGTTTTCAGTCAATATGAGCGAAAATAGTTTTTCACTTTGCAAGGTGAAGGTCGCTGAGAACTGTAATGTGCCCCAACCGGTCAATTTCGAAAACATCGATACGGATATACCATCCGAATATCGATCTAAGTTAACATCGCTTTTGAATGAGTTTTCGTCTATGTTCATAAAAGGACTGCCCCGGTCGCGAATCACTACGGGTGAACTTAAAATACAACTCGTCGATCCGAGTAAAACACTACAACGCCGACCATATCGACTTGCCCCTGATGAACGAGAAATAGTCCGTAGTAAGCTAAGCGAGATGCTAGAAGCCGGAATTATTAGACCTAGCAATTCTCCGTTCGCGAGCCCGATACTACTTGTGAAGAAACGAGACCGCTCAGATCGTCTTTGTGTAGATTACCGCAAGCTAAACAGTAACACAAAGCCTGATAGGTATCCTTTGCCCCTTATAGCTGACCAAATTGCTCGTTTGTGTGGTGCCAACTTTTACACTTGTTTAGACTGCGCTAGCGGCTTTAACCAGATTCCCGTTCACCCCGACAGTATAGAGCTAACTGCTTTCGTCACCCCTGACGGTCAGTACGAATATTTGACCATGCCATTCGGTTTGCGCAACGCTCCGAGCGTTTTCCAACGTGCAGTCAATAAGGCATTAGGAGACTTGGTCTATTCTTACGCGATTATCTATATCGTTGACATTATGATCCCCTCCCGAGATGCAAATGAAGGATTGGAGAGATTGCGAGAAGTTTTGGGTACCTTATCCAAAGCTGGATTTTCTCTAAACATTGCCAAATGTTCCTTCTTGAAACACTCCGTGCAATATCTCGGTTATGAAATAACCACGGGTCAAATAAAGCCCAATCCTAGAAAAATTGAGGCTTTGACAGAGTTGCCTCCACCAGAAACGGTTCATCAGTTAAGACAATTTATCGGTCTCGCGTCCTATTTTCGGAAGTTTGTGTCAAATTTCTCGCAAATCATGAGACCACTATTTCTTTTGACTACCAATGAGAGCGGGTTCAATTGGCAACAGTCTCATGAACAAATTAGACAGAAAATTATTTCGATTCTCACGAACAAACCCGTTCTGATGATTTTCAATCCGGATTTTCCAATCGAACTACACACTGATGCAAGCGCCGACGGCTATGGCGCGATACTGTTCCAAAAAATCGATGACAAACTCTATGTTGTCGAATATTTCAGTAAACGTACTTCGGCCGCAGAATCAAGATATCACTCTTACGAGTTAGAAACTTTGGCGGTGGTTAATGCAGTAAAGCATTTTCGCCATTACGTACAAGGACGCCGATTCACGGTAGTTGCGGATTGCAACTCTCTCAAAGCCTCACGTAGCAAAGTTGACTTAACGCCTAGAGTACATAGATGGTGGGCATTTCTGCAATCCTTCGACTTTGATATCGTGTACAGGGCAGGGAAACGTATGGCCCTCGTAGACTTTTTCTCCCGGAATCCCCTCCAAAAACCTTCGAGCCGGGTTGTTCCTAACAAAACGGAGCAGAAACGCATCGATATCGCGACACTCTCGGATAACTGGTTGCTTGCTGAGCAGCAACGCGATACAGAAATCCAGTCAATTCCCTCGAAACTAAAAAGCGACCAACTGTCAAAGGATGTTGCTACAACCTACGAGTCACGGTCGGGCATCCTATATCGCAAAATTCAACGAAATGGTCGCACGCGTTGTTTACCCATTGTACCGCAAGCCTTCAAATGGTCCATAATTAATCACGTACATGAATCTATCATGCACCTAGGCTGGGAGAAAACTCTCGAGAAGGTGTATGAGCACTACTGGTTCGACCGAAATGTCTAAATATGTTCGCAAATTTGTTGATAACTGTGTCACGTGTAGAATTTCAAAATCTAACTCGGGCAAAGTCCAAGCTGAACTTCATCCAATACCAAAAGAAGTCGTCCCTTGGCACACGGTTCACATAGACATCACGGGCAAACTTAGCGGGAAGAACGACCTAAGAGAATACGTAATTGTTCTCATTGACGCCTTCACTAAATTCGTTTTATTATATCACACACTCCGCATCGACACCGTTAGTAGTATAAAAGCTCTCAAGTCCAGCGTGTCTTTGTTTGGAACTCCTGCGCGTGTCATTGCCGATCAAGGACGGTGCTTCGCTAGTAGAGAGTTCCGCGAATTTTGTGACTCTCACAATATCAAATTACACCTCATTGCTACGGGGTCTTCTCGCGCAAACGGTCAAGTAGAGAGGACGATGAGTACACTTAAAAGTATGCTAACCTCCGTGGAAACCGGGGAACATTCATGGCAAGACGCTCTAGGTGAAATTCAGTTAGCATTAAACTGCACGGTAAATTGTACCACGAAGGCAAGTCCGTTGGAGCTTATGATTGGAAGAGTAGCCAGACCTTTAGGATTATTAAGTTTGGATAATAATGAAGTTCAAATCGACATAGCCGAAGTGAGAGAACAGGCAGCCCAGAATATTGCCAAAAGCGCCCAATACGAAAAGATTAGGTGTGATAGCACGAAAGCTAAAGTGTCAAAATTCTGTGCTGGTGACTACGTTTTATTTCAAAATGAAGAGAGAAACCAAACAAAACTTGATCCAAAATTTAAAGGACCATTTAAAGTTATAGAGGTACTTGATGGTGATAGGTATACCCTCAAATCGCTGAGTAACAACAGAACTTACAAGTATGCACATGATCGGATTAGGAGAATGCCTGAGTGTCGGGTTCCCATTGAGCTGGATAAATGTCATGAGAAAAGCACTGATTCGTGCGCATCCATTGATGACTGAGCATGCCCTGGCTAGTACTTGGTCGCACTACAAATGTCGTACCATAGTTGCAACTGCCATCCTAGTGGTGGTTCAGTGTGTGATGCGCGGTTGACATTGTGGCGGGGACCTGGGTCTCACCAGAGACTAATGATTGGGTATAATGAGAGTCATTATAGTAGCTCTGGAAAAGAGCGTAGTTTGGTCATATGGTATGGTCTGGGAGTCAGGAAGGTGACTCTAGTAATGTGTTGTTTGGTCAAATCACATGAGGTGATATCGACCTGGGTGACAATTGTGAGTCACTACCATTGTTGTTGGAATCAACTGGGCCAGAAGTATGTTCATGTCTAAGGGATGTTTCTCGGATGTTTGTCTTGGTGTGGGAGTTTGACATTCAGTGCAGTCTCAGTCCTTAAAGAATCTCAACCTACGGAGAATCATCATTGTACAGCAGTCAGGAAGCCAAACAGCGCGTATACCTGATTCCGAATTTTGCCTTAGGCGAACACGAGGACGTGTAAGCTGTCAGAATGGCCGTGTCGCAGAGTTCAGTCATTAAGTACGACCGAAATTGTAAAACCGTACCTGGGTAGCGGTGTTCCCAGAAATAATATTAAATTAGGGTCTGACCTGAGTATACAGGGTGTCCCAAAAATGTTGGATATCACTATAGCCATCTTGTTGGGAAGGGGGCGGGGATGATGATACCGTTTTTTAAAAATTTGCGTTAGGCCTCCAATTCCGAGTTATTCAACAACAAAGTTAGGTAACGCCCACCGAGCTCTTGGCGAGTCCTGGCCGGTTATGCCTCGCTCCTAGAAAAAGGGAGGTGCCGGGAAAGATCTTGAGTGTGGGCCTGCGACAATTGCTATGGAGGACCGGCGGGTGCTCAACCGCTCGGTTCCTTCCAAACCGGGGAGCAGACCCTTGCATGTGCCGTCTTGAAGACCCGAGCACGCCACGGCACGGCATCGCCCTACCGACACTCACTCACTTTGACTTTCTTCTTGCTTTCCATCTTTTTTCATACACGCTAGCGACAACTGATATCTTGATTAGTTGTTTAGTGACTCTCGACTAAATTCAGTTAAATCCGTCCAAATCCAGTGAATCAACTTTATCAGGGGCCTATGACACTTCTTTTAGAAGTATCGAAGTGGTGCCGTGACAAAACGTTGGAGCTGTCACCGTGAGGATTCGAGTTCGATTCCTCCCCGTCGCGGATTTTTTTTTTGATTTCCTTGCTGTTTGTTTTACAGTTCTTTGCCTTATGTTGAATACCCAGCCAATGGTAATGTTTAATTGTTAATCTTTGTGGCCTGTCCTCGTAATTTAGACAAGACTGCAAATTCTCCAGATAGTACTCGTAATTGGTTTGCAAAAAAAATTATCAGAAAATCCGATTAAATTTCGATTGAAATAGTATGAAAATAATACAACGGGAAGCGTAAGATACTCATTGAGAAAAAGAGAAACAAAGTCATGTTTTCTAGGTTAGAGACCTATCGCTTTAAACTACTGACTACATTTTCTAACATGTAGAGAATTGTGTACCGGTAGTAATTAATGTTTAACATAATTTAAGAAGGTAATCCAAGTTCAATAATGTTCGCTCAATGGTAGTTAAAAAAGTTAAATTTAATTCAAATTTATTAGGGAGTCGAGAGTCACTAAACAACTAATCAAGAATATCAGTTGTCGCTAGCGTGTATGAAAAAAGATGGAAAGCAAGAAGAAAGTCAAAGTGAGTGAGTGTCCGTAGGGCGATGCCGTGCCGTGGCGTGCTCGGGTCTTCAAGACGGCACATGCAAGGGTGGACCAGCGACAATTGCTATGGAGGACCGGCGGGTTTCGATGAAATCCGAAATTTGCTGGTACCAAATTTCATATTAATAGTTGAGATGAAATGGTGTAGGAATTGCAGGAGAAGGAAAGCACGGATTCGCATGCAAAATATTCGGGCCCTGAAAAGGACCGTTTATAAACATGCTTCTTCAGTCATACTGACGAAGCCTCTACGTTTCAAATTATTGGTGGCCCTGAAAAGGACCGTTTATAAACATGCTTCTTCAGTTATACTGATGAAGCCTCTACGTTTCAAATTATTGGTGGCCCTGAAAAGGGCCAATTAAAAATAACTCCTGTTCAAATATTGGGCTCCACATGCCTCCCATTGTTTTCTATGCACAAACGTGCCCGATCGAGAATACTGGCTCTGACTCGAGCCAGCATCCCGGCATCAACCGCCGCCACCACTGCATGAATCCCTCGTATTGTGGCCATCTCATCCCCCCGGTCGACTCCGAATAAGGAATTCTAGAAAACAGAGAATCATTATTAATTTTTTGCAATACTAAATCATTAATTTATTGTTAGGTGCCAAAATTTCACTTACTTTAATGTGACCCCACAAAAAAAAGTCGAGTGGCGTGAGGTCAGGTGACCGAGGAGGCCATGCGACGGCGCCATTAAAGCCGATGGTCCGGTTTTGGTAGTGAGCGTTTAGATAGTTGGTCACTGCGCGCGTTCGATGGGGTGGTGCTCCATCATGCTGGTACCACGCCAGTGCCCGCTCTTCGGCTGGAATATCGGCCATGAGTTCCGGCAGCACCTCTCTCAGAAATATCTCATAGGCCGCTCCATTTAAATTTTGGGGCAATAAATATGGGCCGATTACTCTGTCGCCCAGAATTCCGGCCCAAATATTCAGAGACCAGCGGTCTTGAAAGTTCCGCTGGTGTGTCGCCCGCGGATTTTCTGTGTCCCAAATGTGGACATTTTGGCTATTGAAGACCCCCTCCTGATTGAAGAGGGCCTCATCTGTCCATAACACCCGCGAGAGGAAGTTTGGCTCCCTCTCGCATTGGTCTATGAGCCACCGGGAGTACTCCAGCCTCCGCTCATAATCTCCTTCGCGGAGTCGCTGTACTCGTATCATCCTATACGGATGATATCCCCGGTATTGAAGCGTCCTGGATATCGAGGACCTGCTGATACTGCGAATCAATATATTCACATTATTAACAACAAATTCCATTTTTCATATTCTTAATGCACTGCTCCACGAAATTTCCAGGTCACGTAATTTAAAAACAAACAACCAAAACTGCAATCTAAGGATTTGAAAGTAAAAGCTAGGCTTTTTAGAATGAGCAGATGCAGAATAGTGTACGGTTTTTTTGTCGAATTTACAGCAGCTCAAATATTTTGTTGGAAAAATTCCGTGTACCGCTAGTTTTGTGGAGTAGTGTAGATACATTTTTTGTAAAACTTACTTCGTCGCCCGTGAAATCTGGCGTATACTCGTCCGACGATCGCGGACTACTTCCTGAACGACTTGTGCTTCCGGACGCAGCGATCGCGCGGTGCGAGGGCGACCAACCTCGCTGCCGCGAGGCATAAGGGAGCCCGTCTGTCTCATGCGGTCGTACACGCCGCGAAACACATTTAAAGACGGCGGTCGCCGATCGGGATACCGCTGGAGGTACTCACGACGAGCCTCGCTGTAATCGCCGTTGAACTGCGCCAACACCCAAAACATACCAAAATACTCCTGATGGTTAAAATGTGCCATGGTCGCGGTACTTTGAAGAAAAATTCTCGAGTCACTGTCACTGCCAAAAAATTCTCAATACTGATTGATTTTCCGGTATCGGAATTCTTTCAGGAGTTAGAAATTTGCTGTGTGTAGGGGTCGTTTCGAGTGTTTTCTGGCAGTCAAGGGGGTGTAGTCGAAAATTTTACGAATCATATTTTTTGAAGGTGGAGCTAAGTAATGAAGGTGGAGGTAAAAGAGGTGACCGTGGTGTGATTATTCCGGGAAGGGGTGGGCGGGAGGTCAGGTACGGAGTTTTCCTGGTACGACACATCTGGAATCCAGGTAGTCATAGTATAATTATATTGCGCTTTTGTTTCCACGGCGCGCTTGAAATTCCTCGAAAGGCTGTATCAGGGATAGCGTAGCGCTCAGCTGCTTACCAGATGTTTTATGATCGCGGATTAACGGGGTTTTTACCTGAGTGAATATTTTGATATGTTTTGGGTGCTGGCACAGATGCATAGTAATTTTAACAAGGCTCACCGACAATTTACAGCGCGATACCCTGACCCTAACATGCGGACGCCACGTGCAGCGGAGCAGGTAATTAGGATAGTGCAGCGGGATGTTCGCAGAAGCATGTGGCGAATTTCCCGGGCAACGATATGAGTACCACAAATATGTATCTATTAAGAATATGAAAAATTGAGTTTGCTGTTAATAATGGGAATGGTAGTATCGACCTTCTTGAGCGAGAGGGAGGTACTTTTACTGCTTTTGATTGGCGTCCGTACGGTAGAGCGCGGGCATTTGTGGTTCCAGCGCGGTCACATACATTATCATAGAAAGACTTCAAGTGTTTAATGATTAACTGATAATTGAGTGGTACTTACCTTTAATGATGACCCTCTGCTTCCTAAAGCTCACTGTTTGCCATGAATAGGCGGAATGAATTGATTGTTGACAACGTTTGCCGTTGTATTATTTTTACACTATTTCAATATAAATTCAATAGGATTTTCTGATAGTTTTTTTCGCAAACTAATTCCGAGAGAACACCCATTTTCAAGTGAAGTCAAAAATTCTTGCGTAAATTATAAGAAGAGCAGGATAGAATCAGCTTCAGCGAATGCTGTGCGTGCATAATTGGATAGGTTTATTTGGCAGGCGCGAAAAGCCGCGAGAGGTAAAAAAAAGGAAGAGCAAAAGAAAAATCGCGATGACAAAGAATCGAACTCGGGCCACCACGGTTACAGCTCTGGCACTTTGTCGTCGAGCCACTTCGATACTTGTGTGGAGAAATATCATAGGCACCTGATATGGAAGAGTCATTGGATTTGGACGGATTTAATCGGGTTTCATCGGGAAACAACCAATCAAGGATGTCAGTTACCGCAAGGGTTAGATGTATGGCTCGTGTCAGAGCCAGTATTCTGGATCGAGCACGTTTGTGCATAGAGAACAACGGGAGGCATGTGGAGCCTAATGTTTGAACAGCAATTATTTTTAATTGGCCCTTTTCAGGGCCACCAATAATTTGAAACGTAGAGGCTTCGTCAGTATGACTGAAGAAGCATGTTTATAAACGGTCCTTTTCAGGGCCCGAATATTTTGCATGCGAATCCGTGCTTTCCTTCTTCTGCAATTCCTACACCATTTCATCTCAACTATTAATATGAAATTTGGTACCAGCAAATTTCGGATTTCATTGGGAACCGCGAAACAACTAACCAAGGATATCAGTTGTCACTAGCGTGTATTAAAAAAGAGGAAAAGCAAGAGGAAAGTCAAAGCGAGTGTCGGTAGGGCGATGCCGTGCCGTCGCGTGCTCGGGTCTTCAAGACGGCACATGCAAGGGTCTGCTCCCCGGTTTGGAAGGAACCGAGCGGTTGAGCACCCGCCGGTCCTCCATAGCAATTGTCGCAGGCCCACACTCAAGATCTTTCCCGGCACCTCCCTTTTTCTAGGAGCGAGGCATAACCGGCCAGGACTCGCCAAGAGCTCGGTGGGCGTTACCTAACTTTGTTGTTGAATAACTCGGAATTGGAGGCCTAACGCAAATTTTTAAAAACGGTACCATCATCCCCGCCCCCTTCCCAACAAGATGGCTATAGTGATATCCAACATTTTTGGGACACCCTGTATACTCCGGTCTATGGTGGTCGGGATAATTCGTTGCGGATAAGATGAGGAGCGTCAGTTGTAAGTTAGTCAAAATAAAGTGGTAGACTAAGTAAGTCGTGTAAAGTGGAGATAATGCAAAGCGAGGAACAGTGTACGAAGACGACGACGGATGACGGGCCTCCGACATATATAAAAAAATCTTTTCTATGTTATCACACACCGAAGACAGTGTTTTTTCTATTTTATCGGAGCAACCTTCTGCTATTTTTTTCAACTAGCTCCTACAATACTAGTGCCATGCGAAAACAACATGTGATGTATTTTTTCAGCTCCCAAGAAATCCCGACGGTTGGCTGAGCATTAGCAACGCATTCAACGAAATGTGGAATCTGCCCCATTGCGTGGGTGCTATTGACGGCAAACACGTGGTGTTGCAGTCCCCACTCCACTCGGGCAGCGAGTATTTTAATTATAAGTCGACATTTAGCATTGTCTTAATGGCGACTGTGGACGCTGAATGCCGATTTATATTTGTCGATGCCGGATGCCAGGGAAGGATTTCGGACGGTGGGGTTTTCCGGGACACGGCGATGTTCCGGAGTATAGTGGAAAATTCCCTTGGATTGCCGCCACCAACCGAGCTTCCCGGACGGAGGGTGAAACTGCCCTATTTTTTTGCCGCGGATAGCGCTTTTCCGTTGATGGAGAACATAGTGAAACCCTACCCCGGTACTCATGCCATCGGATCGCCAAAGAGGATTTTCAATTATCGTTTAAGTCGCGCAAGAAGAGTGGTGGAGAATGCATTTGGCATTGTTAGTTCCGTTTTCGGGTTCTCCGAAAACCGATGCTTTTACAACGGGAAACTGCCCAAAAAATTGTAATGGCAATAGTGCATTTGCACAATTTTTTAAAAGATCATTCGGCTCACGAATATGCGCCGCATGGATATATCGATCGTGAGGAGGATGGACGTGCAATCGAGGGCACATGGAGGAACGACCAAGGGGATATATCGTCGTTAACCCCCGTCAGGAATGTGCCGCGACGGCCGTCACACCATGCCGAAGCGGTGCGACTCGAACTAAGTGACTATTGCGTTAAGGAGGGGGCAGTACCGTGGCAAAGTAGAAGCCAGTAGAAAAAAATACTCACGGTATTCAGCCTTTTGCGAGGCTTGTCCTTATCTTCTATAAATTCCATCGCGCCGAAGGCAAACCAGCGGCTTTGGTATGTTTCGTCAGCACCTGTATGTACAAATATATAATATAAATATGTGGACATTCCTCAAACAATAAAAATTACTTCAGTTTCATCATCAATTGCATTTGAGCGAACACCTACCTTTCCCGGTTCCCATAGAATCTCGAACCTTGGCCTTCTCTCTGCGATAAGAAGCCAACAAGCTTGTCACTTTCTTCTTGACCTCATCGGTCGAAGTTTCCATTAGGGACGCGATGTCTCTCCATGCATCTTCTTTCAGATTTTTCCTGTAGTATTGCTCATGACGCGCCCACCACAAAATCGGACGATTTTTGTACAGGTCTAGCAGCTCCAGGCACATCTCCTCCGTCCACTGCTCTTGGATGCTTGCCATTTCTACTATCGACACTAAACTTTTTTTCTTTTCACAAACCAAACACTTCGACTGCTGACTTTAACTGATTGAAACTCAAAAGTCTGGGATGATCTTATTAAACCAACCGAGTATCCCCACTTGTGATGCCTATTTCCTAATTTGTCATTGGTTCTCATAGTTTTCGGTACTCCTTAGCGAAAGGGATGTCTCTTTCCTAAGTTGTCATTGGTTCTCACACTTTTCGATGGGGCGCACTTGGAGGTGGTACGGTCTCCCAGGTAGATCAGAAAATTCGACGACGGAAAAACCGAATGTTAAGGTCAAGTAAACACGTTTTAACGTGATCAGGGAAAGGGATGGTGGAGTTTATTGCACGACTGGATTTTCTATCCGGTACCTGACGAGAAATAGAAAAGGTGTGCCCATTGTCACTAAGTGTCCCAGCCAGGATCGGGCCCACCGACCGTGAATTAGTCAAGCGGAGCGCGCTTGCTCGGGTGGGCCCGACCATAAAAATGTATAATTCGGCCCAGACTATACTTCGACGGCATGGACAGGAAGAATTTATTGTTTGTTTCCGTGTTTCCCTTTCGCTGTAAAATGCAGAATATTCTGCTGGCCTTGCTCCTTTTTTGGCTCTTTTATATGCACGGAGAGAGCAATTTCATTAATCTTTTGCAGGTGTGAGTCCACGCTCAGTCTTGCAGCAATTGAATCGTTAAAGTCAGCTGTAGGTGTCCTCTTCGGTTCAGTAATAAATACGGCTATTCCGGGATCCGGCTGATCGGTGCACCGGTGGCCTTAGCAGGTCATACCTCAGAACACAATTCTGCGCGAGAAGGGGAGGCATGGGGACTCCGGCCCGCATGCCACCTCTTCCTCGCCTATGCTATAAATGAAAAAATGTACGCTTTGCACGCCTGAAGTCGAAATTATAGGACAGTCTTGGAAAACGTAGGGCAAAAGTGACCAATATTAGCATGAAATAACCCGTGCTCGGGACAAGAATACGTCAACTATAGTGGGGATTCTCCTTGCTGCTCGGGGCAGGATCCGACTTCAGTGGATCAGGAAATTCTCCCGGCGAACCTATCCCGAACCTCTTGAGAAAATGCTAATGAGCATGTTCGTGCGCGGCTCGCCAAGTGTATACCGGCGTTCGGCGCTTATGGTGGGCCGAACGCACTCGAAAACTGTTTTGAAAACCGAGCCCATGTGCCGCTTTCTATTGTCTAGCGTTCGTGCTCGTGCTCGCTTCGGCAGATGTATACCCACCTTAAGATACATTGTATTACGCTGGAGGATACGCTGGATCGCGCGCTGCCGGGCAGTACACTAAATGTAGTCTGGACTCTGGACTCGGCAGCAGGGTTACCAAGTTTATTTGACAGTTAGCCGGTGGGGTTGGGTGGTGAGGTAATGCTAGGCTTATAGGAAGTATAACGATGGTAACGATATCCTTAAAAATCTGACGAGCTTGATCGGGCACACTCGCTCGGCAGTTTGCGACTGACTGTTGAGCGAGGCGGTCCAGGAGTTACGGTCCAAATTTATCATATTTTATCTTTTTCCTATTCTATTTCCCATTTCTTTTTCCGTTAATCTTTTTTCTTGCCCCTATATCCTGTTTTCCATTTCCCATTTTCTACTTTGTCTTCCCTATTTTCTGTTAGCTTTATTTATTGTTATATTAGTTATTAGTTTTTTTTTAAATGAATGCGAGAATCCCGAAATTGACAGAGGACTTGCAAAGCACTCTTTCCGTGAATCTTTTTTCTTGCCCCTATTTCCTGTTTCCTATATCCCATTTTCTACTTTGTCTTCCCTATTTTCTATTAGCTTTATTTATTGTTGTATTAGTTATCAGTTTTTTTAAAATGAATGCAAGAATCCCGAAATTAACAAAGGACTTGCAAAGCATTCTTTCCGTGAATCGTTTTCCTTGCCCCTATTTCCTGTTTTCCATTTCCCATTTTCTACTTTGTCTTCCCTATTTTCTGTTAGCTTTATTTATTGTTATATTAGTTATTAGTTATTAGTTATTAGTTTTTTTTAAATGAATGCAAGAATCCCGAAATTAACAAAGGACTTGCAAAGCATTCTTTCCGTGAATCGTTTTCCTTGCCCCTATTTCCTGTTTTCCATTTCCCATTTTCTACTTTGTCTTCCCTATTTTCTGTTAGCTTTATTTATTGTTATATTAGTTATTAGTTATTAGTTATTAGTTTTTTTTAAATGAATGCGAGAATCCCGAAATTGACAGAGGACTTGCAAAGCACTCTTTCCGTGAATCTTTTTTCTTGCCCATATTTCCTGTTTCCTATATCCCATTTTCTACTTTGTGCCACCGTATTCCCAACTGCACGATTAACGCCCGTCGCGAGGGTGGCAATCGTACAGGGCAAACTTAGGCCGAGTTAGCCTCTCCGGTCTCGTGTCTTTTGGGCGCCAGGCCTCCGCAAGAAGGCCGCTCGTAGAAGCTGGAATATTATCGACACGAGTTCGGGAAGGCTAAGACTCGGCAGGGGAAGTTAAGAGATTTAGGCCCGACTGGCCTCTTTAAGGTAGAGAGGGATGGGAACTATAAAATCGGGATCTCCGTTGCGAGGCAGGAAACTCACGCGACACGAGTTCGAATCTAACAACCGTTTATTTCCGAATACGGCCGGCGATACGGCCTTAAAACTAATTACACCTAACCAGCTCGAGCTAGCGCGCGTTCAAGCCTAGGCTACGAAGGCCCCTGTACAGTCTAACTACGGCAATACGAGGGTTTTCGGTTCCCGAAGGACTAGCGCAAGAGATACTGTAAAAGATGTTCAGCCCCTTGCCTCTAAGGCAACAAGATGGTGAGCTCGCGATAAGAGAGTTCTCTCGAAAGAGAAGAAATATTCACAATCAGCTATGCTCGCGAGAGTCGCCTGGTATAAGGTGGCGAGATCGGACAATGAAAGGCAAGTTTCGCTTTGTTCACCCGCGTGGCGAACAACAAGTGGCGTGTCGCAAAATGGCGGCCGAGCCGCGTGTTCGGCGAACGATCGCCCTAAACGCCGGACGTAGAGGCGACTAGACGAGTCGCCCCAAGGAAGGCTGAGCTATTTGGCTGAAGGCCCTACGAACATTACAAGAAAGACGTGGAATCGCGAGAAATCGACACCGGGATCACAGAAATAAAGGCGGGCGGCAGAACTACATGAGGCGTACCTTTCTGGATGTGCTGGAATCCGGCCTCGGGAGCCGGTCTAAGTCCTGCTCGCGAAAGCTACACAAGTTACAAACAGCTACAAACTACAAACAATACAAGAAACACGAAAGAAGAATTTCTACACAAGTCCTTTGCGGAAATTGTCGTGATTGCTTTACCAAAATAAAATCATGTATTTAATGCATGAAATAATATACCGTTACAACATTCCCTCATTCATCAGCGATTTTGGTAAAGTTATCGTGACAATTTCCGCAAAGGACTTGTGTAGAAATTCTTCTTAGAACTCGTCCTTTGATACCGCGAAAAAGGAAGTAGCGTTTTGTTGCGTTTTAGCAAACGTTCTGTTTATTTCCATTAGCAATATCCTATATGGATTGTCCGACTAGTATAGTGGTGGACAAAATGTGTTGCCATTTCCAAAATCGCAAAAAAAACGCACCAACTGGTTTCAGGGTATTAAACTAGAAGGTTTGACGAATATTTTGACCTATGTCTAATATGTGAAGTAAAGTGAAGTTTTCGAGGAAAAAAATCATCCATTTTATGTATCAGATGATATGCCCTTATAAAGTGGAGGATAGATTAGAGATTACAGTTGTAACATCAAAATGAAAGGACAACATCAAAATTATACAACATATGTGATAAATTATCCAAAGAATACCGATAAATACGTTTTTGTTACGATAAAGTACCATTTAGTTCTGTAAGCGTGTTCCCCGGGTCCGTCCGCGCTGGCTCCGGGTGGAGGCGCTCCAACCTCGCCAAGGTCCTCGGGCTCCTGAAAGGATGGAGAAAACGGAGGGCCGCGTGGGCGCCAGGCCCTGCAAAGGGCCGAATTTATGGGCGGCTCTCCTATCCGGCTAGTAGCCCTCCGGGTGACCCGTGGTATCCTTGGCGGCACTCACTGCTGTCCTCCTAGCTAGCTCGGGCAAACGGTAGAGTGGCGGAGTGATGACGTAGACAGAAAGGAAGCTAAAGAACCCACGCGGATGGCTGGCGAAGATGTTTATTCGGCCGGAAACGGCCGGAATCCAAAGCCCTAACGCTCGCGTCCGAACGCAGTTCGTTCGGACTCTCGGCTTTTCCTTAGCCGTTGGCAATACAAATCCAGTTAACAATACTGATGACAATTCAGATAACCCGGCCTATACGCGCTCGCCGTGCGCTCTTACAGAATGTTTAGAACACGCCAGTGGTTCGGTGGACGCGCGGTTCAAACGGCGACGTTTGAACCGTACCGATCGCGGATCGCTCCCGGAGGCCGATGTTATGGCCTCGAATCTCGCAAAGTCCAACTTGTGCAATCCCACTACGGCGATGACGGCCGTGTCGCTCCTGGCTTTCGTGCGCCTCACAATCTAAATTGTAGAACCGGGGACTTTGCTACGACCAGAAGGGTCGCGCCAAGAGTTGACCGCTCAAGTGACCGGTGGTCACTCGCGCTAGGGATGCCTCTCAGGAGCGTAAACGGCCGACACCGAGACCAACAGATATCTAGGCAGGCAGGCAAATTCGCTGGGCCTACTTGTAACTCTCGTAACTCTTCTCCAAAATCTGTTCGCTCTAGCCGACGTCGCACTCGCTCGAATTCCGCCTGCACGCGTTGGCAATACGCACCTCCGACCCCTCGAAAATCCCGGCCATCGCCTCGGCCAACCTATCGGCCTTCTGCGCGCCGTCAGCGCCGGGGATCTCGAGAATGAGACCCCCGGTGACTGCGCGCTTGGGCCTCACTGAGGCGATGCCCAGGTCGGCGAGCTTGATCTGCTCGCGCGCCCTGGACATCGCCTCCGCGTAGGTGAGCCTGGACCCCTCCGGCACCGTCAGCGTGACTACTGCGGTCTTCGGAGGGCGTCCAGGCACCACCCTGGTCGCCTTAGCCTCCTTAACCCCCTTTTCCACCCTCGCTGGGGTATGAGAAGGGGGCGGAGCGTTGCGACCCGCGTCGCCCTTTCGTTTGCGGCCCACCACCGTCGCCTATGTCTCTCCCTGCGTGGGAGGTGTGGGCGGTGGTGGGACGCTCGGAGAGGTTTGTGGGGTTTGGGCGGTTGGACCACCAGTCCCGCCCGTCACCCCTTTCCTCCCCTTCTTCTTCTTTTTCCGGCGACGGACGGAACGACCCGTCGCCGGAGCCATAGCTGGCGGAGCAGCGGGCGCGGTACCGCCCGCTTGCGCCGTCGCCTTGACCCCCAGCGGAGGCCCCACTGCCCGCCCCGGGAAGAGCTCCTCCCGAAAAGCGGACAGTTTGGCCTCCATGAGGGCCCCGATCTGCGCCATCGCTCTCTGATCGAGAGCGAGACCGACGGAGCCCTCACTCGCTGGGGGCCGGGATGCGGTCGCCTGCGCGCCTGAGGGTCCCGCCCCCTGGCGGCTCAGGATCTCGACCCTTAGGGTGAGGGAGAGTATCACCCCCTCCAGGTCGGCTATCCTGGCCCTCAGGCGCGTATTTTCGGCCTTAACGGCCGTCGCATCCCCATCGGAGTTGGCCCTGGCTGCCAACTCCGATGCGCCCATGACTCCCGTCTGGGCGGCCTTATAGAACCTCGGTTTGTAGGTGCTCTTGAGTTTGCTCGAGGTGGCCGCCAGGTGGCGCACCGGGAGTGTCCTCTTTGCGCACGTTCCAACTTGCGCACATGTGGATTTTCGGACACGGTGGAATTTGCACACATTCGATCTTGCCCACAGTAGAAGCAGGACACATTGGACAGTGACCACAGTGGAATTTGCGCACATTCGATCTTGCCCACAGTGGAAGCAAGACACATCGGCAGTGGATCCTGTACACACCCCAGAGGAAACTGCACACGGGAGTTAACGCGAATAATGGATTTTGGACACAATATACAGAAAGGATGACATTTAATTCACAAGCAATAAATAACTATGAAGTAGTTAATCAATACGTAGGAAAGGCCAAAATGGGGACAGTCGGAGACTTTCTTGCATGTTACATGCTAGTTGCTAAAACGCGATGAAGATGTAAGATAACGTCGTTCGACAGAGAAGACTCTCTTTGTAGTTTATTTACAGATTGTAGTGCGTTAGCTTCTGTGCATGATGAGGTACTGGGACTTGGATTGTTTAACAAGAAGTATAATGATTGCAGTAATTGGAATTGTAATTCCATCATCTACAAAGATAATTATTAATGAATTTAGCCAGAAGGCAAAATAACAATTGAAAATGAACGCGTCTTGGAATTAGATCGACTAATAGGTTGTGGAAAACTTCGACCTTCGGTCGGCGTCCCCCGAGACGTAACAATGGTGGATTTGTTAGTGAATCGAGTCTCATTGGAGTCTTATTGGGTTAGGTCTGGGTTATGTGAATTAGTTCCTAGTTTTGGGTTGGGTTTGTGTAAGTGTTGGACGCAATGCAATGAGGGAAGGTTGCCAAAGTAGCACATTATGACTGCAAATTTATGAAAGCGGGAAAACAGCAAATTATTTTTTACTTTTCAATGCATTTTTTGTTCCGTTTATTGTTTTATTTTTTTCAACTCTTATAGTTTTTAGTATTCTGCGTTGCTGCCAGTTTCTCGAAGACGATCACATATTTTTTAAATCCTTTTTTCTATGTTAAAAATTTGGTCGTAATCACAAATCCAGCAGTTGGCTTTATATTTTCCTTACTCACTAACACCTAACGTTTTTAATTTCAATATCTTTTTAGAATATCAGTAATCTGCACGTCTTCCCCTTAGTATGTAGAAATCATTATTCGCGGTTTCTCCAAAGTGCAATTTCCACTAATCCTAGTACACGATGTGTACTGCTTACTCTGTGTGCAGTTTCCACTGTACACAGCTTCCAATGTGAGCAATTTCCAATGTGTACAGTTTCCAATGTGAGCAGTGTCCAATGTGTGCAGTTTCCAATGTGGGAAATGTGCACTGTGCGCTGTTTCCAATGTGGGCAGTGTCCACTGTGCGCTGTTTCCACGTGCGCAAGTTCGAAACGAGGCTCGTGTCCAAAGTGGAATGTGGGCAAAGAAGACTCACTCCTCGCGGACATTCACCCGGAGTGTCCTAACCGCTCCGAATCTTCCAGCACTTTTCGTTATTTTTCTCGCGGAAGTGAGGTCAGTGCTGGAAGGTTCGAGAGTCGGTTTAGGCTATAAATACCCCCCGCAACTTCCGAATCACCCTCTCTAATCTCGGAAGCGAACTCGGACGTATCTAGTGCGTGCTCACTGATTTCGGAAATCGATCTAATTCGCCGTGCTGCGAATCGCATCAGTCACCTTAGCTGTGAGAAATCCATCAGTCTTACTCTGATTAAACTACGTTTATTTATCTTATAAGTGACGAGTGTTCCAACAAGCTTAAACCTAGTGACAATAAACTTAAGACTAAGCAACAAGACTTTGAACAATCCAGCCTCCTCTGAGCCTTCCTCAGTGTCTTTCCACGTTTTTGCTCTGCACCACGAACAGTGATTCTTAATTTTTCGAGGCGTTCTGTTAGTGGCCCCGTCGGCGGAGTTGAGTGGATGAGTCGGCGGGCTCGGTCCGCCGGCCTTAAGGGTGGAGGTGCGGTGGAGGGGACACCGAGCTCTTCGGTGGCCCTTTGTTGTATTGTGGTCATATCTCGCC
Organism: Ectemnius continuus; assembly: GCA_910591665.1. Classification (NCBI taxonomy): domain Eukaryota; kingdom Metazoa; phylum Arthropoda; class Insecta; order Hymenoptera; family Crabronidae; genus Ectemnius; species Ectemnius continuus. Next base: position 17,604,418 of record OU342858.1, on the reverse strand, counting down.
CCCCGGGATGGGATGGAGACCTCCGATGTAACGTTTCCCTCGCCACATCCCCCGGATTGCTAGTCCCGGCCATGGTTGCTCATATTGGCGGGTTTTCTCTGAGCACTTTATGGTGTTATGGGGGACGGGGCCGTCCACCAAACCGGTCGTCCGGTCGTCTTCTTCAATCTTGGGACCTTCTTGATCTAGGGGGTCCCATCCTTCGGCTGCTGTCACGAACGAGTCCTCTGACTCGCTCGTAGCCCCGGTCGATCTGGTCTCGTCCCGGGACATCTATTAAGAGTAGCACACCCCCAATTCACATTACCTTCACCCAACTCAACACGTAGCTATTATCCCGTGCCCATATATGGTTTCATGTCCTGTACGTGTACCTTACCTGCTGTCCTGCCTTCCATGGTCTCGCACTCGTAGACCACGGGCGATAATTTTTTCGCTATTCTGAAGGGCCCGTGGAACTTTGTCGCTAGCTTCGCCGCAAAATTCTGTGCTGCTGACGACAGCACGTGTTGCCTCTTTAACACCAGGTCGCCCTTTTGATATTCGCAATGCCGCCGCCGCAGATTGTAATGGTGGCTTGTCTTAACGTACGCCGCTTCCAAACTTTCGAGCACCCACCTTCGGATGTCGCCTAACTTTGCCATCCTTTCCGACCATTCCGCACGGTCGGTCTGGGGGATGGCGGTCTCCCCAGCTCCGTTCGCCCCCTCCCCCCCACGGAGACAGCGAGCCGGCTCGGGCTCGCGACCGAAATTAAGGAAGGCTGGCGAAGTGTCGAGTGCCGAATGTTTCGCGGTGTTATATGCGAAACGGAGCTGGGGCAGGTAGACGTCCCAGTCGCGGTGGTCCTGCTCAATGTAGGCGACGATCATTGTTTTCAAGACGCGGTTAACCCGTTCGACGGGATTCGCTTGGGGATGGTAAGGAGGGGTGGTGGCCAGTCGCAAACCGTAATCCGCGGCGAGTTTCTTAAGTGTCGAGTTGACGAACTCGAACACTTGGTAAAAAGATCTTGTACGACCAAGATATACATGAAGCCTGCCCGGCTACGTGGGAGCGGTCCCATTATATCAGCGGCTATTACAGTCCATGGGCTATGAATTACGCGGCGGGCCATTTCGCCTGCGGCAGGCGCTTGCTCGACTTTCGTAAGTTGGCACATCTCGCACTTTTTAATATATTTCGCGACGTCCCGATACATTCTCGGCCAGTAATATCAGTTGGTATGTTTTCTCGTGGCCGAGATGCCCCGTCTGTGGTTCATCGTGCGCCTCCGATAGAATTTCGTGCTTTTCGGCGTTCCGTGGGACCCACTTTCACTCATTCAGGTCGCTACCTAAAATTTCCGATTTTAGGGGATCTCTCCTGCGGAAGTACAATCGATCTCCTTCGATTTTCCAATCCCGGTTGTCCGGGGATTTTGCGACGGCAGCGTATTTCTCGTCATACCACGCGTCCGGGAGAGCGGCTAATTGTGCTAATTCTTCAGCGACCTGAATTTCGTGTACGTCGGCCAGCGCGCCAGCGACCGGATGAACGTAGCTCGGTATTGGGCTGATATTACTCGCGATCTCGCCCGCGGGGGCTTCGGTATCGAACATCCGCGAAAGTGCGTCGGGAACGTGATGTAAAACTCCCTTCCGATGGGTTATCTCAAAGTCGTGGCTTTGCATTTCCAGTGCCCATCGAGCAAGCCGACCTGTCGGATCCTTCAAATTTTTTAGCCAGCGTAGGCTGCTATGATCTGTAATAACCGTGAAATGGTAGCCCTCTAAATAAGAACGGAATTTTCGGATGGCCCACAAAACGGCTAGACACTCCTGCTCGGTTGTGCTGTACTTCCTTTCCGCGTCACTTAAAGTACGGCTTGCGTAGGCCACCACGCGTTCTACTCCCGAGATTTCTTGCGTTAAAACTGCGCCTAATCCCACGGTACTCGCGTCTGTTTGTAACACGAAGGGCAGCTCGAAATGTGGATATGTTAAAACGGGCGCGGTAGCAATCATGTGCCTGAGATGTTCAAAGGAAGACTGCTGCACTTCGGTCCAGGTCCATTTTTTATCTTTCCGCAGCAGCTGGGTGAGACTTTCGGCGATAGTCGCGTATCCCGGGATAAACTTCCGGTACCAAGAAGCCATACCGAGGAATCGCTGAAGTTGCTTCACCGTTCGAGGTTCCGGATAGTTGAGAATCGGCTGAATTTTCTCCTGATCTACTTTGAGGCCGTCCTCATAAACAATAAACCCGAGATACCGGACCTCCGACCGGCAGAATTCACATTTCTCCGGATTAATTGCCAGACCGGCGTCCAGTATTTTTTCCGGAATCCTCCCCAGCCACTGCAGATGCTCGTCGAAGGTGGTAGTGACTATTATGATATCGTCAAGATACGCAAACGCGAAAGGTTCCATTTCCGCCCCAATCAAACTGTCGAGTAATTTTTGGAAAGTCGCGGGCGCGTTGGTCAGGCCGTACGGCATACGAATAAATTGATACAGCCCTCGAGCAGGCACTGTAAAAGCCGTAATCTCTTTACTACCTTCCTCCAGAGGGATCTGGAAATATGCCTGACTCAGATCTAATGTAGAAATATATCGGGCTGCCCTCAGTTTATCCAAAATACTACTCATTATGGGTAACGGGTACGCATCTTTGCGAGTGACTTCGTTGACTTTGCGAAAGTCTAAACAGAACCTATACGTGCCGTTCGGTTTTCGTACCATGACGATTGGACTGGACCAAGCGCTGTTAGAAGTCTCGATTATACCGTCAGCGAGCAATTGATCGACTTCTTTATAAATCGCCTCACAGACTTTCGGCGAAACCTGATAATAACGTTGTTTGATGGGCGGACTGTCGCCCACATCGATCTTATGTTTTATCAGCGTCGTGCAACCGGTCTTCAACGTTAGATTATTAATACGTTGCTCCAAAAAGTTATTCAGACGTTGTGTTTCACCTTCGGTCAGGCGACTAATACCTCGCAAGCTCGGCCGTGTATACTCGCCCGACCGGAAAGGATAAAATTCGTCCGGCCTCGATAGGAAAACCCATTTGCGCCATGGAAAGATGGGAATTATTCCGAACACGTCAATTGCATCGACACCCAGTATCATGCGCTCACTCAATGCCTCTATAACCTGTAGATAAATTCTCCTGGTTTCCCGCTCTATGGTGACGTTAACGTGACCCGTGTATCTCGCACAACGAACGGATTCGTCAGCGAGCGCGTAATATCGAGGGACTACGGGGGTGAGAGAAGCGGCCTTGCCGAGACTTTGAGCGAACGATTCGCTCACAAAACTCTCACTTGCCCCCGTATCCACGAGTGCTTCTACAGCGAGATCTCCTATGGTTACGCCAACGTAAAGGAGTGGGATAGGTTTGGAGGCAGGGCGCAAAGAGGTGGTGCTCAGGAAATCCTCTTCCTCCTCTGAGTCCTCGGATGTCGTGGAGGCCTCCTCTTCTCCCGCCGTCGCCAATGCCTCGCTTAGCACCGGTCGGCCTCGTTTCCCGAGCATTTCGGGCACTTAGCGGTCGGTGTTCCCGCCACGTCGCACCTCACACAATACGGTATTTCCGCAGCTGTGCAACGGCTTCGTCTGTGCCCGGTTCTGCCGCGCCTCCAGCATCTAGGTGGCAAAATGGAAGCTGGAGCGGCGGGTGCTGCTGTTGATTCGCCGCCGATCTTCTTCTTCGCGACGGCCGGCGACGTCATCTTGGCGAGCCGACCTCGGTTGTTGCGCCGTGTGGCAGGTGAGGGTGAGGGAGCGGTAGTAGGAGGAGGAGGTATTGGCGCGTAGCAATAGTGATGCGCCTGATACTGGTGCTCGCAATGAGTGGTTAATTGCGCGTATGTTTCGGGTGGCTGTTAGGGCGCGAAAGGCGGGGGTGTTGCCGAAACGTAATACGGCGGATAATTCGCCGCGCCAGTCGCACCTACTGTCGGAGGAGCTTGCGGAGGAGCCGGCCAACGCGCAGCGGGAGCGGTGACGTAATACGTATGCGCTGGGTGGCCCGATGCCCTATTTGTTTCCTTTAATCCGGCCTCAACACTCGGGGCCCACGAGTGAGGAGGCATGGGTCTATGGATGGGTGCAGGTGACTGGGGAGCGGCGGCGGCGGTTGGGGGAGGCCCCGTCGCCCTCGGCGACACTTGGGCTTGCACCTCTTCTGGCGCGTCTTCCTCCAATGCCGTAACCATCTCCGCCAACTCGTCATAGGTGCGGAAGGATGTTTTAGGTATGAGGCACCGATAATAGGGGCGCCTGTTTTTATAAATGATTTCCCGGAGGGTCGCATCCGAATATCCGGGATTTAGTCGTTCCGCCCGTCGGAGTACGTCAGCCAGGTATAGGAAGAATGGTTCGCCTGGCAATTGTTTTCGAGCCAATATTTCCATCATTCGATCCAGGGTTGGTTTTCGCTCGAATGCCTTGAAGAAGCCGACAACGAAGGCAGGCCATGTCCTGTGGAAACGTCAGGTGGCTAAATACCAGTCTTCGGCCAGTCCACCCAGGAGAACGAGCACGTTGGGAATCAGCTGATGATCCTCGATCCCATGGAATCGTGCCCGTGCCTCGACAGCTGACAGAAATCGATCGGCCTCCTCTCCGGGGATTCCGTGGAAGCGGTGTGGCCACTGTGACATGATTTTGCCGATGCGCTCGTTAACCACGGCCTCCCTCCCGCGCTGATATACAGGGGCTGGCTCGGGGATGTCTTCTTCTCTTTCGATTACCAGGCGATATCCCCCTGGCAACCTGACGCACTCCTCCGGTCGTGCGTTGGATGGGATCGGATGGGTGGTAGTTGGAGGGGCAATCGGGGGAATCGCGCTGTCCCCGCGGCGTCGACGCAAAGGGCTAGCGTGCCATACGCTAGCATAAGGAGCGAAATTTTCCTCAATTGCACGAGGCTTATAGAAAGTGCTCGACGGTGATGGGGGGTCTACGCGCACGCGGTAGTCCACTCGAGCTGCCTCGGCTTCGAAATTCGGTGGTGCGATGTAAGGGGGAATATGCTCTACGGCTGGAAGCGGCGCGGGATCTTCGTCGCGCGTAAGACGGCTAGGAGCGGGGAGAGGAGACGGAGAAAGTCGCGCGGCCCCTTGCCCCGTAGCTCCACTCAACCCACTTGGGCCTGGCAGTGGGCTGGGGGGACGAGGGAGATTGTCCCGAGCAGCGTGTAACTCGGCGGCGATTGCGACGTTTGGGGGGGGGGGGGGGTGAGGGTAATGTTAGGGGCGATGAGCCGCCCGTGCCGCGTTGCTGGTGCAGTTGGGCCGACTTTAAGTCGTTCCCACAACCACCAGTCTCGCGGAGGGAGTTGCTGGTCTCCGACACGGCGCGTCCCCGGGTGGCGGATAGGGGGCCCCTCCGGTTCCAACTGGAGGGTTGCGTCTTGCGTAAGCGGTCGCCGCGGACCAAAACCAGCGCTCACACTTACATACATTTACACTAACACATTTACACACACCTACACTACACACCGTCCGGGGGCGGATACCCCCGGGGATTTCTCCCGCCTCAAGGGGGATAGGGGAAGAAACCCCGAAACTAAATCAATCATGGACGGCAGCAACAAAGAGATTCCGTTTACGGAGCAGGGGTGCGAGTCCCCAGTTCCGGCGTGTGAGGGTGCGAAAGCGGGCCCCAGCACGTCGTCAGCCAGCAACCGCAGCGGTGCGTCGGTTGGCCACTTGGCCGGCGCATCGTTTAAAGCCACAAGCGTGCTTAGGGAGGGAGTGGCCGGAGGGGGGTCCTCTCCAGCGGGTGGTTCCGGAATTCCGGGCGGGTAGGGGGGGATGATCCCTCCCGCAGCTCGTTCGGAGCCGGTACGTCGTCGTCGGTCGGACGACAGGGCGCGCGTCTCCCAAAGCCCGGGGCGACGACCCGGGTCTAAGCCTGGGCCGAAGAGCCACGCGGAAGGGGTGCGGGAGCTGGTGGTCCGGGTGAGCCGCCTGGACCTACCGGCTCCCGCAGCACCAGCGGCGGGGTCTTCGTCTTCCTCTTCAGACAAGAAGAGGAAGACGAAGGCCCCGAAACGCAGACGGATCCTGTGCGGAGGACGAGTCGGAGGCGGGATCCCGGCGTCCGAAGACGGTGTGGGGGGCTAGCAAGCCCCCGACATCAGGGACGGCGAGTGCCGGTGTGACGGCGCTGCCGCCCAGGGCGGAGTTCCCGCCCCTGCCCCCTCGCCACTCTGCAGAGGCAGATCGGTCGAGGAGACGGAGGGAGGAGAAAGAGGAGAAGGCCGACCTGGGGGTCGCGCAGAAGGTGAGACTTATGTCCACCTCTGACGTGGGCTCCAGGTTGCTGGAGAAGGCCCAGGCGGTACTGGGGGTCGCCTCGGTGTCCTCGGGACTGAACGGGACCTGCCAGGAGCAGCTGAAAGATGCGGCTCGGTGGTTGTCAGCAGGCACCGCCGAGCTAGCACTCAGGGCAGGTGCCTCTAAGTCTCCACTGGAGGGCCGCACCGAGGCGATACGCCTGCAGCAGCAGGTGGCCGTCTTCGCGAGCGAGCTGGAGGTATCCCGCAGGGAGGTGGCGGAGCTTCGCCTCCAAGTCGCCTCCCTCGCGGGGTCGGTTTCAAATACGGCCCCACCCGCCCAGGAGCCAAAACCGCCCCAGGACACGCATGTCTTGGAGCGGCGCATCCTCGAGAGGGTGGGGTCGCTGGTAGAGAGCCGCCTTCACGCGGCGCTCGGTGCGGCGGCCACACAGCCCCCCCTCGCCGCGCCTCCATTGGCCCCACGCCCGGCCGCCAAACCCGCGACAGTGTCTGCCGCGGGTGGCGACGGTGAGTGGGCCACTGTGGTGAGGAGGGGAAAAGGCGCGAAGAAGAAGGAGGCCGGCGGGCCCCTTTCCTCCACGCCCGCCAACGGCAAGGCGGGCGAGACGTCCCGAGCGGCAGCGCCCACTGCCCGGCCGGCGTCCAAGCCCCCCAGCGCCGCAAAGGCGAAGCCGGCTAAGCCTGCCGCCGCCGCGAGGACAAAATCGGCAAAGCCGACCGGGAGCCAACCCCCCGCTTCGCAGACGGGGGTGAAGCTCCCGAGGAGCAGGGCCCATGCCGCGGTGGCTCTTACCCTCGACGGTAGTGTCGAGGGTATGAGCTACGCGGAGGTGATGCGCCGGGCCCGAGATCGGATAAATATATCCGATCTCGGGATCAAGGAGATCCGGCCCAACAGGGCCGTTACAGGAGCCCTGCTCCTTGAAATCCCTGGCGAGGGCGGTGCGGAGAAGGCGAAAGCCCTATCCCAGCGCCTCTCCCAGGTGATGGAGGGCTCGGGGGTGAGGGTTACCAGGCCGGTTAAGAGCGCGGAGCTGCGCGTGACCGGTCTGGATGATTCCGTCACCCCTGATGAGGTCCTTGCGGCGGTGGCGCGCGAAGGGGACTGCCCAGTCGCGGAGGCTAAGGTGGGGCGGATCGCCACCCATGCGGGTGGCGGTCTTGGCTCCATCTGGGTGCGGTGCCCACTGACCTCCGCGAAGAAGCTGGTCGCTGCTGGGCGTCTGCTGGTCGGGTGGTCGTCGGCCCGGGTAGTTGCGCTGGGGCAGCGCCCTCTCCAGTGCTTCAGATGCCTGGAGAAGGGTCATGTGCGGGCCAACTGCTCGGCCCCCACTGACCGCACCGGTCATTGTTTCCGGTGCGGCGGTGCGGGACACCTGGCCAGCGCATGCCGGGAAGCCGCGAGCTGCCCGGTGTGCAAGGAGAAGGGGTTCAAGTCGGACCACCGTCTGGGTGGCCCGGCTTGCGAAGCCCCGGCTAAGAGGGGGACGAGGGGTCTTCCCGCTGGGAAGCGCGCCCTTGCCCCATCTGCCCCGCAGCCAGCCGATGGGACAGTCCCCACCGGAGGGGCCGTCACCACCACCCCGCCGGAGGTGGAGATGGCCCCAATACCATCAACCAGTGGGGGGAGTGATCCACCCCCCACTGAACCAACGGAAGTGGCTGAGGTTGCCAGACCCGCAACGACAGAGGCCCGCCCGGAGGAGGGGATGGACATCGTCGAGTAATGGCGATATCCCTCCTCCAGGCGAACCTGAACCACTCCCCCGACGCCCAGGGTCTGCTGGCGCAGACTATGGCGGAAAGGCGAGTGGCCGTGGCGGCAGTGTCCGAGCCCCACAGGATCCCCGACTCGCCCCTATGGGTCGGAGACCTGCTGGGTGTCTCCGCCATAGCGGTAGGGCCCGCCGCGGCTGCGAGCTTCGGCACCGCCCGCCTCCTGGGGCGAGGCCGGGCGGTGGAAAGATCTCGTGGTAGTGGCGGTCTACCTGTCCCCGAACATCCCCCTCAACGACTACGAGTCGGCGCTCGACGATCTGGGCGCCAGCATCCGGCCGCATCTTGGCGGTCGGATGCTCGTGATGGGGGACTTCAACGCCCACGCGACTGCGTGGGGGTCCCCCAGCACAGACCGTAGGGGGACAGTTCTCGGGGACTGGGCAGCGGGGTTGGACCTGAGGTTGCTCAACCAAGGGTCCACCCCCACCTGCGTGCGGGTACAGGGGATGTCCATCGTCGACTTGACATGGGCTTCCCCCTCGACCGTGCGCTGGGTCGAGGGCTGGCGTGTGGAGGAGGGTCTGGAGTCATTCTCCGATCACTTATACGTGACAATGACCCTCCTCCCGAACACGGCCTCCTCGGCTGCCCGGGACCGCCGCGATGGCGGGCCCAGGACACTGCCGTCAGGATGGAGGTCCCGAACCCTGGACGAAGACCTGCTGGTCGCGGCTGCCCTGGTCATCACTTGGCCAGCAAGGCAGCCCTGCGTCGACCCCGGGGACAAGGTGGAGAATTTGCGGGCCGACATGGCGACTGTTTGTGACGTCGCCATGGCCCGCGCTACGAAATCCGTCCCTCGGAGCCAGGTGTACTGGTGGTCGGAGGAGATCGCTGATCTCCGGCGCACCACCATCCGCGCCCGACGCCGGTACACTAGAGCAAGGCGCAGGGCTCACAGATGCCTCGCTGAGGAGGCGGTTCTGTGGGCGAGCTTCTCCGCTAGGAAGCGTCTCCTGCAGGCCGCTATCAGGGCAGCCAAGAGCAGAGCCTGGGCTGAGCTCGTCGCCACCATTAACGAGGATCCGTGGGGGCGCCCGTATCGCATGGTCATGCATAAACTACGACCACGGGTGCCCCCGCTGACGGAGACTCTCGACCCCGGCTTCCTGGACGAGGTGATAGCTACCCTTTTCCCGCCGGACGTTCTGGTGGAGGAGGTGGCTGTGCCTCCGGGAGTCGGGGATGGGACTGCGATGGTGGCGCACTCCGAGGCGGTCGACGACCTGGCCGTCTCGGAGCACGAGCTTGCCAGGGCGGCCAGGAAGCTTTCAGGCAAGAAAGCTCCTGGTCCGGATGGCATCCCTGGCAAAGCCTGGGCTCTGACCAGCAGGATCTGGGGTCCGAGGGTTCGGGACCTCTTCTCCAAGTGCCTGGGGATGGGCTGTTTCCCTAGGGCTTGGAGAAACTCGCGGCTCGTCCTTCTCCACAAGGAGGGAAAGCCCGCTGACTCCCCGTCGGCTTACCGGCCGATTTGCCTGCTGGACGAGTCGGAAAAGTGGTTTGAGCGAGTAATCGCCAACCGACTCGTCCAGCACCTGTCCACGGTGGGACCCGATCTGAGTCCACATCAGTTCGGGTTTCGCGAGGCCCGCTCCACGGTTGATGCCATCAGCCGTGTTACGGCCTTCGCGGACGCGGCGATCGCCCGGGGCGAGGTCGCATTGGCGGTGTCGCTCGACATCGTCAATGCGTTCAACTCGCTCCCCCTTTTTTTTTTTTTTTTTGACGCAGTGAAAATCCCTGAACGGATACCCCGTCTCTCTGGGGGGAGAGGCGGGGTTATGTGGGGCTTGCACCCACTAAAAACACTGCGGTGACCTCGAAGACATGACGGGGCGGGCCCTGGGGGAGACCAGAGGATGCTACCAGGACCCGCCCCTGTCTTGGCACTGGTAGTGCCACATGCCCGGGGGGGAGGAAATGCCCTCCCCCCGTTCGATACACTGTTGTTGTTTGGGCGATGGGCGGGCCACACGCCCATCACCCCTTCACGCGGCCGGAGTGCAAAGGAGGGACTCAGCCCCCCAGCTAAGTCCCCCCGTCGACCGCGCGGACGTTTTTGTGCCGCGGGAGAGACGTGGCTCTCTCCCGCGGCCGTCCCCCGTAGATGTTTCGGAAGGAGGAGAGGGAAGAGGAGGTGGCGACACCATCAGGGTGGCGCCTGGAGATCGGGCCTCCTTCTCCTCCCCCTGCCCCTCCGCCCGGGGGGCCCACGCCGCTCGGGATGGCGCTGCCGCTCCCGAGCCCTCTCGGCCGTCTCCTTCGCGAGCATTACGTGCTCGCAGAAGGAGACGACCGCATCCCAACGATCCGCGCCGCCGAGCATCCGACCCACGATGCTCGACAGCGCGAGATCGTCACTCCCCATCTCGTCGACCAGGGCGGCGCGCTCATCCGCCCACGCCGGACAGAACTCCAGCGTGTGCTGCGCGTCGTCCCGGTCGGCTGCACAATGGTGGCAGCGGGTCGTGGCCTCCCTGCCAATCCTGGCCAGGTACGCACCGAAGCAACCATGCCCGGTGAGCACCTGGCACAGGCGGTATGTGACACCCCCAAACCCCTATCCGCCCAGCGTTGGAGATGCGGACGGATAGCCTCGACAGCCCTGGTGGGCTCGATACCCGGCTCGTCGAGCCAGCTGACCCAGGAGTCAACCAGGTACTGCCGGGACTGGCGCTTCAAGTCGGCTATCTTCTCGGTGGTGGCGACTCCCCTTTGCCGCGCATCGGACAGGCCTCTGTAGTAGAGCGCCTGCGAGCGGGCTACGATCTCCCACGGGGGAGATCGGGCCACCACACTGGCTGCACGGTGGGATATAGTTCTATATCCCCGGCAGGTCCTTATGGCTACACAGCGGTGTAGCCGGCCCACCCGAGCTCGGGTAGCGGCGTTGCCAGCGCCGCATAAGGCCTCGGACCATACCGGAGAGCCGTACAGGACTTGCGACCTGACGACTCCACCGTACAGCCGACCGACTTTCTCGAGAGGACCGCCCAGATTGGGAAGGAGCCGGCATAACGCGCCGGCCGTCTTCTCCGCCCTGGGAAGAATCCTCTCGAAGTGCTCCTTGACGCGCCAGCGGTGGTCGAGGTGAACTCCGAGGTACTTAAAGCACCCCTTCACCCCGACCAGAGTGTCACGCACCATGATCCCGGTCTCCGGCAGCCCGGCGTGCAGACTCCGAGGACGGCTGATCCAGGCCGCTTCGGTCTTCTGCGGGGCTACGCGGAGACCCAGGCTCTCCACCTCGGCCACGACCCGCGCGGTTGCCAGACTCGCGAGACGGCTCGTCCTTCTCCAGTCCTCCTCGCTGGCCAGCACTAGAGTGTCGTCCGCGTAGCAGACCAGTGCCGTACCAGCGGGGAGGACGGCCCGCAGGACTTTGTCATACCCGAGGTTCCACAACAGGGGTCCCAGGACCGATCCCTGCGGGACACCTCGGGTAACGTCCTTGACTCCCAACCGGCCACCGGCGGCCGGAAAGCCGACCGTCCTGTCCGACAGCTAGTCGCGGACGACCCGCTGCAGGTACAGAGGCACCCGGTGGTACTCGAGCGCCTCCATGATCCTGCCCCAGGGGAGGGAGTTGAATGCATTGACGATGTCAAGCGACACCGCCAATGCGACCTCGCCCCGGGCGATCGCCGCGTCCGCGAAGGCCCTAACACGGCTGATGGCATCAACCGTGGAGCGGGCCTCGCGAAACCCGAACTGATGTGGACTCAGATCGGGTCCCACCGTGGACAGGTGCTGGACGAGTCGGTTGGCGATTACTCGCTCAAACCACTTTTCCGACTCGTCCAGCAGGCAAATCGGCCGGTAAGCCGACGGGGAGTCAGCGGCCTTTCCCTCCTTGTGGAGAAGGACGAGCCGCGAGTTTCTCCAAGCCCTGGGAAAACAGCCCACCACCAGGCACTTGGAGAAGAGGTCCCGAACCCTCGGACCCCAGATCCTGCTGGTCAGAGCCCAGGCTTTGCCAGGGATGCCGTCCGGACCAGGAGCTTTCTTGCCTGAAAGCTTCCTGGCCGCCCTGGCAAGCTCGTGCTCCGAGACGGCCAGGTCGTCGACCGCCTCGGAGTGCGCCACCATTGCAGTCCCATCCCCGACTCCCGGAGGCACAGCCACCTCCCCCACCGGAACGTCCGGCGGGAAAAGGGTAGCTATCACCTCGTCCAGGAAGCCGGGGTCGAGAGTCTCCGTCAGCGGGGGCACCCGTGGTCGTAGCTTATGCATGACCATGCGATACGGGCGCCCCCACGGATCCTCGTTAATGGTGGCGACGAGCTCAGCCCAGGCTCTGCTCTTGGCTGCCCTGATAGCGGCCTGCAGGAGACGCTTCCTAGCGGAGAAGCTCTCCCACAGAACCGCCTCCTCAGCGAGGGATCTGTGAGCCCTGCGCCTTGCTCTGGTGTACCGGCGTCGGGCGCGGATGGTGGTGGGCCGGAGATCAGCGATCTCCTCCGACCACCAGTACACCTGGCCCCGGGGGACGGATTTCGTGGCGCGGGCCATGGCGACGTCACAAACAGTCGTCATGTCGGCCCGCAAATTCTCCACCTCGTCCCCGGGGTCGACGCAGGGCTGCCTCGCTGGCCAAGTGATGACCAGGGCAGCCGCGACCAGCAGGTCTTCGTCCAGGGTTCGGGACCTCCATCCGGACGGCAGTGTCCTAGGCCCGCCATGGCGGCGGTCCCGGGCAGCCGAGGAGAGTGTGTTCGGGAGGAGGGTCATTGTCACGTATAAGTGATCAGAGAATGACTCCAGACCCTCCTCCACATGCCAGCCCTCGACCCAGCGCACGGTCGAGGGGGAAGCCCATGTCAAGTCGACGATGGACACCCCCTGTACCCGCACGCAGGTCGGGGTGGACCCTTGGTTCAGCAACCTCAGGTCCAACCCCGCTGCCCAGTCCCCGAGAACTGTCCCCCTACGGTCTGTGCTGGGGGACCCCCACGCAGTCGCGTGGGCGTTGAAATCCCCCATCACGAGCATCCGACCGCCCAGATGCGGCCGGATGCTGGCGCCCAGATGGTCCAGCGCCGACTCGTAATCGTTGAGGGGGATGTTCGGGGACAGGTAGACCGCCACCACCACGAGATCTTTCCACCGCGCGGCCACGAAGCCCCGGCCTCGTCCCAGGAGGCGGGCGGTGCCGAAGCTCGCAGCCGCGGCGGGCCCCACCGCTATGGCGCAGACACCCAGCAGGTCTCCGACCCATAGGGGTGAGTCGGGGATCCTGTGGGGCTCGGACACTGCCGCCAGGGCCACTCCCCTTTCCGCCATAGTCTGCGCCAGCAGACCCTGGGCGTCGGGGGAGTGGTTCAGGTTCGCCTGGAGGAGGGATATCGCCATTACTCGGCGATGTCCATCCCCTCCTCCGGGCGGGCCTCTGTCGTTGCGGGTCTGGCAACCTCAGCCACTTCTGTTGGTTCAGTGGGGGGTGGATCACTCCCCCCACTGGTTGATGGTATTGGGGCCATCTCCACCTCCGGCTGGGAGGTGTTGACGGCCCCTCCGGTGGGGACTGTCCCGCCGGCTGGCTGCGGGGCAGAGGGTGCAAGGGCGCGCTTCACAGCGAGAAGACCCCTCGTCACCCTCTTAGCCGGGCCACCCAGACGGTGGTCCGACTTGAGCCCCTTCTCCTTGCACACCGGGCAGCACACGGCTTCCCGGCATGCGCTGGCCAGGTGTCCCGCACCGCCGCACCGGAAACAATGACCAGTGCGGTCGGTGGGGGCCGAGCAGTTGGCCCGCACGTGACCCTTCTCCAGGCATCTGAAGCACTGGAGAGGGCGCTGCGCCAGCGCAACTATCCGGGCCGACGACCACCCGACCAGCAGACGCCCCGCAGCCACCAGCTTCTTCGCGGAGGTCAGTGGGCACCTCACCCAGATGGAGCCAAGACCGCCACCCGCACGGGTGGCGATCCGCCCCACCCTGACCTCCGCGGGGGAACAGTCCCCTTCGCGCGCCACCGCCGCAAGGACCTCCTCCGGGGTGACGGAGTCATCCAGGCCGGTCACGCGCAGCTCCGCGCGCTTAACCGGCCTGGTAACCCTCACCCCCGAGTCCTCCATCACCTGGGAGAGGCGCTGGGATAGGGCTTTCGCCTTCTCCGCACCGCCCTCGCCAGGGATTTCAAGGAGCAGGGCTCCTGTAACGGCCCTCTTGGGCCGGATCTCCTTGATCCCGAGATCGGATATATTTATCCGATCCCGGGCCCGGCGCATCACCTCCGCGTAGCTCATACCCTCGACACTACCGTCGAGGGTAAGAGCCACTGCGGCATGTGCCCTGCTCCTCGGGAGCTTCACCCCCGTTTGTGAAGCGGGGGGTTGGCTCCCGCTCGGCCTCGCCGTTTTGGTCCCTGCGGCGGCGGCAGGTTTAGCCGGTTTAGCCGGTTTCGTCCTTGCGGCGCCGGGGGGCTTGGACGCCGGCCGGGCAGTGGCCGCTGCCGCTCGGGACGTCCCGCTCGCCTTGCCGGTGGCGCTCGCGGAGGAAAGGGGCCCTCCGGCCTCCTTCTTCCCCCCGCCTTTTCCCCTCCGCATCACCGTGACCCACTCACCATCGCCACCCGCGGCAGACGGTGTCGCGGGTTTGGCGGCCGGGCGAGGGGCCAACGGAGGCGCGGCGAGGAGGGGCTGCGTGGCCGCCCCACCGAGAGCCGCCTGAAGGCGGCTCTCTACCAGCGACCCCACCCTCTCAAGGATGCGCCGCTCCAGGACATGCGTGTCCTGGGGCGGTTCTGGCTCCCGAGGAGGTGGGGCCGCACTTGGACCCGAACCCGCGAGGGAGGCAACTTGGAGGCGAAGCTCCGCCACCTCCCTGCGGGATTCCGCTAGCTCGCTCGCTAGCACTGCCACCTGCTGCTGCAGGCGTATCGCCTCGGTGCGGCCCTCCAGCGGAGACCCAGAGGCACCTGCCCTCAGCGTCAACTCGGCGGTGCCTGCTGACAGCCACCGAGCCGCATCTTTCAGGTCCTCCTGGCAGGTCCCCTTCAGCCCCGTGGACACCGAGGCGACCCCCAGCACCGCCTGGGCTTTCTCCAGCAACCTGGAGCCCACGTCAGAGGTGGACATACGTCTCACCTTCTGCGTGACATCCAGGTCGGCCTTCTGTTCTTTACCCTCCCTGCGTCTCCTCGACCGCTCTGCCTCTGCAGAGCGGGGAGGAGGCAGGGGCGGGAACTCCTCTCTGGGCGGCGGCGCCGGCGCACCGGCACTCTTCGCCCCCGATGACGAGTGCTTTCCAGCCCCCGACACCGTCTTCGGACGCCGGGATCCCGCCTCCGACTCGTCCTCCGCAGAGGACGAGTCGGACAGGATCCGTCTGCGTTTCGGGGCCTTCTTCTTCCTCTTCTTGTCTGAAGAGGAAGACGAAGACCCCGTCGCTGGTGCTGCGGGAGCCGGTAGGTCCAGGCGGCTCACCCGGACCACCAGCTCCCGCACCCCCTCCGCGTGGCTCTTCGGCCCAGGCTTAGACCCGGGGTCCGAAGACCCGGGTCGTCCCCCCGGGCTTTGGGAGACGCGCGCCCTGTCGTCCGACCGACGACGACGTACCGGCTCCGAACGAGCTGCGGGAGGGATCATCCCCCCCTACCCGCCCGGAATTCCGGAACCACCCGCTGGAGAGGACCCCCCTCCAGCCACTCCCTCCCTAAGCACGCTTGTGGCTTTAAACGATGCGCCGGCCAAGTGGCCAACCGACGCACCGCTGCGGTTGCTGGCTGACGACGTGCTGGGGCCCGCTTTCGCACCCTCACACGCCGGAACTGGGGACTCGCACCCCTGCTCCGTAAACGGAATCTCTTTGTTGCTGCCGTCCATGATTGATTTAGTTACGGGGTTTCTTCCCCTATCCCCCTTGAGGCGGGAGAAATCCCCGGGGGTATCCGCCCCCGGACGGTGTGTAGTGTAGGTGTGTGTAAATGTGTCAGTGTAAGTGTATGTAAGTGTGAGCGCTGGTTTTGGTCCGCGACGACCGCTTACGCAAGTCGCAACCCTCCAGTTGGAACCGGAGGGGCCCCCTATCCGCCACCCGGGGACGCGCCGTGTCGGAGACCAGCAACTCCCTCCGCGAGACTGGTGGTTGTGGGAACGACTTAAAGTCGGCCCAACTGCACCAGCAACGCGGCACGGTCAACTCCCTCCCCTGGGGCAGGATCATGGAGGCGCTCGAGTACCACCGGGTGCCTCTGTACCTGCAGCGGGTCGTCCGCGTCTACCTGTCGGACAGGACGGTCGGCTTTCCGGCAGCCGGTGGCCGGTTGGGGGTGAAGGACGTTACCCGAGGTGTCCCGCAGGGATCGGTTCTGGGACCCCTGCTGTGGAAACTCGGGTATGACAAAGTCCTGCGGGCCGCCCTCCCCGCTGGTACGGCACTGGTCTGCTACGCGGACGACACTCTAGTGCTGGCCAGCGAGGAGGACTGGAGAAGGACGTGCCTCGCGGGTCTGGCAACCGCGCGGGTTTCTCGGAGTCTGCACGCCGGGCTGCCGGAGACCGGGATCATGGTGCGTGACACTCTGGTCGAGGTGAAGGGGTGCTTCTGTTGTAACCCGACACATGACCCAACTAACTCCGAGCATTGCTCCGAGTGCTGACTAGACTGTTGCCTCATTTCCAAATACTGATGACTTGATAATCAAGAGCTCAGAACAAATTGCCGAAACTCTAGCATGCAATACCGGTAATGCACCGTAAGCACCTCCTTGGAAGAACGGTATAAAAACACCGATCATGAATCGATCAGGGAGTACAACGAGGAGTCATATGCCCGAGGGCACTCCGCCGCGTCTCCCCAAATTGTAAGCCACCCTGACAGTCGTACCACTGTCCGGGACCACGCCGAGACTAACTCTCTGCCGTCACCACGATACTAGGCCCAGCGCGGCTAGTATACCTTGTAAGTGACCATTTCTGTACTTCAATAAATCCTCCTGGATCACCAGTATCCGAATTGAGTCCCAACTCTTAAGTGACCGATCCCTTTACCTTGACGTGTGCGACCCGACAAGGGAAGCATAACGATCTTGCGTTGCACGAGTCTTCAACCCGGTTCGCCGAGCTGAGACGAGACGTGTAACAAAATTGGTGGCAGCGGTGGGATCCGTCACTTCGGATACGCGAAGAAATCCAGAGGAAACACTCAACCCAGACACGGCAAGTCAGCAACCTGAGTCCAACAAACCGACCTACGACACGAGCATTCATCGAATTGTAAATCGGTAGCCACACATTTCTCATGTCGGATAGCCGCCTATACAATCGGAATATCCACCATCGAGAATTCGGGGAGAGGACCATATCTGGGTTTCCCGTAACGTTACCCCGACGAAGCACTGTGAACATTGCCGCTGATGCCCTTCGAGATATCCGGAATAACGTTAGGCGTGTACTAGAGTACCCTAGTTCCCCGGAAACATCACCAACCAGGGCCAATATCTTAAGCAACCGTGAATTCTCATTCGGAGAAGTAGACACCAGCTTACTGCCCCCACGGACTGACCGTAGATCGTCGCAACTATCCGACGAGTCTCACTTGTCTATCGACAGTGCCGTATTTCGGCCTAGGACTAACGTTAATATGACAGAGACCGAAGGGAATGCGGACAATCACGAGATAAACGATCCACATCTCGAAGAAACTATCATGGAAGAAATTCGACGGCTACGATTAGAATTAGCTCGGGTGACACGATTATCGCCACTGCCGGAACGGCGCGTACCTCAACGCAGGTCGCGATACCTACAATTAAGAGACGGACTAAAAATGATCCCTTCGTTCAATGGGAGTACCCCTGAAGACCTGAAAACCTTCCTAAGTGCATGTACATTCGTGTTTGACAACATCGAGCCAGAAGACGCTGACCTCTTGCTAGACGCCGTACTTCGCACCAAACTCTCCGGTCCCGCGCTAACAGAATTCCAACACCGTGAAGTGCGCGACTTCCCGCATTTCCAGACAGAATTGGAAACATGTTACCTCGGACGCAAATCCGCCGCCTTTCTACAGATCGAATTCTGTGAGCTCAAGCAGGGAACAGACGAGTCGGTACGGGCATATGCCTCGCGTACAGAACAGTTACTGACCGACCTGATGGAGGCCCTCACGGAACCAGACCTCAGCCACATAGAGGTCCGTGCCATCCATAACATGCTAAAGAAGCAGGCACTCATTAATTTTAACCGGGGCCTACTGGAACCCGTCTGCTCAATCGTGCGCGCTAGGAACTACGAGACACTCCACGAGGCCATCGCAGCCGCCACAGAAGAGGAACGACTGAACGGACCAAGAACCGCACCCGTTCACGGACAGAACCCATCCAAGTATGAACGGACGGCACGGCAGCACCCTGTGAGTAAACCGAGTATACACGAACGCTCACAACCACTTCCGCGATTCAGCAATCCCGCGAACTACCCCCCTCAAGGGCCAAACAAATATGCAGAGAAGCCAAACCGCGACAACGCCTGCTCTAGATGTGGCAAACAAGGCCACTATTGGCGCGACTGCCACATAAGTCGATACGGGGGAAGATTCGAACTACCCAAGGCCGAACCGCGACACTCGCTGCA
Source organism: Ectemnius continuus (assembly GCA_910591665.1). NCBI lineage: Eukaryota > Metazoa > Arthropoda > Insecta > Hymenoptera > Crabronidae > Ectemnius > Ectemnius continuus. The sequence goes on along the minus strand of OU342858.1, from coordinate 17,585,765 downwards.
CGCCGTTAGAAAATACTGCGAGTATTGCCGCAGATCAGGACATTCCGTGGAAGAATGCCGAAGACGGGCTGAGTACCTACGGCAGGGACGTAGGAACGCCGATACTACCGATACTGATGCCGCGCCACAACCCTCCACTTCCCCCGGAACGGGAAACGAGAGCGCGACGTCGAACGGCGCGTACATGACGTCGCGACTATAAATTTCTCCCGCGCATCTACAGACGGCTTACCAGTGGTAACCGTTCCCCTCCTGGAAGCACCAGCCGGACAAGTCTCCATGCTGGTGGACACCGGGTCCTCTATCAGCCTCATAAAAATTCGGAATTTAAAAGATGAGGTAAACCTAAAAAGAAGGGAAATCCTCCTGACCGGGGCCACAGGACGACAATTACCCACGCGAGGTGAAGTCTGTGGACATATGCCAACTGCTGACCAAGTAATCGCACATCCCCTGTGTGTAGTAGACGACCAATTTCCTATAGCCTACGAGGGAATCCTAGGGATGGATTTCTTCAGGACCCATAAGGCACATTTCAATGGCGAAACCGGCACCGTCACATTCGGAACGACGGTATGGAAAACCATCGAACCACCGAAAACAATGGTAAGGATACCACCACGGGCCGAAACCATAATAGAAGCCAAGACGGATAGTCGTCACGAGGGGATCACTGTCGCCCAAGAGATACAACCCGGCGTATTCATAGGGAATTGCTGGGTACAACCGCGAAACGGGCGATGCACCCTCAGCATTTTAAATACTACGGACAGCACCGTGGAAATGGAGAGCCCATACATTACCATAGAGAACGTCGAGACCATTGAATCAACGGTACTACATAATATTAATACCCCAGAACCCCGTAACAGAATACCAGAAGTACTCCGGCAAGTACAAACCGACCATCTAAATAAAGAGGAGAGAGAATCTCTAGAGGAAATATGCAGCCAATATGCTGACATCTTCCATCTAGAAGGTGAGCCCCTAACGTACACAACCGCCGTAACACACGAGATTCCCACACACGCAGGGACCGCGCCAATTAATACACGCCCATACAGGCTTCCCGAAAAACAGAAGGGGGAAATCAACGCACAAGTACAACAGATGCTGGCCGACGGGATAATCCGGCATAGCACCAGCCAATGGAATGCTCCGCTACTCGTAGTACCCAAAAAGGCACACGCAAATGGAAACCCGAAGATGCGTGTAGTGGTAGACTTCCGCAAGTTGAACAACGTAACTATTGGAGACTCCTTTCCCCTGCCAAATATCACAGACATATTGGACCAACTGGGAAAGGCCACGTACTTCACCACTCTCGACCTAGCGTCAGGATATCACCAAGTGACCATGGCCGAACACGACCGGAATAAGACCGCTTTCTCCACGTCATACGGGCACTACGAATTCAACCGGATGCCCTTCGGACTCAAAAACGCACCTGCAACCTTCCAAAGACTAATGAACACCATACTCTCGGGACTACAGGGAATAAAGTGTTTCGTGTACCTAGATGACATCGTCATCCACGGAGGAAGCCTGAGGGAACACAACGCCCGCCTGGTGGAAGTCTTCAACGCCCTCAGAAAGAATAATCTAAAACTACAACCCAGTAAGTGTGCGTTCTTACGAAAAGAAGTTACTTACCTGGGCCACGTTATTACAGAGGAAGGATTAATGGCCGATAAGGAAAAAATCCGCGCCGTCAGCGAATTCCCAACGCCCTGCTCCGTAAAAGGAGTGCAGTCGTTTTTGGGACTAGCAGGCTATTACCGCCGATTCATCCAAAACTATTCCAAGATAGCGAAACCCCTCACAGAGTTAACAAGGAAGGATACGCCCTTCGAATGGACCGATGCAAGGGAACACGCATTCCAAGTCCTCAAAGAAAAACTCACATCGGCACCTCTACTCATATACCCGGACTTCACCAAAGAATTCATATTGACCACGGACGCCTCAGACCTCGCCATCGGAGCCATCCTATCCCAGGGCGAGATCAACAAGGACCAACCCATCGCATACGCCAGCCGTGTCCTTAACAAGGCGGAACGCAACTACAGCACCACCGAAAAGGAGTTGCTAGCCATAGTATGGGCCGCCAAGCATTTCCGACCATACCTATACGGCACCAAATTCAAGATCGTAACCGATCACAAACCTCTAGTATGGTTGTTCAATGTTAAGGATCCTGGGTCACGACTCATGAGGTGGAGATTACAACTAGAAGAGTACGAGTATGAGATCATCCACAAAGCAGGGAAGAACAACACCAACGCGGATGCCCTGAGCCGACCAGTCAACGCAGTACAAGAAACAGAAGCCGCTTCAACGGGAGTACCGCAACCCCACGGGAACAACGGAGCATTACCCGGCGAAACCAAAGATGGAACACGCCTCAATGGAAGTACCGGAGCCCAAAAGGGAACAACGGAGTATAGCGAAGCGGACAAACAGACCATACTACGTGAGTACCATGACTCAACTCTGGGAGGACATCAAGGAGTAGACCGTACTATCCGACGCATTCGACAAGAGCATGACTGGCCAGGACTAAGCCAATATGTCAAGGAATACATCGCAAAATGTGGGTCGTGTCAGCGAAACAAACTATGCCGAACCGAGCGAGCCCCACTTGTGATAACCGACACCCCGGAATCACCATTCGAAAAATGCGCACTCGACATAGTAGGCCCATTAACAGAAACCGAGAAGGGCAACAAATACCTCCTCACCTTCCAAGACCTACTAACCCGGTTCAGTAAGGCAATACCTATTCCCAATCAAGAGGCAGCCACTGTCGCGAAAGAATTTGCAACAAAAATCATATGTGAATACGGTATACCCGAAAAAATCTTAACCGATCAGGGAAGTAATTTCCTCAGCGAAATTTTTAAAAATGTCTGCCGACTGCTGAAAATTGAGAAAATACAAAGCACCGCGTACCATCCTCAAACCAATGGAGCCCTGGAAAGATCCCATAGGACCCTAGCCGAGTACCTACGACACTATATCAACGACCAGCAGACGGATTGGGACGAGTGGATCCCATACGCTATGTTCACCTATAACACAACACCACACATAGCGACGGGGTACTCACCTTTCGAACTCGTGTACGGACACCGAGCCAGCCTACCGACCACCCTAGCACAACCTCCCAGACCTACCTATTCGTACGACGACTACGCACAGGAACTAAGGGAACGACTTCGAGCAACCCACCAGGTGGCCAAGCAGAATAGCCATGACGCAAAACTACGAGCCAAAACCACGTATGACATCCGCTCGAAGGAACCAACCTTCAAACCCGGCGACAAGGTACTCCTACACGACCCCACGGTCCGCAGAGGACGCAGCAAAAAACTAGAAGCCAAATGGATAGACACCATCGTCTCAAAAAATTCTCCAGTAAATTACACTATCAAAATGGGCAGACGAACGATCAAAGTACACACGAATAGGATTAAACACTTGATAGAATAAAAATGTAAAGTAGAATAGAGACGAGGCTGAGGACAGCCTCTTCTTCCAAGGGGGGAGGGATGTTGTAACCCGACACATGACCCAACTAACTCCGAGCATTGCTCCGAGTGCTGACTAGACTGTTGCCTCATTTCCAAATACTGATGACTTGATAACCAGGAGCTCAGAACAAATTGCCGAAACTCTAGCATGCAATACCGGTAATGCACCGTAAGCACCTCCTTGGAAGAACGGTATAAAAACACCGATCATGAATCGATCAGGGAGTACAACGAGGAGTCATATGCCCGAGGGCACTCCGCCGCGTCTCCCCAAATTGTAAGCCACCCTGACAGTCGTACCACTGTCCGGGACCACGCCGAGACTAACTCTCTGCCGTCACCACGATACTAGGCCCAGCGCGGCTAGTATACCTTGTAAGTGACCATTTCTGTACTTCAATAAATCCTCCTGGATCACCAGTATCCGAATTGAGTTCCAACTCTTAAGTGACCGATCCCTTTACCTTGACGTGTGCGACCCGACAAGGGAAGCATAACGATCTTGCGCTGCACGAGTCTTCAACCCGGTTCGCCGAGCTGAGACGAGACGTGTAACACTTCAAATACCTCGGTGTTCACCTCGACCACCGCTGGCGCTTCAAGGAGCACTTCGAGAGGATCCTTCCCAGGGCGGAGAAGACGGCCGGCGCGTTATGCCGGCTCCTTCCCAATCCGGACGGTCCTCTCGAGAAAGTCGGTCGGCTGTACGGTGGAGTCGTCAGGTCGCAAGTCCTGTACGGCTCTCCGGTATGGTCCGAGGCCTTATGCGGCGCTGGCAACGCCGCTACCCGAGCTCGGGTGGGCCGGCTACACCGCTGTGTAGCCATAAGGACCTGCCGGGGATATAGAACTATATCCCACCGTGCAGCCAGTGTGGTGGCCCGATCTCCCCCGTGGGAGATCGTAGCCCGCTCGCAGGCACTCTATTACAGAGGCCTGTCCGATGCGCGGCAAAGGGGAGTCGCCACCACCGAGAAGATGGCTGACTTGAAGCGCCAGTCCCGGCAGTACCTGGTTGACTCTTGGGTCAGCTGGCTCGACGAGCCGGGTATCGAGCCCACCAGGGCTGTCGAGGCTATCCGTCCGCATCTCCAACGCTGGGCGGATAGGGGTTTTGGGGGTGTCACGTACCGCCTGTGCCAGGTGCTCACCGGGCATGGTTGCTTCGGTGCGTACCTGGCCAGGATTGGCAGGGAGGCCACGACCCGCTGCCACCATTGTGCGGCCGACCGGGACGACGCGCAGCACACGCTGGAGTTCTGTCCAGCGTGGGCGGACGAGCGCGCCGTCCTGGTCGACGAGATAGGGAGTGACGGTCTCGCGCTGTCGAGCATCGTGGGTCGGATGCTCGGCGGCGCGGATCGTTGGGATGCGGTCGTCTCCTTCTGCGAGCACGTAATGCTCGCGAAGGAGACGGCCGAGAGGGCTCGGGAGCGGCAGCGCCATCCCGAGCGGCGTGGGCCCCCCGGGCGGAGGGGCAAGGCGAGGAGAAGGAGGCCCGATCTCCAAGCGTCACCCTGATGGTGTCGCCACCTCCTCTTCCCTCTCCTCCTTCCGGAACATCTACGGGGGACGGCCGCGGGAGAGAGCCACGTCTCTCCCGCGGCACAAAAACGTCCGCGCGGTCGACGGGGGGACTTAGCTGGGGGGCTGAGTCCCTCCTTTGCACTCCGGCCGCGTGAAGGGGTGATGGGCATGTGGCCCGCCCATCGCCTAAACAACAAAAGTGTTTCAAAGGGGGGGATGGCATTTTCTTCCCCCCGGGCATGTGGCACTAGCAGTGCCGAGACAGGGGCGGGTCCTGGTAGCATCCTCTGGTCTCCCCAGGGCCCGCCCCGTCATGTCTCCGAGGTCACCGCAGTGTTTTTAGTGGGTGCAAGCCCCACATAACCCCACCTCTCCCCCCAGAGAGACGGGGTATCCGTTCAGGGATTTTCACTGCGTCAAAAAAAAAAAAAAAGGGGGCGATGAGCCGCACTCGCGTGCCTACTTGCTCTCCCCGATCCCCTGTGATTCCTTCCCGTGCGGGCACAGGATCCGTTGGCAATCCGCCCGCTGGAATCGTATCTAGAATGCAAAATATCTCCGAGAGGCTGACCGGGGTTCCCTCCTCGGGAGCCGCCCCGGCCCCCTCGCCCTCACCTTGTTCGTCGTCAGCTCGCGGATTCAAAGCGAGTCGATCTATTAATCTCCGCCTCATCTCCTCCGCTGTTCCGCCGGTGTCCAGTCCTTGGACCTACAAAAGACCGCGCAAGATATCCGCGCCTACGCCACCATACATCTGTTCGAGTTCCTTACGGGAAATTCCCCGTCGCCTTGGTGGCATGTTGAATGGCAAGCGCTAAGACTTCGTCGGGCAGACCTGTGTTATCGACGCGCAATGTATACGACGGCCGACCCTCGGTCGACCGGCCGAAAACAAATCAGATGCAGTCTTGCGTTTTCGAAAACCAACTACAGTGAAGCAAGTACAGAGTTTTCTCGGTTTGGCCGGCTACTTCCGTAAATTTATTAAAAATTACTCCATGATTGCGAGACCGTTATCAAATTTGTTGCGAGCGAATGTAGATTTTAAGTTTGGATGTGAGGAAGAGTATGCGTTTGTGCATCTCAAAAATGCGCTTAGTGAAAGACCGGTGCTAAAACTGTATCAAGTCGGTGCCGAAACAGAGTTGCACACGGATGCATCGAAGTATGGATACGGTGCTATCCTTTTCCAGCGCGATAGTAGTGATCGAGCGTTTCATCCAGTGTTCTACGCTAGTGGTAAGAGCACGCCCGCCGAGGAGAAGTATACAAGCTATGAGTTTGAAGTGCTTGCGATAATTAAATCATTGCGAAAGTTTCGAGTATATTTGCTGGGTATACCATTTAAGATCATAACAGACTGTAGTGCATTTGTGCTTACAATGAAGAAGGCAGACTTATGTGTTCGCGTTGCCCGATGGGCTCTGCTGTTGGAGGAATTCGAATACACTGTGGAGCATCAACCAGGGAGTAGCATGAGGCATGTAGATGCCCTCAGCCGCTACCCTCTCCCTGAATGTCTGACGTTGGTTGAGAGTGACGACAGCATGACCGTTCGACTGAGGAAAGCGCAGCAAGCGGATGAGGACTTGCAGAGGATCATTCGTCTTTTGGAGATGGATAAAATCGACGGTTATCGTTTGCAAAACGGACTATTATTCAAGGAAGCTGAGGATGATTACCGTCTCGTGGTACCTAAAGCCATGCGAGCACACGTAGTCAGACGGATCCACGAGCAGGGACATTTTTCTGCAGTGAAGACCGAGGCGGTGTTGAGAAAGGAATTTTGATTCCCTAATATGAGGTCCAAAGTAGAGAAGACAGTGAGGATTCTAGTGACGATGCGTAGAAAAAAAAAAAAAAACACCTGAGGACAGGTGTAAAACCAGGACGGCCGAGTGTAGGATGCGGTTTTAGGCTTAAGTATGAGTGCGTGTGCGAGTATGAGAGTGTGTGTGTGTGTGTATGGACAGAGAGTGGAAGCGCTTGCCGCTTATTTCAAACGAAGAGAGAAAGAGTGAGTGCGAGAGGGCTGAGCAGTGCGAATCGCGGGGTGCAGAACGGCAGAGTCGAGAAGAGTGTCGAAGGGACAGGACGTGCGAATTGAGATGAGAGTTGGTGGAGAAAAGAGTTGTACAGAGTTGTGTAGTGTTGTAAATGAGTCGTAGAATCGTTGTGTTGGTTGCGTGAATTATAGAATAAATCATCATCCATATTCTGTCAAGTCACCTTTCCTTCTATCGTCCCTAACATCTACATATAGATGTGGCGATCACGATCCCTTACGCAGACTTAAATTCTATATAAAATATTCATAAATGATTGAGACACACACCTCATTTTTACCGACTTCGAAAAGGAGGAGGTACTCAATTCGATCGCTGTTTTTTTTTTTTTTTTTTTTTTTTTTAATGTTTGTCCGGCTAGTACGGGAAGACGGCTGGACCGATCGGGATGAATCCTGGCTTATATCATAGAGGATGTTCACAGTTTGGTCCCATTATTAAATTTTTCGAAATTGTTTAACGCTAACCATTGTTATTGCATAAAATCCCAATTTCTCGCTGATTTCACGTTTCTACTATAATTTTCGTTTGTGCGTCGATATCTCCGAGATGCATGGACCGATTTTGATGAAATCTGACGTATCTTATTGAGACACACATACTTTAGTCCCAAGATAAATTTTTCCGAAATTGTTTAATGCTAATTATTTTTAGTGCATAAAAGCTTTTCCTTCCTCGACAATTCCGGATACATTTGTTCGTCTATAACTGGTACACCAGTGCATCGATGAAATTCGAGATGCAACCTACTGCGAACTATCCTTGTATGCATTTGATATACTAAAAAGCATGAAATAAAAAAAATATTTTAAAAAATGTGACTGACTTCGAAAAACTGACAGCATTCCACATAACTAAAAACTAAAAGAGCTGGAAAAAATAAAATTAAAAATCAAAATAAGCAGAATAAAAATGCGCTGAAAAATAAAAAACAATTTGCTGTTTTCGTGCTTTCGTCATTTTGCAGTCATAATGTGTAACTTTGGCAACCTTCCCGCATTGTACTGCAACCCAATGCAACACCCAACCCTTTGCAAGTCCAAATATTTTGCAACTTTTCGGAGTCGGCGCAAATACAAGTAAAATACTACAAAAGACAGTCACATATAACAGACCGTAAGCAAGAGAATACTCTTTACAATTGTGTGCATCCTTCTGCCTTCATCTATCATGAACGTGTTTCTGTGGATGGTTATATAGACATATCCCTCCAAAAACATTAAAATGTAAAAAAAGCGCCAAGTAGTCCTGTTCCTCACCCCAAAAACGATCCCGCTTCATAACCAAATGTATCGTGTTCCACAAAAATAACAGTGTGATGAAACCGCCTTATCAAATTGACCAAAAACGTAAATCGATATCATTGGAAAGCCAAGCCTTGATTATATACTCTATATAAGGCTAATACTCTAGTACCACAAAATAATTTAATGGTAGGGCATGGAATACAAATATTGTGTTTAATTGAATGAATATTAAAACAAAATTAATGTCACACTGAATTAAAAATTCTACGAACAAACAAACAAGAACAGGGGCAGAATGTGACTGTGGAAACCAAACCTTCAGTTAGGAATACAAAACGAAACATATGTTCAACAATCGTGAAAATTAAATTAAAATATATATCTCTTCTCTTCGTTCAGTTTATCAAAGGAAACGTAATACTTGGCCCGCTCGGTTCTTCACAAATCGAGTTTAAAGTCTATACACAAATGGATGCAACCTTATTATTCAAATGATACCTTACATCACTGCAAATCGCTATTGTATTGTTAATGTTAAGATGCAAGATGGATATAGTACTTCTTGGAAACAGTAAGTTTCTTAGTGATAGCTCAGATGGTACATTATTATTCCAATGATACCTTTCATCATCGCAAATCGTTTTTGTCCAGTTAATGTTAGGATGTAAGATGGACTGTATTTTTTAGGAAACGTAATTTTCTTAATTAATACTACTACTTGGCGTAAAACTCTGCAGAGTCGCCTGATATTCCATTGTAACTCGCGAAACGTCGCACTACTTAGCAAAGTCATACAAATTCCACGTTCCCCACTCGTGCAGTGTATTCGGATAATAATTATCAATGAATGAGTGACAAAATATATCTGTCGATTGCGAATCGAGCTCCGCATTCGTTTGCTGTGTGAAAGCCTTGAAACTCGATTTGTGAAGAACCGAGCGGGCCAAGTATTACGTTTCCTTTGATAAACTGAACGAAGAGAAGAGATATATTTTTTAATTTAATTTTCACGATTGTTGAACATATGTTTCGTTTTGTATTCCTAACTGAAGGTTTGGTTTCCACAGTCACATTCTGCCCCTGTTCTTGTTTGTTTGTTCGTAGAATTTTTAATTCAGTGTGACATTAATTTTGTTTTAATATTCATTCAATTAAACACAATATTTGTATTCCATGCCCTACCATTAAATTATTTTGTGGTACTAGAGTATTAGCCTTATATAGAGTATATAATCAAGGCTTGGCTTTCCAATGATATCGATTTACGTTTTTGGTCAATTTGATAAGGTGGTTTTATCACACTGTTATTTTTGTGGAACACGATACATTTGGTTATGAAGCGGGATCGTTTTTGGGGTGAGGAACAGGACTACTTGGCGCTTTTTTTTACATTTTAATGTTTTCGGAGGGATTCCATGTCTTTTTGGTCGTTCAGTTAATACGGTATGGACAACCTTTTTTTCCCTATAGGAAAGCATAGGAAGTTCGGAGTTCTGTTCGGATGTTCGGTGTTCGATGTTGTGTTACGACGAAATGTTCTAGTGGAAACGGCCCTTAATACGATATGGGCAACCTTCTTTTCCTATACGAAAGCATAGGACGTTGGGAGTTCTATTCGGATGTTCGGTGTTCGATGTTCTGTTACGGCGAAATGTTCTAGTGGAAACGGGCCTAGTATAATAAGAATTGCGGAAAAGTAGAACATTACCTACCGCTTGTTTAGATTTTAAGGTTGTTGAGGAATGGGAGGATTCTTTTTATGTAGGATTTGTTTTAAACGCGGAATGCTTTTTTGGGTTGTTGGATGTTTTTCGGGAAGTGGAACAAAACTACTTGACGCTACTTTCTACATTATAGTGTTTTTGGAGGTTGGGGGGATTCTTTCTGTGTATGATTTCTTTTAAATGAAGAAGATTTTTTGTGTAATTGAGTCTGTTTATGATTTAGCAAAGGAGTCGCTAAATGCAAACGGGATGTTGTTCTTTGCAAAGGAGTCGCTAGATGCAGACGGGACGTTGTTCTTTGCAAAGGAGTCGCTAAATGCGGACGTGGGCCTTTTCTTTGCAAAGGAGTCGCTAGATGCAGACGGGACGTTGTTCTTTGCAAAGGAGTCGTGTGACGAAGTGTCCTCCCCCAACCCAAACATAAGACCGGAAGGCTAACTCGAAACCGCTAATTAGGGAAAACAACATAGCCTCCAGGCAAGGTCGTCCGTTAATCACTAGCGAAAGTTGATGTTCCGCTCCTAATACTCTTTGAATTCGCTTGAGCCATCTAGACATCGTTGAGCAGGGGCGTAGCAATTCCTCCAGCCGCTGACAAACATCTTTAGTTCCGTCACCAGCAGCCACGAGATTCCGGTTCGACGTGGAGACTCCACTGCGGATGATAGCAGCCTGCGAAGGACTTCCAGGGCGGTGTGGGCCACACCGCAGGATTTCTGGGCGGTCAGGAAGGCACATCCAGGAGGAAGGATTCATCGGCAGCGGCCGCTAGGATCTTCCTACAGCGCAGGGGTACGGCCCTGTGCGGAGGCTCCCCGAACCTTGGCGTCCGGACTGCGTTAGGTGGCATGATCGGCCAAAGTCAGGGGCAGGGGGGAATCATAGGCTCAAGTCTATTAAAGTCCCGCGCGAGTAAGGAGCGAACATTCGTTGCGTGGAAGTTAAGTCAGTGAATCTAGTTTAAAGTGTGTGTACCGTCACCACAAGCCTATTAATCAGCATTAGGTAAGAGCCGAATCTTCGGACTTCTTAATATCGTACTTTCACGTATTGGCCAGTCAGGGGATTGTCCTGGCTGTGTCTTGTACACGTACCGTATTCGTGCTTTTCCGTAATTCTGACCGTGCAAGTTCCACGTAACCATAATCGACCTTCCTGGAGGACTCCCGCGTCCTCGCAGCGAATCATTAATTCCGTCCATTAGTTCGTAGCTCGCTTCTCGAGACTTTATATTTGTCGTAGCTCACCGATTTGTTTCCCGTTCGTCTCGTCGTCCCGAGACGTTTCTATTCCTTTGGATCAGGCCGTCATTAGAAATAGTTATACCATTTGTAGTTTGCTCCTCACGGACGCCTAGTAACGCCCGTGAGTGAAGTCCGTCACTCCAATACTCTCTGTCACGTTTCCCATCTAAGAAGAGCTAATAAAGTCTCGAATTAATAGCACATCTGTCTTGGTTGCGTCTCCTGCCGAATCCACTGTGCTCTCTATCTTCCAACTCTGAGCTGCCGCGTAGAGAACCCGACTGCAAGTCTCCGGAAACATAGTGCGGCGAAAAGCCAGTTTGTTACGTTATCGTGGTACCGCGGGGTCCTGGCGCCCAGATTTTAGATTCCGGAATTGCAGTCGAGAGTGAGGGCTTAATTTTGCGTCCCGTCTGGACTCACGTTCTTGTGATAGAAAAAAATCTACCGTTCTAGAATTTTCCTGGGACACTAGCTGCGGGTAGCTTTATTCCCGAGCAGTCCCAGGAAGAATTCTCCTCACAAATTTGGCGCCCAACGGCAAAGGTTAGAGCCAGGGCGGACCAAGGCAGATAATCTAGGGAAGGAATTTTAGTATCGTCCTGTGATTGTGTACCTAAATTTTGTGGGTTTGGTGGCAGGGTTTTGTATTGTATAGATTTAATTGTGTTTCGCCCCAAACCACTGAAGTATTATAGGGTCACAGGAAATAGGATATTGTAAGTGCAGCATTCTGAGAGGCATAGTCTGAAACTAGTCTCGAGATCAGAAAAAAAGAAAGTACCGTATAAGGTACTAATACTAAGTTCCGGAAACTGATAATAAAATCAGTAATTAGAGTGTCTCGACAGGTGCAAGTGTTCTTGTGTCTGCGGTTGCTTAGGAGTGTCCGCGTAAGAAAAGTACGCGCAGTGTACCGGAAAAGTGCAGAAAAGCATTTCGTAAGAGGATTATCCGAAATCCGGAAAGAGAAGTGCAACGGTAATCCGCGTTAATTTGAACACTGGGTCGGTTGGTCGGAAGACAATAGGACACGCGACGTATCGTTCGGTCGGGTAGAAGAACCCTAAACAAAAACAGTGCCGCGCCTAGTGATCTAATTCGGGAATAGGCTATTGTTAATCAAAGCCAATACAATGGCAGAAGAACATGTGGGACGAATCAAGGATTTTACGGTTGAGGAATTATTAAATGAATTGCGTAGGCGACAATTATCGGAGCAAGGTGGGACTCCGATAATGAGGGACAGATTGGCAAGGCAATTGAATTTCGAAGCAGGTGAATCGTCGTCACCAGCAACACCGGCGACATTAGTGAGATCGTCGGGAAGAGTTGCGATCCAACCGCGCGAGTCGGACTACGCGCTACCGCCGGTGGACACCGCGGCGTATTCCACCGGCAACGAGCAACCCTTCTTGAGTGCCGAAGAACAAATTTCACCGGACTCCCCGGGTCACCACTTCGTGGAGTCCATATATGTACCGCCTCTGCATAACAGATCTTCGCCACCAATTAGGGATCCGGTTAGTCCGCCGGAAGTACCGCAACCGACGATTTCCCAACCATCGTCGCCGCCGCCGCCACCTCGTACCGTGTTACCCTTCGTACCGCTGGCTCAACACCCACCTCCGCGAGCTCAAACTAACCCCCAGTATGTCTTTGATGTACTGCGGCGGTTAGGGATTAAATTCGGGGGTCAACCGGAAGAAGATCCGGAAGAGTTCCTGCTCCGGATAGCAGAGTGTCGACAAACTTATTACCTGCCGGATCTTCATTTGCTGCTGATCTTGCCGTCGTTCCTAGAAGGACTGGCATTACGGTGGTTCCGCGCGAATCGGCCCTTATGGCAAACTTACGACAATTTCGCGTCAGCAATGCGGGAGCATTTTGTGGACCCGAATATACAGCCGGAGTTGCGCCGGATTACTTATTTTCGGTTTCAAGGGGAAGACGAGGGGGCCAGAGTATATATAATATGTATGCAATCACTGTTTAGCCGGTTACGTCCCGCGTGGACTACAGAAATGCAAGTGGAGCATACGTATTATAACTTGCTACCGCGTATCCGTCAAGCTATCAACTTGCGGAACATACACTCCATGCAGCAATTGCTGCGGGAGGCTGTATGGGCCGAGAGAACGACGGAAACCGCGTCGACTGTACCGCCGCAATATCGCCCGAAGGTAGCGCCGTATCTCGCAGCCTACACCACACCTGTTCCGAAGGGGAAGACACGCAAGGCTGAAACCTTGTGTGCCGTCTCCGAGCCCAGCACCAGTACCGCCAGCCAGCCGTCCCGTAACCAAGGTACCGCACCGCTGGTAAAGTGCTGGAACTGCGAGAAAAGCGGCCATCGGGCGAAAGAGTGTCGCGCGCCGAAAAGGCTTTATTGTTTTAAGTGTGGGCATCCGGGAACGACAACGAAGACGTGCCCACACTGCAATAAGGCTTCGGGAAACGCGAAGAAGGGCTGAAGTACCGGACCCCTTCGGCCCCCCTTGTTGAGACAGAGGTCCACCAAATGTCCCCGCAGTACGAGATAACCGCGGTAGTAAAAGGTACCGAAACCGCGTTATTGACTGTCCCGGTATTAGTGGGAAATTGCCAATCTGCCGCTCTAATAGACACCGGTGCGTCGCGCAGCTTCATATGTCGGAACGTTGTAGAACGGGAAGGCAGTGAAGTAAAGGTGAAACCTTTATCCGTCCCAATGTTATTAGTTACGGCATGCAGAAAAGTGCACTACGCTACCCACCTAGCGGAGTTCCGTTTAACGATTAAAGATGTGTCTCGTATCGTGGAAGCCCGAATATTGGACGAACTAGCTGCGCCACTGTTGTTAGGGGTCGACGTTATTGCGCAATTCGGTATCCTCGCGGATTTTACGGATAGGAATTGGCGCTTTAAGGAAGACCCGTCTCGCGTGTTCCCGTTTGAGCCGTACGCGACGCGAGAGGATGCTAACTCCGTGTGTTGCACGCTGTCCAGCGTGCAAGTTTTGACGGAGGGGGAGGCGTCTCGCTTGGACGAATTCTTAAATAAAGTAATGCCGGAATTGTCTCGAGCCAAAGGGCTCACCTCATTAACTGAGCACCGAATCGATGTGGGCAACCATCCACCCATTAAACAACGCTATTACGCGGTTTCGCCGCCGGTGCAGGAGGCGATCTACCAAGAAGTGGACCGTCTCCTCGCCGAAGATATCATCGAGCCGTCCGCCAGCGAATGGTCAAGCCCCATCGTGATGGTCAAAAAGCCAAACGGGAAGTACCGATTTTGTCTCGACTTCCGGAAAGTCAACAGTGTCTCGAAGCGCGATGCCTATCCTCTCCCTCACATGACGAGCATCCTCGATAAGTTACGCGCCGCCCGGTATATTACGACCATCGACCTAAGTCAGGCGTACTTCCAAATACCGATGGAAGTAAATAGTAAAGAGATTACCGCGTTCACTGTCCCGGGCAAAGGCTTATTCCATTTCAAGCGGATGCCGTATGGGCTCACCGGAGCCCCGGCAACTTTTCAACGTTTGTTAGATCGACTTATAGGCCCTGAAATGGAACCGCACGCCTTTGCGTATTTGGACGATATTATCATCGTGAATGTGACGTTTGACGACCACCTCCAGTGGGTAGAAAAGATCCTTCGGAAAATAGTAGACGCCGGATTAGCAATCAATCCGGAAAAATGTGAGTTTTGCCGAACCGAAGTTCGTTATCTAGGGTTTGTTGTCTCGCGTAACGGTTTACACGTCGACCCGGAGAAGTCGGCCCCCCTACTCGCATACCCTGTGCCGATCCACTTAAAGCAACTGCGACGATTCTTAGGAATGGCATCTTGGTACCGACGCTTTATTCCCCAGTACTCGGCCGTGGCCGAGCCTCTTAATCGATTAACTAAGAAGCTCGAGCCATGGGTCTGGGGAGCTGAACAACAACAATCGTTCGAAACATTGCGTGCCGCCGTCGCAGAGGCTCCTATATTAGCTTGTCCCGATTTCTCTGTACCGTTCGTCCTACAGACTGACGCGAGCGGTGTCGGTCTTGGTGCCGTACTAACACAAACGCTAGACGGAGAAGAGCGCGTGATCGCGTTCGCGAGCCGATCTTTAATCGCCGCGGAGAAAAACTACACCACCACCGAACAGGAATGTCTCGCAATCGTATGAGCCATACGAAAGTTCCGCCCGTACCTGGAAGGTTTTAAGTTCACGGTGATCACGGATCACCATAGCCTGCGGTGGCTCCGCGAATTAAAGAATCCCACCGGCCGCTTAGCCAGATGGGCTCTCGAACTCCTGGAATACGACTTCGAAATAATACACCGAAAAGGTAGCTTACATTGTGTACCGGATGCTCTGTCCCGTATTTACGAAGTCGCGACCGTCGCGGGAGCGTTGACCCCGGCGGATCCGTGGTATGATAGTAAATACGAGGAAGTAAATACCAATCCGAAGGATCACCCAGACTGGAAAGTGGAAGCGTCGCGTCTTTATGTCCGCCGTACCGACGCGTTAATAAATGACCTGCTAGGCTCGGACTTATCCGAATGGAAATTGGTAGTCCCGGTTTCGGAACGGGAGGACGCGCTAAGGGAAACCCATGACGACGTACGATCAGGCCATCTCGGCATCCAGAAGACGTATCACCGGCTGTGTTTACGTTATTATTGGCCCGGTATGTTTAATTCCGCAGCCGAGTTCGTGAAGCATTGTCGAATCTGCCAGCTGACGAAGGTTCAACAAACCGCACCGGCGGGCTTGATGGGCCATCGTCAGATCGACCAGCCGTGGATCGTCGTTGCCGCCGACATGATGGGTCCCTTTCCGCGTAGCCGTTCCGGATATCAATATCTAATAGTCTTGCAGGATCTTTTTAGTAAGTGGGTGGAGTGTAGGCCGCTCCGCCGTGCTACCGGTCAGCTAGTCGCCGCCGCGTTAGAAGAACTCGTACTGTCTCGGTGGGGCACCCCGAAAACCTTGCTCACCGATAATGGTACGGAGTTCGTAAACAAGACGGTGACCGCGCTTACCAAGTCGTACGGGATTAATCACGCGACTACTCCGCCCTACCATCCACAAGCCAACCCAGTGGAGCGCGTCAATAGGGTTTTAAAAACCATGATAGTCTCGTATATCGAAACCGATCACCGTGATTGGGATTTGAACGTGTCTCGCCTTCGTTTCGCCTACAACACCGCATTTCATACGTCTCTCCGAACTTCTCCGGCTTTTCTGAACTTTGGCCGTGATCCCGTCCCGCCTCGATGTAAGAGGGAGGAGGGTAGTGTTGTCTCCGATTTAAATTCCGCCTCTCCCGACCCATGGAGACTCCGCATGTCTAAGTTGGAACACATGCGAGAGTGGGTCGTGGAGAATCTAAACACTGCTCACCAACAGCAAGCCGCACAATACAATAAACACCGTCGAGACGTGATTTTTAAAGTAGGAGACAGGGTGCTACGAAGACAGCACATCCTGTCTAATGCCGCTCAGAATGTTGCATCGAAACTAGCGCCTAAGTTTGCTGGACCGTTTTATGTCTCCAATGTATTGTCACCTGTAGTATATGAACTGTCTACGTCCGATGGGGAATTAGTAGGAAAAGTGCACGTGCAGGATCTAAAAGCGTATGTCATCTAAATGGGACCACCTTCAGCAGCCGTATAGTTCCGACGAAGGAAGCTCAAGGGAAATGGAGTCAGAGACACCACGGGGTTGGGCGAGGATGGTCCAGTTCCAAGATCTGCTGGACCAGATCACCGAGACTCGTCCCGAATTCTGGGCGGAATTGGAGGAAGCGGTGCGAGAGGAGAGGGAAGATCGGACCACCACGATAGGCGCCGTGGTGCGCCCTTGGCCGACCAGCTGCGACCAGGGTTGCCAAACCCCGCCGGTGACTGTCAAACAGCCCACTTCCCCGCCGGTCACTTGCGACCGAGCAGTGCAGACAGGGGAAGAAAGGATACTGTACAGTCGGGTACCGCCACGAGGGGGACCTTCGCCCGTCGTGGGCGAGCAGAAGGCTCCGACGGAGTCGCCCAAGCGCCCCCGCCGGACGTCCCCGGACTCCCGGCCGGAGAACCGGCGACCCAGACCACGGGCTCCCACTACTCCCGGTGATCGCCTACGAAGGGCCGCCTCCAGCGCCCGAGCCTCGCCAAGAGTGAACTCCTCGCCGTGTCCGCGGTACATATTGAAAGCTCCAAAGTACATATTGATATACATTTCAGATTGGACGATCGTTGCCTTCGATACTTTATTTAAAAGTCAAAAGTTTATGCTAATTTTTTGCATTGAACAATTAATCTGCGAATCATTAAAAAAACATGGTTACATAGATCGGCCTTTCCCAAGTAAAACCAAATGTTAATTATATCGATACGACCAATAGTTTTTACAGAAAAAATTCCCCCGCAATGGTCTATTTTTGCCGATGCGCGAAAACGTCGACTTTGGCGGTCTGTATTTCCCAAAGAAATACGAATTTTGGAAAACGATGAGGCGGACCCCCCCCTTATCTCATCTCAGGAACAACATGCTGAATTTTCAGCAAAATCCAGCTTCTCACTTGGCGTGGAATGACCCGTAGACCTTTACTTTGTCCTTTTAGTTCACATAATGGTAGTGTCAAAATTACGTTTTTCTCAGTTCTCGCACTTGTTTGAAGGCAAGTTTTGCAGCGCAGTTGATGAGTCAACTCGTGTTCTAACGTTTGTCTAATACTCTCATGACCATTTATAACACTGAGTAAAAATTCAGCAGCATCTTGTGGAATGTTTTCAATGAAAGTTCCACCTAAGTCCTGCCTAACCCCAAGAGAATTAAGGAGTGGCACTCCTTCACTTACGTAGACTTGGGCCAAAGCTCTTAACGCACCATGTTTGTGGAGATTGAGCATTTTTTCACGAATAATCTCGCTATGAAGCATACATTGCATACTTACGTTAGCGTATGCGGATACATGGTCCGAATTGGTAAAGCCTTTAACGGAACGGACTACAATTACCGCATTATCTGCATACAATGCATCAATATTAGGTCTTGGTAGTCCTGTCCAATATCTGTCAGTAATTTTCTGCTGCCTTTCCATCACATAATTTATATTTGCCAGATCAGGTCTGTAAATGCCTCTTAATCTGTTATATTCCAGTACAGCTAGTTTATTAGCTTGTACGGAGTACGGATCGAAATTAATCAGATGCAAACCGTCCAATGAAGTTACACGTGATAGTGCAACGTACGCCTGACCGCAGCTAAAGATAGTGTTACCTGCGTCGACGATAGCTGTTTTTAAACTTAACCCCTGGCACTTGTGAATGGTAATACCATAGCTAAGAGATATTGGAAATTGGTGACGAATGACATAAGCTTTTTCCATTACTTGAAATTTCGAAGTAACTCTTTCTAATGAATATGTCTGACCAGTTGATAAACGAAACTGTATCGTTTGAATATCACCATTAGCTTCCACCGCTTCGGTAAATGCAACAATTTCTCCAATAGCACCATTCACAAGACCTAGCGTGACATCAATGTTACGTCTAAGCATGATTTTGGCACCAACTTTCACAATTATATTTCTGCTTAAGCCAGCGGTCTGAGAGTTGTCTTCTTCATATTAATCTAATAGTTTATTCACACGTTTCTTTAAATACTCCGCACAATCGAGAACGTCGCGTGCAGTCAGCTTCACCGCTTCGCTGTTAATTCTTTCGAGCATTGCTGCATTAAGTACGTCACACAAATGGCATGTAGGAAGTAAACAAATTGCATCTGGCGGTAAAGTTTTAATGTAATTACAAAGCTCACTTAACATTCCACCAGTGTCGTTGGATATGAACACAATTTTCCTCGATTGCAATTCCAAACCATCTGCTTCCGTAACAATACCCAAACGAATTCTTGAAAGAATTTTGCGATAAGTATCATCACCTTTTTGTCGCATATTTATACTCAATTCATCGTAAGTGAATAGCTCAGTCCACAAATTGTAACTGGCCAACGAACCTAAACATTTAGCATTTTTCTCTCACGATATTTCAATAAATGCCGGCTCTTCGTGAACAGGTGGTAACTGTAATAAATCACCAAACAGAAGAATATGCTTTCTGCCAAACCATCCATCGTTTGTGTCAACTGTATCGAATATTTCTGCCAGTCTCAGATGTATAAACATTAAGGTAATATTCGATATCATAGAAATTTCGTCTATAATGAATAGAACGGTATTTTTTAAGTCTGTACGTAATGTTTTCAAGACCATATCAGATAAAGGCCTATAGCTAGGAGTTTGACCGTGTTCAACGGGAAGTTGAAGTAATCTATGTACGGTTAAACCGTCGATATTGAACGCTGCTACTCCAGTAGGGGCTAATACAACTGTATCTTTTTCAACTGCTTGTTTTGTCCAACAACGCAGTGTCTTAATCAAGAAACTTTTCCCTGTTCCGCCTTCGCCGCTGACATACAAGCGCAATAGTGAACTATTCACATCGTCTAAATTGCTAGCAATTGTTTTTGTAACCTTTTCAAAAATCCTTTTCTGATCAAGATTTAATTCTTGTATCATCTGCGTAATGTTACAATCAACAATTTTTGCATTCTTCTCCATTTCTTTCAACTCCACAATTGCACCTTCTACTTCAAGAGGCTGACATTCCATCTCATCGAATGAATCAGGTTTCTCATTCTTACATTCATTTCTCAAAATATTCTGCTTAATTAATTCTTGGACATGGTCAACAGCTGCTTGAAATTCTTCTAATCGTTCATGGTACTGAAGACCACTAATAATTTCTGACTTTACCGACGCAAATGCTTCGGTATAAGTATCATTGCACCCTTTTAACTCGTCCAAGTTCCTCCAGGGTTTAAACAATAATAACATTGAGTAATAGTATTTTTCTGGATTAAGATTCTTATTATATGTAAAATGGTTGATCAAATAACCACGATCTCTTTTTTTCAAATATAAGCGAGTTTTTGAATCGTAGAATTCTAACGTGCACTTTGACATTTTAAGTCGCGAAACGTCGTACCACTTAGCAAAGTCGTACAAATTCCACGTTTCCAACTCGTGCGGTCTATTCGGATAATAATTATTAATGAAGGAGTGACAAAATATGTCTGTCGATTGCGAATCGAGTTCAGCAATTTGCTTTGGCGTTTTGATTTTCCTACTTCTTATCTGATTGACATCTAACCAACGAAATGTCGTATGAGGATCAGTTCTATGTAATGCAATGCCTAAAAGAATATCCGCGGCTTCAATGGCTCCGCATTCTCTGTTGCTTAAACTGCGTAATCCAATGTTCCACAAATTGCTGTGGAGAGACTTTGTACTGTTTATTACGCTAAAAGTATCCACACCATAGCTGCATTCCGTTTTAGTGGTGTACTTTGTATAATAGAAATTTAACAGGGCTGACTTTTCACCGATAAATTGGATATCCTTATTCCCTTCCCAAGCCGTGAGAATGATAGGATTATAATCATTTATGTTTTTCTCGCGTTCTCAACGAGGCAAATCGTATAGACGATTTTTACTTTTTAATTGTTTTCTATTTGCTATAGAGACTGCAAGATCTCTTAATATTATCTTGTCTGTCCCCGGACGTGAAAATCCAAAACGACATTTTGTTACGAAACCTTTCTTGGTTTTCTTTTTCCTTTGACAATAAGAGTTGTGGTAATGCTCTTGGTGAGTAGTGACACGCCGATATAATTGTGGCGATACTTTCTTACCGGGGATCGTACAAGTAACATAATCCAATATGAAACTTTGTACATCTTTGTCGGATGATTTTCCTATTATAGGCGCATCTTCTATCCAAAACATTAAATGCCAGTGGGGCATTCCTCTATTTTGGTACTCGCGCCTCACAAAGTAATGCTTTACTTTTCCTATAGGATTGTCGGCCGCGCAAATGAGATCTAACATTGCTTGGAATTTATTTTCTATAAATCTAGCTGCAGATACTGGATCGGCAGCAACCAATTCGCTTATTGATTTTATCGAGCTCAAACTAGGACTTACTTCTTTGATATATTCCGCTAAGTCCGACCATAGATAATCTGCCGGACTCAACGTTAAAAACCAAGTTGCTGGCCCATAATCGCGTGTCATAGCATTAACATTGCTTCTCACTTTCCGCCAATATTGCTTGGTATTTGGCAATTTTCCGAAAATAGTTACCAAATTTCCTTCCAATTCTTTTGTAGACATGGATTGTAAAAATTCGGTTGCTGTATATCTCACACGTGGATTGACAGTGTTGAGTTTGTGATAAATACCGCTACTGATTTGACGCATATTCGCATTGTTCATCAAGAAGAACAAATATTGAATATTCAAGCGGAAATGGGAATGTTTCGACATCAATCTCGACTTTACAAAATCGAAATCTCGTATAGGGGTTTGTCTTTGCTGATTTATACCGTTCTTGCCGTATGGATATAAATCTGAAAAACACAGAACATCCAAATCTTCGCAACGATTGTCTAAAGGAGCGGCTTCTACTTTCAGCATTTGATACAGCTCAGTAGACGTATTATTTTGTCTTTTCTCACACTGAGGGTATATAGAGAAATGTTCGTAATATGAATCTGGATCGGTAATATGCGTTAGCATTGCACCAGGGTTATCCACTTCCTCACCTTCATCTTCATTAATCTCAAATTCTGTTTCTGTGAAGTTTTCACTTAATAAATCTTTGTGGGAGCGGGGCAAAATAATTTTCGAATCCAACGGGTTGTTTTCCTTCATCCATCTCAAAAGTTGACAAATTTTGTTTAAATCTACCAATTTCTCCCACACTATTTTTGATTTTGTCGGAATTCCACGTACTAATATATAAACTTCATGATTAAGATTTATTGGAGCCTCTGCGGGGCATATTTTCTTTTAACTCTGCTCGATCGGCAGCGGTAAATGAAATACTCTTCCTTTTATCTTTGGTATCATGTGCCTGTGTGGTATCTTTTTACTCATTACTGTACCACATCGTTGCACACATTGAAATGCTTTAGCACGCTGAATCAAAATTCTTTCATAATCATTCAACGTTGACAGTATCTCAGGCATTCTTTCTACATAGAGATTATTTAACACGTTGAGTGCCCAAATTGCAAATTTTTTACTCTTTCACTACACCTTGTTAAAAATGTTTATTATAGTTATTCTCGTGAAAATAAACATGTCTGTAAATAGATGTTCGAGTGTCACCCGAATTCGGGTGACATGGCAGTCAACGTGTTAATACACATACTGGCGGCATAGCACCTCTGCGGAAATAACCTTTGCAATAATGGCAGATATAGTCAACGTTTATCTCGTGTTTTTCTAAGTAATCCATTAATTTGTCCCAATATTTTCCAAACATTGGATTTCTCATGTTTGTCACAGAGGTAATATTTTTTCGACAATGCAATTTTTCACATGATATACATGCATTTCGAGGAACGTCCATAGATCTTTCCGTGAATAGTTTAAACGCTGTAGAATATTTATCAATTATGTGATCCTCATTTGAATTAATTTTATTTTCTTCCAACAACGAATTTCCTGACGCCACTTCCTCTGCATTTTTAATTATTTCCCTGATGGCTACAACATCTCCGGCTTCCAGTGCCTTATCTAAATCTTGCAGGATTTTATATTGCTCAGTCAAACGATTCATCAACCTACCAATGTGTTTTGCGAGATAGCGGATAGTGGAGCGGCTCCAAAGTTGATGCCGTGGGATCGGTAGTGGACGGGGGCGGAGAAGAACGAAACAGTAAATGTTTGGCTATAATTAATATATTGGATTTCAATAGTTCGTCGCGGCCAGCGAAAGGGATCTAGATCCTCTCTCGTGTGCGTAATGGTCAAAAACACGGATAACAGCGGGTAGCAGGTACGTCCTTCCCGTGAACTCCGGATAGAGCGAGTGGGCGAGGTCACCGTGCGAAAACACAACGGCAGCGGCTCCTCATTGTTCTAGCATTACCCTAACGGCTGATGCCCATACTTGTGCACGATACATGCGTGTGTACACAAAAATACAGGAGCATCGAGCCGTCCTTGAATTCGGCGTTTTATCGCTAGCGCCTCGGTGCGTGGTGATGGCTGAGCAGAGCCAAGTGGAGCCGAGCGGAGCCGAGCGGAGCCGAGAGGCCCACGTCAGCGCGGCTCGCTGGGCGCCGAGCGCGATCGGCGGATAATTTCGAACGGCGAGAAATTATCCTGTCCTATTCGCGCTCGTTTCCCGAACACAATGCCTCTGACTCGTGGAAAGTGCGAAGACAAGAAATGGATTGCTAGGGATAATGATTGACAAATATCGGGCTTTATATAACAACCATGCGAATGCCCCAATTTAGTTGTATATTTTGCTGTACATCCCTTCAAACGCTCTACTAGTTTTGGCATGTTTTTTATTTGCTATAAGCGCTTTTCCCGGCTCCGTCCGCGCTGGTCCCGGGTGGAGACGCTCCAACCTCGCCAAGGGTCTCAGGTGCCTATAAGGGTGGAGAAAACGGAGGGCCGCGTGGGCGCCAGGCCCAGGGAAGGGCCGAATTTCTTGGCGGCTCTCCTCTCCGGCTGTTAGCCCTCCAGGTGACCCTTGGTGTCCTTGGCGGCACTCGCTGCTGTCCACCTAGCTAGCTCGGGAAACGGTAGAGTGGCGGAGTGAAGACGTGGAGAGAAAGGAAGCTAAAGAACCCACGCGGATGGGTGGCGAAGTTCGTTTATTCGGCCGGAAACGGCCGGAACCCAAAGCCCTGTCGCTCGCGTCCGAACACAGACCGTTCGGACTCTCGGCTCTTCCGCAGCCGTTGGTAATATCAATTCCCAAAGTTCTAATATCCCGGCCTATTCGCGCTCGCCGTACGCTAGTACAAAGTCGTCGGAACACGCCAGTGAGGTGGTACTCGCGCGATTCAAACGTCGCCGTTTGAATAGTACCGGTCGCGGATCGCTCGCGGAGGCCGCTGGTCTGGCCTCGAATTCCGGAAAAGTTCCAATTCGTGCAAAACCCACTACGGCGATGACGGCCGTGTCGTTCCTGGCTTTCGTGTGCCTCACAATCTATGTCGTAGAACCGCGGACTTTGTTGCGACCAGAAGGGTCGCGCCGAGGGATGACCGCTCAAGTGACCGGTGGTCACTCGCGCTAGGGATGCCTCTCAGGAGCGTAAACGGCCGACACCGAGACCAACAGATAATCAGGCAGACAGGAAGTATCGCTGGGCTTACTTGTAACTCTCGAAGTTCGTCTAAACGAAGGTTGCTCGCTAGTCCCAATCGCACTCGCGTCAATAACGTTCGTTCGCTAGGGTAGTCGCTCGCAAAGTGACCGGTTTCCGGTCCTACCGCAATTTCAACCCAGCGTTACGTTGCCGCTTTACCTGTTCGATCTCTCGGTGCCGGCGCGTCGATCGTTATCGATCGCTGTCGAGGGCTGGCGTATCGATTCCCGCGCGCTGGGATCGACGCCTCGCTACGCTACGCTAGTCGCCGCTGTCTTCAGTCGGCGACGCTGGGAGCTCCTACGTCACGACGGCTGCTGGCTGACGTCACGGCTACCGTCGTCTCGGCAGGCTCCGAGTGGTTCGGTCGACTCTCCTGGTGGACCGACACCCTCTTCATGGCTCGTGGCCCTAGCCATTCCGGTCGCTCATCCACGAGCTTATCTCCCGCTCCTCGATCGACTAGGCGTAGTTGTCTCTAGATAGGAGCTCGACAAAAGAGGCATTCCTTAAGTAATATGTGCGCATAACCTAGGCGGTAACCCTTGGAGCGACGGTTGTTTGTATCGCGAGGCGAGTGCGCGGCGAGAGCGCTTCAGAGCGGCGACTTGTGATGGGCAATTCTGCCCCGTCACATTGCCTACATTCCGATACAAATTTAAGCAATCGTTTATATCGCCAAAGTATTTCAGACTGCTGAACTGTACAGAATTCATTACAAACCCATGATTTCTTAGAATTTACATTGGGTTTGGATTCTATTAATGGTAAAACATTTGTCACCTGTCCATACTTATTCATTACGAAAGACGTCTCCTTTAATTTGGTAATATTGAAATCGTACGCTGTCTCTGAAAAGTACGGTTCCGTTGTGGGAGTATGTTTAGAACTTCCACATAACACATTTCGAATACTATCAATGTCATCGCAATTAAGTGCTGACAACTGTGTTAAATACAATTCAGCATTATCTCTCACAGTATGCAGTGCCTTTCTCACATTGGATATATAATTCTGTCTAACGAACAAACACCATTTTAGTATTCGTTCAGCCTCAATTCTTCCGCTGATAAATGTTTCACTTGTAAGATTTTTTGATATTTTCCGAATATAGTCTTCAGCACTTCGCTGTAAAACTATAGTATTTCCACGAATGCGGAATCTCTTATATTTATCACTTATTTTCTGTGCTGTGCTCAATTTGTCTTTCACAAAACAATTTTTGTGAAATTTGCTACCATACTTTTCATTGCCTAAACGTTGCATATCTTTATTGGTCGCAAAACGCTGATTATTGCGGTTTATTCGTAATCTATCTTTATTTTCTACATAATATTTTCTAGTCGTAATACGTATTTTATCTTTATTTTTTGTATTATATTTTTTTTTCCTGATACGTATTTGATCCTTATTTTCTATGCCTAATTTTTTGTTCCGCATACGTATTTGTTCTTTATTTTCCATATAGTATTTCTGATTGTCAGAACTTCTAAATAATTTGCCTGTTTTACTTCCAATATCGTTAAACCCGGATAGAGTTTGTCTTTTTACAACGTTATCACCACATTTATGGCTGGATGAAGTTAAAGACGCTTTCTCTGAAAGATTTTCATTTACATCAGACATGAGCTGTGTCTTTGACATAATACTTTCGCTTAATTCAGCCACCATGGGCTGTTTCTCTGACGAATTTTCACGTAAGTTAAACATCAGCTGTGTTTTTGGTATATTGTCACTTAATGTAGATATTGCCCTTTTCTTTGCAAAGGAGTCGCTAGATGCGGACGCTGGCCTTTTCTTTGCAAAGGAGTGGCTAAATGCGTACGGGACGTTGTTATTTGCAATGGTGTCGCAAGATGCGGACGTTGGGCATTTCTTTGCAAAGGAGTCGCTAAATGCAGACGAGACGTTGTTATTTGCAATGGTGTCGCAAGATGCGGACGTTGGGCATTTCTTTGCAAAGGAGTGGCTAAACGCGTACGGGACGTTGTTATTTGCAATGGTGTCGCAAGATGCGGACGTTGGGCATTTCTTTGCAAAGGAGTCGCTAAATGCAGACGGGACGTTGTTATTTGCAATGGTGTCGCAAGATGCGGACGTTGGGCATTTCTTTACAAAGATGTCGCTAGATGCGGACGTGGTTGGTATGATTTGATTAGATACAGGTATAATATTGTCGCATTGTGCTAACGATGCCTGTTCCTCATCATTAGTCCTACTTGATGGAGATAGTAGGCAACAAACTGTTGCTGTGGTCGCAACTTCGATTTTTTTTTCATGAAATCGAATTAATCGCCTCGCTTCTGCTCTCTGCCTTTTTGCCTGCACTGCCGGTAATGGCAGAACTTTTACATTACTGCAGTGCGCTGAACTCTGCGGAAAATGCTGAATGACATGTGATTTTAACATCGTTATAAGGTGACCACGCATTTTCGCGTGGTCATAAATAACGTTATTTGGCCGAATGTTGAACAGCAACGAAGTTGCAAACGCTATGGAGAATACCCCACAGTCGTTTCCATTCGGTTGCTGTTGCACTTTCGGAAAGGAAACTGTTTTATTATTCAATTCGTAAAAGGGAAATAATCTCTTTAAGAATATTATGTGATCCTTATGTATTTCCCTTTTATTCAATGAATCATATATATATATATATATATATAGATTGCCTATCGTAATAGGCGCACACCCAATGTCCGTCAAGGTCCGAAATGCCACTAACGAAACGGGCCGAATGCCCTTACTTCGTGGCATTTCGTTTATTCTGTCCGGACATTGTAATTTCCACGGTTCCTGTGGAGCATACTCATATTCACTCAAAAGGCAATGAAAAATATCTATATGTGTATCCTCCAACCACCCGTTTTTGGAAAGTGTGCTTTGCAAGTCCTCCGTCAATTTCGGGATTCTTGCATTCATTTTTAAAAAATAATAACTAATAACTAATAATAAATAATTATAATAATAAATAAAACTAATAGGAAATAGGGAAGAGAAAGTAGAAAATGGAAAATGGAAAATGGAAAATGGAAAATGGAAAAGAGGAAATAGGGGCAAGAAAAAAGATTCACGGAAAAAGAAACGGGAAATAGAATAGGAAAAGAATAGGATAAAAAATAAGGTAAAATATTATAGTAGACTAAGAAACCCCTGGCTGTAACTGCTGGACCGCCTCGCTCAACAGTCAGTCGAAAACTGCCGAGCGAGTGTGCCAGATTTGTAAGGATATCGTTACACTTCCTATAAGCCTAGCATTACCTCACCACCCAACCCCACCGCCCAACTCCACCTAATAAACTTGGCAACCCTGCTGCCGAGTCCAGAGTCCAGACTTCGTTTTTTCTACTGCCCGGCAGCGTACCCTCCGGCGTAATACAATGTATCTTATACAGGGTTGGCCTCATTATTGGGAATAAGAGTATGCTAACTATGGCCAGCCAGCATTTTCTTAGGAAAACTGAAGTCTTTAGCTTAAGTGATTGTTGTGCTATGCACTTAAGAATTTTCATACTTTTAAATACAATCGAATGAGGAACTAACTCATTGATCTTATGTATCTTATGGAGTGTTGGGCTAATTATGTGCAATTTAAGCGCATGGCAGCTATTTGCAGCTAGCTATTGCTTAGTAAATTTCAGATTTTAAGTTTAAATGGTTTTTATATGTGCCTGATCATATTGAATTTTAAAATTATTATTAGTATCAATATATTTTTGATATTACTCGTTGCTCACTCAAACAGCCAAGAGAGCGAATGGAGATAAAGTCAACATATATACAATGACATACATATACATTATTAATTTCATTTGAACGCATTGTTCACGCACTGAGATCTGCCATGGGGATTTCTCGGCGCACGTGTATAAACACGACCACGCGACAACACCAGTGTTATGCGCAACCGCGGTTAGTAAGTTCGTTTCTGTTTGACACATGATTTCCTCGTATACTTCTCTTTCTCTCACGGGGTGAATCCCCACCACCTTCGGCACGGTCGAGCTGAAGCAACGCGAAAGCAGTGTATCGTCGCAGCTCAGCGAAGGAGCATGTAAGTATTTAATTAAGATCAGTCTACGACTGTTTGATAAATAACAATGCTAATATACAGGGTGTACCAAAACGGTCGATAAAGAGGATAGCCATCATATGGGGCGTGACCTCCTGATGACCGTACCACCTTCAAAAATGTCAAATTATATGCAACTTTGGGAGTTATTAGCGAAAACAATTGACCAATCAGTGGGCGAGATTGTCCACGGTCGCTGTGACACACCGGAGCGCGGAGGGATGGCTCGAGCCGCCCAAGATTCTCGCCGCTCAGCCGCTTGACTCAGCTGCGACCGTCGGACGCGACCGGCACACTACGCGCGAGTAAGTATTGGTGCGGCGCAGGTTCGCAATAAGTGGCTTAGCGATCAGGCGGCTATCCAAAGTGCCCCTCGTTGCAAAAATTAGCGGGCGCATATCGAGAATGCGCCTCGCTAGTGTTGATGGTTGATACTCGTGCGATTAACACTCGCAGACTATTATTGCATTCGCCCAGCGTCTCTTTTCCGAATTTTATCCCAGAAAGCGTCGATCCAAAAATTGCTCCAAATTTTTTTCCAAAATTTTGGGGACAAATTTGTAATTAATCTCCAACTACCCGATCCCGTCGCGGGTACTCGCTCGCGAGACATCTCGGTTCAACGATCGAGCTCTTCTCACCCAATTCGATCCCTGGCCAAATCGATCACTTTTTGGCAGCATGTTTCCTGTTTTGATTTCAATATAATTGTAATACTACGTTGTCATTTGTGCGGGGTACCAAAGGGCTACTGAAGAATTTGTTCATAAATTAGGAGTCAATAAAAAAATCCGATTTCCACCCAACAAGCAGACAAATCCACACAAACGAATATCAATCTCGGCAAGTTTTTTGGCAATTAGACTTTCAATATAATTTTTTGTCGATTGAGATCGTAAAACATGGGGGTGCCTAAGTAAATTATTATTTTTTCATTACGAATCCACTTTCAGTTGCGAAGTTGCAAAAACATTCTTACTTCATAAAAAGAAGATCGAAGCAGGGATGGGCAAGCATGAATAATATAAGGTCATGACTAATAATAATCGTGGAGAAAAGCTCGTGATTATTTGTAATCGTGGAGAAAAATCCGTGATTATTTATAATCGCGGAGAAAAATAGTGATTATTTGTAATCGTGGAGAAAAGCTCGTGATTATTTGTAATTTACAAATAATCACGAATTCGAATGATTCGAAGTTGAATACTTCAAATTCGAATAATTCAAAGCTGAATACTTCGTATTCGAATGATTGAACACTTTACTCATTCGAATTTGAAATATTCAACTTTGAATGATTCAAATTCGAAATATTCAACTTTGAATCATTCGAATTTGGAATATTCAACGTTGAATCATTCGAAATTGAAATATTCAACTTTGAATCGTTCGAATTCAAATCATTCAGATTCGTTGTATTCGACTTCGAATCATTCGAGATCGAAGTATTCACTTTGAATCATTCAAATTCGTGATTATTTGTAATTTGCAAATAATCACGAATTCGAATGATTCAAAGTTGAATACTTCGAATTCGAATAATTCAAAGCTGAATACTTCGTATTCGAATGATTGAATACTTTACTCATTCGAATTCGAAATATTCAACTTTGAATCATTCGAATTCGAAATATTCAACTTTGAATCGATCGAATTCAAATCATTCCGATTTGTTGTATTCGTCTTCGAATCATTCGAGATCGAAGTATTCACTTTGAATCATTCAAATTCGTGATTATTTGCAAATTACAAATAATCACGGATTTTTCTCCACGATTCCAAATAATCACGGATTTTTCTGCACGGTTACAAATAATCACGAAGTTTTCTCCACGATTATTAGTAATCATGACCTTATATTATTCATACAGGCCCATCCCTGGATCGAAGTAATCCTTAGCAACAATTGGAAAAACGATAGATTATTCGTTGATTTTCTCTCCAGAACTCTGTGTTTTTTCATTATGTTTGTTTCGAAGGAGACACCGTTTCCCGTTTGCCGATATCTCTAGTCGTTGTCGAGCTAAGAGTTTTTAAGAAAGCCAAAGCGTTCGGCAACGGCGAGACATTATCACCGGATATCGGTTCGGGAGAGAAAATCAACGAATAATCTATGTTTCTTTCAATTGTTGCCAAGGATTACTTCGATCTTCTTTTTATGAAGTAAGAATGTTTTTGCAACTTCGCAACTGAAAGTGGATTCGTAATGAAAAAATAATAATTTACTTAGGTACCCCCATGTTTTACGATCTCAATCGACAAAAAATTATCAGGAGACTCGGTAGAGTCTCCGCGCCAAGTAGTGAAGGCGTAGCCGTACGGGCCAGCGAGACTCCCGAGGCTATATTATCCCGACGTAAAACGATTTAATCAGGAGACTCGGTAGAGTCTCCGCGCCAAGTAGTGAAGGCGTAGCCGTACGGGCCAGCGAGACTCCCGAGGCTATATTATCCCGACGTAAAACGATTTAACCCACGCGAAAAATTGTCTGCAAATTTCTTTTCCGAATTTCTCAGAGATTTCCTGCACGAAGTAATTCTTTTTGGGATATATTTTTCTGTGATTTTTTCTGATTCGTATGACGTAAGGCACAATGGAATCGGTCCATTAGTTTAAGAGATATAAATATTTGAAATATTTCGTCCGAAGCGAAAAGTTACTGATATTCTTCATTATAATCAAGTTTCCTCAAATGTCGTTTTCCTTTTTTAGCCGCTAGGTGGCTGGCGGCGCCCTACCTGCTTTTGGACGGGCGCTTGGCATCAGAATGCCTCGGACCGTCAGCCAGGTAGTGTCCGACAGGTATCGGATACCATAGCAGATACATAGTGCTAATAATAAGCGTTGTCTTTTCCGCGCCCGACGACATACAGTGAACGCTCTTATTAATAATAATTATTAATAATAATTATCTGTTTCGTCAAAGTCAGTGATATTTTCGAATATATGTGTTGTGCTTGTATTTTATGAAACTTACGGACGTTTCAATGATTGCATCTGTCATGTATATAGTGAAACAACTGTCTCATTTTGCTCAAGTTGAACTGCGTTAATTAGAAGAATCAATAGATTCTCAGTGCCAAGCAGTTTACAAATTCTATGTGATGGATATTATTATAGATATATGACAGCTTTTCAATTTTTGAAGAAACATTACAATTTCTTCCTTTTCAAATGCTTATTGTGTCGTTAAGCCATAGTCAGGTCGTAATAATATTCATAATAATATTCATATATTATTATTATATATTATTATAGATAGATATACCCCTAAAAAGACATTAAAAATGTAAAAAAAATCGCCAAGTAGTTTTATTCGACCTCCCACAAAAATCTTTTCCCCCACAAATGTGTTTTGAGTTCAACAAAAATCGTGTTTTTCTTTAACATTGGAAGACAATTCTACTAACAACTACATATTTCGTTGCCTTTGCCACATTCACAAAAAAATTAATGAAAATCCTTCGAAACTAGAGCCAAGGCACTATTTAATTATGAGATATTTTTAAAAATGTTCTGAAACCATCAAACCATTTCGTCGCAATGCCGAGGCGATTACGGGTACTCAGTCACAACACAAGCATGATATACTTTACAGTGCTAGATAAGGGTTGGGTGCAGTTTTGGGGTAGAGAAACGGCATAGTAGAATTAATCATCAATAAAACATCTGATACTTGGCCGGCCCGGTTATTCACAAATGGAGTTTCAAGCCTTTCACACGACAAATACATAGAATATTTATCCATGTACAATACCAATCAATCAAAACATCTAAAATGTGAAACACGCGCGCAAAACGCCGCAAATTTCACACTACTTTCGATTACATAACAGCCAAATACACGAACGTACAATAGCCCCGGTAAGAAATGAACACTCCATAACCAATATTGTTTATCGCTTGTCGTATGTTCAACAATATACCAAGGATCTGTGATGGTATGATGAATCATTTAAACGATACAAACTATCCAGCAATTTGTGTGTAGGCTTGAAACTCCATTTGTGAATAACCGGGCCGGCCAAGTATCAGATGTTTTATCGATGATTAATTCTACTATGCCGTTTCTCTACCCCAAAACTGCACCCAACCCTTATCTAGCACTGTAAAGTATATCATGCTTGTGTTGTGACTGAGTACCCGTAATCGTCTCGGCATTGCGATGAAATGGTTTGATGGTTTCAGAACATTTTTAAAAATATCTCATAATTAAATAGTGCCTTGGCTCTAGTTTCGAAGGATTTTCATTAATTTTTTTGTGAATGTGGCAAAGGCAACGAAATATGTAGTTGTTAGTAGAATTGTCTTCCAATGTTAAAGAAAAACATGATTTTTGTTGAACTCAAAACACATTTGTGGGGGAAAAGATTTTTGTGGGAGGTCGAACAAAACTACTTGGCGATTTTTTTTACATTTTTAATGTCTTTTTAGGGGATATTGAAAGTCTAATTGCCAAAAAACTTGCCGAGATTGATATTCGTTTGTGTGGATTTGTCTGCTTGTTGGGTGGAAATCGGATTTTTTTATTGACTCCTAATTTATGAACAAATTCTTCAGTAGCCCTTTGGTACCCCGCACAAATGACAACGTAGTATTACAATTATATTGAAATCGAAACAGGAAACATGCTGCCACAAAGTGATCGATTTGGCCAGGGATCCAATTGGGTGAGAAGAGCTCGATCGTTGAACCGAGATGTCTCGCGAGCGAGTACCCGCGACGGGATCGGGTAGTCGGAAATTAATTACAAATTTGTCCCCAAAATTTTGGACAAAAATTTGCAGCAATTTTTGGATCGACGCTTTCTGGGATAAAATTCGGAAAAGAGACGCTGGGCGAATGGAATAATAGTCTGCGAGTGTTAATCGTACGAGTATCAACCATCAACACTAGCGAGGCGCATTCTCGAAATGCGCCCGCTAATTTTTGCAACGAGGGGCACTTTGGATAGCCGCCTGATCGCTAAGCCACTTATTGCGAACCTGCGCCGCACCAATACTTACTCGCGCGTAGTGTGCCGGTCGCGTCCGACGGTCGCAGCTGAGTCAAGCGGCTGAGCCTCGAGAATCTCGGGCGGCTCGACCCACCCCACTGCACACCGCCGCGTCACAGCGACCGTGGACAATCTCGCCCGCTGATTGGTCAATTGTTTTCACTAATAACTCCCAAAGTTGCATATAATTTGACATTTTTGAAGGTGGTACGGTCATCAGGAGGTCACACCCCACATGATGGCTATCCTCTTTATCGACCGTTTTGGTACACCCTGTATATAATATCATTTCTTCAATGTAATATAGAATGGAGCAAGCACCAGGCAATCTGATGGAGGTGGTGGTGGATGTTGTTGACACCGGGGACATCAATCGTAAGTGTGATCACAGCTTTACCTGTTTCTTCCTTTTGATCTTGTAATTTTTTCCATTTCTTTTTCTTTATATCTTTATACACCGCTATCTATCTACATATTCTCTGTCTCCTCTGTCTTTTCACGTCAATGATTAGTACTGTCCGCGAGTGTTTTTATACAGTATTTGCCCTATTTCTATTAATTAGCTTCCACTTTGCATGCTCGCAGCATACGTAGAAAACCTAAAGTTTTCTGAAAACTGAAAACTTTAGGTTTTCTACGTATGCTGCGAGCATGCAAAGTGGAAGCTGTACGGGAAACGTACAGTTTCTTAAAATTGAGGGGACCCGTCTAGACACATAATCAAAGTTTTCTGTTTTAGAAATGCGTGAAGAAATTTTGCGGCTGCGGGCGTGCCAAGGTGCCCCGCCGCCTCCGCCACCGCCTCCGCCTCCACCACCACCTCCAGGAGCGGGGCAGCCAGGGCAGTTCCTGCCACAGGCCCCACCGCCACCACCACAGCCCCTGATGCTGCCATCACAGGCAGTGGCAGTGCCGCCCCAAGCAGTGGCGGCACTGCCAAACGGCAACAGACGAAGTGAGTTTATTTTCACGACTTAAATAAACTATCAACATATTGTTTTATTTTTCTTTCATTTAATTTAATTTCAAATGTTTTATTACAGATCGTTTCAAGGCAGGCGGCAGGGGGCGCAGGGCCGCCGCAGAAAGGTGGCGCGCAGCCCGCAATGTGCGCTACTACGACAGGGGCGGTCGTGGTGGCCGTGGTGGTGGCGATGGTGGTCGTGGCAGGATAATAAATATATATTTTTAAATGAAAAATGTTTCAAAAATTTAGTCTTATCTATTTCCTCGCCCTTCAGGTCAAACATCCCTTGATCCTTAAATATAAATATAATAAAATTGTAATTAGTAATAATTGTAATTCATTTGCTAATTTCATTAGCAAATAAGCGATTACCGATAGCTAGGGTGATTTAATTTGTAGACTAGATAAGCTATACCCTTATATGTAAGTACTGTACCTTTGATATCTTGACTGTCAAATGCATAGCTCAGGGAGCACACAATCTAAAGTGTAGAAATTAGTTTTTTAACCAAAGTGTTCCTTGAGTGACAAGCTTGACGGTAAAGAACTAAATTGGAATATGTATGAGCATATCGCTTGCCTGATATAGTTTGTAAACATTAGATCAAGTAATGATTCTCATTAACAAAAGAGAAATTAACAATAGCTAAAATGCATTTAAATTGCACATTAGATAAGCTATATCCTTACACGTACTGTAACTTTGATATTCTGACTCTCAAAAGCATAGCTCAGGGTACACAATTTAAAGCAATAAAATTTGTTAAATAGGTACTGATTATCAATAGCTAGTATGTCGCTAAAACACATGATTGGTAATTGTTGCTTATTTAAGTTGTTTTAGTTCTTAAGCTAAAGTGTTCCTTGAGCAATGAACTTGACAAACAAGATACAACCAAATTAAATTGTGTATCAGCATTTTGCTTGGTTTATATATTATAATTATAAAGTGTTAAGTCAAACAATGATTCTGAGTAGGGAGATGAAAAGGGAGATTCCCAATAGCTAGAACGTGTTGAAATTATAAATGATGACTTAACACCTTACAAATTATATTAGATAAGTTATATATACAAGCTCTTTGATTCGCAGTCTAGTTTTTTATGTATCCTGACTGTCAAGTGCCTTGCTGACAGAATGCAAACTTGAAGTGCTGAAATTAGTCTAAGCAAATGCTGATCACCAATAACAAGCATTCCTTTAAATTTTAAATAATTGCTCATATTGCTAAAAAGATTGATATATATTGTATTCTTGGCAATTTTAATTATTGGTAATCAGTACTTGTTTACCAAAACAAGGACTTGTAAGTTGCACACTTAACACTTTCAACATTTCGTAATTCCTAATAATGACACGATCGCAGGGACAAGGGCAAGGACAGTGTACTCTTTTATTAACTCAATAAAGCATGGAATCTGGAATAAAATGATAAAATGATCAAATCGGACTGTGTCATATATAACTATTACTGCACATAACCAACCATGGCATAACCGGCTTAACCAACGTGTCGGTATGACATAGATTACAGATTATAGATCGGTAACGTAAACGCGACATTTGGCCGTGGTGCCAACTGGTGTGAGAAAAGTGAAAGGCACATTTTTAGGAATTACTGAATCCCATGAACATAATCCGCCTCGCCTTTTCCACGAGTAAAATAAAGAGGAGAATTCATATCTCCTGAATGACTGAACCGATTCGCTTGATTCTTGGCCTATTCGATTAAGAAAAATCAGACAAAAAATACAAAATTGAGAAATAAATCCTTGGAGCTAGAACTTTTGCATAAATGGAGGTGAAAGTTTTCTGGCAGACGACAACCGCTACACTTCGGGATAAGTATCCTCGGTAGTCTCGCGCCGTCCTATATATACTGCGCCGTCCTATATATACTACTACTTCACAGTTGAGTTGCATTCCCACAGTTGATTCTGATTCGGAACAGTGACACAGTGGAATCCTGCAGTGAACTCATACCTTCAACGCACAATACCACTCTCAGCTCCAACCTGCCAAAACCCGGTTCGGACAAGCCACCTCCCGGGGCCCTCCAAGGAGGACTCACGGTAGAAGGAATGGCAGCCAGGCAAGGCACCTCAAGCACCTCCTCCGAGTCATCGGGTGAGCAAATGCAAATGTTCTCTCCAAACCCTACCCGTAAAAGAACGATCCTAATGGACGAACACCGACCTAACGAACGAAACGAAAAGGATCTTGAAACCACAGCTCGTAACCAAACGAAATCCAACAACCCAAACATAACCTACAATGTCACCACAAATAACAGATTCAGCGAACTCCTAAAATACATGGACACCCAAAACGTCACTCTGCGACCAGCTCAAAAGCAACAAAAACCCCCACAAAAGCAACCACCAACTCCCTCCTCTCATCTAATTAAACCCAAGAAGCCGCCCCCCTTTTACGTACACAGCAAGTCAATCAACATCATACAGTTCACTAAAACACTCACGGATATCTTCAGCGATAGATACCATATTAAATATCTGGGAGACAAAATAAAGCTCCAATTCAACCTAACGGAAGATTTCGTGGCCTTCAGAGACTTCTCCAGAGATAACGGAATCCAATTCCACACATATACCATACCACAGGAGAGACCCATTTCTGCAGTTCTTAAGGGACTCCCGCGTCTAAACCCGGAAGAGATAATCGAAGAGTTAAAAGTCCTCGGCCTCGAACCTCAAAAATGCACAGAAATACAACGCAATCAGGACTCTCTCAATCCAGTCTACAAAATCTCCTTCCCTCCCGAGACCAAAATTCAGGACATCAGGCAACACGGTCACCTATTCCATGTCCGAATTTACTGGGAACCATATAGGCCAGGAAACCGAACAACTCAGTGTTACAGATGCCAAGCACACGGTCACTCCTCGATAAACTGCAACAAGAATCCTAAGTGCGTAAAATGCGGCAAAAATCATGATTCGCGAGACTGCAACAAAGAACCTGACCTCCCCCCCTCCTGCGCCAACTGTGGGGATAGTCACACCGCTAACTACTCCCAATGTCCAGCCCTTCTCAAGTACAACCAAAAAAGAACCGCAAAAGTCTTGGAACCCCGAAAAACTGCCCCAGCAGCACCCACATTCCAAACCCAACCCAGAATCATACAGACCTCAGTGAAATCATATGCCCAAGCCGCAGCGCCCCAAACGCATGAACTTCAAACCTTTGAACGACTACTCAACAAAACTAAGGAACTCAATCAACTATGCAACCTCAACAAAATGTTGCAAATAGTTGAAAAACTCATTGAGCAGCTACAAAACTGCAAATCTAACTTTGAGAGACTACAAATACTAGTAGCTACCGCACGCGACCTCGATGGATAAGCACGCCCTGAACATACTACTATGGAACGCCACAAGCGTGAAGAACAAAACTAACGAACTCCAACTCTTTCTCGAGGAAAATCTGATCGACATCGCAATGATCACTGAAACATGGCTAAAACCAACTGACAGGCTAAGCATCAAGGGCTACAACGTCATTTGCAAGGACAGACAGCAGATAGGTGGGGGGGGGGGGGGTCGCTCTCCTCATCCATAAGTCAATGCAATATGACCAAATACAAGCACCCAATACCTCAATTGAACTTATACTAGCTAAAATAAAGGCAGATCGACACCTGGTAATAGGAGCAGCATACAACCCTCCCCAAAACAAAATCAGCACATCAGATCTTGATCAAATTCTACATCACTGTGGCAACGCAGAATTCCTCATAGGGGGGGACTTCAATGCCAGACATAAAAGCTGGAACAATAGCGCCAACAATACTTCCGGTATTACCTTACACAAACACGTCTCCCAAAACTCATATAACATCATAGATAGTAATAACTACACATTCGCAACTGCCAATAACAAGAAATCAAACATAGATATCTTTCTTACTAATAGTGCCTACCAAATGAGCTGCAAATCCTTCAACGATCTCCCTTCTAACCACTTACCCGTCATCCTGGAAATAGAGACAAACTCGACTAGAAACAGGGGAATTAAAATCAAGAAAACCAACTGGAAACTCTTTCGACAATGGTGTCAGAATATAGAGATAAATAACAAAATATCCACCAACAAAGACATCGACATAGCCATACGCAACATCACCAAAAAAGTCAACTCGTCCTATCAAAAAGCTACAAAAGTACTCACAATAAACCGTAACGCTATCCACCCGGATCAAGAACTCAAGGACCTAATCAAAAGCAGAAACAAGCACAGGCGCACCTATCAAAAAACCGGCTCTCCATATCACAAACTTCTCAGAAACATTCTCACAAACCGTATCAAGAAAAAAGTCAACTCTCTTAAGCAAAAAGACTGGAATCAAAAGTTGGCTCGGCTCAACCCGAAAAACAACACTCTCTGGAACACCTACAAGAGCATACGGAAAAGGAACCCGGAAATCCCTCCCTTAACCCTCAACCAAGAAACAGCTTACAAGGACCTTGACAAAGCCAACCTTCTCAACAATTATTTCCACACAGCACAACAGCTCAACATCGACAAACCCAGTAAACATGACGCCACTGTCAAAGCCAACATCCACAAACTCAACAAACTTCGTGAACACGGACTACACCTGCATTCAACAATCACACCGAAAGAGCTCAAAACTGAAATTAACAACCTCAGGAACGGTGCTCCGGGCGAAGACAAAATCACGGCCATCCAATTAAAAAACGCTCCTAAAAAAACCGTACTGGCAATCTACCACATATTTCAGAAGTGTTACAAAAACTGCTACTTCCCAAGAACATGGAAACGAGCTAAAATAATTCCCATCAAGAAACCCGGAAAAACAGACAGTGACCCGGCCAGCTATAGGCCTATCAGTCTCCTGAGTGTGATCAGCAAACTCCTAGAACGCTGCATCCTAAAATCCTTACTTAAGGGAAAAAGCTACGACCAACTCTTACCGCAGGAACAATTCGGCTTCAAACCCAAACATTCAACAATCCACCAATTAAATAGAATCAAGAATATAATCGCTCACGGCACCCAAACCAACAAGAATACATGCATGGTCAGCCTGGACGTCACAAAAGCTTTTGACCTCGTCTGGCATGACGGCCTACTCCACAAGCTACTTCTACTAGGAATCACCCCACCGTTAGTCAAACTACTGTCTAGCTACCTCAACCACAGAATGGCCTACACCTCCATCAAGAAAGCGAAATCAACCGACACAACCCAACTCGCCGGAGTCCCCCAGGGTTCTGTCCTAGGGCCGATACTTTTCAATATTTTCACCTCCGATATCCCGAAATTAAAATCCACAGAGATCGCAATCTATGCGGACGACACAGCCGTCATTGCCTCCTCATGGTCAATGGAACTAGCCACATCCAGAGCCCAAACACACATTAACCTAATTGAGGATTACTTCAACGACTGGAGACTAACACTAAACCCCAATAAAACGGAGGCAATAATGTTCCGCAGAAACAAGAAGCCTCTTCCCAATCAAATCACGCTAAATGGCACGAACATCCCATGGGTCAACAAAATCAAGTATTTAGGAGTCATCCTAGACGCTAAAACCTCCTGGAATCAGGCAATCTGCGATAGACTGCAAAAAGCATTTACAGCCTACAGATTACTATTTTCACTGATCAGCTGGAAAAGCAAGCTGAGTACCCAACTCAAAATTAGACTCTACAGAACGTGTATACTACCAGTCGCCATGTACGGATCTGAAATCTGGCACGAAGCCTCCAAAACCTACACGAACAAAATACAACTATTCCAGAACAAACTTCTAAGAATCATACTAGGAAGAAGACGCATCACAAGACCACGAAACAAGGACCTCCACCTAGATACAAACTCTAAGTACATAGCACAAATCATTCAAGAAAGAATCAAAAGCCTCGAAATCTCAATGCCTGGCATCCAAACAACCAATACTCTCACCTCCCCACACCCCCACAACCATTAATCCCCACCAACCACCCAATCATCATATTACAAATCACAGAGCGAGTTTTTTGAAAGTTTTCTCGTTCACCACAGATTAAGAAGATACACATCTATTCACTAATCCAGCAGCATCAATACCTAAAGATCATGAAATGTGGGTTAACAGGACCTCCGTCCCAGGGTACCACAGAAACCAAATTAGCGTAGATACAAAAAAAAAAAAATATATACTACTACTTGGCGCGAGACTCTACCGAGTCTCCTGATACACATATGTATATCTTATCTAAACGTATCACCCGTGTAACATACTACTACTACTGTTAACATTAACTGGTCTGGTATATGGAGGACAATTCTAACATCTCATAGATGTAAATGATTGTCTCAAATAATCATCTCTTGTATCTATCATTCTCTCTTCGTCTATCATGGAAGTATTCTCATGAACAGATAAATAGATATACAGGGTGTAAACGATATAACTCCCGCCGCTCTAGGGGACGGTAGAGGGGAAAATTCTAAGGCTATAGGGGGCAAATGTTTAGATCCTATCACTTTTAGTTTAGTTGTTATTGCATCTTAAAGTAAGCTGTAAGTTATTGGAACGGATAGTAATCGAACGGCAGGTCGGCAACATCGGGGATTGACCGAGGGCCCCTCTTTACTTTTTTGCGTTTTTGTCTTAGCCCTTCTCGGTGATTCGTCGTTGTTGGCCCATTGGGATGCAACTAATATAACTATATCGGTTCGAATCGGAGAAAACAATTGGGTTCAGCCTATTCTAAAGAGAGATAGGGGACAGCCCTTAAAGGTGTCACGTTACATCCCGCAAAGACACCGACACTTGGGGGGCGACCGCACCCCATTATTTCCACTACGCTTGCACACTATTGAGTCTGCAAACATCGTTCACCCGGAGCAAAAATACTTTATTAATTATTATGTAAACCAATCAGAGTATCGAGTTGCTTTTTTAGGTGTTACCTCCAATCGCACCACAGCACACATACACGAACTTATGGGACGATTCTAGCAGTGGGATCGAAGATAGCCTCTCCACCATCAATATGTTATACCAACCAAACTAACAAAGGCCGGACATCATAATATGATCTTAAAATCCTTAAAATTTTCTCCTGTGCCTTCCCTCAAAGCGCCGGGAGTCATATCGTTACACACTGTATAGACGAAGATAGAAGAAAAGAGAGAGATCGTAAATGAGCGTGAGCAAGTGGGATTGGACATGGCGCGATAAAAGAGAGAATATGGGTAGTTGCGATTAAGCCAGATGAGTAGTATTTTACTTATACTTCGGACCTCGTTCTCGGGATTACACTGTAGTAGTACCCCCCGTTCCCCCTAGGTGTCACAACGTTTGAGCAAACAAAAAAGGACCCCCCGCGTGGGCCCTCTATGGTGCATCCCGCCGGCAAGCTTCATTCCTTTCGTTGTGCCCGTAGGTGTTACACGTGCGTGGAATTAAAAGCAAGAATATTACAATGTCCAGTGCAAAGAAGAGAAAGCACAGTGACGGAGATGTAGAAAAATGGTTAAAAAAGATGGAAAAATTGAAGAAGAAGATTTCGAAGCGGTGTAGACGGGAGTTATCGGATGAAGAAGAGACGGTTGAGAATCAACTACTTCTGCCGGAGGAGGAGAACAATGAATCCCTTCTAGGAGGTAGGAATTTTCAACAGGATTGACTCGCTAGTGCTTGCACATGTGGCAAGACGAGTCAGAGGTATTCCTGGGTTATCACAGAACCTTTGGGGTCAATATTACTAACGAGCCTGCACGTGTGGCAGGACAGGTTAGAAACACGCCATTGTGCGTCGTACCGGTTGAGGTGTTCCTTTGTTTTATTTTGCGCGTCCCTTTCGTGACAGATGAAAAAGGCAAAGAGAACGAGGAACCCAATGCTGAAATGCAACCGGAAGCCCAGCAGCAGGCCGTTGTAGGCGGACATCAGGATCTTGTCGAGATCGATCAGGAGATCATGGAAACATTGGGAGAGGACCCGTCAATGGAAAGGTCGCTAGACCTCCAATTGCATCCTTGTCTGGAATCGCGTTGGTTCTTCTGGCTTACATCGGGCATTCCAAAGTC
The DNA here is from genome assembly GCA_910591665.1 of Ectemnius continuus. NCBI lineage: Eukaryota > Metazoa > Arthropoda > Insecta > Hymenoptera > Crabronidae > Ectemnius > Ectemnius continuus. The sequence goes on along the minus strand of OU342858.1, from coordinate 17,543,092 downwards.
AGAAAGGGAAGAACTGTTAAAGAAATATGCCAGAAAGGGTAAACTAGACGCTCCTGGGATCAACCCAGAAGTGCTAGCAACCATGAACGAACAAGCTGAAAGAAGGGACAAATATTTCGTTCTGACCCAGCAGTTGATTGGATCAGCATTGGCTATTATAGGGTCAGTAATGACCACGGTTATGTCCAGCGAAGAGGGAGTGGATAGAATTGATGTTATGCAAAAGTTGGGAGATTGTGCCAAGATTTTGACCGAAGCACATCAGAAGCAATCGGTGTCGAGAAAAGCGTTCATTGCACCTGGTCTCTCAAAGCGGGTCAAGACTATTTTAGACAAAACAGCGGCTGATTCGCTGTTGTTTGGTGGGGACTTAGCCGAAAAACTAAGGGAAGCCAAGGCGCTAGAAAAGTTGGGCCAGGACATGAAGCTGCCGTCAGCCATAAAAAAGCAAACGCAGCCAAGGCCAACTTTAAACTGGCGAACCCCGCAGGGGAGACGGCCGTTCGCCTTGCGGGACCCAGGTACAAGTTCATCCGGACGGGGAAGACGAGAGCCTGCATTCAGAGAGAGGTTGCAGGGCAGGGAGACCTTCCCCAGACAACAGGGCCAGAACAAGGACAAGAAGCCATCGTTCAAGCGCCGGTAGATGTAAGTCAAACAGCAGGAAGGTTGCGCCACTTTGTTGACAATTGGCAACATATCACTCAAGACAGCTCAGTGCTGCAGTGTGTCAAGGGCTATAAGATAAAACTCAACTCCCAGTTCTCCCAGAATTTTAGTTATCAGGTTGCGTATACCCAAAAGGAAAATACCGAAGGTTTAAGATTAGCTATAAACTCGTTAAAGGAAAAGGGAGCTATTGAAACCTGTGAATACCAGCAGGGCCAGTTTCTGTCGGATTTTTTCTTGGTTAAGAAGCCAAACGGTTCAGACAGGTTTATCTTAAACCTAAAAAGGCTTAATAAGTTCATCAACACAAATCATTTTAAGATGGAAGACATCAGGACAGTTAAAAACCTATTATTTCCAGGCTACTTTATGGCAGCTGTTGATTTAGAGGACGCATATTTTCTAGTTCCAGTACATAAAAATAGTAGGAAACTACTCAGGTTTCAATTCGAGGGAGAGTTTTTTCAATTCACCTGTTTGCCTTTTGGGTTGTGCACGAGCCCATTTGTCTTTACAAAAATTATGAAGCCAGTTGTCCATACGCTCAGATCTAGAGGGCTTACTTCTGTCATCTACTTGGATGACATGTTGTGCATGGCAAATACCTTTGACAGCTGTTCAAGAAATGTTCAAGAAACAAGAATATTACTAGAATCTCTAGGTTTTAAAATAAATTTACAGAAAAGCAACTTAGTCCCGGATACAAGCTGCAAATTTCTCGGTTTCATCATAAATTCAGAAAAATTTGTTATAGAACTACCGCAGGACAAAAGGTCCAATATTCGACAGTGGGTTAAGAGTTTCCTAGTAAAAGACAGGTGTCAAATAAGAGAGTTGGCACAGTTAATTGGAAAACTAGTCTCTATCTGCCCTGCCACGATTTATGGATGGATGTACATTAAAAGACTTGAAAGGGAAAAGTTATTTTCCTTGATCGCTTGCGACGGAGACTTTAATCAACCTATGCCAATTTCCAGGGCAATGAAGGAGGACTTGTTTTGGTGGAAGTCAAATATTTCAGATTGTCATAACCCAATAAGGTCGGCGGAGTACAATTTAACAATCTACACAGATGCTTCTTTAGGCGGTTGGGGGGCAGTGAGCGAGAAGTCTAAAGCTTTCGGGTTCTGGTCTGATATAGAAAAGAGATATCATATTAACTACTTAGAGTTACTGGCAATTTGGAATGCACTAGTCGAGTTAGCTTCAGGCCTATCCCACTGTCAGATCCTCTTGCGAGTAGATAATACTACTGCCATATCATATATTAACAGGATGGGTGGCATTAGACTCCAAAATTTTAACATCCTAGCTAGAAGAATTTGGTCTTGGGCAGAACGCAGGGACATATGGCTCTTCGCTTCATACATCCCATCTGAGGAAAACGTGCAGGCGGATTCCCTGTCTAGATTGACAAATCCGGACACAGAATGGGAATTAGCAAGCTTCGCATACAGGGAGATAGTTGCAAGTTTTGGAGAACCGGAGATAGACCTTTTCGCTACCGGAAAAAATGCCAAGTGTAGCCAGTTTTTTCTTTCGTGGCACCCTGATTCAGAGGCGTTAAGCATAGATGCGTTTACCAGGAGCTGGAAGAACATGTTCTTTTACGCGTTTCCTCCTTTTTCCTTGATTTTGAAAACACTGAACAAGATTAAGAAAGACAGAGCGACAGGTATTCTAGTCGCACCCTTCTGGCCCACACAACCCTGGTTTCCCTTATTCAGGGAGTTATTAGTAGGAGAGCCCATCAGGTTCAATCCTTCTAAGAAGCTGTTATTATCTCCTTGCAGACAGCTGGTTCATCCGAGAGCGCTATCCCTCACCCTGATTGTAGGGAGATTATCAGGGAAGCCTTTTTAAGACAGGGATTACCAATCGAATCCTGCGACATCCTGCTAGCATCTCTAACCAGCGCTACCCAGAAACAATACGCGGTCGCACTAAAGCAGTGGTGTTTATATGCAGAAAAACACAAGTTCCATTACGTAGATATTAATATAAGTAGACTGCTAGCTTTTTTGTCCAATAGATTTAAAGAGGGAGCATCATACAGCACCTTAAATTCGTTTCGGTCGGCGTTGTCTTTGCTCTCTACGGACAAGCTAGGCGATAACCCAATAGTATCGCGTTTTCTTAGGGGTGTCTTTAAGTTAAGACCATCAAATCCGAGGTACTCCGAGACCTGGGATACCTCAATCGTCCTCGACCACTTGGCAAAGTTATCTCCGTTAGTAGGGTTGTCTTTGAAGGACTTCACCCTTAAGGTCATTATGTTGTTGGCCCTGAGCACAGGTCATCGCATGCAAACCTTTGCCGCGATAAATCTGGCCAATATAGACAGGACCAGCAGAGGCTTGGTAATTAGGATTACGGATCTAATTAAAACATCAGGTCCAGGAAAACCACAGCCTCGTTTTGAGTTACCTTACTTCGATACAAAACCTGAAATTTGTGTTGCGAGAGCTTTATCTAGATATCTAGACATAACGAAGCCGTTAAGAAAAACGGAACAAAGGGTGTTCATTAGCTTTAAGAAACCATATAAAAGCGTCGGAGCTCAAACCATTAGCAAATGGTTAAAGACGGTCCTCGTTAGAAGTGGTATAAATACCGATCGTTTTAAAGCATATTCAACCAGACATGCGTCAACTTCGGCAGCAGCAGTTAGAGGTCTGGATATTGATATAATAAGGAGAACGGCAGGTTGGACTCCCGGGTCCGAAACCTTTGCGAGGTTCTATAACAGACCCGTCCGCAATAACGACCAAAGTTTTGCCCTTGCAGTTTTGGGCTCTGGCTAGAGGCCAGAATAATTAACAAAGTACTAAGAGATATTTATGTTTTACGTTATGCTTGTACCGTCAGAGGTATATTTCAAATACATACATATATTTAAAAAAAAAAAAAAAAAATGTGTCTTGATAAACATCTACAGTGTAATCCCGAGAACGAGGTCCGAAGTATAATTAATCGATGGAACGAACTTACCTGTAAGTGATGTTCAATCGTAATTATACGAGAGACCTCGTTCGAGGAGATTACAACCCACCCCTTTTTTCCCGCTGTTTTTAGTAAAAAACATTGCTCCCAGCTTGCGCAATTTTTTCTTTTTTCTTAAAAGACAACTTTTCATCCTTCCTAGGCTCTAAATAATGAAGCTTGCCGGCGGGATGCACCATAGAGGGCCCACGCGGGGGGTCCTTTTTTGTTTGCTCAAACGTTGTGACACCTAGGGGGAACGGGGGGTACTACTACAGTGTAATCTCCTCGAACGAGGTCTCTCGTATAATTACGATTGAACATCACTTACAGGTAAGTTCGTTCCATCGATTAATTATATTTGCGCCGACTCCGAAAAGTTGCAAAATCCCCTAAAAAGACATTAAAAATGTAAAAAAAATCGCCAAGTAGTTTTGTTCGACCTCCCACAAAAATCTTTTCCCCCACAAATGTGTTTTGAGTTCAACAAAAATCATGTTTTTCTTTAACATTGGAAGACAATTCTACTAACAACTACATATTTCGTTGCCTTTGCCACATTCACAAAAAAATTAATGAAAATCCTTCGAAACTAGAGCCAAGGCACTATTTAATTATGAGATATTTTTAAAAATGTTCTGAAACCATCAAACCATTTCATCGCAATGCCGAGACGATTACGGGTACTCAGTCACAACACAAGCATGATATACTTTACAGTGCTAGATAAGGGTTGGGTGCAGTTTTGGGGTAGAGAAACGGCATAGTAGAATTAATCATCAATAAAACATCTGATACTTGGCCGGCCCGGTTATTCACAAATGGAGTTTCAAGCCTACACACAAATTGCTGGATAGTTTGTATCGTTTAAATGATTCATCATACCATCACAGATCCTTGGTATATTGTTGAACATACGACAAGCGATAAACAATATTGGTTATGGAGTGTTCATTTCTTACCGGGGCTATTGTACGTTCGTGTATTTGGCTGTTATGTAATCGAAAGTAGTGTGAAATTTGCGGCGTTTTGCGCGCGTGTTTCACATTTTAGATGTTTTGATTGATTGGTATTGTACATGGATAAATATTCTATGTATTTGTCGTGTGAAAGGCTTGAAACTCCATTTGTGAATAACCGGGCCGGCCAAGTATCAGATGTTTTATTGATGATTAATTCTACTATGCCGTTTCTCTACCCCAAAACTGCACCCAACCCTTATCTAGCACTGTAAAGTATATCATGCTTGTGTTGTGACTGAGTACCCGTAATCGCCTCGGCATTGCGATGAAATGGTTTGATGGTTTCAGAACATTTTTAAAAATATCTCATAATTAAATAGTGCCTTGGCTCTAGTTTCGAAGGATTTTCATTAATTTTTTTGTGAATGTGGCAAAGGCAACGAAATATGTAGTTGTTAGTAGAATTGTCTTCCAATGTTAAAGAAAAATATGATTTTTGTTGAACTCAAAACACATTTGTGGGGGAAAAGATTTTTGTGGGAGGTCGAACAAAACTACTTGGCGATTTATTTTACATTTTTTATGTCTTCTTGAGGGATATCATAAGTTTGTGATCAGTAATATCTTACAAGGAGAGCGTCACACCTGTCAGGTCGAAACCTAATTCCAATTTTTTTTATAAGCTCAGGATGTGATGTAGAACAAGTGTACAAAATTTGGTTTGCAATGGTCAACTGCAAGGACCTCCCAAACATGTCAAATGTGTCAATATTTGCGTTTATGGAGCTTTAAGGCATTTATAGCAAACCCGCTTGATTTAATTTAAGTTCGTGTACTTGCAGTGCACTATTATAGTTAATATTTCGCATATTTCTCATTTAGCACCTAAACAACTTATTCAGAAAGTTTCGTGATAGTTTTCGACATGACAGGTCTGACATACGGATTTACATACAGTGTTTCACAGCATCGAGGGCATATTTGCTAGCTCTCATATACATTCATACACTAGCACTGAACAATTGTAGTTAGAATTTTTTATATTCTTTCTTTAGGACCTGTAAAAAGTTTGGTCAATGGTTTCAACATGACAAAGCTGACAGGGATCCCTATGCATATTGTTTACTCAAATGGCGCCGAATCCCTGGGACTAAAATTTCTTGCATATTCATCGAAAAACACATGCAGTTCGTAATTGGTATATTACTTGCGATTGTTGAATTGGTGTTTTCTAATTAAGTTGTTTCGAGGCTGCATGCCACATATTTAAAATATTAGCTATAATAGTGCACTGCGAGTATATGGACTTAAATAAAATCAAGCGGATTTGCTATAAATGCCTTAAAGCTCCATAAGTGCAAAAATTGGCACATTTGGCATTTTTGGGGGGTCCTTGCAGTTGACCATTGCAAACCAAATTTTGTACACTTGTTCTACATCACATCCAGAGCTTATAAAAAAATTGGATTTGGGTTTCGACGTGACAGGTCTAACACTCTTTGTTAGAATGTCAAAGCAGAGTATGATTTTTGTTAAATGCAAAACACTTATGCGGAACAAAGAATGTTTGGAGTAGGTTGGGCAAAACTACTTGGCGAATTGCGCTACATTTTGTGGGGGTATACAATTTTTGTAAACAATCTCCGGAGAGTAAGCTATGATTCTTAAAATGCATGGTTGTTAGTTTAAATGAATACAATTCTAGTAAGAATAGTAGTATCGTCTTACCACGACGACTGCTATTGTTACTTTAACTCAATTGATTGAAAGTGACAAGCGTTCATCCCAATAGCCCACTCTCCCGAAATTCAGTTCATAGGAAGTTTATATGACACAATTAATAAAGTTACCATGTAACTCTGAGTTGAAAATAAAATAGTTTTGTTGAAGTTCATAAGCAACGCTTTTTCGAGATTTTGCATTTATCAATTAACCGATTGGCCCCCCATATGTGACGTGATTCACTCCGCTTAATGCTCAGCGATACGAGACCTGAGTGACACTACACGGCTACCAAAAGAGGTACGCAATGTCGGTATTACCGATAATTCGACATTACAAAACTGTAAACAACTGAGGGTTATATTTTAGAATCAGCCGGTTGTTACTTATGCACCATTGATTGTAATGACGGGACAGATACTGGAGTAAAATGTGGGATTGCCCACCATCTGTCACAGTTTTGTTCAGTCTGTCAATTATTACCTGACCGTACCTGACCCTATTGGGAAATACTTGAGTTAATGCCTGCGTGGCATGTGTGAGCTTGGAGCTCGAGCGCTCCGCGCCGCCCCTTATTCCCATCATGCGGATCCCAGTCATAAAACGGAGCTACCTGACTATGGCTTAACGACAAACTGCAATGAACATTTGAAAAGAAAGAAATTGTAATCTTTCTTCAAAAATTGAAAAGCTGTCATATATCTATCTATAATAATATATCTATATATATTAAAATATATCCCATAAAATTTATATAAAATATATAAATATATCTATATATTTTAATATATATATTAAAATATATATTTTAATATATATATTAAAATATATATTATATATTATAATATATAAGGCTACGCCTTCACTACTTGGCGCGGAGACTCTACCGAGTCTCCTGATTACGTCGGGATAATATAGCCTCGGGAGTCTCGCTGGCCCGTACGGCTACGCCTTCACTACTTGGCGCGGAGACTCTACCGAGTCTCCTGATATTTGGGTTTGCAAAGGGTTGGGTGTTGCATTGGGTTGCAGTACAATGCTGGAAGGTTGCCAAAGTTACACATTATGACTGCAAAATGACGAAAGCACGAAAACAGCAAATTATTTTTTACTTTTCAGCGCATTTTTATTCTGCTTATTTTAATTATTAATTTTATTTTTTTCCAGCTCTTTTAGTTTTCAGTTTTCTGGGATGCTGTCAGTTTTTCGAAGTCGGTCACATTTTTTTTAAATATGCATTTTCCTTGATTTTAAGTCAGTTTAGTTTTGCCAACGATCAGCCAACCTACATTTTTCGAAGATCCCAGATAGCTATTTGGTGTATTTTACGGAGTCTCCATTCTCACTTACGCCGATCAAGTTCCGCACTGGTACTTTACGCCTACCGAGTGCTTTTTTTGTTTTTTTTGATGCAGTGAAAATACCTGAACGGATACCCCGTCTCTCTGGGGGGAGAGGCGGGGTTATGTGGAGCTTGCACACACTAAAAACACTGCGGTGACCTCGAAGACATAACGGGGCGGGCCCTGGGAAGACCAGAGGATGCTACCAGGACCCGCCCCTGTCTAAAATATGGAAGTGGCGCCGTGGCAAAGCGTTGGAATAGCGAGTGCGGTGATCTGAGTTCGGTTCCCCGTTGTCGCGATTGATTTTTTTGTTTAGCCGGTCGGTCTGTACGCAGTGCCGCCGGCGAAGGAGCGAACACTATCGTTGTGTGTCACTCTATGAGAAACACTCGCGCGTGCTTGCGATGGAGGGACGTACGAGCCTCGTCTTTGATCCTCTCTCCTTGCGAGAGCAGAGTGAAAAAGAGGGGCTTTCTTCCTTCGGAGCGGGCTCGTCGCGTGGTCTCGGACACGAAGTGTTTAGCCGGTCGGTCTGTACGCAGTGCCGCCGGCGAAGGAGCGAACACTATCGTTGTGTGTCACTCTATGAGAAACACTCGCGCGTGCTTGCGATGGAGGGACGTACGAGCCTCGTCTTTGATCCTCTCTCCTTGCGAGAGCAGAGCGAAAAAGAGGGGCTTTCTTCCTTCGGAGCGGGCTCGTCGCGTGGTCTCGGACACGAAGACCGCACCATCTCCGGTGCGGCGGCGAGCGCCGTGGCGGGTATGCCGCCCTGGGAGTTGGAGGCTCAGTACCTGGCCAAGGTGTATCTCGGCCAGGCTGACCTCCGGCGAAGGGGCGAGCCCGTCACGGCAGAGGCGGTCAAGGGCCTGAAGCGCCAGGCTCGGCAGACCCTGCTGGAGAGGTGGCGAGCGTGGCTGTCCGAGCCGCGCCACGCCGCCAGCAGGGCTGTCGGGGCTATCCTCCCCTCCTTGGCGGAGTGGGCGGATAGCAGTAGGAGACACGGCGTCACCTACAGGGCGTGCCAGATGCTCGCCGGACATGGTTACTTCGGTGAGTATCTGGCACGCATAGGGCGGGAGGCGGACACCCGCTGCCATCACTGCGGGGCCGACCGGGACGACGCTCAGCACACCCTCGAGGAGTGTCCCTCGTGGGACGCTGAGCGTGCCGTCCTGGTCGGCCAAATTGGGGAGGATCTCTCGCCGGCGGCCGTCGTGCGAGCCATGGTCGCCGGCGAGGAAAATTGGCTGGCGGTGGCCTCCTTCTGCGAGACCGTTCTCTCGCAGAAGGAGGCCGCCGAACGCGACCGGGAGCGGCGTCAAGCTCCCGGTCGCAGAGGACGGGCGAGGGCGAGGGGCGGACGTCTCCGGAGAGGGGCCTATAGGCCCTGACCGGATTGCCCCTCCCCTCGAATTTTTGTTTGAGCCTCGCCTTGTTGGCGAGAACGCGCGGCGGGGAGCCACAGCCTCGCCGCGCGCAAGCTCCACCGGCCCTTGGGGGGTCCCTGCTGAGGACAGGGGCCCCTCCGCGAAAAGGGCCCGGTGAGGGGCGGCTAGGCGTGTGGCCCGCCTAGTCGCCAAAGTGCGTGGTAAAACCGGGGGTACCGAGACACGGGCCCCCCCGGGAGGTAGCGCGTAGCGCGCCGAGGGGTCGAGCAGGGCGGGCTCTGGACGTTGTTCGTCTAGAGTTCCCAGAGTCCGCCCTGGATGGCCCCAGAGGCTGACCACCATGGGGGTTTTAGCCGGTACGAGTCCGGCATATCCCCCTCCCCTCCTCAGGGGGGCAGGGAATCCATGAGGATTTCCCCCATGTAAAAAAAAAAAAAGGACCCGCCCCTGTCTCGGCACTCGTAGTGCCACATGCCCGGGGGGAGGAAATGCCCTCGCCCCCTTGGATACACTTTCGTTGTTTGGGCGATGGGCGGGCCACACGCCCATCACCCCTTCACGCGGCCGGAGTGCAAAGGAGGGACTCAGCCCCCCAGCTAAGCCCTCCCGCCGACCGCGCGGACGTTTTTGTGCCGCGGGAGAGCCGTGGCTCTCTCCCGCGGCCGTCCCCCGTAGATGTTCCGGAAGGAGGAGAGGGAAGAGGAGGTGGCGACACCATCACGGTGGCGCCTGGAGATCGGGCCTCCTTCTCCTCCCCCTGCCCCTCCGCTCGGGGGACCCGCGCCGCTCGGGATGGCGTTGCCGCTCCCGAGCCCTCTCGGCCGTCTCCTTCGCGAGCATTACGTGCTCGCAGAAGGAGACGACCGCATCCCAACGATCCGCGCCGCCGAGCATCCGACCCACGATGCTCGACAGCGCGAGATCGTCGCTCCCTATCTCGTCGACCAGGACGGCGCGCTCGTCCGCCCACGCTGGACAGAATTCCAGCGTGTGCTGCGCGTCGTCCCGGTCGGCCGCACAATGGTGGCAGCGGGTCGTGGCCTCCCTGCCAATCCTGGCTAGGTACGCACCGACGCAACCATGCCCGGTGAGCACCTGGCACAGGCGGTACGTGACACCCCCAAAACCCCTATCCGCCCAGCGCTGTGCTATCAAGTGTTTAAGTTCCGCGAAGGGCGAACAAAGAAGCAGCCTCTCTCGTTGCGATTTTCACTTTTGCTTCGGGAGTCATCAGTATATGTGATGGATCGTCCAGGTACGAGCCGCGAAGATGTCCCTCAGCCTCAGCCAGCAGAGGAACATTTGCTGCCGCGGCAGTTATGCGTGGCAGAAACTGGGGCGGCAGAGCCACCGTTATTTGATCCGGATAGTACAACGTACTTAGATGGACGCTTCTTCCGATTGGACCCGGCGAGATGTACCGACCGCAACGTCGTTAGCGTGTGCCGAATATGCCCCGGAGAGAAGGCAATTGCAGGAAGGCGGAGCAGTTCTTCGAATTTTAATGCTCATTTAAAGGTAAACTTAAAATATTATTGATACAACATTCTTATTTTTGGTAAACCATTCACAGAATGAAAACTTACATACTATGTAATTTATGCATATCTAGAGACGGCATCTGGAGATATACGCGAATGAGTATCTGCCGCATGTAGCTCAGAAGCGGCTCAGGCTTAACGAGGAAGCGTTACTTCAAAAGGGGAAAAAGGCGACATGTCTGTTCTCGCAACCGCTCTTTGAACGGAACGTAGCGGAATTTGTGCTACACAATATGGTACCATTTTCCACTGTGGAGATGCCGGCATTCCGCAAAATTTTCGACGGTGAGTAAAAAGTCTTATCAAGAGTTTTGTGCAGTACTTAGCATTTTCTGTTTGAAATCAACGAAATCAGCTTACATTTTCATTTTTCAGACATGCAAATAACGTTAAATGGAGTGCCATTGAAGCATATCAGTAGGCGCCAATTAATGCGCAATATTCATATTGTTCATGAAAAAGAGATGGAAGAAATTCAACGTGCTCTGACCAATTGTTCCTACGTCTGCACCACGGCAGATGTATGGTCATGCAGCAGTAAACGTTTTCTGGGGGTAACGGCGCATTGGGTAAGGGTTGACCTGTGTTTATCTACCTATCCACCTAAATATTTAGTCACTTTTCTCTCCCATCTTTACCCTCGGCTTTACCGCATTTTTATTCGCTCAGCCGCGAAGCTGCCCATTTTGTCGTACTGTTTGAAGAAATGAATTTGGTTCGTTGCTCTTATGTATCGGTTCTTGTAGTAATGTATCTTTTCCGTCTTTACCATGGAACGTTTCTCTTCTATTGTGTCAAGACTATGAAACTTTTTTGTAATAGTGCTGTATCTGCCACATCTGCACCAACCACGTGGCTGTACTTGGCAATTTATATCCATACAAATAACATTTCATAATATTATTAAAGACAGTTTGGTAATTTAACGTCAATCTTCTGTTTAGATCGATCCACAGAATTACAGCAGAAAATCGGCTGCCATCGCCTGTCGTCGGTTTACCGGAAGTCATACTCATGACAGAATTGCCGAGCTGCTCGAAATCATTCATGGGCAGTTCCATCTGAAGGAGAAATTAGGGGCAACAATTACTGACAACGCGTCGAACTTTGCCAAAACCTTTAAAGACTTTGGTATCGAGGAGGACATAGTGGTGCCTTATGGTAAGGAAGCTGCATTAATACTTTTTGAAACACGAGCATCTGCTGCTCCCTAAGACACACTCCTAACGTGTTCTTTTCTTTATAGAGACTACCGGCGCAGATACGGCTGCTGAGGCAGACGTCAGCGATGTAGTCAGCGACGCTACTAGCGAAGCAGGTAGCGATGTCGCAACCGAAAAATCGGAGGACGAAGAGGAAGAGTTCTCCCAACCGGACCCGTGGGATATAGTGGGTGAATTGACACCCCGAACTACGCCAACTTTACCGCGACACCTCCGGTGCATTTTCCACACACTGAATTTAATAGCCACAACCGATTTCATGCGGTTTCTAGAAACTAATTCCGCCTTGAAGGCACAGCATCAGGAAACAATGGAGAGATGTAATAGTCTTTGGAGGCTGCTTCGATCCCCAAAACAGAGGGAAACGCTTTCACTAATATCGGGTCGGTGCCTTATGCGCCCAGTAGCGGTACGCTGGAATTCGTTATATGATTCCTTCAATCAAATAATTATGCTAAAAGATCTGATTAAGCAGACTTCGGTGAAGATGGCGATTAAAAATCCGTTGCGGGAAAGCGATTTCAGTTATATTAACGAATACATATATTGTTTCAAACCTGTAGCCAACGCGACTACAAAATTACAGGGGGAAAAATTTTGTTTTTATGGCGCTGTACTGCCGACAATTATAAGCCTACGCAGACTGATAAATCAAGCGGGAAGTAGGAGAAACTTAAATCTTTGTGAACCACTCTTGGATCACATAGATGCATCAATAGTAAATCGATTTCAAGACTATTTAGATATACGCGGAAATGGCGAATTTGCGGCCTAGCCGCTGTTTTACATCCCCGCTTCAAAAGGGTATGGATGCCATCCTTGTCGCCACAATCAAAAATAATCGTTGATAGTTCTGTTAAAGCAGCGGCAAAAGCATTTCACGAAGAGAGTCTATTCCAAGCTCAAGGCGACGAAATAGAAAATGACGATTTTTTTTATTTTGGCGTCGAAGAGCCGGGTCCTATTCACCCCGCATCACACGGTGACGAAATATCAATACCGGATATTGAATTATTAAAGTATTTAGCCGAACGCCCCACTCAGCAGATCGAGATTCTCGACAATTATCCAATCTTAAAAAAGGTATTCTTATACTATAACACTCCTTTACCGTCATCGGCAGCGGTTGAACGCCTATTTTGTTACGCCACAAGGATGAGTGTGCCGAAGTACAATAGACTAACGGATGCTGTTTTGTGCGTTAGCGAGTAGTGGAGCGGCTCCAAAGTTGGGACCGTTGGATCGATAGCGGAAGGGTGGCGGAGATAAAGAAATAGCACTTTGTTCTAAATATAATTAATATATTGCACTCGTCAACAATAGCTTCGCGGCCAGCGAAAGGGACACAGATCCTCTCCCGTGTGCGAAACGATAAATCGCGGATAGCAGCGGGTAACAAAACAGGTCTATCCCGTGAACTCCGGACGAAGCGAGTGAGAGCGGTCACCGTTCGAAAAGAGAAAAGCAACGGCTCCTAATTGCTCGGTCATTACCCTAAACAGCTGATGCTCATACTTGTGCACGATACATGCATGTATACACAAACACGGGAGCATCGAGCCATCCTTGAATTCGGCGCCTTATCGCTAGCGCCTCGGTGCGCGGTGGTGACCGAGCAGAGCCAAGCGGAGCCGAGCGGAGCCGACAGGCCCACGTCAGCGCGAGTCGCTGGACGCCGAGCGCGATCGGCTTATAGTTTCGAACGGCGAGAAATTATCCTATCCTAATTCGGGACTTGTTTCCCGAACAGATGCACAATTCGAGATGCGAGTGCTTGTTAAATGTAATTCTGCGTTAAATAAAACTTGAATTCGCCTTATTATACAACATTTCATCTACCTTTGATCTTCTTTTTGCATAACTATAGCGAATCCGCTCCAATCTGCTCGAATCTGCTCGAATCCGCTCGTATCAGCTCGTATCAGCTTGCCGAAGCTCGTCCTGATACGCTCGTATCCGTCCATGCACCTTTAGATGGGCCAGCCACCTTGGATTTACTCGCGCACGCTCGAATCTGCTCGAATCTGCTCGAATCTGCTCCTATCCGCTTGTCGAATCTCGCCTCCAGACGCTCGTATTCGTCCATGCACCTTTGGATTCGCCTGCCACCTTATATTTACTCGCGCACGCTCCAATCTGCTCGAATCTGTACGAATCTGCTCGAATCTGCTCGAATCCGCACCTTGCAAACGTCCGCCCTCATACGCTTGTATCCGCTCATACACAGAATTATTAAAGAAATACACCAGAATTTCAGGCGCGATTAAAATATTCACGGCTATTTGTTCGTGAATTAAAAAATTCTTTATACTTTCTGGATAAATAGAAAAATTCATGACAATTTCTCGCTGAATAAAAAAAATTCACGGCAATTTCTCAGCGATTAGAAAAATTCACGGCAATTTTCCGACGAATAAAAATATTCACAGCTATTTCTACATGAATTAAACAAGTCACAGTATTTTCTGGATGAATAAAAAAATTCAAGGTATTTTCTTCGTGAGTAAATAAATTCAGGCCTAAATTTATTCACGTTTGCCCATCCCTGTCTAATAGTTAATATCGATCAACATTTTGCTTAAAGATATGAAAATTTTGTCGGATCAAGTCTCATGACCATTCATGCGTTCAAACATACCTCAGGACTGACGAGTGCTGCATCTGCAAAAGCATGCGAATGTGCAATGGCATGTACATAAAAAATACAAGAAACGCGATGCGTTTGTCAGCAAATTCTCTTCCATGAGTCGTGCTGTTATACCCAATTCAGTAGAATACACATGATCGCCCATGTAATCAAAGCAAATAGCCCTATCCTTCGCAACTTGGAGTAATCCGTCTTAATTCCCAAGGCCCTCAGTGTTTCATCCACTTCATTGAATCGTTCCATGGATTCATAGTACGTCTAGCATAATGCCAAAATTATGAAAAGAGCTGCAGACTGCTAACCGAAGAGTACACATACCTTTCCATGCCAGTGAGTAAGGCAGATCGACACGAGGATGATGAAATTACAGCAAAACAACAGGACACTAAGGATCGATTTAACGAAAATGGTGCTTGTATCAGGCCACGTTATATGGATCATATACATGCCGAGTTGCATGCTGAATGCCACAGTGGCGTAAATGAGACTGACGAATCTTCGTGGCTTTCCCAAAGGATACTCGACTAATGCCAAACCGAAAAAAGCAGCTGTCGCGGTAATAGGCCAAATCGCCTGCTGAATATGTGCTTTCATTTCTTATGTCCAATGCAGTCCTACTAACTACTCGAATGAACACAATCTGTCGTGTTTCCAATAAACAGGAGCTCGGGAGCCTCGACTGATTGGCAGAATGCATCAGTACTCGCGTGATCAATACTCAAGGGGCTAGTAGGGCTCGCACTTGTTTCAAAGAAGTTAGTGGGTGGAAATAAATAGGGGTACTTATATCGATCCAATTGCATCTTATGCTTCTTTATTAACAATGGTATTATTTTATGAGAATAGAGCATTGAATAATCGATTTTATTAAACCTAGTAGTTATAATACACGTCATTATTGTTTATAACCTCTTTTCCGTTACGGTATTATCACCAACTATTCTGCCTGTTAAGTTGCTAACCTAAAAAACGAATGATCATGCATACTAATAACTGAATCGCTGCCGAAAATAACATGCGCTTAGGTTGCAAAAATTTAAAGGTTGATGCTACGATTCCTTGGATTACTAACAATACCTGTCATTTATTAAATAGTGTTACCCAGCTGTAAGGGTATAGCAGATTGCAAAAATTTGTTTCCTGTAAGTAGCCAATAGAACACAAAACGCAAGGACGACTTTCTATCTCATAAAAACGACACGATGACGGTTTCCACAATTAGAACTAGATATTTTCGACGATTCGATGGATCCACATACGTTATTTTTTGACTCTATACAGGGTGTCCCAAAAATGTCCAACATCACTATAGCCATCTTGTTGGGAAGGGGGCGGGGATGATGATGCCGTTTTTAAAAATTTGCGTTAGGCCTCCAATTCCGAGTTATTCAACAACAAAGTTAGGTAACGCCCACCGAGCTCTTGGCGAGTCCTGGCCGTTTATGCCTCGCTCCTAGAAAAAGGGAGGTGACAGAAAACATCTTGAGTGTGGGCCGGCGATAATTGCTATGGAGGACCGGCGAGTACTCAACCGCTCGGTTCCTTCCAAACCGGGGAGCAGACCCTTGCATGTGCCGTCTTGAAGACCCGAGCACGCCACGGCACGGCATCGCCCTACGCACACTCACTTTGACTTTCCTCTCGCTTTCCCTCTTTCTTAATACACGCGTGCGACAACTGATATTCTTGATTAGTTGTTTAGTGACTCCCGACTAAATCCAGTTAAATCCGTCCAAATCCAGTGAATCCAATTTATCAGAGGCCTATGACACTTTTTTTAGAAGTATCGAAGTGGTGCCGTGACAAAACGTTGGAGCTGCAACCCTGAGGATTCGAGTTCGATTCCTCCCCGTTGCGAATTTTTTTTTATTTCCTTGTTGATTTCTGACAGGATACTTTCGACGATTCGATAGAGCGTCTCTTATCTTTGGACTTTGTATAATAATTAACAACTGACTTGACAACGCTTTTTTACAGCTCTAGTTGAATATAGCTTTTGGTTACAACATATATTTGTAAAGTAGAATATTAGTATTTTATGTAACCGCATATGAAGATGTGTAAATTGTACACAACGAATATTTTCGAAAACCTTCACTTTTCTACGGTATTACACCATACGTACCCTTGGATTCCTCGCGAACGGCGGCTGCCCTATAAACCTATTATCATATTAACCTATATTCATGTCTCCCTGACATTAATGCATTATTTTTTTTACTAAAAACGTGGTATAATTTGGTTAAATAAATTGTACAACAATCTACTTGTTCTTATTTTTACAGCTTGAAGCTTTATCTTTCAGAGCTTTTAACTCATTGTTATCTAAAATTATTTTTTTTGTTACAATGCAGACTAAAACCGGAGCTACTTTTTTCGGTTCAAATTACATACGTTCAGGAAAATCCACGGAGTAGAAATATTTTTTTTCGGGAATTCGCATTCATCTCGTCTTATAAAGAAAAGCCTCCTCTTTAAAAAGAGCTGTAGGAAATTTGATTATGGAATTACTCAAGAGACACTACGAGGAAGTTGCTCGGTTGGATATGTATGTATTTCGTGTGTGCATGTGGACTACTTGGTGCCCTATGCATGAACAAACAAAGTTTGTACTAGGTGATCTGTTTTACATAATTTCATTTACTCTTTCGCAGTTTACTTAAATTACAATTTATTAATACATTCATTGGCTTTTCATATTTACAAATTGCCAAAATGTTGGTGTTAATACTGCAACTCAAAAGAGGTTACGAACCAGAGTAATATGTATTCTAACTACTAAGTTTAATAAAATTAATCCTTCAATTCTCTACCCTACAAATTAATCTCAATGTCAATAAAGAAGCACGAAGTGTAAAGGGATCGATAAAACCACCTCCATTGTTCCTATCGACTGACTTCTGTTAAAGTAGTACAAGCCCTAATAGTGTCCCTCGAGTATTGCTGAAACGAATACTGATGCGTTTTGCCAATCAGTCGGAGCTTCCGAGCTTATTGTTCATTAGAAATACGGTAGTCAGTGAAGCTATATTGAACATAAGAAATGAAAGTACATTTTCAGCGGGCCATTTGGCCTATCACGGCAACCGCGGCCTTTTTCGGCTTGGCATTAATCGAATACCCTTTGGGAAAGCCCCGACGATTCCTCAGTCTTGTTTACGCCATTGTGCCACTCAGCATACAAATCGGCATGCATATAGCCAGGCTGACGTGGCCTATACCCGAGCAAACCGTTTTGGTGAAATCTGACGCTGATTTCATGATGTCATGCTGTACTATAATTGTGATCATGTCGATCTGCCTCACCCACTGGCATGGAAAGGTATGCATGCACTCTCCAATTATCATTCTGCGGCTTTTTCTGTAATATTAGTATAATGCTAGAGATACCACAAGTGCATGAAACAATTCAATGAAGTGGATGAGACGCTGAGCGATTTAGGAATTGAGACGGATTATTCCAAAGTGCGAAAGGCAGGGTTGGCTGGTCTTGTTACGTGGGTGATCATGTGTACTGCACTGAATGCATATAATTGTGTCCGATATTCAAGAGGATTTCCCCATCGATACCCGATGCTTCTAGCATTTTTTATGCTTACGCCACTTCACGCCCGCATGCTCGTGTTCGTCCAGTTTTGGTCAGTTCTGGGGTGCGTTTGAAGGGGTGAATGGATTGTGCGAGTTAGCACAACGAATTTTTCATATTTGTAAGCAAAATGATAATCGATTTCGATCATTAGATACGTGGGTACGAAATTCGACTGCATTAGTAGCGCCTTAGAAAAGCATATGAGCAATAACAATGATTATGCAAGCTGGTTTCGAAACGGCAAAATGATATCTGTTCAAAGGCTGTTTGTCCCGGACGAAAGAGTCAGGCACGTCGTTTGGACAGTGATGTATGTGCAGAAATGCATTATTTATTATGAATAAGTGAACAAAAATGCATTGTATTTTCCTAGACATGTGCACTTTGAACTTTGTGGAATCTTACGTGATATAAACACAACATTCGAGAGGCACATGAGTCTTCAGTTGGGCTACGATTACATGATCTTATTGTACCAAATCATCGTCGTATTTCGTCTGATTCTGTTCCCTATTAATGGTAGCAAAGCTGTAGCAGGCGCAGTGATTTTCTTCTGGATGCTTCCATATTTACTTGAAGTTATTCTTACCAATCATCTTTGTGAAACTATTGGTGTCAAGGTGAGCGAATAGCGGAGAATGTAGGACAGATATTTATACTTTAGTTAACATAATAATCAACAAATGAATTATCCAGTAATATGCTAAGTTTAAACTATCCATTGAAAATGGCCAGAAAAGAATCTTCATTGATTTTCGAACGTTCGTGATGGAAGTTTGGTAAATTCCGAACACGGCGCAATTTTTTATGCCATACTGCATGGCAAAGAATGAAACCGAAGAATGTTTGTTTATTTAACTATTACAATATCTAGGTTACTGGTTTTCTAATCTCCCAGCAGTCATAAAATCGTTCTTTTTTGTTTCGCTCAGGCTACACAATTGCGCATTATGGTAGTATTAATAAATATATTGTATTTAAAAACTTTATTAATATAGGCAAGAACTGTCTGTGACATGGCTGTTCAATTATTGCACCTCATGGATGACGAGCAAATGCGTGAAGTTGTAAGTTGATAAATGTAAATTAGTATCGTCTCACTCGGGGATCTTCTGCAATATGTAGTAATCATACTCGAAATATATAGCTATCATTAATAGTCCTGCAAACAAAGCTTAGGCCAGTAAGATTCTCCTGCCTGGGCCTTTACTATTTTGGATATCACTTCATGTACAAGGTTCGTGACACACGATTAAGTTAAAATACTTACCAACTAATTTATTGCTTTTTTTAGATATTTAGCGCAATGGCTACAACTGCAGTGATAATATTACAATTGAAAACAGGGCTTGAAATATAGTAAAGTGTGTTCTCATCTACTTCTATATGTATATAAAAGAGTAAGGCAAGTGTTTAATGTATCAGTACTAGCGTAAATCGTTTTACCTAGAATTGGGAAATTTATACAATATGCTGATTATGTGGTGTAGAAATTCAATAAAAGTGGATGTTTGTAAATTCTTTCTTGAGGACAGTGAAAACGGGTCGTAAAGTTTTTCCACGAATGGTATACCCTCCCAACCCCCAAACAACCGAGTCGCCAACCTACCAATCTCGCCGCAGTTAAAAATGATCAAAAATAGAAATGTCACATATAATTAATAATACACAAGAAAGCCAAGTTTTCATTCAAAGATACCTCGATTTAACTTGTATCAGCATTTAATACTACACAACTAAACTAGAAAATTTTGAAAGGAATATATACGCGACGAATTGAGAACTTCCTTCTCAATGTAGTATATTGTAGGATACGATTTTAGGCTATCTATATGGGTAGGAGTGCATGTCGAGTATGAGTGCGTGTGAGTATGCTGAGTGGACAAAGCGTGGAAGCGCTTATCGTTTGTTTCAGATGAAGAGAGAACGAGTGAGCGAGTGAGAGAGTGAGGGAGAGAATGAATATTTATTGTTGTTCTAGGGCTGGAAAGCCCTCTCAGAACACATACATCGCTCAAATAAGATTATAAGATAAAGAAAATTAAATGTTACAAAATATACAATAAAAGTAAAAATAGAAATAAAAAAAAGGTACAAAAGTAGAAGTAAAGGAAAAAGAGCACACGCACGCAGTGACATAAAAAAACATAATATACAAAACCTAAGAAATAATCGCGCAGAAAATCCCCAGGACGCCTCAAGAAAATACAAAAAATGAAAGTCATAAAATATATAATAGAGGGACAAGACATAAATTTAAAGGGCATAGCCGGATAAGAACGGCAAAAGTACCCCCGGCCCAAAAATAATTCTCTCATGCTCCACAGTTTCCTCTTCAAAACAAACAATTTTTCTCAAAATATCAGCCTTGTAACCCTTCCCGTTTAAAAGATTTAAGCAAAAATGTGTTTTTCTGTTTTTATTTGATTTCCTTAATAATATCGCATGTAGAATTTTCTCGACTTTTTTTTACGATCTTACTAATAAAATGTATCACATGTATTTTTTCTAGATTTTTGCATTAATCTGTAAAAAGTTACCATTTTTTAAAAACAAAATTCGGGTGAAAATTCGGGTTTTTTGTGTGATTCTTTCGGTAATTTTTTCGTGATGTCAATCACGAAAAAATTACACAATATGTCTTCTTTGCATACAATTACACACTATTTTTTTCAGATTTTTCAATTTGGTGCTGCAATGTTAAAAAAAAATAAAAACTATTTGTCATTGTGTAGCCGTAGTAGTACGTTTTGACTTCGCCGTCTACCTCTGGTCATCATATTGGATGGGTTACGGGAAAGTACTGAGGAAAGAGAGGAATTGCTTGGGCTAGACAAACAGAGTTAAGGTCTTATCATGAGGAATCAGGTTCAGGATTACATAAGTGGAGTACAATCGAAGGAGCATGATTGGATTTGGATACAGGAAACGGTTTATCCGTGAATCGATATAATTCAATCATTATGATCCTTAGCAACGACTCCATTTTCTAATTGACGTATCGGGCGTCCGGCCTTCTCAGCTGAACTCTCCCCATCGTAGGGTATCGCGAAATACTCGATGTGTCCTGGGCTTCCTATAACTCTCCGAACTCTCCTCTCTGGGAGGCGCCCGGTCTTTTCAGCCGTTCTCTCTCTTCGACGAGAAGTCCAGCAAAGCTAGTCCCCGTACTCTCCTGTGCTGCCTAATTCTCTTAAGCGGCCGTGACTTCTTACCTCGTCCCCTCCTTCAAGAATGCGGCGGAATAGGGGCGAGCGCGTACCCGATCGCGATTCTTATAGGGAGTCGTTGCTATGCCGCGTGTCCGCTCGGATCGGAGCTCGGAGTTGCATAGAGCTCGCGGGGCTCTCGCGGTGTGGGAGGCACCGCGAGCCTCTTCGGCTCTTTAAAATCCAATCTTCTAGATGTTTCTCAGGGCGCATTGTTACAATCACAAAAATACTTGTAAGATCCCGACACATTAACGCAAGAACGTATGGTTGTTTTATTGACTACCGTCCTGATACAATAGATATTTCTCGCTACACGTGCGGCTGCTGTTCACACGTTGCTGCAGTTATTAATTATTTGTCCCATGCGTGGCATTTAACAAAAATTGTAAAGCCTGCAGAAATTCTCTCTCGTCTCTTAACCACCCAAAATATCAATTCCGTTATAAATGAAAATAGTGATGACGATTAATTTATAAGTTTAGTTTGTAAGTTTAAGTACTTACTTGAAAAAGTAGTAAAAGTATAATGTATTTTTGTTATTTCACGCGAAGAAAATAACGAAGCAACCTGCTACTATTCCACAATTACAAGTAAAAATTAGTGTTTAATTTTTTTAACACTGAAGCACCAAATCGAAAAATCTGAAAAAAATAGGGTGTAATTGTACGCAAAAAAGACATATTGTGTAATTTTTTCGTGATTGACACCCGAAAGTATCAGACAAAAAGCCCGAATTTTCACCCGAATTTTGTTTTTGACAAATCGTAATTTTTTACGGATTAATGAAAAAATTTAGAAAAATTACATGTGATACATTTTATTAGAAAGATCGTAAAAAAAATCGAGAAAATTCTACATGCGATATTATTAATGTTCAAGATCTTTAAAATTGGTGCGCTTGCCTAATAGCTTCTACCCGATCGGTAGCATCTAATGCAGAGCGTGGCGACACTTTGTTTTCACCTGCCTAATTACCGGTGTATCGCCACGCTCGGAATTAGTTTTTCCACCTGTACCTCGCTGCCTTCTGGAGAATTCCAATCAGTTCGTCACTTCCGCTTGGAAACAGCTGGAACTTTCCAGAAGGTAGAGAGCTTATAAATAGATCGAAAGCTCAAGAAACGCTCTCTTATCTATTCGGATCTGCTTCTGCAAACACGTTTCTGAGCCACTTGCTCAAAGCTTTCGAGTCGCTTGCTCGCTTTAAATAATTTCGAGTCACTTACTCGCCGTGAAGAGTCACTTGCTCTTACTTCATTATATTCGCTTATTCAAGAAGAGAATTGTACACCGATTATACAACGAAAGTGTATATTTAAACATCAAGAATATAACTACAGTATTTAAGAAGAGAAGAGTATCACTTAACTTCTACCTAAAACTAACTAGCCTACTCTAAACCTATCTATCCTAATTAAACCTACACTATAAACTATCTAAACCTAAACTAACTAAAGCTAAATCCTATCCTAACTAAAATCTAAACGGAGAGCTGCTTGGTTCCCCAACAATTAAGGAAATCAAATAAAAACAGAAAAACACATTTTTGCTTAGATCTTTTAAACGGGAAGGGTTACAAGGCTGGTATTTTGAGAAAAATTGTTTGTTTTGAAGAGGAAACTGTGGAGCATGAGAGAATTATTTTTGGGCCGGGGGCACTTTTGCCGTTCTTATCCGGCTATGCCCTTTAACGATAGAAAGCCGAGAGATGGGCGGTCAGGGCCCTACGGAAAGCCACCTCGTTGTCGCAATCCCTGGCGGTCAGAGGGAGGGAATTCCAAAATTGGGGGTGCCCCAAAGAAAGAGGTGCGATACACCGGCACAACAAAAAGAGTCCCCCACTGACGCGAGGGATATAAAGAGAGAAAAGGAACGGCCCAAGGACAGAGCCTTGCGGCACGCCCGAATGGACCGGGGACCAACGAGAGATAGACCGTCCGATTCTGACCGCCTGCACCCTATTCGTGAGGTAAGACCAGATCCACCGTAAGACCGGAAGAGAGAGATTGAAGGAGTGGAGTTTAGAAAGAAGAAGAGAGTGGTCTACTGTGTCAAAGGCCTTAGAGAAATCGAGTCACACAAGGATCGTGACCATCCGCTGATCAGCAGCAAGACGGCCATCCTCGAAGAGTGTGAAGAGAGCAGTCTGAGTGGAGTGGTTTTTGACAAAACCTTGTTGCGACGGGTCAAACTTTCCAGAGCTATCAAGAAAACTCTGGATGTCAGTGAGGACCAGTCTCTCCAAGATCTTAGAGGGCTCAGGAAGGATGGAGATAGGGCGATAATCAGCCGGTTCAGAAGCATTCGGTTTTTTTGGTATAGGCGTAATATAGGACCGACGCCAGGCGTCAGGGAAGATAGAGAAAGCAAGAGATGAGTTAAAGATTTGAAGAACGATAGGGTAGATAGCCGGAAAAGAGATACACAGAAATCTCGCACTGAGCTCATCATAGGGCGAGATAGACGAACTAGTAAGGCGTAAAGCACGAGCAAGTCTCTCCTCAGTGACGGGAGAGAAATAAAAAGACGTATCGTCAGAGGGATGGCTAGGCAAAGACAAACATGTGGGGACAGCCGGGGGAGAGGAGGCATAGGCAGAGAGGAAATAGGAGTTAAGTGTGTCCGGAGACAAGTGAGAGGAGGGCGAGGAGGTGCGGGCAGGTGGAAGAACACCGAACGATTTTAGCTCGCGCCAAACTTCGTTCGGGTTTGTAAGACTAGAGAGCCTTTTTTTTCGTGGGGAAATCCTCATGGACCCCCGCCGCCCTGGTGGGGGCGGAGGGGGAGTGCCGGACTCCTACCGGCTAAAACCCCACGGTGGCCATCCTTCGCGCGTATTGGGGCGACACCGGGAACTCTTGTCGAACACTACCGGTGCCGCCCCGCGCCCGCCCCCTTCTGGGGGCACTACAGGAAGCTTTGCTCTACAAGGGCCTGCAAATGGAAATCCGAGAAAAAAATCGAGAAGCTCCATAGAGCGTCTTGAAGTTATGAAATTTCGAAGGAGAGAAGGGACCATCAAACTTTTGCGATTATGTAGAAGAAAAATGATTGTTGGAAAAATTAGGATCTGAGGCTTTTAAAGTAGAAGCTTGGCGCTTTAAAATGAGAGTATGCACATTATTGTACAATATTTTTTGGCGAAGTTACAGTTGCTCAAACATTGGCAATTTGTAGATTAAGCCTTCATGCCAGACCAGGTCGAAAGCTTTGGTGAGGTCTAAGCAGATCATACAGGTTTTTTGATGTTTTGTTCGGGCTTGCGTGATTAATTCCTTAATCCTGAGGAGTTGCGATGTTGTAGAATGGGCTGGTCGGAATCCATGTTGTTCAGGCGGCATTATCTCTGTGTACCCTTTTTCCGTGATGAGCGTTTTGAATATCCATTTTTCGAGTAGTTTGCCAAATAGGCTTAGCAAGCTGATGGGTCTGTAGCTTTTTGGATCTGTGTCCGCTTTTCCTGGATTTTTGATCGGGACTATCCGCGCAATTTTCCTGGCGTCTGGAAAGTAGCAGTGGTTGTAGCATGCCTGGTAGATATAGTATAATTGAATTATTAGCTTTTTGGGCAGGTTTTTCAATTTTTGGGCAGTTATTTTGTCCTCGCCAGGTGCATTATTTCTGAGTTTGGAGATTTCCCTCTTTAAGTCGCCGGGGGTGAGGTTTTTATGTAGCTGCAGGCCTTTATTTTTTTTGACGCAGTGAAAATCCCTGAACGGATACCCTGTCTCTCTGGAGGGAGAGGCGGGGTTATGTGGGGCTTGCACCCACTAACAACACTGCAGTGACCTCGGAGACATGACGGAGCGGGCCCTGGGGAGACCAGAGGATGCTACCAGGACCCCCCCCCCCCCCCTGTCGCGGCACAGGTAGTGCCACATGCCCGGGAGGGAGGAAATGCCTTCCCCCCGTTCAAAACACTTTTGTTGTTTGGGCGATGGGCGGGCCACACGCCCATCACCCCTTCACGCGGCCGGAGTGCAAAGGAGGGACTCAGCCCCCTATCTAATCCCCCCCGCCGACCGCGCGGACGTTTTTATGCCGCGGGAGAGCCGTGGCTCTCTCCCGCGGCCGTCCCCCGTAGATGTTCCGGAAGGAGGAGAGGGAAGAGGAGCTGGCGGCACCATCACGGTGGCCCCTGGAGGTCGGGCCTCCTCCTGCCCCTCCGCCCGGGGGACCCACGCCGCTCGGGATGGCGTTGCCGCTCCCGAGCCCTCTCGGCCGTCTCCTTCGCGAGCATTACGTGCTCGCAGAAGCAGACGACCGCATCCCAACAATCCGCGCCGTCGAGCATCCGACCCACGATGCCCGACAGCGCGAGATCGTCACTCCCTATCTCGTCGACCAGGACGGCGCGCTCGTCCGCCCACGCAGGACAGGATTCCAGCGTGTGCTGCGCGTCGTCCCGGTCGGCCGCACAATGATGGCAGCGGGTCGTGGCCTCCCTGCCAATCCTGCCCAGGTACGTACCGAAGCAACCATGCCCGGTGAGCACCTGGCACAGGCGGTACGTGACACTCCCAAAACTCCTATCCGCCCAGCGCTGGAGATGCGGACGGATAGCCCGGACAGCCCTGGTGGGCTCGATGCCGGCTCGACGAGCCAGCTGACCCACGAGTCCACCAGATACTGCCGGGACTGGCGCTTTAAGTCGGCCATCTTCTCGGTGGTGGCGACTCCCCTTTGCCGCGCGTCGAACAGGCCTCTGTAATAGAGCGCCAGCGAGCGGGTTACGATCTCCCATGGGGGAGATCGGGCCACCACACTGGCTGCACGGTGCGATATAGTTCTACATCCCCAGCAGGTCCTTATAGCTACACTGCGGTGTAGCCGGGCCACCCGAGCTCGGGTAGCGGCGTTGCCAGCGCCGCATAAGGCCTCGGACCATACCGGAGAGCCGTACAGGACTTGCGACCTGACGACTCCACCGTACAGCCGACCGACTTTCTCGAGAGGACCGCCCAGATTGGGAAGGAGCCGGCATAACGCGCCGGCCGTCTTCTCCGCCCTGGGAAGGATCCTCTGGAAGTGCTCCTTGAAGCGCCAGCGGTGGTCGAGGTGAACTCCGAGGTACTTGAAGCACCCCTTCACCCCGACCAGAGTGTCACGCACCATGATCCCAGTCTCCGGCAGCCCGGCGTGCAGACCCCGAGGACGGCTGATCCAGGCCGCCTCGGTCTTCTGCGGGGCTACGCGGAGACCCAGGTTCTCCACCTCGGCCACGACCCGCGCGGTTGCAAGACCCGCGAGGCGGCACGTCCTTCTCCAGTCCTCCTCGCTGATCAGCACTAGAGTGTCGTCCGCGTAGCAGACCAGTGCCGTACGAGCGGGGAGGGCGGCCCGCAGGACCGATCCCTGCGGGACACCTCGGGTAACGTCCTTGACTTCCAACCGGCGACCGGTGGCCGGAAAGCCGACCGTCCTGTCCGACAGGTAGCCGCGGACAACCCGCCGCAGGTACAGAGGCACCCGGTGATACTCGAGCGCCTCCATGATCCTGCCCCAGGGGAGGGAGTTGAACGCATTGACGATGTCAAGCGACACCGCCAATGCGACCTCGCCCCGGGCGATCGCCGTGTCCGCGAAGGCCCTAACACGGTTGATGGCATCAACCGTGGAGCGGGCCTCGCGAAACCCGAACTCATGTGGACTCAGATCGGGCCCCACCGTGGACAAGTGCTGGACGAGTCGGTTGGCGATTACTCGCTCGAACCACTTTTCCGACTCGTCCAGCAAACAAATCAGCCAGTAAGCCGACAGGGAGTCAGCGGGCTTGCCCTCTTTATGGAGAAGGACGAGCCGCGAGTTTTTCCAATCCCCGGGAAACAGCCCATCCCCAGGCACTTGGAGAAGAGGTCCCGAACCCTCGGATCCCAGATCCTGCTCGTCAGAGCCCAGGCTTTGCCAGAGATGCCATCCGGACCAGGAGCTTTCTTGCCTGAAAGCTTCCTGGCCGCCCTGGCAAGCACCTCCTCCAAAATGGCCAGGTCGTCGACCGCCTCGGAGTGCGCTACCATCGCAGTCCCAGCCCCGACTCCCGGAGGCAGAGCCATCTCCCACGCCGGAACGTCCGGCGGGAAAAGGGTAGCTATCACCTCGTCCAGGAAGCCGGGGTCGAGGGTCTCCGTCAGCGGGGGTACCCGTGGTCATAGCTTCTGCATGAACATGCGATACGGGCGCCCCCACGGATCCTCGTCGATGGTGGCCATCAGCTCAGCCCAGGCTCTGCTCTTGGCTGCCCTGATGGCGGCCTGCAGGAGACGCTTCCTAGCGGAGAAGCTCTCCCACAGAACCGCCTCCTCAGCGAGGGATCTGTGAGCCCTGCGCCTTGCTCTGGTGTACCGGTGCCGGGCGCGGATGGTGTTGCGCCGGAGATCAGCGATCTCCTCCGACCACCAGTACACCTGGCCCCGGGGGACGAATTTCGTGGCGCGGGCCACGGCGACGTCACAAACAGTCGCCATGTCGGCCCGCAAATTCTCCACCTCGTCCCCGGGGTCGACGCAGGGCTGCCTCGCTGGCCAAGCGATGACCAGGGCAGCCGCGACCAGCAGGTCTTCGTCCAGGGTTCGGGACCTCCATCTTAACGGCAGTGTCCTGGGCCCGCATTGGCGACGGTCCCGGGCAGCCGAGGAGGGCGTGTTTGGGAGGAGGGACATTGTCACGTATAAGTGATCGGAGAATGACTCCAGGCCCTCCTCCACACGCCAGCCCTCGACCCAGCGCACGGTCGAGGGGGAAGCCCATGTCAAGTCGACGATGGACACCCCCTGTACCCGCACGCAGGTCGGGGTGGACCCTTGGTTAAGCAACCTCAGGTCCAACCCCGCTGCCCAGTCCCCGAGAACGATCCCCCTACGGTCTGTGCTGGGGTACCCCCACGCAGTCGCGTGGGCGTTGAAGTCCCCCATCACGAGCATCCGACCGCCAAGATGCGGCCGGATGCTGGCGCCCAGGTCGTCGAGCGCCGACTCGTAATCGCTGATGGGGATGTTCGGGGACAGGTAGACCGCCACCACCACGAGATCTTTCCACCGCGCGGCCACGAAGCCCCGGCCTCGCCCCAGGAGGCGGTCGGTGCCGAAGCTCGCAGCCGCGGCGGGCTCTACCGCTATGGCGGAGACACCCAGCAGGTCCCCGACCCATAGGGGCGAGTCGGGGATCCTGTGGGGCTCGGACACTGCCGCCAGGGCCACTCCCCTTTCCGCCATAGTTTGCGTCAGCAGACCCTGGGCGTCGGGGGAGTGGTTCAGGTTCGCCTGGAGGAGGGATATCGCCGTTACTCGGCGATGTCCATCCCCTCCTCCGGGCAGGCGTCTGTCGTTGTGGGTCTGGCAACCTCAACCGCTTCCGTTGGTTCAGTGGGGGTTGGATCACTCCCCCCACTTGTCGATGGGATTGTGGCCATCTCCACCTCCGGCGGGGAGGTGGTTACGGCCTCTCCGGTGGGGACTGTCCCGCCGGCTGGCTGCGAGGCAGAGGGGGCAAGAGCGCGCTTCCCAGCGGGAAGACCCCTCGTCACCCTCTTAGTCGGGGCTTTGCAAGCCGAGCCACCCAGACGGTGGTCCGACTTGAGCCCCTTCTCCTTGCATACCGGGCAGCACACGGCTTCCCGGCATGCTCTGGCCAGGTGTCCCGCACCGCCGCACCGGAAACAATGACCGGTGCGGTCAGTGGGGGCCGAGCAGTTGGCCCGCACATGACCCTTCTCCAGGCATCTGAAGCACTCACCGCGATGGGCGCTTAAGCGCCTTGACCGGAACGCCCTGATGGCGGCAACTATCGCCGTGGCCTGGCCGGACGGGTCGGGGGACGAGGAAGAGTTTCCCGACCCGGACGCAGGGGCGGAGTGGTTCCGGGGTAGTATGACGTCGGTTTGCGACGTCGCGATGCCCCGGGCCAGGCCGCCGCGCGTCGGCGGGGTGTACTGGTGGTCCCAAGATCTTGCGGCGCTACGCACTGTGTGCGTGCGCCGCCGACGCGACGGCGTACCGCGAGTCCGTGGTCGCTCTACAGCGGGCCGATTGCGTCCCTGGGCGCCCCCCACAATGGAGCTTCTGGACCCCCATGTCCTCGACCGGGTGGTGGACACTGTTCCCTGCTGGAGCAGAGGATCCCGCCCTCGGTCGGCCTCCCCCACACTTTGTGTGGGTCGAGGCCACTATGGGGGTCAGTGGCGACGAGCTCCGTGTGGCGGTGACGCGTCTCGCGGCCCGCGCGAACAAAGTGCCGGGCCCGGACGGCATCCCGGGCAGGGCCTTGGCCATGGCCATGGGCGTCCTGGTCCCGCGCCTCGGGCAGCTTTTTAACAGCTGGCTGAGGGGCGGTAGGTTCCCCCGCTGCTGGAAGCGGGCGCGGATGGTCCTCATCCGTAAGGAAGGGCGGCCCGCGGACTCTCCCTCCGCGTACCGGTCCATATGCTTGTTGGACGAGGCGGGCAAGCTCTTCGAAAGAGTGATTGCCAATCGCCTCGTCCGGCACCTGTCGGCGACAGGTCCGGACCTCGACGACGGGCAGTTCGGCTTCCGTCGGGGACGATCGACGTTAGACGCGATTAAGCGTCTGAGGTCCCTAACGGAGTCGGCTGCAAGCCGGGGCAGGGTGTGCATTGCTATATCGCTCGATATAGTTAATGCTTTTAACACCCTGCCCTGGTGTGTCATCAGGGGGGCGCTCGAGTACCATCGAGTGCCCCCTGAGTTACGGGCCGTCGTCGGGGACTACCTCGCCGGCAGGAGCATCACCTTCATGGGCCGGTCGCAGGAGTACGAGAGGGAGACGTACGCCGGGGTCCCGCAGGGGTCCGTTTTGGGCCACCTCGGCTACGATTACGTCCTGCGGGCTGCACTCCCCGCTGACGCCACGATGATCTGCTATGCAGACGACACACTCGTGGTAGTCAGCGGGGAGGATGGGATGAGGACCATCCGCGTGGCAGAGATGGCGGTGGCCTGTGCTGTCGCCCGAATCCACCGACTGGGCCTTCGGGTGGCCCCGCACAAGACCGAGGCGATCTGGTTTAACGATCGCCAACGGTCTGCGGGGCCGCCTGCCCAGCGGTGGATTGGGGTGGGAGAGACCCGCGTCCAGGTGAGAGATACGATGAAGTATCTGGGACTCACCCTGGACGGCCTCTGGCGCTTTAACGAGCACTTCGACCGGCTTATCCCCCGAGTTGAGAAGGCGGCGGGCGCTTTAGGACGCCTGCTGCCAAACATCGGGGGACCGTGGGAAGGGGTCCGATGCCTATACGCGGGAGTCGTCCGTTTCATGTTGCTCTACGGGGCTCCAGTCTGGGCGGACGACCTGGCGGCCAGCCGGCGCAATTGTGCCCTGCTACTAAGCGTACGGCGTCCGATAGCTCGTCCCGACTCGCCCTGGACGAAGACCAGCTGGTCGTGGCTGCCCTGGTCATCATTTGGCCAGCGAGGCAGCCCTGCGTCGACCCCGGGGACGAGGTGGAGAATTTGCGGGCCGACATGGCGACCGTTTGTGACGTCGCCGTGGCCCGCGCTACGAAATCCGTCCCCCGGGGCCAGGTCTACTGGTGGTCGGAGGAGATCGCTGATCTCCGGCGCACGACTATCCGCGCCCGACGCCGGTACACCAGAGCAAGGCGCAGGGCTCACAGATCCCTCGCTGAGGAGGCGGTTCTGTGGGAGAGCTTCTCCGCTAGGAAGCGTCTCCTGCAGGCCGCCATCAGGGCAGCCAAGAGCAGAGCCTGGGCTGAGCTGGTGGCCACCATCGACGAGGATCCGTGGGGGCGCCCGTATCGCATGGTCATGCAGAAGCTACGACCACGCGTGCCCCCACTGACGGAGATCCTCGACACCGGCTTCTTGGACGAGGTAATAGCTACCCTTTTCCCGCCGGACGTTCCGGCGGGGGAGGTGGCTGTGC
The DNA here is from genome assembly GCA_910591665.1 of Ectemnius continuus. Taxonomy (NCBI): domain Eukaryota; kingdom Metazoa; phylum Arthropoda; class Insecta; order Hymenoptera; family Crabronidae; genus Ectemnius; species Ectemnius continuus. Next base: position 17,511,908 of record OU342858.1, on the reverse strand, counting down.
CTCCGGAAGTCGGGGCTGGGACTGCAATGGTGCCGCACTCCGAGGCGGTCGACGACCTGGCCATTTTGGAGGAGGTGCTTGCCAGGGCGGCCAGGAAGCTTTCAGGCAAGAAAGCTCCTGGTCCGGATGGCATCTCTGGCAAAGCCTGGGCTCTGACGAGCAGGATCTGGGGTCCGAGGGTTCGGGACCTCTTCTCCAAGTGCCTGGGGATGGGCTGTTTCCCCGGGGATTGGAAAAACTCGCGGCTCGTCCTTCTCCATAAAGAGGGCAAGCCCGCTGACTCCCCGTCGGCTTACTGGCTGATTTGTTTGCTGGACGAGTCGGAAAAGTGGTTCGAGCGAGTAATCGCCAACCGACTCGTCCAGCACTTGTCCACGGTGGGGCCCGATCTGAGTCCACATGAGTTCGGGTTTCGCGAGGCCCGCTCCACGGTTGATGCCATCAGCCGTGTTAGGGCCTTCGCGGACACGGCGATCGCCCGGGGCGAGGTCGCATTGGCGGTGTCGCTTGACATCGTCAATGCGTTCAACTCCCTCCCCTGGGGCAGGATCATGGAGGCGCTCGAGTATCACCGGGTGCCTCTGTACCTGCAGCGGGTTGTCCGCGGCTACCTGTCGGACAGGACGGTCGGCTTTCCGGCCACCGGTCGCCGGTTGGAAGTCAAGGACGTTACCCGAGGTGTCCCGCAGGGATCGGTTCTGGGGCCCCTCCTGTGGAACCTCGGGTATGACAAAGTCCTGCGGGCCGTCCTCCCCGCTGGTACGGCACTGGTCTGCTACGCGGACGACACTCTAGTGCTGGCCAGCGAGGAGGACTGGAGAAGGACGTGCCGCCTCGCGGGCCTGGCAACCGCGCGGGTCCTGGCCGAGGTGGAGAGCCTGGGTCTCCGCGTACCCCCCAGAAGACCGAGGCGGCCTGGATCAGCCGTCCTCGGGGTCTGCACGCCGGGCTGCCGGAGACCGGGGTCATGGTGCGTGACACTCTGGTCGAGGTGAGGGGGTGCTTCCAGTACCTCGGGGTTCACCTCGACCACCGCTGGCGCTTCAAAGAGCACTTCGAGAGGATCCTCCCCAGGGCGGAGAAGACGGCCGGCGCGTTATGCCGGCTCCTTCCCAATCTGGGAGGTCCTCTCGAGAAAGTCGGTCGGCTGTACGGTCGAGTCGTCAGGTCACAAGTCCTGTACGGCTCTCCGGTATGGTCCGAGGCCTTATGCGGCGCTGGCAACGCCGCTACCCGAGCTCGGGTGGGCCGGCTACACTGCAGTGTAGCCATAAGGACCTGCCGGGGATATAGAACTATATCCCACCGTGCAGCCAGTGTGGTGGCCCGATCTCCCCCGTGGGAGATCGTAGCCCGCTCGCTGGCGCTTTATTATAGAGGCCTGTCAGATGCGCGGCAAAGGGGAGTCGCCACCACCGAGCAGATGGCCGACTTGAAGCGCCAGTCCCGGCAGTATCTGGTGGACTCGTGGGTCAGCTGGCTCGACGAGCCGGGTATCGAGCCCACCAGGGCTGTCGGGGCTATCCGTCCGCATCTCCAACGCTGGGCGGATAGGGGTTTTGGGGGTGTCACGTACCGCCTGTGCCAGGTGCTCACCGGGCATGGTTGCTTCGGTGCGTACCTGGCCATGATTGGCAGGGAGGCCACGACCCGCTGCCACCATTGTGCGGCCGACCGGGACGACGCGCAGCACACGCTGGAATTCTGTCCAACATCCTTTCCGTAAACTTAAGACTGTTTGGCCTTTTTATATTTTATTTTTATGCCAATTGTAACCCATATTGTATGTTACTTATAAATAAAAATAAAAATTTAAAAAAAAAAAATCGTTGTAGCTAGGTGAGTAGCGTGACGGACCCTTGATTTTGGTATACCCGGTTCAAAACCACCCTGGGGCAATTCTTTTTTTTCCCTCATTGCCAATGATTAGCATTGATACAGTATACGATTGTGACCATGCCCGTGCAAAAACTATTATTATTTTCCTAATTATTAACCCTTTCGGCGCTATGAACCCATATATGCTATCAGGAAAAATACGTTTGAAAATACGATTTTTTAGACCATTGGCAGTTGGACGCCAATTAATCAGGAAAATTTCTTAGGAGACTGATGATTTCAGATTGAGCGCTGGTATTAGATGGGGGTGTGCGTAATTTGATCTAAGTTAGTTATCCAGAATCGACATAAAGTATTTCCCGACACTTCGGCTTGGGAAATTAACAGTCAGCAGTTCCTCTGTTACACAAAATATGGGCGCCAGGCATCAGAGATGCCACACAAAACTAAACCAAAATCGAGACACGATAGAATCGAGAAGAACGGCTACTGGAGATGTCCCAAGACGGCGGAACGGTTGCTCGGCTAGAAACTTGAACAAAAGGAGAGCACGTGGGTTGACACGAGTGACCAAGCCAGACGTTGAACTCGAAATGTTTATTTCGTTAATGAAGCTTACAAAAGACTGACTTCGTACGAGGTGTTCATCAGCAACCTCGGACGAAGCACGTGGCTTCGAGGTGGCTTAAACGAAAATTACATTCAGGTGACAAGAATTCAAGCGCAGATGATCGACGCCAATGCTTGCTCGAGTTACGTTACAAAATTCTTCGTTAATCTCGGACTACAGTTTGACTCTTGTTTGGTCTCAGCGTACAGAAAGATCGTATTCAAAGGTACAGAATTCTAAGGTTCACATTAATCCGGGAAGATTGCGACGAGCATAGAAAATAGGAAGCTTGCAGTAGTTTGAGCGAGAAGACGAGAAGCAACGAATCCTGGCGGGAGCCCGAACGAGATCGGTTCCTTATAGAATAGCCAGGCAGAAGGTTGATTTGCTTACCGCTAGTACAGTACAAAGTAGCTGCTTGATCGAGGTACGGGTTCGCTTTCCTTCCTTCCTTCCTTCCTCTTAACTAACGGATTTGGATTCGCTATTCGTTCGCTCGCTAATGTCCTCGCACGTCCGCTCGCAACGCTCGCCAATACAAGAGTGCTGAATCTCGGCACGCGGGCCGTAACGTTCGCCTAGCCGCCTTTGTCTCGAAGATCGAATCTTATTGGTCGCTGGGTTCTACCTCGCGAAAAGGACTTCAATGTGCCCTCGGACGAGCGACGCCAGGGCCGTACAGGCCCAACTGTGCGCCAACCCCGCATCGCGGAGCAAATATAATATCCACTCCCGCGTTGCTGGGTGTCTCGGAATCGCCTGCCTCACCACCCAGTTTCCGTCGATGATGACCAGTCGTCGGCGGCAACCATCGGAGGCTGCTGGTTCCTTAGGCTCGGCCTGGTCGAGCCGAATCCTAGTGCTGGCAAATTTGGCGTCTTCGGGTGCTGTGGGCTGATGTTCGTCCCTGGGTTTCCTGGTTGCTCTAGTTGGCTCGGGCGAAATAGTGGCGTTAGTGGTGTTTGGTTCTAAGATCTTCCGGATCTCCCTTGAAGACGCTAAGTTCCGCTTGTCTACGGCGCTACTTTTACTTGTTGGTTGGGCAGCCTGTGACGTACAGCTTCTCGTCTTCTCGCTCAAACTACTGCAAGCTTCCTATTTTCTATGCTCGTCGCGATCTTCCCGGATTAATGTGAACCTTAGAATTCTGTACCTTTGATTACGATCTTTCTGTACGCTGAGACCAATCAAGAGTCAAACTGTAGTCTGAGATTAACGAAGAATTTTGTAACGTAACTCGAGCAAGCATTAGCGTCGATCATCTGCGCTCGAACTCTTGTCACCTGAATGTAATTTTCGTTTGAGCCACCTCGAAGCCACGTGCTTCGTCCGAGGTTGCTGATGAACACCTCGTACGAAGTCAGTCTTTTGTAAGCTTCATTAACGAAATAAACATTTCGAGTTCAACGTCTGGCTCGGTCACTCGTGTCGACCCACGTGCTCTCCTTTTGTTCAAGTTTCTAGCCGAGCAACCGTTCCGCCGTCTTGGGACATCTCCAGTAGCCGTTCCTCTCGATTCTATCGTGTCTCGATTTTGGTTTAGTTTTGTGTGGCATCTCTGATGCCTGGCGCCCATATTTTGTGTAACAGAGGAACTGCTGACTGTTAATTTCCCAAGCCGAAGTGTCGGGAAATACTTTATGTCGATTCTGGATAACTAAGTTAGATCAAATTACGCACACCCCCATGTAATACTATCGCTCAATCTGAAATCATCAGTCTCCTAAGAAATTTTCCTGATTAATTGGCGTCCAACTGCCAATGGTCTAAACAATCGTATTTTCAAACGTATTTTTCCTGATAGCATATATGGGTTCATAGCGCCGAGAGGGTTAATAATTAGGAAAATAATAATAGTTTTTGCACGGGCATGGTCACAATCGTACACTGTATCAATGCTAATCATTGGCAATGAGGAAAAAAAAAGAATTGCCCGAAGGTGGTTTTGAACCGGGTATACCAAAATCAAGGGTCCGTCACGCTACTCACCTAGTTACAACGATTTTTTTTTAAATTTTTATTTTTATTTATAAGTAACATACAATATGGGTTACAATTGGCATAAAAATAAAATATAAAAAGGCCAAACAGTCTTAAGTTTAAGGAAAGTATGTTGGGCTCGAAGTTGCGAGCGTCTCACAGCCTGGTGTATTTGAGATCAGTTGGGAATGGGACTTAAAGCTAAATTTAAAGCTAGTAGGAACTACGTATAGTTAAGTTTCTTTGGTGATTCACCAAAAGTGGAAAACTATCTTGCGATGTGCAAGTGGAAAAACCACTCTGGCAGTCTTTTATGAATTAATTCTAGGTGCGGGATTAGGAAGAGGGTGTGGGTGAGGGGAGAGAAGGGGTGAAATTTATGTACAAGAGTTGGGTTTTGCAAGCCCGAAGTTTCACTTTGCAGAGTTCAATTAATTGAGATGGAGCTCATTAACTGACGCGGTGGTGTTAGATTATTTTTGCTTTTTGCGGTTGCGCAATTCGGCTATGTGGCGGCTGTCATATTTGAGCCACCAGTAGTTTTTGTTAATTCGGTGGAAGTCGTTCCTATCTGTGGGCGGGAGCTCTCTTGAATAGGTGAATCTTGATTTGTTGTTTTTGTAGTCATCCCATTTGAGGTCGATGGTTTTGCAGGCTCGATGTCTTTTCCAATGATAGAGTGTGGGGATATTGTCTTCGTTTTGTGAGATTCCTTCATTGTCAAAATGGGTGAAGGCTTGGGGGGGATGTATCCGTTTGCGTTAGCAGTGTGTATTTCTTGCGGGTCAACTATTGCAAGGTTCTGAATTATTGTATTGGGGTTTTTGGGCAGATTATTGTAGTAATCTCTTGACAGCTTCAGGATGTAGGAGTCTATACGCGGAATGTTGGCGTTTCTGTATAATTCATTGTTGCTAATTCTTTTTAAATAGTTTGATTCGGGTGATCGGTACAGGCGAAGGCAAGCTCTCAGACATTGTCTTTCGCAAATTCTTAGTTGTTCGTATAGCGAGGCACTGATGTTCCACCATATCGGGGCGACGTATGTTAATAAGGGTCTGATTAAAAGCATGTAACATATTATCTTAGCTCTGGATGACAATTTGCTGTTGTGTAGTAGTTTGCTGTTGGTTTTGAAGGCTATTTTAGCCTTTTCAATTTGTATTTTGGCGTGGAGGTTTCCTCTTAATAGGTGGTCCATATTGTAACCCAGGTATTTTACCGTGTTTTTGTGGGGTATGACTGTATTTTCTTGTGTGCCCGGTATTGTGGTGGTGATGGAGAAGTTTTTGTATGCGTTCTTGTTGGCTTTTGAGAGGTGGTTGGTTGGTCTTCTGAACAGTATTGTCTCACATTTTGCCGGATTAATTTTTAAATTCCATTGGGTGTAGTATTTGTTAATGCTGTTGGTAAGGTCTGATAGTTTGGCTCGGATTTGCTGTACTCTGTCTCCTGCTAGGTATATGACTAAGTCGTCGGCGAAGGCTATTGAATCTGTGTGGTTACTATTGTTTAGATCGTAGAGATTGAGAATGTCGCTGTTGAATATGTTGAATAGTATCGGGGAGTTGACTGTTCCTTGTTGGAGACCATCCTTGATTGAAAATTCGGTTGTGCTGGTGCTTTGTCCGTCCCAGGTTGTTACGGATAATCGGAATAGCGCGCGGCAGGGATCAGCTGACTAATTAGTGCAGCTGAGAGACCTAGGTGCTCCAGCTGTCACTCGAGCAGTCAGCTGACGGATTACGTCATACTCGCGGACATTCACCCGGAGTGTCATAACCGCTCCGAATCTTCCAGTACTTTTGGATATTTTCCTTGCGGAAGTGAGGTCAGTACTGGAAGGTTCGAGAGTCGGACCAGCCTATAAATACAGCCCGCAACTTCCGAATCCCTCTCTCGATTCTCGGAAGCGAATACAGAAGTGTCAAGTGCGTGCTCACTGTTATCGGAAAATCAATCTTTTTCGCCTTGCTGCGAGTTGCATCCATCACCATAGCTGTGAATAATTAGTCAGTCTTACTCTGAACTAACAACCATTGTATTTATTTAATAAGTGACGAGTGATCAAACGAACTTAAGAACTAGTGGGAATAAAACTTGAGACTACGCAACAGGTGACCTAAATAACTAGCAACAAAAATCTAACAACTCCGTCTCCTCTGAGCCTTCCTCAGTGCTTCCTCACGATCCTACTCTGCACCACGAACACAGCTGATGAATGATTTGTTCGTAATCATGTCCGTTATTAAGAGTAGAAGCCAGTGTGGGAAGTCTTTCTTTTGTAGTTTGTATATTAGGCCCTTGATCGATACTGAGTCGAATGCTTTTTCGAGGTCTATTAGGGCTGCCGCAACTAGTTGGTTTTTATTGAGATGTGAGTTTATGTCTGAAGTTAGTTTGTTAATGGCATGCACTGTTGAGTGGTGGTTTTTAAAGCCAAATTGGTTGTGGGGTATTATGTTTTTTCCTGTGCAGTGGTTTAGTATTAACTTGTTGATGATGGCTTCGTAAACTTTGCTGATGCTGGGTGTGAGGCTTATTGGTCTATAGCTTGCTGGGTCTGTCGGTGATTTGTTTTTTTTCAATATTGGCAGGACCTTGCCTTTCTTCCACGAAGTTGGGAAGAAGTAATTGTTGAGTACGTTATTGAATAATATGGTATAGTCTCTGATGTAGCGAGGTGGTAGGTGTTTCAATTCAATACTATTGGAGGGATGTTGTCAAGACCATGAGAGCTCTTGTTTGGGAGTTTTGAAAGGATTTTTTTAACTTCTCTGTATGAACAGAAGAAGAAATCTTTGTCCTGTTCCGGCCATGGGTCGTCTGCTGTGTTATTTTCGGTGAAGGTGGTGTATGTGGATGCTGTGTTCCTAGCTTCGGTTAGTGATTTAATGTAGGTGTCTGCTTTCTCTTCTACTATTGATCTGAGTCGGGTTCCTTGGTTTAGTGATCTAGGAGAGTTGATTGACTCGAAGTAAGCTCCTATGATGCCGAGTTTGTCTTGTGGGCTGCTGATAATATATTCATTGTTCATGATGGGAAGTTGCTCTGTGTTGCAGGAGCTTCTTTCGAGGATGTTTTCGTTGTTCTTGTTGATGCGGAGTTCTGCGATGGACGTGAAGGTGCGTGGACGGAATATTCTGTTGATTAAGGGAAAAAAGTTATTTGTTTCTTTGTGGTTTATTCTGAACATGATAGAGTTCCAGTAGGCGTTCGCTGATTTGTATAGTTCGTTGGAGATTAGAGCTTTGGTGTTCTTGATGAGGGTCTTCAATGCTTTTATGACTGGGCTATTGCCGGATGGTGTAGCTCTGAGCTTGGATTTGGTTTTTTGCAGTTTTCGGCATTTGGATGTGTAATATTTGTATATGTCGGTTTCGCTTTTTTCTTTGGGCACTGTATTATTAGAGACCTCTATAATGGCGTTGTTGATAGCTTGGAGGTTTTGTTCTATTTCCTGTGTGGATAGATTTCTGTTAGCAGGAATGTTTGATGGTGGTGTTTGGTTTAGTTTCTTGGTGAAGCGTTTCCAGTTTGTGCTTTTGTACTTGAGTCTGGCTTTGGTAGGATTGATGGTGGATTGTGCCTCTTGGTTTAAGTTAATTATTGCTTCAAAGTCTAGGGCTTTGTGGTCGCTGTCAAATGGAAGGGTGTTGAGTTTGCCGTTTTTTGTGTTTGTGATTTGGATTCTGCAGTCTATTATGGCGATGTCCAGTAAGGTGTTTGCTGGGATAAATGTTGGTTCGTATGGTATGTGGCAGTTGACTCGGTATTTTATTTCATTGAGGTTCAGCCAGTTAGTGAAGAATCTGCCTCGTTGGTTGGTGGCTCTGTCTCCCCATTCTTTTTTCCTGGTGTTCAGGTCCCCTGCTAGGATGTAGTAGTTTCTATTGTCTTGTAAGTTTAGATTTTGGAAGAGTTTATTCCATTCCGTGATGAACAGATCTCTATTATCGTTGGTTGCGTAAGAGCTGATTAAGAATAATTTGTCGTTATGGTGGAGGTTCATTTTGACTATTGTGAGTTCTAGGATTTCGTTGTTGTGAGAGCCAGGGTAAGATACGATTTCATGGTGAATGGTGTTGTGGATTAGGATGGCCGTGCCACCTCCATGGAGATCTCTAGGTCTGTCTGTTCTGATGATGTTATAGTTTTTGAATGTAATTTTATTGTTGGATTTGAGTTTCGTTTCCGAGATTAATATGATGTGATGCTTGTGTTGCTGGATGAAAGTATGGAGTTCGACTCTTTTGACTTTTGATACTAGTGAGTTAGCATTTATAGCAGCAATTTTAAGTTTATTTAGGTTGGGTTCCCTGGGGTCAGGGTTAGTATTAGTATGAAGGCCCGTTGGTAGTGGCATTATTCACTGAAGTTAAAGTAGGTGTATATTTTTTCAATTTTTGCAGAATTTGCTGCTATTTGTGTGGCTAAGAAGTTAAATTGGTCTTTTATGGAGGCTACTAAGTCTGCTTTTAAGTCAGCGAGCCATGGTGGTGGATTTTGGTTGTGTTGGTCTTGGGTTGATGGAGTGTTGTAGCTAGTTGATACTTGGGGTGGTAAGGTACTGTTGTTTCTAGTGATATTAGCGAAGGAGATGTGTGGATTCACTATTCTTGCTGTTTTTGTTAGTTTGATGGTTCGCTCCTGGGTGTGCTGTGTTTTTTTCTCTTTGTACAGTTTTTGGGCAAACTTTAGAAAGCTGCAACCTTTATATGAAGCTGGGTGACCTGCTTCTCCGCAGTTGGCACACTTAAGTTGATTTTTATTGGATTCAGTTGTAATGGTGCACTGACCTGGTTCATGTGTTAGGGAGCATTTGACGCATTTGTATTGCATATGGCAGTTGATACTGGCATGTCCAATTCTTTGGCATTTTTTGCATTGGAAAATGTCTTTTTTCCTTAGCTTTTCCCATCTAATTTTTTGGTAAGCTAAGGTTTTAATGTCTGTAAGCTGCTTTGTTTTGCTCTGGCTTGATACTTGTATGAGGAAGTGATACCGGTCTGGATTGCTTTTGTTGAATATGAATTTGGACACTTTGATGATTTCAATCTCCGTTAGGTTGAGCTCTTGGAGTTCTTGCTTGATGTCGGTTTCGGTGAAGTCACCTCTTATGCCTTTAATTATTAGACTTTTGGGTCTGCTTTCTTTGGGGGTATAAGTGTAGAAGGTTGCCTTGGTGGCAATTAGGCACTCTTTGGCTTTATTGCGGGCTTCGATATTATGTGTTAATATTTTGATGTTGTGGTCATCTATTTGTAGTATGGTAAACATACCTTTTTGCAATCCCTGTGAGGTCAGGGTATTTATGGCTTGCCTTACATTTTGATTGGCCACATGGATCGGTGGTGGCTGTGTTGTTTTTTGCATGTTGCTATAAGTGTTAATGTTAGAAGGTGGGACATTTTCTGTGTCGCTTTGTGTATAGTCCTCGTCGAAGGCCATACCCTCTTGATCTTCAAGGTATTGGTGTAAGGCGCTGCAAAAAGAAATTTTGTCGACACATATATGCGCCCTTGACGGCGTTCTAAGGCGTCAAAAACAAAGGAAGACCTTGTACGTGTCGCTGGCCGATAAAAAGGTCGTCAGTCGAACGCAAGCAGTGTAAGAGAGAGTATCGCACAATAAATCGCCGTGCCTTATATGGTCGTCTTTACAATTATTAAATCCTCCTAAAATTCCCTACAATTTCTTCAGAAGTGGGATCGGAACTCGGGAATCGGTACAGTGTATCTGAAAGCTAATACGTGGCATTTGGACCATAATAATTTGGCATAATACCACGAATCGAGGCAACGCCGTTATTCTGTGTGACAATTTACGTGCGACCATTGTCTACGATCGGCAACGATCACGTGCGACTCTCGTGCGACGGCTCCGAGTGACCCGTGGTGATTCTGTGTGCCCGGGAACAGTCTAACTATTCTGTGTGAACATTTTGTACGACGCCAAAATGACGAAAAATCCATCCGACTTTACCGTTCATGAATTGAATGAAATATTACGATACCTCCAACTAGCAACAACGGGCAACAAAGTCGATCTTGTGCAACGTCTGAACCAGTATGATCCTACGAGAGCATGGATGACGATAAATGAAGGCGACGGTGCGGCTGAGGCAGGGCAATCGAACCCCTCAGCAGCCACGGAACAAGACGATGCTCTTCAGCCCGACGAAACTGGACTAGGCCGACCGGCAGCGATGGCAAGTACTACCGAAGAGCAGTTGCGAAAAGAGCTGGACTTGCTGACACCTCCGGTTCAAACGCAAGCTCAAATGCATCCAGAGCGAGTGTCAACATAAAAGCCGTTAGCGATCTGCTCAGCGAATTTGATGGAGTGGGTCAGTCGTTTCAGAATTGGAAGAAACAATTGCAGCTTTTGGTGACGACGTACGATCTGGACGACAACCTCGCGAGAATCTTAGTCAGTTCGAAGGTGAAGGGAAAAGTGCTGCGGTGGTTTCATTCCAGAATCGAATACTTGGAAATGGGAATCGAAGAACTTCTGTCCAATATGGAACTTATGTTTGACCATCGAGAAAGCCGGCTGCAACGAAGACGGGAATTCGAGAACCGGGAATGGAAAAATAATGAAACGTTCAGCGATTATTATTACGATAAGCTAATCCTAGCAAACCAAGTTCCGATTGCCCAAGACGAGCTGATTGACTATGTGATAGACGGGATTCCAGATACAAATCTGTGGAATCAAGCAAGGATGCAAAATTTTATTTCGGTATCGGCGCTGATGGAAAATTTCAAAAAAATCACGCTGACTCCATCATCAAGGGCTTCGGCTGGACACGCCGCCCCCTCACGTGCGGCTGCTGCTGCGAGGGGACCGAGGGAAGATAGGAGAGCGCGAGCCACTGCAATTCGGTGCTACAATTGCAACCGGAAAGGGCATCTGTCAAAGGAGTGCCAACTGCCTGGAAGGGAGAAGGGATCCTGTTTTCGCTGCGGAGAGGCGGGACACCTCGCGCCGACCTGCCCGAAAAACAAACAGCCCCAAGTAACGTGCGTGCAGGAGTTGCCGACGGATGAAGACGATTTCCACCGGACTGTTGAGTATATTGTAGAGGACGGAGACGTAAGCCATACTATAACTTTGCGCACGCTGACCGATACGGGTAGTCCGATTAGTTTCATCAAGCAAAAGTTTGTCCCCGTAGGCATCGAGCAACTCGCCAAAGGCGTGCACGATCGACTTTTTGGGATAAATAAGTCCCCGTTAAACCCAATCGGAGTAATTCGAGTCACGATCGTTATAGATTACCACCGTTTTCCCCGATCAGCGGGTCGTGCAAACTGACCAGAGAGACGAGGAAATGAACGCCGCGCTTCCCCTCCGCAACTCAGGTCCTCCGGGCGCTTCACTGGGCGCCAGGCCCCGAAAACCGAGACCAATATTTATAATATTTAGCAGCCCGGAGGAGATGGTCAACCTGAGAGGGAGAGCAAGTGCGGCGGACCACGCGGATATTAGCCCGGCCGGCTAGATGTTCGGGAGAGGGGCGGGGAACAAGGGAGGCCGGGGACAACACACTACGCAACACAGATAGCCAAAAGAGACACGACTTCTCTCGTTAACAAACGCCCTGTTTATTTATGTCGGGCGAGCCGACGGTGCTACAAACTAATTAACCTACAGCAAACCGGACTATCGCGCTCCCGGTCCTAGGCCACGAAGGCCCCTATACAATCTAACCCCGTCAAGAATGCGGCCGAGAAGCGGCCGGAAATGTGAAGGATCGCGCGTTGAAACGGCCGAAGTAAGCGGGATCCGTAATGCCGCACAAGCGGAAAATCTACCGAGCGGTCCCGGCAACAAGTGGCAAGATGGCCACCACTTGATTTGGCGAACGCGATTCTTAGGTGCTACCGCGTGACTCAGTGCGACTCGCGAAGTCGCCCCAAGGAAGGCAGGACAGTTACAGGCTTATTTGACTCTAATAGTAATTACAACAATTGCGAGGAACCCGAGTACCGGGCTCGGAACTTCTACGCAAAGAATCTAATGGAAGGGCACGAAGGTGTGAGGCTTACCGCTGTTCTATTCCGGCGTAGGATTAAGGCTCGCCGGCACTTATCTTTCCCAGGCTAGCTGGAGCTCTCAAAAGTCCGGTCGTCCGGTCGTGATCTTTTAGATTTCGTTCTCTCTCTCTCCCTCGTCACTCAACACAAACATCGGTTATGGTCTCTGGAACGCTAGTTGTCTCTAAGACAGTCGCAATCTGAGTGACGAGAGAGAGTCCCTATTTCGCTACGTAGCCTCACACCCTCAGCGCCACTACCCCTCGAATCCTCCCGTGGCTCCATCCATTAGGCGGTGTCGCAATCGACCCCGCGCGTTAGGATCGACTTCGACCTCTTCTATCGACCGCTTGAGACCGCTGTCCTTTCGGTCGACATCAGGAGTGACGGGCTCCCAACTCCTCGCTCCGACGTGCTCGGGTTGGCCGTCCGTCTTCCAGGGCAGCTCCGGCGTCCCGTGTGCTGGCCCCAGCTCGCTCGGCCTGGGAGGATTGACCATCCTCGGAGCCGAACTTATCTCCACGCCTAATGGACAGCCGTTCCACTAGGCGGCTCAGTCCGTCGCGCTCACCTAGGTGCCTCTCGGAGTTCCAAATTCGCATTAGTGCCTGTCTTATTTGCCTGTGCCTGCCTTGGAGCAACGATGGTGACGAGGCCCGAACGCTCGGGCGAGTGAGAGAGAGAGAGAGAGTGGCCACGCGGGCGTTCCCCTGGCCTCCCTTGCGGGGGTGAGGAGTATTCTTGTGGCGAGGCTAGCTTGCCCCGTCACACTCCCCCCCCCCCCCCCCCCCCCTTTAAAGGGGCCAGGTTTATCCGCCGCCCCACACCTCCGGTGCCCAAGTTCCTTTTGGCCCCCTCGGGCCCCTCGCATCGTTGCTCCAGTTCAGGCGAAACGATTTCCTTCACCTGCTTAAAGAAACTGGACGTCTGTACAGGGTGAGTCACTTGCCTTTGAATCAGGTATTACCGACCGAGCAGGCCTGCTCGGTCGGTAACACATTTACTGACGGGTCTATCCCACTGTGGAGGGGAGAGACTGAGCTGGCGACGGGACTAGGCGGTCCGTGCCGAGCCATGCGGAACATGCCGTGTCAAGCCAGCAGAGAGGCCAGCTGGCCGCTACACGCTACCCTCTATGGCTTTGCCATAGCATATTTGCGAATGCATGCAAGCACCAGCTCACGCAAGCTGGCATATATAATATATATTATATATAATATATATAATATATATTATAATATAAATAAAAAATATTAAGAATATTATATCTGTATATTATATATATTTAATATATATAATATATAATATATTAATATATATATTATATATAATATATATTATATATGCCAGCTTGCGTGAGCTGGTGCTTGCATGCATTGCCTTATGCTCGTGTGAAATCAGAATTGAATATGCAATGCCGGCAATTTCTCCATTTATTGCAAGACCGATGTCGGTAACTCATGCATTCGCAAATATGGTATGGCAAAGCCATAGCGGGTAGCGTGTAGCGGCCAGCTAGCCTCTCTGCTTGCTTGGCACGGCATGTTCCGCATGGCTCGGCAGGGACTGCCTAGTCCCGTCGCCAGCTCAGTCTCTCCCCTCCACAGTGGGATGACCCGTCGGTAATACCTGATTCAAAGGCAAGTGACTCACCCTGTACATATCACAGGTACGAGGACTAGAAATACGTCAAGATTTTACCTCCTTACTGTAGGGCACACTTAACTACGGTTGACTAGGGTTGACTACTCTACGGTAATGACTATTTAAGGACTAGATGATATTCCTAAGGAAGGCGGTAAAGATCGCTGGATCCTGCTGATCTGCGGGCGCTCCTACGAAGACAGCTGATGGTGGGAAGCCTGACGTCACAGGTTGCGCGCGCCACTCCCTGGTAGCTGGCATGCGTCGGCTGGCTGGTGAGCGGCTAGCCGTGAGGCGCTTGGGATATTCAGCGCCTCGCTCACTCCCCTCCTTCGGCAAGCTTCGGGAGTCCTCGTGAGGCTTCGGCTGTCGCGCGGCTAGCTATCGAGCTCTGATCTTCGGGTGCCAGCGCTTGCTGGCTTCGGCAGCCGTCGGAGATCTTCGTAGCCGCGCTCGGTGTCCAGCGATCGGCGGCTTGCGTTGGCGGAGACTCAGGTGTTAGCGGCCTCGGCGTGGTTCCTCCCACCCTTCCTGCTCTTCCTTCCACGCTATGTCAGCTGTTCTTGACTATTGCAGCCCCGTTGCTGGGGTGCGTTGTCTTGAGCCGCTCTCCCGTCTTCGGTGGCCGGTGGTCGCCACTTAGTCTTTTCTTCTTGTTGGGGGGTTTGGTGTGTTGGGGGGGGGGGGGGGGGGGGGGGGGGGCTTGGCCCAAAGGCCGATGTTGTTTGCCCCCCCGAGGACTCTTCCCCGGTCCTCCTCCTCCGGGCGCGGGTGTTCGGCGCCCGGGCATCTTACGGCCGCTGGTGGTCGGCGGCCGTCCTCTCTACCGGCCGCGGGTGTTCGGCGGCCTTTATTCCTTCGGTCGCTGTTGGTCGACGGCCGTACTGGTTGGGCCGCGAGTGGTCGACGGCCTTTGCTTGTTAGGCCGCGGGTGGTCGGCGGCTTTCACCGTCCCGGCCGCAGGTGTTGGGCGGCCGTGGCTTCTTTGGCCGCGAATCGTAGGCGGCCCACCTGCCCGACTTTCTAACGGGCGCGCTTCTGCTCTTCTTCCTGCCGCCTTCGAGCGGTATATTTCGCCTCCTTCTTATGCCACGGGCGATTGGCATAAGGGCACCTGGCGGTGGTGGTGCCCTGGGCTCCGCACCTATGGCAGTAGGTGCGGCGGGGTTTCGGGCAGCGGGACTGCATGTGCCCCGCGGCACCACAGTTCCAGCATTTATTCTCTGGTGTCTCCATGAGCTCATGGAGCAGGTCCATGTCGCCCAGATCCTCCTTTCGGAGGTGGTGCCGCTCCAGAACCTCTTGGAGGGAGGCCTGGTTGCTGGTGGATGCAGGGGACCTTCCTGAACTGCCCAAGACTCGCTCCCCCTCCTCCCGCTGGGCTTGCCGGATATAATCGAGGCGGTCACTTATTAACCCTAATGGGTTAATATTTTCCGTCTTTTGGCCCCGTCCAGCCGGGGGCTTTGCCCGGCCTCCTCCGGAAGGGATTGGCTCCGCGGTATTTATGATCCGTCTCCCTCTAAGCCTCCCCCGTATTGCCACGCTCATTGGAACTGCCCATGTGGTTAGCTTCGGCGGGGGCTTCGGGAGTCTCTCCCTTTCCCTGAGTGGCCCTTCTTCCCGGGTGATTGACTCTTCAAAGTCAATCGCCGTCTTGAACGAGTCGTCGGACTCGCTCGAAGTTCCTGCCATCTTCCGCTTCTCCTCCGGTCTGAAAACGGGGGACCCACACACACATAACCCTTCAGCCCGTTACCGATACCCAAAATCAACTCGTAGCTATTGTCCCGTGCCCACATACGGTTTCAAGTCCTGGACATGTACTTTACCTGCTGCCCCGCCTTCCAAGGTCTCGCACTCGTAAACCACGGGCGATAGCTTTTTCGCGATCCTGTAGGGCCCGTGGAACTTTGTCGCTAATTTTGCCGCAAAATTCTGTGCTGCGGAGGACAGCACGTGTTGCCTTTTTAACACCAGGTCGCCCTTTCGATATTCGCAATGCCGCCGCCGCAGATTGTAGTGGTGGCTAGTCTTAACATACGCCGCTTCCAAGCTTTCGAGCACCCACCTTCGGATGTCGCCTAGCCTCGCCATCCTTTCCGACCATTCCGCACGGTCGGTCTGGGAGACGTCGGCCTCCCCAGCTCCGTTCGCCCCCTCCCCCCCACGGAGACAGCGAGCCGGCTCGGACTCGCGACCGAAATTAAGGAAGGCTGGCGAAGTTTCAAGAGCCGAATGTTTCGCGGTATTATATGCGAAACGGAGCTGGGGTAGGTAGACGTCCCAGTCGCGGTGGTCTTGTTCAATGTAGGCGACGATCATAGTTTTAAGAACGCGGTTAACCCGTTCGACGGGATTTGCTTGGGGATGGTAGGGAGGTGTGGTGGCCAGTCGCAAACCGTAATCCGCGGCGAGCTTCTTAAGTGTTGAGTTGACGAACTCCGTGCCGTTATCCGTTAGTAGTACCTTGGGCACTCCCCATCGCGAAAAAATCAAGTCCTCAAGGGCGTCGCCGATCTTTTTCCCAGTAGCTTTACGTAACGGGCAGACCTCTATCCACTTGGTAAAAAGATCTTGTATGACCAAGATATACATGAAGCCTGCCCGGCTACGTGGGAGCGGTCCCATTATATCCGCGGCTATTACAGTCCATGGGCTGTGAATTACGCGGCGGCCCATTTCGCCTGCGGCAGGCGCTTGCTCGACTTTTATCAGTTGGCACGTCTCGCACTTTTTAATGTATTTCGCGACGTCCCGATACATTCTCGGCCAGTAATAGCGTATCGCGAGGCGCTGGTATGTTTTCTCGCGGCCGAGATGCCCCGCCTGTGGTTCATCGTGCGCCTCAGATAGGATTTCGCGCTTTTCGGAATTTCGCGGGACCCACTTCCACTCATTCAGATCGCTACCTAAAATTTCCGATTTTAGAGGATCGCTCCTGCGGAAGTACAACCGATCTCCTTCGATTTTCCAATCCCGGTTGTCCGGGGATTTCGCGACGGCAGCGTATTTCGCGTCATACCACGCGTCCGGGAGAGCGGCTAGTTGAGCTAACTCTTCAGCGACCTGAATTTCGTGTACGTGGGCCAGTGCGCCAGCGACCGGATGAACGTAGCTCGGTGTTAGGCTGATATTACTCGCGATCTCGCCCGCGGGGGCTTCAGTATCGAACATCCGCGAAAGTGCGTCGGGAACGTGATGTAAAGCTCCCTTCCGATGGGTGATCTCAAAGTCGTGACTTTGCATTTCAAGTGCCCATCGAGCAAGACGGCCTGTCGGATCCTTCAAATTTTTCAGCCAGCGTAGGCTGCTATGGTCTGTAATAACCGTGAAATGGTAGCCCTCTAAATACGGACGGAATTTTCGGATGGCCCATAAAACGGCTAAACACTCTTGCTCGGTCGTGCTGTACTTTCGTTCCGCGTCACTCAGCGTACGGCTTGCGTAGGCCACCACGCGTTCTACTCCCGAGATTTCCTGTGTTAGAACAGCGCCTAATCCCACGGTACTCGCGTCTGTTTGCAACACGAAGGGCAGCTCGAAATGGGGATACGTTAACACGGGCGCGGTAGCAATCATGTGCCTAAGATGTTCGAAGGAAGACTGCTGCGCTTCGGTCCAGATCCATTTTTTATCTTTCCGCAGCAGCTGGGTGAGACTTTCGGCGATAGTCGCGTATCCCGGGATAAACTTCCGGTACCAAGAAGCCATACCGAGAAATCGCTGAAGTTGTTTCACCGTACGAGGTTCTGGATAATTGAGAATCGGCTGGATTTTCTCTTGATCTACTTTGAGGCCGTCCTCATGAACAATGAACCCGAGATACCGGACCTCTGACCGGCAGAATTCACATTTCTCCGGATTAATTGCCAGGCCGGCGTCCAGTATTTTGTCCAGAATCCTCCCCAGCCATTGCAGATGCTCGTCAAAGGTGGTAGTGACTATGATTATATCATCAAGATACGCAAACGCGAAAGGTTCCATTTCCGCCCCAATTAAACTGTCGAGTAATTTTTGGAAAGTCGCGGGCGCGTTGGTCAGGCCGTACGGCATACGAATGAATTGATACAGCCCTCGCGCAGGCACTGTAAAAGCCGTAATCTCTTTGCTACCCTCCTCCAGAGGGATCTGGAAATATGCCTGACTCAGATCTAATGTGGAAATGTATCGGGCTGCCCTTAGTTTATCCAAAATACTACTCATAATTGGCAGGGGATACGCGTCTTTTCGAGTGACTTCGTTAACCTTGCGAAAGTCTAAACAGAACCTATACGTGCCATTCGGTTTCCGTACCATGACGATTGGACTGGACCAAGCGCTATTAGAAGTCTCGATAATACCGTCAGCGAGCAATTGGTCGACTTCTTTGTAAATCGCCTCACAGACTTTCGGCAAAACTTGGTAATAACGTTGCTTGATGGGCGGACTGTCGCCCACATCGATCTTATGTTTTATGAGCGTCGTGCAACCGGTCTTCAACGTTAGATTATTAATTCGTTGCTCCAAAAAGTTATTCAAACGTTGTGTTTCGCCTTCGGTAAGGCGACTAATGCCTCGCAAGCTCGGCCGTGTATACTCGCCAGACCGGAAAGGATAAAATTCGTCCGGCCTCGATAAGAAAACCCACTTGCGCCATGGAAAGATGGGAATTATTCCGAAAACGTCAATTGCATCGACACCCAGTATCATGCGCTCACTCAATGCCTCTATCACCTGTAGATAAATTCTCCTTGTTTCTCGTTCTATTGTTACGTTAACGTAGCCCGCGTATCTCGCACAACGAACGGATTCGTCAGCGAGCGCGTAATATCGGGGGACTACGGGGGTGAGAGGAGCGGCCTTGCCGAGACTTTGAGCGAACGTTTCGCTCACAAAACTCTCACTTGCCCCCGTGTCCACGAGCGCGTCTACGGCGAGATCTCCAATTGTTACGCCAACGTAAAGGAGTGGGATAGGTTTGGAGGTAGGGCGCAATGAGGTGGTGCAAACAAAATCCTCTTCCTCCTCTGAGTCCTCGGATGTCGTGGAGGCCTCCTCTTCTCCCGCCGTCGCCAATGCCTCGCTTAGCGCCGGTCGGCTTCGTTTCCCGAGCACTTTGGGCACTTGGCGGTCGGTGTTCCCGCCACGTCGCACCTCACGCAATACGGAATTTCCGCAGCTGTGCAACGGCTTCTTCGGTGCCCGGTTCTGCCGCATCTCCAGCATCTGGGTGGCAAAATAGAAGCTGGAGCGGCGGGTGCCGCCGTTGATTCGCCGCCGATCTTCTTCTTTGCGACGGCCGGGGACGTCATTTTGGCGAGCCGACCTCTGTTGTTGCGCCTGGTGGCAGGTGAGGGTGGGGGAGCGGTAGTAGGAGGAGGTGGTATAGGTGCGCAGCAATAGTGATGCGCCTGATACTGGTGCTCGCAATGGGTTGTCAATGGCGCGTAAGTTTCAGGCGGCTGATAAGGCGCGAAGGGCGGTGGTGTTGCCGAAACATAATACGGCGGATAATTCGCCGCGCCAGTCGCACCTACTGTCGGAGGAGCTTGCGGGGGAGCCGGCCAACGCCCAGCGGGAGCGGTGACATAATAAGTCTGCGCTGGTTGGCCCGATGCCCTATTTGTTTCTTTTGCTCCGGCCTCAACACTCGGGGCCCACGAGTGAGGAGGCATGGGTCTATGTATGGGTGCGGGTGACTGGGGAGGGGCGGCGGCAGTTGGGGGAGGCCCCGTCGCCCTTGGCGACACTTGGGCTTGCATCTCTTCTGGCGCGTCTTCCTCCAATGCCGTCACCATCTCCGCCAACTCGTCATAGGTACGGAAGGATGTTTTTGGAATTAAACAGCGGTAGTATGGACACATATTTTTATATATTATTTCTCGGAGGGTGGCGTCCGAGTATCCGGGATTTAGTCGTTCCGCCCGTCGGAGTACGTCAGCCAGGTATAGAAAGAAGGGTTCGCCTGGCAATTGTTTACGAGCGAGAATTTCCATCATCCGATCTAACGTTGGTTTGCGCTCGAATGCCTTTAGGAAGCCGGCGACGAAGGCAGGCCATGTCCGGTGAAAACGTCGTGTGGCTAAGTACCAATCCTCGGCCAGTCCACCCAGGAGAACGAGCACGTTAGGAATCAGCTGATGATCCTCGATTCCATGAAACCGCGCCCGTGCCTCGACAGCTGACAAAAATCGATCGGCATCCTTTCCGGGGTTCCCATGGAAGCGGTGTGGCCACTGGGACATGATTTTGCCGATGCGCTCGTTAACCACGGCTTCCCTCCCGCGCGAATATACAGGGGCTGGCTCGGGGATGTCGTCTTCTCTCTCAATTACCAGGCGATATCCCCCTGGTAACCTGACGCACTCCTCTGGTCGTGCGGTGGATGGAACAGGTTGGGTGGTGGTTGGAGGGGCAATCGGGGGAATCGCGCTGTCCACGCGGCGTCGCGGCAAAGGGCTAGCGTGCCATACGCTAGCATAAGGAGCAAAATTTTCCTCGGTTGCACGAGGCTCATAGAAAGTGCTCGACGGTGGTGGGGGGTCTACGCGCACGCGGTATTCCAATCGAGCTGCCTCGGCTTCGAAGTTCGCTGGTGCGGTGTAAGGGGGAATGCTCTCTACTGCTGGAAGCGGCGCGGGATTCTCGTCGCGCGTAAGGCGGCTAGGAGCGGGGAGAGGAGACGGAGAAAGTCGCGCGTCCCCTTGCCCCGCAGCTCCACCCAACCCACTTGGGCCTGGCTGTGGGCTGGGGGGACAAGGGAAATTGTCCCGAGCATCGTGTAGCTCGGCGGCGATCGCGACGTTCGGGGGGGTGAGGGTAATATTAGGGGCGATGAGCCGCACTCGCGTGCCTACTTGCTCTCCCCGATCCCCTGTGATTCCTTCCCGTGCGGGCGCAGGTTCCGTCGGCAATCCTCCCGCTGGAATCGTGGAGTGATCTAAATCTTCAAAACTGGGGATAGTTGGCCGCGTCGCGAGATGCTCTTTCGCCCGATCTAACGTACAAAATATCTCCGAGAGGCTGACCGGGGTTCCCTCCTCGGGAGCCGCCCCGGCCCCCTCGTCCTCACCTTGATCGTCGTCCGCTCGCGGATCTAATGCGAGGCGGTCTATTAATCTCCGCCTCATCTCCTCCGCTGTTCCGCCGGTGTCCATTCCTTGGACCTGTAAAAGACCGCGCAAAATATCCGCGCCTACGCCACCATACATCTGTTCGAGCTCCTTACGGGAAATTCCCCGTCGCCTTGGAGGCATTCTGAAAGGCAAGCGCTACGACTTCGTCGGGCAGACCTGTGTTATCGGCGCGCAATGTTTACGCCGGCCGACCCTCGGTCGACCGGCAGGCAGAAGCGCTTTGTTCCACGGAGCCCACGTTTTTTTCTACCCGCTCGCACCGAGTATCTAGCTGCGTCGTCACGGCTTGCTATAGGCAGGGATTTTGGCTATCTGTAAACCGTGCTCTCAGCTATGTAGTCCCCTTTTTCCCCCGTGGCCCCACGTTGGGCGCCAAATTTACCACCGTTTTCCCCGATCAGCGGGTCGTGCAAACTGACCAGGGAGACGAGGAAATGAACGCCGCGCTTCCCCTCCGCAACTCAGGTCCTCCGGACGCTTCACTGGGCGCCAGGCCCCGAAAACCGAGACCAATATTTATAATATTTAGCAGCCCGGAGGAGATGGTCAACCTGAGAGGGAGAGCAAGTGCGGCGGACCACGCGGATATTAGCCCGGCCGGCTAGATGTTCGGGAGAGGGGCGGGGAACAAGGGAGGCCGGGGACAACACACTACGCAACACAGATAGCCAAAAGAGACACGACTTCTCTCGTTAACAAACGCCCTGTTTATTTATGTCGGGCGAGCCGACGGTGCTACAAACTAATTAACCTACAGCAAACCGGACTATCGCGCTCCCGGTCCTAGGCCACGAAGGCCCCTATACAATCTAACCCCGCGGTAGCGGGTGGTCAAGAATGCGGCCGAGAAGCGGCCGGAAATGTGAAGGATCGCGCGTTGAAACGGCCGAAGTAAGCGGGATCCGCAATGCCGCACAAGCGGAAAATCTACCGAGCGGTCCCGGCAACAAGTGGCAAGATGGCCACCACTGGATTTGGCGAACGCGATTCTTAGGTGCTACCGCGTGACTCAGTGCGACTCGCGAAGTCGCCCCAAGGAAGGCAGGACAGTTACAGGCTTTTCTGACTCTAAGAACAAATACAACAACTGCGAGGAACCCGAGTACCGGGCTCGGAACTTCTACGCAAAGAATCTAATGGAAGGGCACGAAGGTGTGAGGCTTACCGCTGTTCTATTCCGGCGTAGGATTAAGGCTCGCCGGCACTTATCTTTCCCAGGCTAGCTGGAGCTCTCAAAAGTCCGGTCGTCCGGTCGTGATCTTTTAGATTTCGTTCTCTCTCTCTCCCTCGTCACTCAACACAAAAATCGGTTATGGTCTCTGGAACGCTAGTTGTCTCTAAGAGAGTCGCAATCTGAGTGACGAGAGAGAGTCCTTATTTCGCTACGTAGCCTCACACCCTCAGCGCCACTACCCCTCGAATCCTCCCGTGGCTCCATCCATTAGGCGGTGTCGCAATCGACCCCGCGCGTTAGGATCGACTTCGACCTCTTCTATCGACCGCTTGAGACCGCTGTCCTTTCGGTCGACATCAGGAGTGACGGGCTCCCAACTCCTCGCTCCGACGTGCTCGGGTTGGCCGTCCGTCTTCCAGGGCAGCTCCGGCGTCCCGTGTGCTGGCCCCAGCTCGCTCGGCCTAGGAGGATTGACCATCCTCGGAGCCGAACTTATCTCCACGCCTAATGGACAGCCGTTCCACTAGGCGGCTCAGTCCGTCGCGCTCACCTAGGTGCCTCTCGGAGTTCCAAATTCGCATTAGTGCCTGTCTTATTTGCCTGTGCCTGCCTTGGAGCAACGATGGTGACGAGGCCCGAACGCTCGGGCGAGTGAGAGAGAGAGAGAGAGTGGCCACGCGGGCGTTCCCCTGGCCTCCCTTGCGGGGGTGAGGAGTATTCTTGTGGCGAGGCTAGCTTGCCCCGTCACAAGATGAAGTTTCGAGAAAAAATGTTTCCCTCTTAGTTGTTCCGGACGATAAAATGTACACACCCGTCGTGTTGGGACGAGATGTGTTAAAACTATTCGGGATAACGTTGACATCACTGCAATGCGAGGCAGATCGAAATTTCGAAATCATGAACATCGAGATCGATGCGAGTGTAAAGAGCGCCGCTGATCTATTAGTCGTGGATCCGAACATCGCGCATAAGGATCGCTTAGAATTAGAACAAATGTACATACACCGCAGAGTACCTTACGCCTCAACGACCTGATACACCCGCGGTTGATGCTGAGCTGACCCTGATCTTAAAGGACGCCAAACCATTCCCTTTCCTACCGCGAAGAATTTCATATGCAGAGAAAGATAAATTTCGCGCGATCTTGGACGATCTAATCAATAGGAAAATCATTAGGAGAAGCGAGTCCGAATACGCTTCGCCGATCGTTCTGGTAAAGAAAAAGAACGGAGAACGCCGCATGTGCATAGACTACCGCGTTCTAAACAAAGTCTTAGCACGCGACAACTATCCGCTACCATTGGTTGAGGACCAATTAGATGTTCTATGTGGTGTGAATTTTCCTGGGGCTGCTCGGGGATAGAGCTACCCGCAGCCAGTTGCCCAGGAAAATTCGAGAAATGTTATTTTTCAAAGAGTAAGACGTGAGTCTAGCCGGGACGCAAAATTAAGCCCTGACTCTCGACTGCAATTCCGGAAAACCTACAATCTGGGCGCCAGGTACCCCGCGGTACCACGATAACGGAACGAACTGGCGTTTAGCCGCACAATGTTTCCGGAGACTTGCAGTCGGGTTACTCTATGCGGCAGCTCAGAGTTGACTTCTTGAGAGCACAGTGGATTCGGCAGGAGACGCAACCAAGACAGATTTGCTATTAATTCGAGACTTTATTAGCCCTTCTGAGGCGGAAATAAGACAGAGTGTAGTGGAGTGACGGACTTCACTCACGGGCGTTACTAGGCGACCGTGATGAGCAAGCTACAAGTTTTACAAGTATTGTTAAGGACGGCCTGACCAAAGGGAAGAGAAACGTCTCGGGACGACGAGACGAGCGGAAACAAATCTGCGAGCTACTGCTAGTATAAAGTCTCGAGAAGCGAGCTATAATCTAACGGACGGAATAAATGATTCACTGCGAGGACGCGGGAGTCCTCCAGGAAGGTCGACTATAGTTACGTGGAACTTGCAAGGGTCAAAACTACTGAGAAGCACGAATACGGCACGTGTACAAGACTCAGCCAGGACAATCCCCTGGCTGGCCAATACGTGAAAGACGAGATAATTAAGTCCGAAGATTCGGCTCTTACCTAATGCTGTTTAGGATAGTTGGTGGTGACGAGACACACACTTTAATCTAAACTAAACCAATTACTTTCCACGCAACGAATGTCCGCTTCTTACTCGTGCGGGACTTTGATAGACTTGAGCCTATGATTCCCCCCTGCCCCTGACTTTGGCCGATCATGCCACCTAACGCAGTCCGGACGCCAAGGTTCGGGGAGCCTCCGCACAGGGCCGTACCCCTGCGCTGTAGGAAGATGCCAGCGGCCGCTGCCGATGAATCCTTCCTCCTGGATGTGCCTTCCCGACCGCCCAGAAATCCTGCGATGTGGCCCACACCGCCCTGGAAGTCCTTCGCGGGCTGCTATCATCCGCAGTGGAGTCTCCACGTCGAGCCGGAATCTCGTGGCTGCTGGTGACGGAACTAAAGATGGTTGTCAGCGGGCTGGAGGAATTGCTACGCCCCTGCTCAACGGTGTCTAAATGGCTCAAGCGAATTCAAAGAGTATTAGGAGCGGAACATCAACTTTCGCTAGTGATTAACGGACGACCTTGCCTGGAGGCTATGTTGTTTTCCCTAATTTCCCCCCGCGTTGAGGCTGCTGCCGGCGCGCTTTGCCGGCTGTTGCCCAACGTGGGGGGAGCGGGAGGACGAGCTCGCCGTCTTTATGCCGGGGTGGTGCGGTCCATACTGATGCGCCCCGGTCTGGGCGACCAACATGGTGGCCAGTGCGCGGTGTCGCCGCCTAGTCGGGCGGTTGCACCGCAGTATGGCCATCCGGGTCGCCCGGGGCTACCGCACCATCTCCGGTGCGGCGGCGAGCGCCGTGGCGGGTATGCCGCCCTGGGAGTTGGAGGCTCAGTACCTGGCCGAGGTGTATCTCGGCCAGGCTGACCTCCGGCGAAGGGGCGAGCACGTCACGGCAGAGGCGGTCAGGGGCCTGAAGCGCCAGGCTCGGCAGACCCTGCTGGAGAGGTGGCGAGCGTGGCTGTCCGAGCCGCGCCACGCCGCCAGCAGGGCTGTCGGGGCTATCCTCCCCTCCTTGGCGGAGTGGGCGGATAGCGGTAGGAGACACGGCGTCACCTACAGGACGTGCCAGATGCTCGCTGGGCATGGTTGCTTTGGCGAGTATCTGGCACGCATAGGGCGGGAGGCGGACACCCGCTGCCATCACTGCGGGGCCGACCGGGACGACGCTCAGCACACCCTCGAGGAGTGTCCCTCGTGGGACGCTGAGCGTGCCGTCCTGGTCGGCCAAATTGGGGAGGATCTCTCGCCGGCGGCCGTCGTGCGAGCCATGGTCGCCGGCGAGGAGAATTGGCTGGCGGTGGCCTCCTTCTGCGAGACCGTTCTCTCGCAGAAGGAGGCCGCCGAACGCGACCGGGAGCGGCGTCAAGCTCCCGGTCGCCGAGGACGAGCGAGGGCGAGGGGCGGACGTCTCCAGCGAGGGGCCTACCGGCTCTAACCGGACCGCCCCTCCCCTCGTTAATTTGTAGCATGCGCCTCGCTTTTTGCGAGAGCGCGCGGCGGGGAGCCACGGCCCCGTCGCGCGCAAGCTCCATCGGTCCTTGGGGGGTCCTTGCTGAGGACAGGGGTCCCTCCGCGAAAAAGGCCTGATAATGGGCGACTAGGCGTGTGGCCCGCCTAGTCGCCAAAGTGCAGGTAACCGGGGGGTCCGCGACACGGGCCCCCCCGGGAGGTAGCGCGTAGCGCGCCGAGGGGCCGAGCAGGGCGGGCTCTGGATGTTGTTCGTCCAGAGTTCCCAGAGTCCGCCCTGGAGGGCCCCAGAGGCTGGCCACCATGGGGGTTTTAGCCGGTAAGAGTCCGGCATATCCCCGTCCCCTCCTCAGGGGGGCGGGGAATCCATGAGGATTTCCCCCATGTAAAAAAAAAAAAAATGTTGTTTTCCCTAATTTGCGGTTCCGAGTTAGCCTTCCGGTCTTTTTTTTTTTTTTTTTTTTTTTGACGCAGTGAAAATCCCTGAACGGATACCCCGTCTCTCTGGGGGGAGAGGCGGGGTTATGTGCGGCTTGCACCCACTAAAAACACTGCGGTGACCTCGGAGACATGACGGGACGGGCCCTGGGAAGACCAGAGGATGCTACCAGGACCCGCCCCTGTCTCGGCACTCGTAGTGCCACATGCCCGGGGGGAGATGCCCTCCACCCCATCGATACACTTTTTTTTCTTGTTTGGGCGATGGGCGGGCCACACGCCCATCACCCCTTCACGCGGCCGGAGTGCAAAGGAGGGACTCAGCCCCCCAGCTGAGCCCCCCGCCGACCGCGCGGACGTTTTTGTGCCGCGAGAGAGCTGTGGCTCTCTCCCGCGGCCGTCCCCCGTAGATGTTCTGGAGGGTGGGGAGGGAAGAGGAGGTGACGACACCATCATGGTGGCGCCTGGAGGTCGGGCCTCCTTCTCCTCCCCCTGCCCCTCCGCCCGGGGGGCCCACGCCGCTCGGGATGGCGCTGCCGCTCCCGAGTCCTCTCGGCCGTCTCCTTCGCGAGCATTACGTGCTCGCAGAAGGAGACGACCGCATCCCAACGATCCGCGCCGCCGAGCATCCGACCCACGATGCTCGACAGCGCGAGATCGTCACTCCCTATCTCGTCGACCAGGACGGCGCGCTCGTCCGCCCACGCTGGACAGAACTCCAGCGTGTGCTGCGCGTCGTCCCGGTCGGCCGCACAATGGTGGCAGCGGGTCGTGGCCTCCCTGCCAATCCTGGCCAGGTACGCACCGAAGCAACCATGCCCGGTGAGCACCTGGCACAGGCGGTACGTGACACCCCCAAAACCCCTATCCGCCCAGCGTTGGAGATGCGGACGGATAGCCTCGACAGCCCTGGTGGGCTCGATACCCGGCTCGTCGAGCCAGCTGACCCAAGAGTCAACCAGGTACTGCCGGGACTGGCGCTTCAAGTCGGCCATCTTCTCGGTGGTGGCGACTCCCCTTTGCCGCGCATCGGACAGGCCTCTGTAATAGAGTGCCTGCGAGCGGGCTACGATCTCCCACGGGGGAGATCGGGCCACCACACTGGCTGCACGGTGAGATATAGTTCTATATCCCCGGCAGGTCCTTATGGCTACACAGCGGTGTAGCCGGCCCACCCGAGCTCGGGTAGCGGCGTTGCCAGCGCCGCATAAGGCCTCGGACCATACCGGAGAGCCGTACAGGACTTGCGACCTGACGACTCGACCGTACAGCCGACCGAGCCTTCCGGTCTTATGCTTGGGTTGAGGGAGGACACTTCGTCACAAACTCCCCCTCCACTTACAAAAGACCGGAAGGTGCCTAGAGCAACTCGAATCTTTGGACTTCGGTACTCGTGCTTCTCCAGTCCAGGTCATGGGACGGCACAAAATAAAAAATACTAAAATGACCTTACCTAGGACTAGATGTTTGTTTTCTCTCTTTGTTTTCTTTTTCCTTTTCAAGACGGTACTTTGCAAGTTCCTGGTTGAATTCTTAGGACGTGCTCTTTTGTCGGCGGCGGTCCAGCTCGGCCCAATCAGCCTTCCACCCCGGGTAGCATTTCTTGCAGTCGCGAAGAGTAATACCCGGAGCGCCGCACTTATAACAGAAGTCGTTCGTTCGTGGTGCCGGACAGGCCGAGTAACGGTGGCCCGTCTGGCCACACTGCCAACAGCCTCCTGTAGGGGTCGGGGCCTCGCTGGCACGGGGTTCCCGGGGCGGAGGTGGTGGTGTCACGTCCTGTCGCCGAACGCTGGATGCTGCGCGGCGGAGGCGGGCGCTGGCGTCGCCGCGTGAGCGCGGTCCGGTACGGGGATGGTCAGCCCGCCGGTCCGGTGAGGCACGACGCGGTCTCTTGGCCGTCTCGGGTGGGGTCCCCTGGCCATTAACGCTATTCGGGGTTCCGCTCTCGGTCGGTTGGTCTTCCGTCCTGAGGGGGGTTCGGGCGTATAAGACCCGCTCCTCCCCCGTTTGGCAGGCACGGTCACAAGTGACCGGGGTTGTTTTCGCGGGGGCTTCCCTCTGCGTCGGCTCGGTCTGGACGTCGTGGTCGACTGAGGTCAGCCACGGGCATACTGCAGCACCTACCGTAGTTGTCCGGTCGGCCCTCTCCTCCTTGACCGCCTCCTCTAGCTCGGCCCAAAATTCCGGGCGCGTCTCCAGAATCTCCGCGAAG
This sequence comes from Ectemnius continuus, assembly GCA_910591665.1. Classification (NCBI taxonomy): domain Eukaryota; kingdom Metazoa; phylum Arthropoda; class Insecta; order Hymenoptera; family Crabronidae; genus Ectemnius; species Ectemnius continuus. The sequence goes on along the minus strand of OU342858.1, from coordinate 17,483,288 downwards.
AGGTCCTGGAATTGGGTCATTCTAGCCCATCCCCGGGGTGCAGCGGACTCCATCTCTGCTTTTGGTTTTTTTTTCGGAACACGGCTACAGAGGAACGTGAGTTATATTAGGTCACGTAGGCCTTCAAATCCTGTACATGCACCTTTCCTACTACTTCCCCATCAGACGTAGACAGTTCATGCACTACCGGTGACAACACATTGGAGACATAGAACGGTCCAGCAAACTTAGGCGCTAGTTTCGATGCAACATTCTGAGCGGCATTAGACAGTATGTACTGTCTCCGTAGCACTCTGTCTCCTACTTTAAAAACCACGTCTCGACGGTGCCTATTATATTGTGCGGCTTGCGGTTGGTGAGCAGTGTTTAGGTTTTCCACGACCCACTCTCGCAAATGTTCCAACTTTGACATGCGGAGTCTCCATGGGTCGGGAGAGGCGGAATTTAAATCGGAGACAACACTAACATCCTCCCTCTTACATCGAGGCGGGACTGGATCACGGCTAAAGTTCAGAAACGCTGGAGAAGTTCGGAGTGACGTATGAAACGCGCTGTTATACGCGAAACGAAGGCGAGACACGTTCAAATTCCAATCACGGTGATCGGTTTCTATGTACGAGACTATCATGGTCTTTAAAACCCTATTTACGCGCTCCACTGGGTTGGCTTGTAGATGGTAGAGCGGGGTGGTCGCGTGATTAATGCCGTACGACTTGGTAAGCGCGGTCACCGTTTTGTTTACGAACTCTGTACCATTATCGGTGAGCAAGGTTTTCGGAGTGCCCCACCGAGACAGTACGAGTTCCTCTAACGCGGCGGCGACTAGCTGACCGGTAGCACAGCGGAGCGGCTGACACTCCACCCATTTGCTAAAGAGATCCTGCAAGACTATCACATATTGATATCCGGAACGGCTACGCGGAAAGGGACCCATCATGTCTGCGGCAACGACGATCTACGGCTGGTCGATTTGACGATGGCCCAACAAGCCCGCCGCACAGTGTGATATTTTCCCAATCTAGCGGAACTTTATTCATTTGGTGCCATGCCGTATAAAGCAAGGTTTTGTATAATGATATTTATATTTTTAGCAACATTATGCTACATTATCCAGTATTCTTATCATATACGAAATGAAGTTGGACCCATAGACTATCAAAAAAGAAAAAAAGTCGTTGCGCACATTGGTGCACTTCGCAGAAATACTGTCATTTCATGAATGCAAAAAGATGTTATTTTGCAATATCTCTGTTTTAACAACATTATACCGCAAAATACCACCTTTTCATCATATATAAAGTGAAGCTAGACTCTTAGACTATTAACAACAACAATAAAATCTTGCGCATATTTGCGCACTCAGGAGAAAACAATCATTTCATGAATGCAAACAGGCAATATTTGACAATATCAATGCCTCAACAACATTATAATGCGCAAACATGCGCAAGATTTTTTTTTTTAACTTTACCGACCGGGGGTCGATTAATCGACTTTTTGTTCCCAGCGCTTACCGACCGGTAGCCGATTAATCGACTTTTGTTCCACAACGCTTACCGACCGGTAGCCGATTAATCGACTTTTCTATTTTCCGTTTGATTCGATTAGGTTAGACTGGCAAGTAGCAAGCAGCAAGCATTTCTTATTTTGTATTCAGATACTCGTTGCTTTGCTCTGAAAGCACCCATATTTTTATACATACAGTTTTTAAAAATTTAGCTTTCACGATGAATGAAAAGGATAGTGTTGGTGAGTTTTATCTCGATGATCTGTCAGATTGTCTTCACTGTTCTTCAGCAAGTAGTACTGACGACGAAAGTGATAGCAGTAATGTAAGGATTCGAAACCGACGTCCTGTATTACCACTAATATACAGTGATTCAGAAGATAAATAATAACGTTGAAGACAGCAGTGGTACATGGTCGACGAACAACAAAACTATAATTTTGGAACCTTTCGAAGGCAGCCCCGGCGTAAAAATTATGCCAAGTTCCCCTGATAGTGTAATGGATATTCTAAATTTATTCATTGGAAATGAGCTGATTGAGCACTTGGTGAGGGAATCTAATAGATACCATTATCAAGTTATAGAAAGATATAGAATTATATCAAAAACGAAAAAATGGACAGATATCACAGTATCTGAAATGAAGAAATTTTTGGGCCTAATAGTTCTAGTGGGACAAGTAAAGAAGGACGTTCTCTACGACTATTGGTCCACGGATCCAACTATAGAAACGCCATTCTTCTCGAAAGTAATGAGCAGAAACAGATTTTTACAAATAATGCAAAGCTGGCATTTTTGTAACAATGACTATCGTCGATTATTTAAAGCGAAAATTTAACGATGTATATAAACCGAATCAACAATTGTCTCTGGATGAGTGTATAATTCCGTGGAGAGGTAGACTTTCAATCAAAACATATAATCCCGCAAAAATCACAAAATACGGAATACTGGTCAGAATGTTGTCTGAAGCTCGTACAGGATACGTATCTAACTTCTGTGTGTATGCTGCTGATGGAAAAAAATTAGAAGAGACTGTGTTATCGGTCATTGAACCGTATAAGAACATGTGGCACCATATATATGAAGACAATTATTACAATAGTGTCAACATGGCTACAATTCTTTTAAAAAATAAAGTGCGGGTGTGCCGGACAATTCGACGGAACAGAGGTCTTCCTCAACCACTTCAAGCGGCCAAACTTTCAAGAGGCCAACATGAATTTCGTAGAGATAACCATATTCTATTACAAGTATGGAATAATGGCAAAAGGAACGTAAATATGATCTCGACAATACATTTTGCACAAATGGCGGAATCTGGAAGCAGAAGTAGGACATCAGATTGCCCCATTCGGAAGCCTATTTCAATAATAGATTACAATAAATATATGAAGGGCGTAGATCGCGCAGATCAATATCTGTCCTATTACTCCATTTTTAGGAAGACAAAAAAAATGGACGAAACGTGTCGTTATGTTCTTTATCAACTGTGCACTTTTTAATTTCTTTAAAGTATATACAGCTCTAAACGGAAAGAAGGTTACATATAAAAATTTTCTGCACAAAGCGGCACTTTCATGGATAGAAAATTGCGAAGCTAAAGAACAAGATAAAGATCTACCTAATACCGAATCCACAAGAATCACATCCCGATTTGATCATCCCGGAAGACTGGCAAATTTCGGAAAGCATAAACTGGTAAATATAGTGACCAGCGGTCGATGTAAAAAACCCCTAAGACAATGCAGAGTTTGTTCAATTAAAAAAAAGAAGCAGAACAGGTTTCATCTGTAAATTTTGCAACGTTCCACTACACAAAGGTGACTGTTTCGAGCGGTATCATACTTCAAAAAAATATTAAACAACTTCTTTTTCAAAAAATATTGTTATATGAATTATGGTATATTTTATGTAAATATTAAACTGAAAACGATTGTAATAGATAAAATAAATATTGTTTAGCACTAATATCATTAAAAAAAAAGATTTTATTAAATTTGGTTATACCATAATAACACAAACCGTACAATTTTACCACAGCATATGAAAAGCGCATATATTCCCGCGCGACAGTCTGAGCCGAAACCGAGCCGGTGTCTTGGACGATCTGCAGCTGAGTGGCCGGTGAGAAATGCATAGGATTCTCGAACCGCTACCGGTCGGTAAAGTGTTAATAGTCTAAAAGTCTAGCTTCACTTTGTATATGATGAAAAGGTGGTATTTTGCGGTATAATGTTGTTAAAACAGAGATATTGTAAAATAACATCTTTTTGCATTCATGAAATGACAGTATTTCTGCGAAGTGCACCAATGTGCGCAACGACTTTTTTTCTTTTTTGATAGTCTATGGGTCCAACTTCATTTCGTATATGATAAGAATACAGGATAACGTAGCATAATGTTGCTAAAAATATAAATATCATTATACAAAACCTTGCTTTATACAGCATGGCACCAAATGAATAAAGTTCCGCTAGATTGGGAAAATATCACACTGTGCGACGCACCGACTCTCGTGGAAAAACCCGCTGCCGCACCCGTGACCTCCCCTTGTGAGTCTGCTTCTAAACCCGTTTTCCTTCGAGAAAATAATAGGAAAACTCTAGCGAGTCTCCTGATGAGTACGTATATCTGGTATAATACAATTAGAATTTTTTCCTGCGTTAAATAATATACTAGTTTACTAGTGTTACTAGTTTCATTTGTAACCAAAAGCTTCATACCCCGAGAATTATGAAAATGCGTTTTCAAGTCAGTCGTCAATTGTTATACGAAATCGAAAGATAACGCATATTGGTCTGTTGAGTCATCGGAATCATCATGACGTAATCGTTAAAGTTGTTATCGCAGCGCTCTCGCCAAATATTTATTCATTCTTTCGTCTTGTGTCATATTGACAAATTACAATAAACAATTTTTTATAATCCCCATTAATATGTGGCTGTTTCTGATGCGACTAATTATCGAAAAACATTCAAATGTAAAAAAACGCCAAGTAACCCCCCCCCCCCATCTCTCTGACCACCAATCCACCAACTTCCTCAAAATCGTTTAACCTCATAACTGTGGAATTTAGTTTTAAAAATCCCCCACACAGTGCGGAATTAAAATGAAGCAAATGCAAGTATGACGAGTACACACGTCAACCGCACCACAATAGAGATTTGGTTCGACGTGTATACACGTCAAACGCACTTAACTGGTGAAAAATGATCAGAAATAGAAATTATTATATCACTGGGAAACGAAAGACATGTCATGATTCAGACTTAATTAACATACAATAAAGCCAAGAACTACTTAAAGAAAACTTTGGCGTGGGCATTTTATTCAAGGCACTTACCTATAGTAATATTGCTGAAAACAATAGTATCTTTGTCAATTGGGAAATTTCTTATTGTTAATTGCTAATATGAGTTATATCGAGGTATCCTTGAATGAAAACTGGGCCATCTAAAACTGGTCTTGTAGGGTATCTATATCTTTTTTGTTATATATCGATTTTGTGCTGGAAACAAACTGCTCTTAGTGCGTTATTTTATATTATAATATCTTTTGACAGGTTTATATATCTTGAACGCATGCGATTATGCCTGTGAGCTGCAATTTTTTGGGAAATGGAGGTGAAAGTTTTGTGGCGATCGAGAACCGTAACACTTCGGGATAAGTTGCCTCGGCGTTGACACTGCTATATGTATGTATATAGCTAACTACTTAGCGTGAGACTCTACCGATACCTGATAACTCTTAATATTATTCATGACATGAAAAGTATTGTTAATAGTCCTACGAATGTAGGATTAACCATTCAGATTCTTCGACCAGGTTTCATGCTGCTTTAGGCATCAATTCATACACGAAGTACTACATCTAGCGCAACGCGCTAGCTTTTAATTTACTTCAAGTTTAACTTATTAATACGTTCATTGGTTTTCCAGATTTACAGCTGAATAGTTTGAATGTTAGTAATAATATTGCAGCTGAAAGGAGGTTACAAATCATAGATATGTTTTCTATATGATTCCTCAATGCTCCATTCTCATAAACTAACACCACTGTCAATACAAGGTGGTCGATATAAGTACTGCTATTATATCCATCGATTAACTTCCTCGAAACAGGAGCGAGCCCTAATACTACCCCTTGAGTATTGTTCGTGCAAATGCTGATGTATCCTGCCAATCAGTCGTAGCTCTCAAGCTTACTGTCCATCGGAAACGCAATAGATCGTGTCTAATCAAATAGTCAGTGGGACTGCATTGGCCATAAGAAATGAAACTTCATTTCCAGCGGGCGATTTGGCCTATCACGGCAACGGCAGCCTTTTTCGGATTGGCATTAATTGAGTATCCTTTGGGCAAGCCGCAAAAGCTCCTCAGTCTCGTTTACGCCACTATGGCATTCAGCATGCACATCGGCATGTACATGATCAACGTAATATGGCCTGACACGAAAAACACCGTTTTTGTGAAATCGGTCATCGACTTCATAATCTTGTGCTGTTCTCTCAACATCCTTGCGTCGATTTGTCTCACTCATTGTCATGGAAAGGTATGTGTGCTACACAACTATCACTCTGCAGTTCTTTTTGTAATATTAGTATGATGCTAGAGGTACCATAAGTGTATGGAACAATTTAATGAAGTGGATGAGACACTAACAGCCTTGGGAATTCAGACGGATTGTTCCAAGTTGCGAAGGACAGGACTGGTTAGTCTGACAATGTGGGCGATAATGTGCGTGGTACTGAACGCGTTCATCGCCATAAGATATTCAAATAAATTTGCCGACAAACGCTACGTGCTTTTATCATTTTTGATGTACATGCCAGTGCATATTCGCATGCTCGTGACGATACAGTTCTCGTTAGCCCTGGGGTGCGTTTCAAGGGGTGAATGACAGTGAGACATGGTCTGACAAATTTTCATATGTTTAAGTAATATGTTGATCGATTTCGATATTAGACACGCGGGCACGAGATTCGATTGCATTAGTGGCGTCTTAAGAAAGCTTATGATCGATGACAACAATTGCGGATGTTGGTTTCGAAACAGCGAGATGATATCGGTTCGGGGTGCTTTTGTTCCCAACGAAAGGGCTAAGCGCATAATTTGGACAGTAATGTATGTGCATAAATACGCCATTTTTTGCAAAAAAGTGAATAAAAATGCATTACTTTTTCCTTAGGCATCTGCACTTTCAGCTCTGCGAAACCTTACGTGATATAAACACGGTGTTCAACACTCAGATGTGTCTTCAGATGACCGTCGACGGTGCGTTCCTATTGTGCACCACTATCTTCATGTTTCGAATGTTGCTGTTGCCTGTCAAAGGTGATACTTTTAAAGTAGTCGCAATTCTTTGCTTGTGGACGTTTCCATATTTTGCGGAAGTTATTTTTACCAATCATCTTTGCGAGACTATTGGTGTCAAGGTAAGCGTATAGCGAAGGCTGTATGACAGAAATATGTGCTTTGACTAGCACCATAATTGACAAACAAGTAATCGAATGACGTGTCAAATTTTAATTACATACTGAGAATACTCAGTGTAGAATCTGTATTGATTTTTAACGTTAGTGATGAGAATTAGAGAAATAAAAAACAAGAGGTGACTTTTAAAATTGAGCAAAAGTAGCAGAGTTAGAGTAAACAACCAAAAATGTTGAATTATGTTGTTAAAAAATTACTGTATTGTTCGTCTTCTCAGTATTCGTAATCTTCTTGATGTCGCATAAACTAGACAGTTATGCTGTATGCTAGTTATTAAGAGATATAGACGTATTTATGCGTATTAAACAATACCCGTGAGACAACAAAATTATATGTATTCTCCAATTCGTCTACAATTATTTACATGATGTTTATTGAAGCATTAAAGAATTTGTACACTTTTTTTATTTTGCCGGCATTTGTTAGTAAACATACCAGTTAAAATTGATTAAATCGTTATATACGTGTTAGTTAAAATTGATTATTTACTTTCTCTGAATCCTTTTCACTTCAATTGTATCTGTATTTAATTATATCAACTGGTACAGGCAAAAACTGTCTGTGACATGGCTATCCAACTGTTGCGCTGCATGGATGATGAAGAAATGCGTAAAGACGTAAGTTTATAAACGCAAAATAATATGGTGCAGGGAATGTTCCACAATATGTATTGATTATACTCAAAATACAGATATCATTCGTAGTCCTGCAAACAAAGCTAAGGCCATTAAGATTTTCCTGCGTCGGCGTCTGTTATTTCGGATACCACTTTATGTACCAGGTTGGTGATTCACAATAAACTTAAAGAGATCCTTACTAACACATTTACTTGTCTATTTTAGATTTTCAGCACAGTAATCACAAATGCAGTGATAATATTGCAACTCAAAGCAGGACTTCAATGATCTGATAATTCTATTTTGATTGAATTCGTTCGCAAAAGAAGTTTACTACTCAACAATGGATGACTGCTCGCTAAGAAATCATATCCAATGCTATGTGCCATTGTTTTATTCCAGGACTTTTGGTTGATTGGTGTTTTTGGCACGAGAAAGTCTTGAACAAATTAAATCGTGAGACCATCGCAAACCGTGGGAGTAGTAAATGTAATGGTTGTTTTCCACCTTGTCACGATGAATATGCATTAGATACGAATAAAACATGCATTTAAATGATATGGATACTTCATTCGCTTGCCCTGTGAAAGTTTTGAAATTCGATTTGTCAAAAATCGGGTGGGTCAAGAATGGTTTTTTGTGGGGTGGAGTGCAGAGATATCATGCCTTTTTGGTTGTTTGAGTTTAAGAGCACAAATAATGAGATTACGCTTTCAAATTAGATTGCGTATGTGGGTCCAGCTTACTTAATAACTTGTAAAGTATTGAAAGTCAAATATTGGGCCTAAATAATTATTGAAAGTTTGATTGTATAATAGTTGGTTATTCAATTTCATCTAGCTAACATACTACAATCTTGTACTACGACTTAACAAGTTTCATCTAAAATTTGACTACGGAGGAAGTGACAGCTTACCGTATATCAGGAGACCCGGTATAGTCTCGCGCCCAGTAGCAGTATATACAGTGCGGCGCGCGATAGCAGAGGATACATTATCACGAAATGTAGCGGTTTTCGTCAGCTATAAATCTACTTTCACCTAGATTTATGAAAAACACAGCCTCAAAAATTGATTTTCGAATTTTGCGTAAGAGTCAAGCGAATCGGTTCAGTCATTCTACAAATATGAATTTCTCCTGCTTATTTACCTCGTGGTAAAAGTAAGGAGGATTAACCCCTTAACCTACGATTTAGGTTCCGTAAGCGGGTATTCCGTACGGGCTATGCCCGTAGTTGTAGGTTAAGGGGTTAAGGTACTTGGTTGGGTCGTGATAGTACGAGCCAAAAGTGAGCCGGTGCCGGACCGTAAATTCCGACTTCTTTTGTGAATGGAATATACGACGTATTTATAGGAATGCTTGTCAAAACGTACATTCATCCTGCGTATACCGTTATACGTCAGGCAAATGCACAGAAACTTGAAGCAGACCGAGGTAACATCGCATTTGTTCAAATTGTACTTGAGGTGCTTCTAGTGGATGGTGAGGAATAGCATAAATCTTTGGACGACCTTGTGTACCCTGGTGCGAGAATTATTTTAATAATCGTAAATTATGGTGGAGCTACGTTATACGGAACAATTTGTTGAGAAGACAGTGATAGAAAGAAAGTTAAAAGCAGTCGCAGCTATGCTTGAGGCAAACAGAAGAGCCAGCAAAAGCTGAATTTGTAAAAGGTCATCGAAGAAAACATTTGTCAAGAAAGATGGATTGCTGAGTTGCAAGTTCTTGTCGAAAATTTGGAGTGGTTGAAGAATGTACGGGTGGCACAATCGTAGACAAAACCGCCCGAAATTCGAAATCCTTGAATATCTACTCGCTACGTATAGGAGGCACACATAGGCTCAAATGACAAAAATGATAATTATGTATTATAGGATTGCATATTTGCTGTAGAAAGGTAGTTTTCACTTTCCCAACGTTTTTGTATATAAATTTACGCTTTTCCTGCTTATGTTATAGAGGATGTTCACAGTTTGGTCCCATTATAAAATTTTTCGAAATTGTTTAACGCTAACCATTGTTATTGCATAAAATCTCATTTTCTCGCTGATTTCACGTTTCTACCACAATTTTCGTTTGTCCGTCGATATCTCCGAGATGCACGGACCGATTTTGATGAAATCTGACGTATCTTATAGAGGATGCACATACTTTAGTCCCAACCTAAATTTTCACGAAATTGTTTAACGCTAACCATTGTTATTGCATAAAAACCGAATTTGTCGCTGATTTCACGTTTTTACTAAAATTTCGTTTGTCCGTCGATATCTCCGAGATGAATGGACCGATTTTGATGAAATCTGACGTATCTTATAGAGGATGCACATACTTTAGTCCCAACATAAATTTTCACGAAATTGTTTAACGCTAACCATTGTTATTGCATAAAAACCGAATTTGTCGCTGGTTTCACGTTCCTACTAAAATTTCGTTTGCCCGGCGATATCTCCGACATGAATGAACCGATATTGATGAAACCAGGCCTATCTTATGGAGGATATTCACAGTTTGGTCCCATTATAAAAATTTTCGAAATTGTTTAACGCTAACCATTGTTATTGCATAAACACCGAATGTTTTGCTGATTTCACTTTTTTACTAAAACTCCGTTCGTCCAACGATATCTTTCAGATGGATGGACCGATATTGACGAAATCTGGCGTATCTTATTGAGGCCCACCATACATTTTTCGTCCCACGATACATTTTTCCGAAATTGTTTAATGCTAATCATTTTTAGTGCATAAAAGCTTTTCCTTCTTCAACAATTCCGGATACATTTGTTCGTTTATAACTGGTACACCAGTGCATCGATGAAATTCGAGATGCAATCTACTGCGAACCATCGTTGTATGCATTTGATATACTAAAAAGCATGAAATAAAAAAAATATTTTAAAAAAAATGTGACTGACTTCGAAAAACTGACAGCATCCCAGATAACTAAAAACTAAAAGAGCTGGAAAAAATAAAATTAAAAATCAAAATAAGCAGAATAAAAATGCCCTGAAAAGTAAAAAAGAATTTGCTGTTTTCGTGTTTTCCTCATTTTGCAGTCATAATGTGTAACTTTGGCAACCTTCCCGCATTGTACTGCAACCCAATGCAACACCCAACCCTTCGCAAGCCCAAATATTTTGCAACTTTTTGGAGTCGGCGCAAATATAAGTAAAATACTACAAAAGACAGTCACATATAACAGACTGTAAGCAAGAGAATACTCTTTACTATTGTGTGCATCCTTCTGCCTTCATCTATCATGAACGTGTTCCTGTGGATGGTTAGATAGATATATACACATATATCTTATCTAAACGTATCTCCCGTATAACATACTACTACTGTTAACATTAACTGGTCTGGTATACGGCGGACAATTCTAACATCTCATAGATGTAGATGATTGTCTCAAATAATCATTTCTTGTATCTATCATTCTCTCTTCGTCTATCATGGAAGTATTCCCGTGAACAGATAGATAGATACATACAGGGTGTAAACGATATAACTCCCGGCGCTTTAGGGGATGGTAGAGGGGTAAATTCTAAGGCCATAGGAGGAAAATGTTCAGGTCCTATCACTTTTAGTTTAGTTGTTATTGCATCTTAAAGTAAGCTGTAAGTTATTGGAACGGGTAGTAATCGAAGGGCAGGTCGGCAACATCGGGGAGAGACCGAGGACCCCTCTTTACTTTTTTGCGTTTTTGTCTCAGCCCTTCTCGGTGATTCGACGATGTTGACCCATTCGGATGCAACTAATATAACTATATCGGTTCGAATCGGAGAAAACAACTGGGTTCAGCCTATTCTACCGAGAGATAGGGGACGGCCCTCAAAGGTGTCATGTTACATCCTGCAAAGGCACCGACACTTGGGGAGCGACTAGACCCCATTGTTTCCACTACGCTTGCACACTATCGATTCTGCAAACATCTTTCACCCGGAGCAAAAATACGTTATTAATTATTATGTAAACCAATCAGAGTATCGGGTCGCTTTTTTAGGTGTTACCTCCAATCGCACCACAACACACACACACACGAACTTATGGGATGATTCTAGCAGTGGGACCGAAGATAGACTCTTCACCATTAATATGTTTTTCATTAATTATAATGCTAATACTATTTGTATTAATTGTAAAATTTCCTCCTGTACCTTCCCTCAAAGTGCCGGGAATCATATCGTTTACACCCTCTATAGAGGAAGATAGAAGAAAAGAGTGAGATCGTAAATGAGTGTGAGCAAGTGGGATTGGACATGGCGCGATAAAAGAGAGAATACGGAAAGTGCGATTAACCAAGATGAGTAGTATTTTACTTATATTTGCGCCGACTCCGAAAAGTTGCAAAATATTTGGGCTTGCAAAGGGTTGGGTGTTGCATTGGGTTGCAGTACAATGCGGGAAGGTTGCCAAAGTTACACATTATGACCGCAAAATGACGAAAGCACGAAAACAGCAAATTATTTTTTACTTTTCAGCGCATTTTTATTCTGCTTATTTTGATTTTTAAATGTATTGTGTCCAACTCTTTTAGTTTTCAGTTTTCTGGGATGCTGTCAGTTTTTCGAAGTCGGTCACATTTTTTTAAAATATTTTTTTCGTAGCAGTCAGACTAAACTTTTATTCTTCATTTGAATTCGGTATACTCGATCGTGCATGTGCGTCTTTCACCAAAGATGGAAAACGTTTTAGTAATGTATATTCAACATTTGTTCGCTATCATTTCAAATGGACAATATCCATAAGGGGCAACTCGCGAGGGGGTGAGTGAACACCAACGCCAGGACGGCGCGTCCAGAATGGGATTGTCGCCTTGTTTGATGGCTCTAGGCAGAATGTACAGAACGTGTCTGTGGACCAACAAAATCCACTCAGGCACCAGCTGTTATGTAAGTGCTCTATTGTATTTCCGGCGTACAGTTGAATATATAAAGTATGTTGATAATATAAAGCTTGTTTTAGATCGCGTGTTCCCATGATTTGTGCGTCATATAATCCTAAGCAATATAATTACAAACCATCCTAGTCCCACGAGCCAGAAGTGGAACTAAAGCAATTGTAAAGCCGAGATTTGCGGGTAGCCCGAATTTTTCAGAAGTTCTTCGCCATTTTTGTTTTCAGCAAGCAAGTGGCATTCTAAAAAAGTGTTATACGGTTTTGTTTAGGAGGTCAAACCGTACGTCCATATTTTTTTTAGCCCCATTAGCGTTCCAATTCTGGCAAGCACACCTTGTTAGCGCATCGTAAGTACGACCGATCTGTACAACAGTTCAGAGCAGGATGATAATATAGAAATTGTAAAAAAATATGTTAATTTACAAACCAATTAAAACTAAGCAACTAAATTTTGTGTAAGTAAAGAGTAAAATTTGTTTTTTTTTATATCTGGCATGTCCCTAAATTGTAAATAATTATAAATAATTGTAAATTAGTATCTACTAAATTTTCGTTCCCTCTCTTCCAAGCATAAAGATATACTTCCTTCATCTAATATACCTTGCATAGTGTTGGGTCTAATTATTTCAAATAAGGGAGAACGTTTGGTTATTGACCATTGCCCGTTCGCGGACACCGATATAGCTACTGCACTTGCCGCCAAGAGTACACACTGTACTTCATTTGAACATATTGCTGATTTTTCTAAACCCATTTACAATAATTGAAAGTGCAGGGGAGGGTCGGGCAAGGAGCACAAACCAGGCAAAGCGAATAAGGGCTAATTTTTAAACGCGCCGGTAGGTGACGCGATGGCGTCTGACTTTTCCTTTAGAGAACTCTCTTGTCGACGCCATGACACTTCGTTTAGCGTTTTCTAAACAAAGACATAGTAGTATTGCGAAAATTTCAATTCTACATTGTTTTCTTAACATTTTAACAAGGTAAGTGTCCCTATTTATTTTTACTTATTCCTTGCTATTACCAAATTGCAATCATATCACATGATAATACCATTCTTTAGTATTGCTATGTGTATGGGAAGTATTTTTTATGTTGACTAAAAGTTTATTTGTGAATATTTGAATTTGAAGTGTGTAAACCGGGCAAAAGGGATCGGGCAAAGCAAATACCCCATTCGCTTTGGCCGAATTCATAAAAGTGTCAAACTTTTCTTACAGATCGTTTACCAATACACTGAAAGAAGTAACCAGGCTAATTGGACAGAAATTGCGTTTTAATAAATGCTCTTATTGGTGTGAAATTAAAGGGAAACTCAATGAAATCAGCCACAAATCAATTTATTAACTTATAGCAATGGGATCCCATATGATATCTTGTGCAGGGGCTATGGAAGCTATATCTATACTGAATGTGACGATTAAACATTTTTTCATTTGACTTAATTGTATTTTGTTCTTTATTTTACACAGTATTCACTTTGCAATGTGGATATTTGGTACTATCTTCGTTTTCAACTACACAGTTATTGTTAAATTTTATTTCATTTCTTTCTGATTTTTGTATTTCTAGATATCGATGTACGAAACAAGAATACAATATAAAGTTGTTCATCGTTCCAATAGTTTAGTTTTTCCCCCCCATTTTTCGTTCATGGATCCGCTTTGCCCTGACTTCCCCTAGATTCAAAGGAATAAAACTGCATATATAAGAATTTCTATCACAGATATCCTGAAGTTCAAAAAATCTGATCTAATAGGCTTGCCGAGCCGTTAGTACTAGCATGTAAACATCAACAACCGGAGGACGTATATATATTTTTTCCCTCGCGCGAATTCAATCAAAAGAGAATTAAAGGATCATTTTAATTAAAAATAAGGAAACATATTAGTAGGGCTGAAGACCTGTTTGTAGTTGCAATATTATCACTGCATTTCTGACCACCGAGCAGAAGATCTGAAAAAGACGAATGAATATGTCAGTAACAAACTTTTTTTACTTGATTCTGAATCACGAACCTCGTGTATAAAGTGGTACCCGAAATAGTAGAGGCCCAAGCAGGAAAATCTTAATGGCCTGAGCTTTGTCTGCAGGACCATGAATGATATCTGTATTTCGAATATGATCGATATACATTGTAGAGCGCTTCTTAAACTATATTATTGTACCTTCATAAACTTACGTCTTCACGCATTTCCTCGTCGTCCATGCAGTGCAATAGTTGGACAGCCATTTCACAGACGGCTTTTGCCTATACCAATTGGTTTTATTGAATAAAATATACTTATAGTCGGTGAAAAAGTATCCGTACAGTGATTAATTTTAACTGAAAGATAGTACAGCTATATTTATTAACCAATGCCCGTAAAACAACAAAAGTGTGCTTATTATTTTTCAATGTTTCAATAATTTTCAGATCAAAAATTACAGAAGCATCAGATGTTAAACATAGGAAAACCGGGAATAATTTGAACCTCGTTCCAAAATATGCTAAAGATAAGACTGTACGAAGTAGTTAAATTTTGCGCCAAAATAATGTATATCCGCTAACCCAATCCCATGAGCAAGGAGGATAAAACTCATTCAGTTTGAATGAGAGTGCCAAGCTGGACGAAAGTGTGATAAGAGCGTGTTTTAAGAAGATATTATACAAGACGGGATTCTATTCAAAATACTATAATAATTCTATAAGTGATTAAGCTAATAGAATATATCTAGTGTTGTAAAGGCACAAAGTGAAATATTTTATTCCCTACTGGAAAACCCATACCTCCCAATCCACCATATACAACTTTTTCTCATACAGATATTGTTTACAAAAAATAGTGGTAGTACATTTTAGTTCGAACTGACCATTGAACGAATACTTTTATCATCGACTTTTTACGACTGTATCTGTTAATAATTGCCATGCAGCAAGACCTATTGATCACTGGTGGAACCAACAGTTGTAGTAAAATAACAAAAAAAAGTAGCATACAGCGTAACTGTTCCTTGTCTAGTCTAAATGGAATGAGAAAGATTAGAAATGCTGGGGGATCAGAGAAAAAAGTAGTGGAGAGATTATGTAACAGCTAAGTAAAACGAAACATTTTTGTTAACTAACGATGCTGCTTTTCTCTATTATCTAATACCTATTATCTAACTATTTATCCAGCATTTCATTCCATAAAAAGCTAGCAAGAAATCACTTCGTGTTTATAGTTTCTCTAATTTCCAACACAAACATTTGAAAATTACTATAGATTCTCATCTAGTCATTTTTCGCAAATGTTTTAAGTTGAACATCAATTGGATTAGTCATTTGTCAATTATTGTATGAATTAGAGTATAGATTCCTATCGTACACTTTCCGCTAATCGCTCACCTTGGCACCAACAGTATGGCAAAGATGATTGGTAATAATAATTTCCGCTAAATATGGGAGCGTCCAGAAGCAAATCGTCAGGGCTGCAACAAGTTTGTTACCTTCGAAAGATAACAGTATCACACGAAATGCAAAAATTATATTGCACAACAGGAACACACAGTCAAAGCCCATTTGAAGGCACATCTGAGTCTCGAACGCCCTGTTTATGTCACGTAAGATTTCGCAGAGTTGAAAGTGCAGATGCCTAAGAAAAAGATAATGTCTTCTGATTTACATATTCACAAAAAATAGCGCACTTACGCACATACATTACTGTCCAAAATATACGCCTCGCGCTTTCGTTTGGAACAAAAGCATCTCGAACTGATATTGTCCCACTGTTTCGAAACCAATTTGTACAATCGTCGTCATCGGTTATAAGCGTTCTTAAGGCGCTACTAATGGAATCAAAGCTCGCAGCTGCATATCTAATAATTAATATCGATCGACATTTTGCTTAAAGATATGAAAATTTTGGGGGATCAAGTCTCACAATCCGTTCAAACATACCTCAGGACTGACGAGAGCTGCATCTGCATAAGCATGCGAATGTGCAATGGCATGTACATAAAAAATACAAGAAACGCGATGCCATTGTCAGCAAATTCTCTTCCATGAGTCGCGCTGTTATACCCATTCAGTAGAATACACATGATCGCCCATGTAATCAAAGCAAATAGTCCTATCCTTCGCAACTTGGAGTAATCCGTCTTAATTCCCAACGCCCTCAGTGTTTCATCCACTTCATTGAATCGTTCCATGCATTCATAGTACCTCTAGCATAATGCCAAAATTATGAAAAGAGCTGCAGACTGCTAACCGAAGAGTACACATACCTTTCCATGCCAGTGAGTAAGGCAGATCGACACGAGGATGATGAAATTACAGCAAAACAACAGGACACTAAGGATCGATTTTACGAAAATGGCGCTTGTATCAGGCCACGTTATATGGATCATATACATGCCGAGTTGCATGCTGAATGCCACAGTAGCGTAAATGAGACTGACGAATCTTCGTGGCTTTCCCACAGGATACTCGATTAATGCCAAACCGAAAAAAGCAGCAGTCGCGGTAATAGGCCAAATCGCCCGCTGAATGTGTGCTTTCATTTCTTATGTTCAATGCAGTCCTACTAACTACTCGCATGAACACGATCTGTTGTGTTTCCAATAAACAGGAGCTCGGAAGCCTCGACTGATTGGCAGAATGCATCAGTACTCGCGTGATCAATACTCAAGGGGCTAGTAGGGCTCGCACTTGTTTCAAAGAAGTTAGTGGGTGGAAATAAATAGGGGTACTTATATCGACCCAATTGCACCTTACGCTTCTTTATTAACAATGGTATTAATTTATGAGAATAGAGGATTGAAAAATCGATTTTATTAAACCTAGTAGTCAGAATACACGTCACCACTGTTCATAACCTCTTTTCCGTTGCGGTGTTATCACGAACTATTCTACCTGTTAAGTTGCTAACCTAAAAAACGAATGATCATGCATGCTAATAACTGAATCGCTGCCCGAAATAGCATGCGCTTAGGTTGCAAAAATGTAAAGGTTGGTGCTTCGATTCCTTGGATTACTAAAAATTCCTATCATTTATTAAGTAGCGTTACCCAGTTGTAACGGTATAGCAGATTGCAAAAATTTGTTTGCTGTAATTAACCAATATAACACAAAACGCAAGGACGACTTTCTATCCCATAAAAACGGCACGAAAACGATTTTGACGATTAGATTCGATGGATCCACATACGTTAATTTTTAACCCTATATAATGATTAACGATGATTTATTACGTAATATCACCCAGTTATTTAAACCAGTCTCTCGAACCAGCGAAGAACGCCTTTTACCGTTCGTGCATCCACGTGCAATTGAATATTTAGGCAAACCGCAGTTCTTTCGTCTGTTTCTTCCTCGTTCAACTTGTAACGATAATCGAACTCAGTGAGATATCCTAACGACATTTCCAAACTGAGTGGGATTGTGTTGAAAGATGCTGTCTCAGGTCTAACTTAGGGCTGATAGGAAAACCAAAAAACTTGAGTCTGTCTAAGGTGAAAGCACTTAGTACAATCACAAATCATATTTAGGGCTCGCGAAGCCTGGATCGTAGCGATATAAAACACGACACGTTGATGACATTGAAGATTCAGATTTCTGACAGGATACTTTGGACGATTCGATAGATCAATGTCTGTTATCTTTGGACTTTGTATAATAATTAACAACTGACTTGACAACGCTTTTTCATAGCTCTAGTTGAATATAGCTTTTGGTCACAACTGTGACGTTACGCCCGGCGTACGTCGCAAGAAACTCAACCCTTACTCAAAATTAGCGCCGCACAATAGCGGAAATTAACGTCTCTAAGGAAGATCCGGAAAGATCTACTATCGAATAAAACTAACGCCTAATATTTCGCCCGAGCCAATCAGCGTCAAAGGAAGCCCAGGAACGAACATCAAACAACGACACCCGAAGACTCAAAATTTGCCAGCACCAAGGATTCGGCTCGACCTGGATGAGCTGAAGGGATCAGCAGCCTTCGAATGTTGCCGCTGACGACTGGTCATCGACGATGGAAACTGGACGGTGAGGCAGGCGATCTTGAGACACCCAGCAACGCGGGAATGGATGAAGTATTCCCTCGGCGAAGCGTGGTTGACGCACGGTTGGGCCTGTATGGCCCTGGCGTCGCTCATCCGAGGGCACATCGAAGTCCTTCGCGCGCGGTAGAACCCGGCGACCAATAAGAATAGATTTTCGAGACAATGGCAACTAGGCGAACGTTACGGCCCGCGTGCCGAATTCCAGCACTCTTGTATTGACGGTCCCACCGAAGGACATATTGGCGAGCGTTAGCGGACTACCGAGGCAAATTTTCGAACTCAACACCTAGCGAAGGACGGAAGGAGGCGAACACTCCTAGTGAGGCCCAACTCTGTGAGTTGTGAGGCACACTCTTAGTGGGGCCGCTAAAAGAATGAACACGGTGAGGGAGGGCAACCAGGCGGACCCAGCCGAAATTTTACCTTTTCCAGTTACGCTTTAGGAGTTTTCTAGCCTGGCTTCCCCTCACGCGCTTTCTACCCACACATGCTGCGTGCCTTGTAGCCACGCTCTGCGTCTGCATTTGAGATTTCAACTGAGACGACGGGGTCCCGCCTCTGTTCACTTTCTTAATACAGAGAGTGATTCTAATACTGATTATACGTCACTGCTCACACGATATCTGCTTACCTCTTCAATGCAGACTTTGTATGGGACTATTACTTATATACGATGATGATTGACTCTGGGCAAGACGAAGTAAAACCAAAATATTTTATGATAACAGTGATTATTATTTTATGGTTAACTTACAGGCAGGGATTATGACTTTTATTCGATTTGCCCAGAGTCAATCATCACCGTATTGGATACATTGGACAGGTAAGAAGGTATCGCGCGAGGAGTGACACTCCCCGGTTAATTGTTTTTATTCAATACTTGAAGTCAGTCTTCGAGTGGCCAATCTACTCCAACTTAACTTTATTTGCAAATTAAAAGTTTACTTCGAACAACAACCCTTGCAATATAACAATTAATCCTGATCAATGAGCAATCATAAAGTAGAATCACAGTAATCTCGTGTGATGAAAATAGTACCTGATTTTAGTCTGAATCAGCGATTCAATGCAAAAGAACTGATCCGTCTTAAGAAAAATGGCTGTCAACCCTGGCTTGCGGGTCGCCCAATGTGTCAAACAGAGACAGACACAGGTTCTCTTTATCTAAGTTAGGCTGACCCTATTGAGCCAGGCAACCAATAGTGATAGGCTATACATACATAGGTGCTAAGACCGCGACGTATCCAAGTGTCAAGGGAAGTGGCACTGACTCCGCTTGGGTGAGGGAAATCTGGAGTTCATTCTCTTAGCGGCCCTCCTATAGCGTCGCGCTATCGAAATCTATTAGCGGTAAGCAAACTTATGCTTCGCCCTGGCTTTTTTGTAAGGAGCCGACCCTTTTTGGACTCCCACCAGGAATTCGTTGCTTCTCTTCTCTTCACTCACGATGTACTGCAAGTTTTCCGTTTGCAATTTCTGCCGCGATCATTCCGAGCTTATGTGAACTTGAGAATTCTGAATATTTCGAGTGAGATCTTTTTGTAGGCTGCGGCCAATCAACATTCAATTCTAGCCCGATTATTGAGAGTCCATTAGCGAATCTCGCGAACCACTCGCGCCTGTCAACTGCGCTTGAGCTCGCGGTCATCTTGATGTAATTTTCGATGGTGTCAACTAGAAGCCACGTGCTTCGCCCGAGGCTCCCGATGAACACCTCGCGTGGAGCAAACCTCTGTTCAAGCTTCATAAACGAAATAAACATCTTTGTACCTCAAAGTCTGGCTTGGTCACTCGTGTCGACCCACGTGCTCTCCTTTTGTCTAACGTTCAAGTTGTCTAGCCGAGCAACCATTCTGCCGTCTCGGGAGATCTTCTGTAGAAGGTCTCCTGCGATGCCTGACGCCCGTACATTTTGTGGTAAGAGGAATAGTTGGCTTCTGATCTCCCGAGCCGAAGTATCGGGAAGAACGTAAAGTATGAATAGAGAATTCACGACGGATTGCAAGTTATAGAATCTGAATTAGCGTAAGATCCAGTAAAGTAAATTCCAAGGAGAATTCAAGTACAGGTAGCCCTCATACAACACGGCATCTCATAACACGGTTTCGCTATAACACGATTCATAAATTGCGGGAACCCTCCTACAACACGGCATTCTATAACACGGTTTCGCTATAACACAATAAGAAAACTGCAAAAACCTTTGTACAACATTGTACTTCTACAGCCGCGGCGAGGCTTACTATCCTAAAGATACAATGCTGCGGAAATATTTATTTTTATCTGCGTGGCCTGAAAACAAAAGTGTCTCACGCTGCTAGCCGGCAGTTTGCGTCGAGCCGCGGTGTGTTAAAGAACAATTTTTTCATCTTTAAGACATTAAACTTCAGCCCCAAGCCATGTCAGATAAAAATTCTCGGTAGATTATACTGAGCAGGGACGACGAAGAAATTCATTAAATTAGAGTTGCGTTAGATTAAAATAATATTTTGTTTTTTTACTTTGTGTTATACATACATTTCTATTTCTAATAAAAATTAAGTTGTTTATGTAGAATTAAAAAAAACTATTTGTTTTTAATAAGTTTTTGGAACGTAACCCCCCTTTTTGTACTAGCTCTGGGTCTCATACAACACGGTTTCACACAACACGGCATTTTCTAGGGACCTAACTACCGTCTTATAGGAGGGTTACCTGTATGTTAAAGTAAAGTATCGTAAAGTCAAGTCGAGATTTTTATTGAGTAAAAGATCAAGATTAATTCTTTTTCGTAATTTTTTCTCGAGGCCACGCAGCCTTCGAGGCTCGAGAGAAAAATGTAGTATTTTCCTCATACAACATATATTTGTAAACTAGAGTATTAGTTACATTTTATGTAATCGCAAATGAAAATATGTAAATTGTATACAATGAATATTCTCGAAAACCTTAACTTTTCTTATAAAGGAAAGCCTCCTCATTAGAAAGAGCTGTTGGAAATTTGATTATGATTTTTGTAAAGCCATTTTATTGCACTATTAGTGAAAGTGTTCAGCTAGCAATGGTATGACCCAAGAAACGCTACGAGGAGGTTGCTCGGCCGGACATGTAGTACTTCGTGTGTGCATGTGGGCTAGCTGGTGCCCTATTCACCAAGAAACAAAGTTTGTACTAGGTGATATGTTTTATATAACTTCATTTACTCTTTCTCAGTTTATTTAAATTATAATTTAATAATACATTCATTGGCATTTCATATTTAGAAATTGCCAAAATGGTGGTGTTAATACTGCAACTCAAAAGAGGTCACGAACCAGAGTAATTTGTATTCTAACTACTAAGTTTAATAAAATTAATCCTTCAATTCTCTATCCTACAAATTAATCTCAATATCAATAAAGAAGCACGAAGTGTAAACGAATCGATAAAACCACCTCCATTGTTCCTATCGACTGACTTCTGTTAAAGTGGTACAAGTCCTAATAGTGTCCCTCGAGTATTGCTGAAACGAATACTGATGCGTTTTACTAATCAGTCGGAGCTTATTGTTCATTAGAAACACGATAGTCAGTGAAGCTATATTGAACATAAGAAATGAAAGTACATTTTCAGCGGGCCCTTTGGCTTGTCACGGCAACCGCGGCCTTTTTCGGCTTGGCATTAATCGAGTACCCTTTGGGAAAGCCCCGACGATTCCTCAGTCTCGTTTACACCATTGTGCCACTCAGCATGCAAATCGGCATGCATATAGCCAGGCTGACGTGGCCTATACCCAAGCAAACTGTTTTCGTGAAATCCGACGCTGATTTCATTATGTAATGCTGTACTATAATCGGGATCGTGTCGATCTGCCTCAACCATTGACATGGAAAGGTATGTATGCACTCCCCAATTATAATTCTGCGGCTTTTTGTGTAGTATCAGGAGACTCGGCAGAGTCTCGCGCCAAGTAATAGTATATATAGGACGGCGCGTGACTACCGAGTATATTATCCCGAAATGTAGCGGTTATCGTCTGCTATAAAACTTTCACTTCCATTTATGGGAAAGTTATGGGTCGGAGGATTTATTTTTTAATTTTGTATTTTTTTCTGATCTTTCTGAATCCAATGAGCTAAGAATCAAGCAAATCGGTTCAGCCATTCAAGAGATATGAATTTCTCCTGTTATTTTTACTCGAAGTAAGGCACAGCGGATTAAGAGTCAGCTTTCGATTTCAGACCATATTCCTAAAAATGTGGCTTTCACATGTTTCATGTGAGATGGCACCACACCGAAATGCTGCGAGCTGAGCCGTGTTTACGTTATCGACACATTGGTTTAAACAGATTGGTTAGGCCGGTTATGCCATAGCTGATGAACAGTCCGATTTTATTGTTTTATATTATATATCATGCTTATATCCCATGCTTTATTTAGCTAATAAAAGAGCATACTCCCCTTGCCCTTGTTCCTGTGATCTTGTGATTATTAAAAGTTATGAAAGAAGTGTCAAAAGTGTTAAGTGCGTAACCCACAAAACACTATTTAGTAAAAGAGTACTGATTACAAATAGTTCAAATTGTTAAGTATGTAGCATATGAATCTTTTAAGCAATAATTGGCAATTACTTATAATTTGAGGAAATGCTAGCTATTAGTAATCAGTACTTGCTTAAACTAATTTCAGCAGTGTAGATGTTTGCTGCATCAGCTAGGCACTTGACAGTCAACATACACCAAACAAAACCAGACTGTGTATGACCTGCGCATATATCTTACAAAATCTAAATCATTATTTGACTTAACGCTTCAAAAATATGATATTAACCAAATTATATGCACATACTATCACATACAATCTAATTTGCACATACAATATAATTTAATTGTGACTGTCAAGTTTGTTGCTTATGGAACGTTTGGCGAAAATGACATAATTAAGTAATAACTACCAATCATATGTCATTTAGGAATATACTTGCCATTGGTAATTAGTACTTGTTTAGTAAATTTCATCATTTTAGATTGTGCACTGCTTGAACTATGCATCTGGCAATCAAGATACATCAAAGTTAGAGTTCTTATGCGGCTATAGCTTATCCAATCTCAAATTTATATGCATCCTAGCTGTTGGTAATGTATCATTGCTGATCTGGACCTGAATTATTGTACGTTAACACTTTATAAATTATATTAGGCAGGTAACATCTCCATGTGCCCTTTAATTTTAGTATTCCTGACTGAGAAGTATGTAGCTCAAGAAATGTTTCAGTTAAAGAACTACGATGATGTAGACTAAGTAAGTTTTGTAGTGCACTAACTACTTATTGGTAGCAAGTTTCAGTATTTAAGGGTGCGCCACCTTGAGTCATGCACTTGAGAGGCAGGATACACTAAAATTAGACTGTGTATGAGGACAGCTCATCCAATATAATATGTAAAGTGTTAAAGAATAATGCAACTTTAGCAACCAAAAAAATACATGAAATTTGAAAGTTTTTTTATGACAACACAGTAAATGCAATACAAAATTTGTTTAAAGGTCTTTATTGTGTCGTTTTCGACAAAATGACGGAGCTAGAGCACAGCAAGTAAAGCTGTCTAATATTTTGCCGCCGGAAAGATTCCTTCTTTAACCTGGAGCAATAAGACGAATATTGTTTAATTCTGTATTGTGTATAAGTTTAACTATTTTCGTAAATTCGTAAATTCGTATTTAATTAACGTCGACTCCCCTGAGGGGTTCGCGACGGGTATGGAATACCTCCTGCATTCACATACCAACCCATACTAAGCTTAACTAAAAAAAAGTATCAAAATTAAAATATTTCTTTTTGTTAAAGCGACACACAAAAGACAAAGTTTCTGTTTTCGATAAAAAATTATGTGAAATTATAAAAGATATTTTATTTCTCTTGTGTGCCGTTCTAACAAAACGCAATATTTTTGAATTTAATTTCGCTACGTACTTTTCGAGTTAAACGTATACAAAATTGAACAATGTCTGTTTTATTACTCCAGATCGAAAACTAGAGAAATTTTTCTGGCTGTGGAACACAAACACGCTTTCACTTGCCGAGCTCTAATTCTGCCATTTTTTCGAAAATAATTAAATAAAAAACTCTTATCATTCTTTAAAGTATATAATAAAGGCATTCAAACAAAATTTATTAATGCTAAGGGTTAAATAACAAAAAGACATGAAATCAGTCCAAAACCATTAAACCGTAAAAAAGTGCGCTAACAAGGGGTGCTTGTCAGGACCGGAACACCAAGTGGGTTGATACAAATTGGGGATGTACGGTTCGACCCTCTAAACAAAACCCTATAACACTTTTTCAGAATGCGCCCTGGTTACCGAGTAAAAAATTAGCGAATATTGGTACATAGCGTAGCTTTATGTTATTAACAGGTATGGTGTGGAGTGGAACACCAATTGGGCTGAAAAAATTTGTCTACGTACAGTTGGACCATCTAAACAGAACCTCATAACACTTTTTCAGAATGTGCCCTGGTTGACGAGAAAAAATTGGCATAGATCGGTCATGTAGTGTATATAATTTTTATATTATTAACAAATTCTCGCGCACCAGGATGGCACAGAGGTCGAAGTGGTTTTTACAGACATGCGTAAAGAGTAAATTTAAACATAAATATCACATTATTTGTTATTAGACGAGTAATTAGAAATTGAATTACAAAAAAGTATTTCGCAAAATCATTACTCAGGCTATAAACAGGCTACACAACTATTTCTTAGTTGACTTAGTTGACTATATTGCGAATTTTTTTTTCGGTAACCAAGACGCATTCTGAAAAAGTGTTATAGGCTTTTGTTTAGGAGGTCGAACCGTACATCCTCAATTTTTTGCAACCAATTTGGTGTTCCGGTCCTGACAAGCACCCCTTGTAAGTAGCAGATTCATTTTCGCACAAAATTGAAATATTGGTAAATAATTAGAAATTTTATTGTCTTTATTGTTCAGCCTTAACTAACAAAAAGACATGAAATCGAGTCAAGTAGTTGGATTTCCCGACAAAACTGAAATATAACAAAAAAGATAATAGATATCTTACAGGAAAGCCAAGTTTTCATTCAAAAATACCTCGATTTAGCTCGCATTAGCAATGCACAATAAATTAACAATAAATTAGCGATTAATAATAAAAAAAACTTTGCGTGTGCGCGTTTCATTCGAGGCACTCGCACCGGTAATATTCCTACAAAACTTTTAAAGAAATTAAATTGTGGTAAAGTGAGTGTTAGGTTTAAATCAGTTTCCCACTGTCCTTTTACCTCGCAGTAAAGCGCGCACACGCCGAGTTTTTTTTTATTATTAATCGCTAATTTATTGTTCATTTATTGTTCAGTGTTCAGTTATTACCTTTTCAACAAAAGGAAGCAAGAATTATTAAAATGCAAAAATATAGTATTACAGGTGCACATACGTAAAAAATACTTATCGCGCAAAAAGTTTATAGAGCGATAAGCGCTATATTTTATCATACAAAAACTAATAAACAAAATAGCCAACCTGGGCATTATACATGTTTTGTAAGAGATAACAAAAATAGATTTATTAACATTGATGATGAAAAGATTATACAAAAAATACAGTGACCGAGAGGTGCAAAAGATGCCTATCTACTATTTATTGAAAAACACGGTTCAAAATGATGTGATGTAAAAATTTAACAGCTTTCAGCATTTGCACCCTTGCAAAGAAGATAACCTTGTCTGCATTTAGCGACACCTTTGCCAAATCATAAACAGAACCAACTACATAAAAAATATACCTCATTCAAAAGAAGTCCTACAAAAAAACAATCCTCTCGTTCCCCTCAAAACATTAAAATGTAAAAGAAAGTGTCAGGTAGTTTTGTTCCACTTCCCGAAAGACGCCCACCAACCCAAACGAGCATTCCGCATTTAAAAGAAAATTTTTAAAAAGTGCCAAGTACTTTTCTTCCACAGCCCAAAAACACTTATTAGCTTCTTTTAACCAGTTAAGTGCGTTTGACGTGTATACACGTCGAACCAAATCTCTATTGTGGTGCGGTTGACGTGTATACTCGTCGTACTTGCATTTGCTTAATTTTAATTCCGCACTGTGTGGAGGATTTTTAAAACTAAATTCCACAGTTAAGAGGTTAAAGAATATTCTTAAATGGACGACCAAAAAGACATGAAATCCGTCCAAAAACATTTTAAGAAATGTGAAAAAAAGCGCCAAGTAGTTTTGTCTCTCATCCCCAAAAAGATCTTGCCTCACAAAAAATGTCCCGCATTCCACAAAATAAATCTGTGGTGAAACTACCTCTATCAAATTGACCAAAAATGTAAATCGATATCATTGGGAGGCCAAGTTTTGATGCAAACACTCTAGTAAAAAAAACAGGAACAGGATATGAATGTGAAAACCAAACCTTCAGTTAGGAATATAAAACAAAACATATGTTAAACAATCGTGAAAATTAAATTCAAAATATATCTCTTCTGTTCGTTCAATTTATCAAAGAAAATGTAATACTTGGCCTGCCCGGTTCTTCACAAATCGAGTTTCAAGTCTTTCACACGGTAAACGAATAAAATGTTAAACCTATATCTATATCCTGTCATTAAGAAAGCTACGTTTTCCAAAAAATACTCTCCATTTTACATTTTACCATTAACGATACAATAGCGATGTGCAATAATATAAGGTATCATTTGAATAATAAGGTTGCATCCATTTGAGTGTAGACTTGAAACTCGATTTGTGAAGAACCGGGCGGGCCAAGTATTACATTTTCTTTGATAAATTGAACGAACAGAAGGGATATATTTTGAATTTAATTTTCACGATTGTTTAACATATGTTTTGTTTTATATTCCTAACTGAAGGTTTGGTTTTCACATTCATATCCTGTTCCTGTTTTTTTTACTAGAGTGTTTGCATCAAAACTTGGCCTCCCAATGATATCGATTTACATTTTTGATCAATTTGATAGAGGTGGTTTCACCACAGATTTATTTTGTGGAATGCAGCACATTTTCTATGAGGCAAAATCTTTTTAGGGGTGAGGGACAAAACTACTTGGCGCCTTTTTTCACATTTTTTAAAATGTTTTTGGACGGATTAGTAAAGTGCTAGACATACCACAAGTGCATGAAACAATTCAATGAAGTGGATGAGACGCTGAGCGATTTAGGAATTGAGTCGGATTATTCCAAAGTGCGAAAGCCAGGGTAATACCCGATGCTTTTAGCATTTTTTATAGTTACGCCACTTCACGCCCGCATGCTCGTGTTCGTCCAGTTTTGGTTAGTCCTGGGGTACGTTTGGAGGGATGAATGGATTGTGCGAGTTGGCACAACGAATTTTTCATATCTGTAAGTAAAATTATAATCGATTTCGATCATTAGATACGCGGGCACGAAATTCAAGTGCGTTAGTAGCGCTTTAGAAAAGCATATGAGCAATAACAATGATTATGCAAGTTGGTTTCGAAACGGCAATATGATATCTGTTCAAAGGCTTTTTGTCCCGGACGAAAGAGTCAGACGCGTCGTTTAGACAGTGATGTATGTGCATAAATGCATCATTTATTATGAATAAGTGAACAAAAATGCATTGTATTTTCCTAGACATGTGCACTTTGAACTTTTTGGAATCTTACGTGATATAAACACAACATTCGAGAGGCCCATGAGTCTTCAGTTGGGCTACGATTACATGATCTCATTCTACCAAATCATCGTCGCATTTCGTCTGATTCTGTTCCCTATTAATGGTAGCAAAGCTGTAGCAGGCGCAGTGATTTTCTTCTGGATGCTTCCATATTTACTTGAAGTTATTCTTACCAATCATCTTTGTGAAACTATTGGTGTCAAGGTGAGCGAATAGTGGAGAATGTATGACAGATATTTCTACTTTAGGTAACATAATAATCAAGAAATGAGTTATCCAGTAATATGCTAAGTTTGAACTATCCATTGAAAATGGCCAAAAAAGAATCTTCATTAATTTTCGAACGTTCGTGATGGAAGTTTAGTAAATTCCGAACACGGCGGGTTTTTTTATGCCATACTGCATGGAGAAGAATGGAACCGAAGAGTGTTTGTTTACTTAACTATTACAATATCTAGGTTACTGAGTTTTCTAATCTCCCAGCATTCGTAAAATCGTTCTTTTTAGTGTCGCTCAGACTACACAGTTGCGCATTATGGTATTATTAATAAATATATTGTATTTAAAAACTTTATTAATATAGGCAAGAACTCTCTGTGACATGGCTGTTCAATTATTGCACCTTATGAATGACGAGAAAATGCGTGAAGTTGTAAGTTGATAAATGTAAATTAGTATCGTCTCATTCAGGGATCTTCTGCAATACATATGTAGTGATCATACTCGAAATATATAGGTATCATTGATAGTCCTACAAATAAAGCTTAGGCCAGAAAGATTCTCTTGCCTGAGCCTTTACTATTTTGGATATCACTTCATATAGAAGGTTCGTGACTCACGATTAATTTAAAAAACTTACTAACTAATTTATTGTTTTTTTTTAGATATTTAGCACAATGGCTACAACTGCAGTCATAATATTACAATTAAAAACAGGGCTTGAAATATAGTAAAGTGTATTCTCATCTATTTCTATATGTATATAAAAGAGTAAGGCAAGTGTTTAATGTATCAACGCCTGGCGTAAATCGTTTCACCTAGAATTGGGAAATTTATACAATATGCTGCTTTTGTGGTGTAGAAATTCAATTAAAATGGATATTTGTAAATTCTTTCTTGACGACAGTGGAAACGGGCCGTAAAGTTTTTCCCAGAAATGGTATACCCTCCCAACCCCCAAACCACCGACTCATCAACCTACTAATCTCGCCGCAGTTAAAAATGATCAAAAATAGAAATGGACATCATTGGTAAATGAAAGTAAAATCATAATTCATATACAATTAATAACACACAAGAAAGCCAAGTTTTCATTAAAAGATACTTGGATTTAACTTGTATCAGCGCTTAATAATAGACAACTAAACTAGAAAATTTTGAAAAAAATATATGCGCGACAAATTGAGAACTTCCTTTTCAATCAATAGTGTAAAAATTAGGACGAGTGTTACCATTTTGGCAATTTTATTGCTGCACGGCTCCGCATGATGGACGTAGCAACATGCGGAGTCGTACACGAACAATTGTTAACCGTTTTGAATGGTGCATCATCCCCAGCTCAACCGCAACCCTTCCACCAATACACCCACGCGCCACTTCCCCACACCTCCCTGCAGATTAACCATTCCCAACAATCACAATATACCCCACATCCTCCTTTCGCAGGTCGCCACAAACACAGTATAGCGATAACAATTAATATGTATACGTAGTGCAATTAGCGAGCTTCTCGATCCATTGACGCTTGTCGCAACCCTTCATAATGATTGCGGTAGTTACATCTTTGAGTACCGATTGCAATAGTGGTTTAGCCATACAGTACTTTATACAGCCATCTCCCCAGAGTAGTCCATGATGATGCTTCGTTAGCCAGATACATTTTTTCGTCGAGTCAGTGTCCAGTGCTGACCATGGAAACGGCGGCGCGAAAATCCAATGTGCTATTCGACAGGTACTGGGTAGAACTACGGCAGCCACCTTCAGTATAAACTTGCCGTTCACAATAAATCCCTGAACACAATTTCATGTCTTTTTGTTAGTTAATGCTTAGCAATAATAAAATTTGTTTGAGGACCTTTATTATATGCTTTAAAGAATGACTCGAGTTTTTTATTTAATTATTTTCGAGAAAACGGCGGAGTTTGAGCTCGGCAAGTGAAAACGTGTTTCTGTTCTACGACCAGAAAAATTCCTCTAATTTTAGATCTGCAGCAATAAAACAAACATTGTTCAATTCTGGATAAACTTCACTCGAAAAGTACGTAGCAAAAGTAAATGAAACAATATTGCTTTTTACCGACTTCGAAAAGGAGGAGGTACTCAATTCGATCGCTATGTTTCTTTTTTTTGTTTATATATATAATATTTGTTCGGCTAGTACGGGAAGACGGCTGGACCGATCGGAATGAAACCCGGCTTATGTTATAGAGGATGTTCACAGTTTGGTTCCATTATAAAATTTTTCGAAATTGTTTAACGATAACCATTGTTATTGCATAAAAACCGAATTTTTCGCTGGTTTCACGTTTCTACAAGCTTTCCCTTCCTCAATAATTCCGGATACATTTGTTCGTTTATAACTGGTACACCAGTGCATCGATGAAATTCGAGATGCAATCTACTGCGAACCATCGTTGTATGCATTTGATATACTAAAAAGCATGAAATAAAAAAAATATTTTAAAAAAAAATGTGACTGACTTCGAAAAACTGACAGCATCCCAGATAACTAAAAACTAAAAGAGCTGGAAAAAATAAAATTAAAAATCAAAATAAGCAGAATAAAAATGCGCTGAAAAATGAAAAAGAATTTGCTGTTTTCGTGCTTTCGTCATTTTGCAGTCATAATGTGTAACTTTGGCAACCTTCCCGCATTGTACTGCAACCCAATGCAACACCCAACCCTTTGCAACCCCAAATATTTTGCAACTTTTCGGAGTCGGCGCAAATACAAGTAAAATACTACAAAAGACAGTCACATATAACAGACCGTAAGCAAGAGAATACTCTTTACTATTGTGTGCATCCTTCTGCCTTCATCTATCATGAACGTGTTCCTGTGGATGGCTAGATAGATATATACACATATGTATATCTTATCTAAACGTATCTCCCGTGTAACATACTACTACCGTTAACGTTAACTGGTCTGGTATACGGAGGACAATTCTAACATCTCTTAGATGTAGATGATTGTCTCAAATAAACATGTCTTGTATCTATCACTCTCTTCGTCTATCATGGAAGTATTCCCGTGAGCAGATAGATAGATATACAGGGTGTAAACGATATAACTCCCGGCGCTTTAGGGGATGGTAGAGGGGAAAATTCTATCACTTTTATTTTAGTTGTAATTGTATCTTAAAGTAAGCTGTAAGTTTTTGGAACGGGTAGTAATCGAACGGCAGGTCGGCAACATCGGGGAGTGACAGTGGACCCCTCTTTACTTTTTTGCGTTTTTGTCTTAGCCCTTCTCGGTGATTCGGCGATGTTGACCCATTGGGATGCAACTAATATAACTATATCGGTTCGAATCGCAGAAAACAATTGGGTCCAGCCTATTCTACAGATATAAGATAAGAGATAGGGAGATAAGGGACAGCCCTCAAAGGAGTCACGTTACATACCGCAAAGGCACCGACACTTGGGGGGCGACTGGACCCCATTGTTTCTTCTACGCTTGCACACTATCGATTCTGCAAACATCGTTCACCCGGAGCAAAAATACTGTATTAATTATTATGTAAACCAATCAGAGTATCGAGTCGCTTTTTTAGGTGTTACCTCCAATCGCACCACAACACACATGCACGAATTTATGGGACGATTATAGCAGTGGGATCGAAGATAGCCTCTTCACCATTAATATGTTATAACAACCAAACTAACAAAGATCGGACACCATAATATGAGCTTAAATTGCTTAAAATTTTCTCCTGTACCTTCCCTTAAAGCGCAGGGAGTCATATCGTTTACACCCTCTATAGACGAAGATAGAAGAAAAGAGTGAGATCGTAAATGAGCGTGAGCAAGTGGGATTGGACGTTGCGCGATAAAAGAGAGAATACGGGTAAGTGCGATTAACCAAGATGAGTAGTATTTTACTTATATTTGCGCCGACTCCGAAAAGTTGCAAAATATTTAGGCTTGCAAAGGGTTGGATGTTACATTGGGTTGCAGTACAATGCGGGAAGGTTGCCAAAGTTACACATTATGACTGCAAAATGACGAAAGCACGAAAACAGGAAATTCTTTTTTACTTTTCAGCGCATTTTATTCTGCTTATTTTGATTTTTAATTTTATTTTTTCCAGCTCTTTTAGTTTTTAGTTATCTGGGATGCTGTCAGTTTTTCGAAGTCGGTCACATTTTTTTTTTAAATATTTTTTTTGTTAGAACGATGCACAATAGAAATTAATTATCTGTTAAAATTTCATATAATGTTTTATCGAAAACAGAAACTTTGCCTTGTGTCCGTCGTTCTAACAAAAAGACATATTTTTTAATTCTGATACGTACTTTTCGAGTTAAGCTTACACAGAATACAAAATTAAACAACGTTTGTTTTCTTGCTCCATATTAGAGAAGAAATCTTTCCGACGGCAGGACACTACACAGCTTTACTTGCCATGCTCTAGCTCCGCCAATTTATAGAAAATGATACAATGAAGGCCTTTGAACAAATTTTGTATTGTATTTAGTGTGTTGTTTTAAAAAACTGTTAAATTTCACATATTTTTTCGGTTGCCCGAGTGGCTTTATTCCATAACACATTACATGTCATATTGGGTGAGCTGTCCTCATACACTATCTAATTTTAGTGCATCCTGTTTCTCAAATGTATAATTCAAGAGGGTGCAACCTTTAGTACTGAAATTTAGCAACAATAAGTACTCATTTCACGAAAAAATGTATGTACTTTGATTACATCATCTTAGTTCCTTAACTGAAACATTTCTTGTACTACACACTTCTTCACAGTCAAGAATATTAGAATTAAAGGGCACATGAAGATGTTGTCTGCCCAATGTAATATGAAAAGTGGTAACGTACAATAATTCAAATTCAGATCAGCAATGATACATTACTAACAGCTAGGACGTATTTAAATTTTAGATTAGATAAGCTATAGCCGCATAAGCACTTTAACATGACATATAATATAAAACAATAAAATCGGACTGTGACATAATCGTTATACATAATCAGCTATGGCATAACCGGCTTAACCAATGTGTCGGTAACGTAAACGCGACTCAGTCCGCAGCATTTCATTATGCTGCCACCTCCCTTGAAAAACGTGAAAGCCACATTTTTAGGAATATCTTATGAAACTGACTGTTAATCCGCCTTGCCTTTAGCTCAAGTAAAATAAGCTGTAGAAATTCATATCTCTTGAATGGCTGAAGCGATTTGCTTGATTCTTGGCTAATTGGATTCAGAAA
Organism: Ectemnius continuus; assembly: GCA_910591665.1. Classification (NCBI taxonomy): domain Eukaryota; kingdom Metazoa; phylum Arthropoda; class Insecta; order Hymenoptera; family Crabronidae; genus Ectemnius; species Ectemnius continuus. Next base: position 17,449,666 of record OU342858.1, on the reverse strand, counting down.
AATCAGAAAAAAATGCAAAATTAAGAAATAAATCCTCCGACCTATAGCTTTTCCATAAATCGAGGTGAAAGTTTTATAGCAGACGATAACGTACTACTTCTTACTACTAACTAATAAACATACTACTACTTGGCGCGAGACTCTACCGAGTCTCCTGATTCGCAGTTGTACGTCAAAAAAAGTTATTTCTCAACTATGGACTTCACGAGTTTCATTCTTTAGATTGTGTTGAACATGAGAGTATTAAATTTACTAAAAAAAATAATTGTGTTGCAACAATCAGTATTTGCCCAGAACACTGATTATTAATAACTAGATCAACATTAAGTTACAAATAATGAGACGCATACTTACTCAAGTTCTATTACGGTTGGCATTCACCGCAACGCAAGCAACCATGAGCGCTTAACATCATTTTGTTAAAGCGTAAAAACTTTCAGCCTACAAGTTTGTAGTCAATTGCAATGAGCATGCTATTCTTTGTCAATTTCGACCGAATAAATTCGGCAGGTTTCCAAAAATTTGTATGACACATACCCATACATTACACACACGCACCTAAGCACGCGTTAATGCACACCTGCGAACAAATATGCGATGCGGATTCTCGAACTCATTATCTGGCGTATGTAAGTACGTCAGTGCGTGTTGCTTTCCACTTCACCCTTGTTTCCCTTTCCACTACCCTTAATCATGTAGTAGGAGTATTTTTTGGTGAATGACAGGAACTGTTGCCATCCCATTTTGAGCCCCAATACGTTTAATCAACCTCGAAATGAACGCCAATAATTTTTTTTGGGACGCAAAAAGGGTGGCAATAATTTTATTGGGACGGAAAATGAGCGCCAATATTTTTATTTGGAGGCGAAATGCATGCCAATAATTTTATTGGCGGGCATTTTCAGTCTCAATAAAATTATTGCCTTACATTTTTTGTCCCAATAAAATTATTGCCTCACATTTTTTGTCCCAATGAAATTATTGGCAGGCATTTTTCTTCTCAATAAAATTATTGGCGGGCCTTTTCCGTCCCAATAAAATTATTGGCGGCCTTAATTTATTGGTTAAAGCCCATCCCTGATCGGTAGCGGCCGCTAGGATTTTCCAGTAGCGTAGGGGTAAGGCCCTGTGAGGACGCTCCCCGAACCTTGGCGTCTGGATTGCGTTAGGTGGCATGATCGGCCAATGCAGGGGTGCAGGGGGAATCATAGTCGCGAATCTATTAAAATCCCGCGCGCGTAAGGAGCAAACATTCGTAGCGAGAGTTAAGAATGTGAGAGTAGTTAAATAATTAGTGTGTTCCGTTCCACACGTAGCAGCCAACTTCGATTGGTAAGAGCCGAGTCTTTGGACTTCAAATTATCGTTATTTAACGTATTGGCCAGTCAGGGGACTGTCCTGACTGTGTCTTGTAAACGTTCAGTCCTTGTGCTTCTCGTTTAGATTGACCGCACTGCAAGTTCCGTATAATAATTACTGACCTTGTAGGAGGATGTCCGTCCTCGCAACGAATCAATTTCGGTCCGTCAGTCTTAAGTCGCTCGCTTCTCGAGATTTTCAGAGTCCGTCAACACGCTAGTGTTTTTCCTTTCGTCTCGTCCTCCCGAGACGTATCTCTCATTTTGTTAGGCTATTTATGAAATAGATTGTACCTTCTGAAACTTGCTCCTCACGGACGCATTGTAACGCCCGTGAGTGAGGTCCGTCTGATCCCGCGCTATTCTATTTGTCTTTCCATCTCCGAAGAGCTAATAAAGTTTCGAGTCTAAGAGTAAAGAAATCTGTCTTGGTGGCGTCTCCTGCCGGACCTATAGTGCTCCTATAACTCCAACTCTGAGCAGCCGTGTAGAGAAATCCGACTGTAAGTCCCCGGAATTATCGTTCGGCTGCAAGCCAGTTAGTTTCGTTTTTGTGGTACCGCGGGGTACCTGGCGCCCTTTTTTTGGCTTTCCAGAATTGCAGTCGAGAGTCAGGGCATAGTCTCGTATCCCGACTTTTTCTCGATCTATCCGTTTAGAGAGAATACGAAGATTCTATAAATCTTACAAATTTTCCTGGGCAACTGGCTGCGGGTAGCTCTATTCCCGAACAGCCCCAGGAAAATTCCTCACATTATATTATTCGTTAAATGACTGAATGATAGCCCGTTAAAATTCAGCACGGCGCAAAAGGGTCGAACACAATAGTTAACATTTTTTTTACACAGTCAAAAATTACTAATAAAGTCTGGCTGACGATGGGCACCCATGTGGGCCCCATTTCGTTTGCCGTGTATGGCCATCATGGGCTGTCCATGTTGGTACGAACTTATCATCCCCACTGTTCACCATGGTGGGGCCCAATTTGGCGGCCAAACTTGTGCCCACGTAGCACGTAGGGCAGCCGGATGTGTCCCCACGGTGGCCCCGTTGTATTTTCTTACATGGGTATAGACGAACAAATGTAGCCGAATTTGATGATCAAAACTTTGAACACTTCAAAATTTATGGAACAGGGAGTACCCTGAGAACTTCCTCTACAAGTTAATAAATGTTTCATCCCGATCGGGCAATCTGTCCCAGAACTATCTCCAGAGAAACGAAATGTCGGATTTTATGCAATAACTATAGTTAAGGTTAAACAATTTCAGAGAGCATCTCCTGTAACATAGAAAAGGTTTCATCTTTTGTTCATTCAACACACACGCCGAGTTTTTTTGTTTGTTAATCGCTAATTCATTATTAACTTATTGCTAATTGCTAATTCGAGTCACGGCGATGTATCATAGCTGTTTTATGTGATATCTATATCTTTTTTATTGTATTATAGCATCAAGGAATTCTACAAGAGCCTGGAAACTTCCAGAAGGCGATCATAGATTTTCATCGCCGCTTGTAGGCGGCCGTGGGCATAGGAGACGCAGAGCGCGGACCGCGAGCGCTGACCTCGCGCCTGACAACGCGGGTGTTGATTTCGGTAGCAACGGCTAGTATAAAACGACTGATCTCGGCCACGCGCGGTCCTTACGCTGTTTCCGAAGGGAGAGGACGAGGTAATACCATCGGCCGCCCTCTCGGACGGGTACTCGGAGCGCTAGCAGGAGAGTTCGGCGAGAATACCTGGACGCCTGACTGAGAGGAGAGTACGGGAGAGCATCCCTGGACGCCTGAGTAGCATGGGAGAGTACGGGGAGTTTCCGTGGGCGCCTTCGATTGGGAGAGTACGGAGATTATACCCGGACGCCTGATCGAGGGAGAGCACGGGGAAACATTCCTGGACGCCCAGTATACGATTGAACGAGATCAGTTGGTCTATTAGCGTCACAATGCCGATCCTTAGAATCCTGCCTTTTCCTTGTATTATATCGAGTCCCCTCTGTACACTGCACTTATGTTACCACCTGATCTCGAACTTTGTACCCCTTCCGCAAACAAATTAGTTATCCTCGAACCTCTTCCTGTGTAACCAACTAATGAATTCCTCAATAAATCCTGTTTTAGTTGAAATCCCGCTTCCTAATTCAATCCTAATGGCTACAAACATGGCGCCCAACGAACAGGCCCTGAACCGCGACCCAGAACCTGGCACCCTCCAATTATCCACCACCCAATTTTCCAAAATCCTGGAATCCATCAATAACAAGAATACAGCAGGCGAAGGCAGCTTTGCCAAATGCACGGCTCGCTTCGATGGGGATACGAACTACTCTAAAGTCCTGGAATTTACCTCAACAACAACAATATTTAAGGACATAGAGCGAATCTCGGACGAAAACGCACTTCGAGGGCTGCCGCTTCTCCTCGAAGGCCACGCAGCCACTTGGTGGACAGGCGTGAAAAGCTCAATCCATTCGTGGAGAGATGCCATTGATCTAATTAGAGCAACTATCGCACCACGACGTCCTGCGCACCAAGTGTATGTTGATATCTTCCGCCAGGCACAAGATCCAAAGACACCTACGCACATATTTATTAGCAAGAAGAGAGCTGTCCCCGCGGAGTTACCATCCCTTCCCGACGAAAATGTCCAGCTGGACATGCTATATGGGCTTTTGCGATTCCATATACGCGAGAAGATTTCCCGAGATTCCGTCTCATCATTTACCGAATTGGTCAGACGGGCAAGAGAGGTAGAAACCCTAGAAAAGGAGGCTCAAGGGCAAACACAGGAGGATTACACCAAGGACCACGATGATTTCAAGAGGCCCTCCTCATCATGGAAAGAACGCCCACAATGTGGAATATGCCAACGCTTCGGGCATCATACACTGGACTGTCGACACCGCCGTTACCAAGCGCCACCTCCACAAGCGCCCCGACAATTCACTACTTCCACAGGCGAAGCATCAAAAACTGCTCTGACCAGCCAACCTCGCACGCCCCTAAAATGTTATGGCTGTGGGAAACCGGGCTCCGTCCGAAGCAAATGCCCTGACTGCAGCGGCAAAGTATCATCACCGTTGCAGGCTGCTTTCTGCTCAATCTCGGCAGTTTCCCAGACCCGACAACGGCCGACTGTAAATATTCGGATTGCTGGCGAGAACGGGCGCGCCTATGTTGATACTGGGGCTTTAAAGGATTTTTAATGAATATTGAACATTTTTGGTGAAACAATCAATATCTTTTTCAGAAAACGAAACCACGTAGGAATTCTTGTGCGGAAAGCTACCGCAACTTGACGTATCTGGTTTACATTGGAATATTTTTAGAAGGTAGCCTTTTTTTCCGCCCTGGTGGGGGCGGAGGGGGAGTGCCGAACTCCTACAGGCTAAAACCCCACGGTGGTCATCCTTCACGCGTAATGGGGCGACACCAGGAACTATGCGCGAACACTACCGGTGCCGCCCCGCTTTAGAAGGTAGCTTTATGGTCAAAGCATCAGCCATTAACATTTCCTAACCTACCTAATCTGTACGAAGTATGTACTACATTTGGCGCAGCCCCCCCCCCCCCCCCCCCCACTTACAATTTATTCAAACCATAATGTATTAGTAAATTTATTCGCTTTTTAGATTTACAGTTCAGTATAGATTTACAATGGTCACGATGTTGATGCTGATATTGCAACCGAAAAGAGGTCACAGACTAGCGTGATATGTATTCTTACTAGTTCAATCAAATTAATTCTCCAATCCTCTATTCTCATAAATTAATGCAAATGCCAATAAAGAACGGTAAGATGCAATCGGATCAATATAAGCACCGCTATTATTTCTATCGACTAACTACTTTGAAACAGAAGCGAGCCCTAATAGTGCCCCTTGAGTATTGCTAGTGCGAGTGCTGATGTACTCTGCAAATTAGTTGGAAGACCTGAGCTTATTGCTCATCGGAAACACGATAGATCACGTCCAATCGAATGGTCAGTGGGACAGCATTGAACGTAAGAAATGAAAGCACATTTCCAGCGGGCGATTTGGCCTGTTACTGCGACAGCGGCCTTTTTCGGTTTGGCATTAATCGAGTATCCTTTGGGAAAGGCGCGAAGACTCCTTAGTCTCATTTACGCCACTGTGGCACTCAGCATGCAAATTGGCATGTATATGATCAGTGTAATACGGTCTGACGTTAAACACACCGTTTTCGCGAAACCGGTCATCGACTTTTTAATGTTGTGCTGTACTATCGTCGTCCTCGCGTCGATCTGCCTCACACACTGGCATGGAAAGGTATGTATACAAAGTTACTCGTCTTCTGCATATCCTCTTGTAATTTTGGTCCGACGCCAGAGGTACCATAAGTGTATGAAAGAATTCAATGAAGTGGATGAAACGCTGAGGGATTTGGGAAATGAGACGGATTGCTCGAAGTTGCGAAGGTTAGGCCTGGCTAGTCTGATTCCGTGGGCGATCATGTGTATTGTACTAAATACGTTTAACGCCATAACTTATGGAACTAAATATGCCGACACAAACTATGCGTTTCTAGCATTTTTTATGATCATGCCGACGCACCTTCGCATGCTTGTGTCGATGCAATTCTCATTAGTCCTGGGGTATGTATCAACGGATAAATGATTTTGAAGCATGATTTAACGAATTCTTTATATCTTCCAATAAAATGTTAATTGATAATCATTACTAGATACGCGGGTATGAGATTCGATTGTATTAGTGGTGCCTTAAGAAAGCTTATGACCGACGATAATAATTGTGCACGTTGGTTTCGAAACAGCGAGATGATGTCGGTCCGAAGGGCTTTGGACACAGACGAAAGGGTCAGGCGCACCATTTGGACATTCATGTATGTGCATAAGTATGCCATTTTTTATTAACAAGGGAACAAGAATGGATTATTTTTGTAGGCATCTGCACTTTCAGCTCTATGAAATCTTACGTGACATAAACACGGTATTCGAGACTCAAATGTGTCTTCAGATGGGCTTCGACTGTATGTTCATCTTGTGCAACATCATCTTTATATTTCGGATGTTGTTATTGCCTTACAAAGGTGATAAGCTTGTAACAGTCGCAGTTCTTTGCTTGTGGACATTCCCATATTTCGCCGAAGTCATTATTATCAATCATCTTTGCGAGAGTGTTGGTGGAAAGGTGAGCGACAGCGAAAATTGCACAGCAGAAATTTCTACTTTAGTTAAAACAATTAGAGTTTAAATTCAGAAAAAGTACCAGTGTTAAAGGAAACAGCCAAAAATGTTAAGTTAAGTTGTTGAAAACTGTTCCTATTTACTTAATTGCCCTAATCTCTGGATTTTTGAACTGTCAGATCTCCCAGCATTCGTAATCTTTGTAAGATACAAAAAGTTGCACATATTTTCTAATGCTTCTACAATTCTTTACATAATACTTGTTGAAGCTCTAATGGAAATAACACATTTACGTTATAAAAACTTCTTTAAAACATCCCCGGTAGAAATAGTCGCATCGTCTTGGACATGTTCGATCGACTTCGAAAATCTGACAGCCTTACAGAGAGCTGAAAATTAAAAAAATAGATAGCACAAAAAACGCGCTGAAAAGTAGTAAATAATTTGCAGTTTTCATACTTACAGAAATTTGCACTTATAATGTGCTATGTTTAAAATGTGTGATTTTGACGACCTTCCTCCATTAAGTGTAAATACATTGCAACTTTTCAATGTAAAGTAAAATATAAAATAAATTACAACATAAAGCATTTGGCATTTGCATGCATATATTTTTACAAAATCCTTCTGCCGTCCTTCTCGTGCTTACCTGTACTCTCTCTCTCTCTTTTTCTCTCTCCCTCTCTTACTCGTACCTTTTGCCGTGTCGCATTTAATCTCACACATTCTCCAACCCACTCTCGGTTTCGTACCTCTTCTTTAACTCACTCCACCTCACGATTTCTACTATCTTTATATATTTATTTATTTATTCATTATCTATTTTACTAACTAAATAAAGCACGCAATATAAACATCATAAATGATATAAAGGAATAAAGTCGGACTGTGTCACATAGCCGGTATACATATAACCAGCTATGGTATATCCGGCTTAACCAATGTGTCAGTAACGTAAATGCGATACAGCCATATTATCTCTAGAGCCTGCAGCATTTCGGAGCGTATTTTTAGGAATAGCTTATGAAACTGACTCTCAATCCGCCTTGCCTTTACCTCGAGCAAAATAAACAGGAGAAATTCATATCTCTTGAATGACTAAACCTATTCGCTTGATTCTTGGCTCGTTGGATTTAGAAAAATCAGGAAAAAATCAAAATTCAACAATAAATCCTTGAGGCAGTAACTTTTTAAAAAATCGAGGTGAAAGTTTTATTGCAGACGATAATCGCTACACTTCGGTAGCAAGTATCGTCGGTAGTCGCGTGCCGCAATATAGTACTACTACTTAGCGCGAGACTTTACTGAGTCTCTTGATGTATATACAGTCGAGACTACGGGTATTCCCAGACATAAAAGTCAGAAATAAAAACTTCGAGTAGATTTAATTTGAGGGCTTCCTGACTTTTGTAATATTTTACTTATATTTGCGCCAATTCCGAAAAGTTGGAATGTATTTAGACTTTATGGAAAAAGGTTGTCGAAATTGCATATTTCAAACAGTGTATATTCTGAGTATAAATTTTGTAGAAGGATGAAAACAGCAATTTATCTTTTACTTTTCAACGCATCTTTTGTTTTTCAGTTTTCAGCTCTCTGTAACGCGGTCGGGTTTTCGAAGTCGGCCACATTCTTTTTAAATATTCGTTTCATTTAATGCGTGTTAGTAAGTATAGATGAATTTGTTGAAGAACTGTTTCAACATTCTGAAGTTTATACAAGTGGCGCGAGAACTTCCCTTATAAGTTACTAAAAGTTTCACCCCTATCGAACAAGCCGTCCCAAAGCTATCGTCAGACAATCAAAAGTCCGGTGTTCATGCAATAACAGCTGTTAATGTTAAAGAATTTTGGAAAACTCTAGAAGGGAATTATTTTCGAAACATCCTCTCTGAGATAGCAACTAGTAGTTCCTGTTCAGTAAAATCGATCGTTTTTATGTACGATGCCATTCTGGAAGCTTCCTCTACAAGATGGAAAAGGTTCCACTCCGATCGATCGATCTATCACAGAAACATCGCCGGACAAACATTAAAAACAATATAATGGTCGAATGGAGTATCTCCTCCTTTTCGAAGTCGCTGGAAATGAAACATTTTAAAGTATCCACAATACGTTCAAAGGGATATATGACAGACATTATAAATAAATCGCTAACAAGTCTAGACCATGGTTTGACAAGCTAAAAGAAGATATGTAGAAGCCACTTTAAATACGTCTTTAATATATGAATAATAGAACTTTCAATATACAATTACTGTGCTACATTCTATAATCAGTATTACAATATATTTATCGAATAAAATCAACGTAGGGATTGTCCGTATATACTATTGAAGATATTTTCAAAACATTCAAGAGATGTAAAGTGTAGGTGTTGTTACAACCTCTTTTGCTCGAAGTCTCTGCGATGCTCTAAGAGTACCGGAAAGATGTAGACTTAATGATGACGTGTCGGACACGTTTAAAAAATGAAAAATGTGAACATTATATACGAATACGTTTTACACCGTTCCTTCTAATCAATAAAATCGACTTGTATAGGCAAACGCCGTCTGTGACATAGCTGTCCAACTGTTGCGCTTCATGGACGACGAAGAAATACGTGAGGGCGTAAGTTTATAAACGTAAAATAATATCGCTTAAGGAATATGCCACAATGTGTATTGTTCTTACTCGAAATACAGATATCATTCATAGTGCTGCAAGCAAAGCTTAGGCCATTAAGATTTTCCTGCATTGGCCTCTGTTATTTTGGATACGACTTTATGTACAAGGTTCGTGATTAACGATAAATTTGAAACAGCTTTTTGCTAACATGCATATTCGTTTTTTCTCAGATTTTCAGCGCAGTGATCACAAATGCGGTGATAATATTGCAACTAAAAACAGGAATTCAATGATTCGCTTATCCTCTTTTGATTGAATTCGTTTGGAAAAGAAGTTTATTGATTGCTGTGTTCGCAAACGATGAATTAGGCGAATACTACTACTTGAATTATTTAGGTGCAGACACGGATACTCGTCCTTTTTATCGTGAACAGTGTTTCGTAGGATAGTTGATCATATGTATCATTTTATGATTCGAAAACGTTTACCAGAAAACAGTTTATCGTATAACCAATTCATTGTATAAACAATATATTGTAAAATTGAACTATAATTGTTCTGGATCTTTCACAAGCTTTGTGAAAGTTTACAAAACTTTCACTTTATTTTATGAAAATGTTACAACCCAATGTATTAAACGTTATATATTTTTCCGACATCACTGAATGCACAGTTTGGCGTATAAATGCAATAAAATAAAATAAAATAAAGCAAAATACTCGAATAAATAACAAAACAGTGGATTTGCTTTTGTTTAGTAATCTTCACGAGCTGATTGTCCGGCACGCACTTGCCAGCACCAACCATCTGATCCGAGATCGATATCCGGTTGCAGCAACGACAGAGTGCTCAACGTTCCGTGAACCAATAATGCTCATACTTTTAATTCGGGCTCTGCGTGTCATTCACTCACCTCTGGGGATGTCAGGGTATTCCCGTGGCGCTCATGCATTTCTTGTCCGACAGACATTATTGGTTTTACTTCCTTTCTGTTCTCTTATGTAAAATTGTTTTTGAATTAAGTTAATACACTCTGCACACATTCGGTTAGGTTATCACTGCAGTGATCAGCTAGTAACGCAGATCATTTTCATGTAAACATGTTCAGTAAATTCTCACTAAACTTAAGTTGAGTTATAAGAATATTGTGTTGTGGCTGTTATTACCTATGGCTTTACGCATCACTCATTTTCACATCCATTGCCACAAGCTGATCAAATAGGTATTTTTCGAACAAAGATTATACTTTGTTACATATTCATCTCGCTTAATGACTATCCCCGTCCACCAGATTCTTCATAACAGTCCTTCAATAGTTTTCAATGTATGTATACTATTTTCTAAGATTAAGTGTGATACCTCCAGCGAGAAAAAAGGTGCGAGCCGCGAGACAGCAAACTCATCGATTCTAAGCTTCGCACTTTTAGAGTGTCACTGATGACAAATGTATATGATCAGAGTTACATTATGTTCTATCTGGAGTACTACTTCCCATGACACTATTTGGCGAAAAGCAGTTTCTGATACTTCGACCATGGACTTCGTCGCTGGCAAAACTATGTGTTCTGAACGGCAGATGTCCCGTGCAGCAACTGACCTTTAGTCACGGTATGGGCCATCAGCCGGACGACAGTTTGGGTTAGACAAAAAGATGCAAAGATATATTTAGATTATGCAGCAACTATAGAAAGCGGTGGATTAGGCAGAAATCGCAATTAAAACAGATGTTTCCAATAAATGATAGAAAGGTTTGTAGTAGCATAACTTAAGCCTAGGAACCGTTGGGCGAGCAAGTGGTGTGACGGACGAGTGAGTGTCCGAAGATGCGTTGGAATTGGTATGGAAGAGGCAAGGGTAGCCTAAAGAGTGTCGTATGACTGGTTGAGACTGTTGATTGAACGTTGTTAGGCGAGTAGATGCGATATGGATGAGATAACTGAGTGTCCGAATGCGAGTGATTTTTAGAATAAGTGTATAAGGAGTAAAGGTGGCCCGAAAGCATGATGATGTGAGTATGCATGTATGTACGAATGTAAGATGTGCATGAACCGATATAAGGTGCGTTTCGTTGGAAGAACGACACTCAGTGGAGTCAGTCAGAGAGACAGTTAGTTAGGAGGAGGACGTTGTGAAAAGAGTTAAGAAAAAGAGTTTTAAAGAGATTTAATAAAGAGGCGAACTGTAACAAATACATTTCTTGGGCGACCACTGTTTGGAGCTAATGGATCGGAGAGCCAACGATAAAATAGAGAATTAGTAATAACTCAATAAAGAACAAGGATTGGATTTCTTTCAGTTTCAATTTATTGACTCATTTCCGTTAATTATTAACGGCGAGGTATGACCTCTAATATAGTATGATAATATTAGTTCATTTTTGAACTCTATTTCCAACAGACTAGTGGTCTGTTGGTGAGGCATATACCTCTAATAGCATGTTTAAGCAACCTCTATGCAGATTACTCACGGTTCAATATAATTTCACGATCGTATGCCCCTTTAGGAATCTCCTTTGGTTTTTACGTCTGTCTCCGATGTCGTTGAGTTCATTTATTGAAGTGACAATTCGGTTGTCATGGAATATATTTTTTGGATCAATAGATCCTTTTTCGACTTCACATCAGAGTTTCGTATTTTATACATGCTACTTCAGCATTTTCGTACAGATCGAAACAACCACCATCCCACCGCTGATCCTCACCAAAATACAATCGCCACAGGTTTATGGGCCCACAGAGTATGATCAATATGTACGACTGGAAATACCTGTGATTGAATTGCGGGCCTGATTTGCAGACGGAGCAATAAGTACTCTTGAAGTTGATTAACCAGGCAATTAAAATTTGCTATAATTGAGAAGACAGCCTGTGCCAAATCTCATCATTAACAGAAACATGTCTAATATCGTACCGGTATAGTACACAAACACGATGACTGGAGAGGAGCAACGTCGAGCCTTTTAAGAGGTCCACGTATGGAGGATGATACGCTAACGTGTCTCCTGTTTGAGACATTCGTCGTTCTTAATCGAACTAGTGCCCTATGTGCACACACCCTTGCCACGGGGTATGGTGAGATCGGGAGGGTACCATGGGTATGTAGTCACTCATGTGAATGACTGTACCTCCCATTGTGCTCAATATGCACCTCAAAATAGATAACTCTTGCCATTGGGTGACAACTGAAATGCTCTATTTGGCACGAGGTTGCTCCTATTTGAGCTTTAGGCCATTTCAGGGCACTTTGCTCTTCGCGCTCTATCCTCCCCGTGAACCGTGTTTAATCTTTAGGATTTGGAAAGTCGCTTAAAGCTTTCTGTCTCCCTGAGTCAATCAATCAATCTATATCACTCACCTTTCGTTATATGATCTTCTTTTTTTTTTCACTTCATTTAACTCTCGCCTCTATCCACTTTTCTCTGCAAAGCAGTCTTTTCTAGCTTGTCGGTAAGATAACTTTATTTTTTTTTAACATTACAAATGTCGGTACATATCGTTCATCATTAAGTGTGTCGGTAACAACAGCCAATCAAAATGCGTGTTTCTTTTAAACGGAGAGGAAGTAGCAACGCCTTAAAACGGTCTGAATAGCGAATGCGCGGCACGTGCAAATTCAATACTTTAGGCTCAATATATAACAAATCCAACACACAAAGTTATATACGGAACAATTTCAATTGATTCGTTGCGCCCCACTGAAAAAACAGTAGGATTCATATCCAATAACTGCTATTTGTAAAGACTGCTGGACTATTTTTATATCTACTGGAACGTGTCAGTTTTCTGCCCGACCCAAAATTTAGCGTCTTGCACGTCTTTGGAAATGCTCGGGGCACGAAATGGGGACACGTTGTTCCCGCATTCGGTTAACCACGCGGTGGAATGCCTGGCGTTGACATTTCGAATTCTTCACGTTGTATTCTTATGATATAGAAATACTACGATTCCGAGTATGGGGGAAATAGTGACAACGTTAGGAGCAGTCGGCTAAGCATCGCCATGAATCCAGACCCGTGTTTTTAGATGTCGTCTTTTTTGTTTTTCGGTTCCTAAAGCTGTCAGTGCCCTTTAAGGGGAAACGCGTAGTCACAAACACAAGCGCGTCAACTCACATAGATACACTACCACATACAGCGCCAAGCATAGATGAATTTTACACTTAAATTGAACATACTGCAGAATTTTGTAAAACCAGTTAAAATTATCGAAAGTTTATATCCGTCCAAAAACATTAAAATGTAAAAACAGTGCGCCAAGTAGTTTAATTTCCCGACAAAATTGAAATATAACAAAAAAGATAGTAAATATTATACAAGAAAGTTCTCATTCAAAGATAATTTGATTTAACTCGCATTAGCAACGAACAATAAATTAACAATAAATCACTCATTTTACCACAATTTAATTTCTTTAAAAGTTTTGTAGGAATATTACCGGTGCGAGTGCCTCGAATGAAGCGTGCAAACGCCAAGGTTTTTTATTATTAATCGCTAATTTATTGTTCGTTGCTAATGCGAGTTAAATCAATGTATCTTTGAATGAAAACTTGGCTTTCTTGTATAATATTTATTATCTTTTTTGTTATCCCGCGCAATGGCTCAGGGGGATAAGTACTCGACCCGTAATTAGCGGGGCTCGGGTTCGATCCCAGCACCTGTCATCGCTGATTTTCAGCACGTTGACGCACTGCGCGGGGGGTGGTTCGGAATCCACCTTAAAAATAGTAGGTCCACCCGGTATAAGCAGAAGTTTGGTGCCCCCCCTCCATTATGGACGCTTATACCGGGTTGGTATGTGAATGCAGGAGGTATTCCATACCCGTCGCGAACCCCTCAGGGGAGTCGACGTTAATTAAATACGAATTTACGAATTTACGAACGAATATTATCTCTTTTGTTATATCTCAATTTTGTTGGGAAATTAAACTACAACTCTTTACTGGAAAGAAGAAGCCTGGCTCTAGAATTCGGAAAGAGTGGGACTGATGGATTTACGGACAATTTATCGTACACAGTTTACCGTAGGACAATTTATCGTGCACAGTTTATCGTATGGATAATTTATCGTATGAACAATTTATCGTACAAACAATTTATCGTATGAACATTTTATCGTATGGACTATTTATCGTATAAACAATTTATCGTACAAACAATTTATCGTATGGACTATTTATCGTATGAACAATTTATCGTACAAACAATTTATCGTATGAACATTTTATCGTATGGACTATTTATCGTATGAACCATTCATCGTATGAACAATTTATCGTATGAAGAATTGCTTGTCGATGGCCTAAACCACACTTATACTTTAGGACGACTTCACCCAGTCCCCAATTCACCCCCCCCCCCCCCCCCCCACAACTACCCACAAACCAACCATACTGTTTGTACAATAAATTGTTCATACGATAAATTGTTTGTACGATAAATTGTTCACACGGTAAATAGTCCATACGATAAAATATTCATACAATACATTGTTCATACGATAAATTGTCCATACGATAAAAAGTTTACGATAAATGCCTATTTTACAAGTAAGTGTGTATGGTAAGGCACACGCAACAATTACTTATGTTAATACCCATTAACAATAAATTGTTATTAACCAACAAATCGACTATTTATTAACGGATTAGATTCAAACCTTCAGAAGTATTATCTACATACGTTTGATACTAATTATAATCGGGTTTGGTGATTACAAATAAATTGTTTATAACATATGTTATTGAAAATGAATTTTAACACCGCACATGACTTCGGGCAGCTTTCGAGACATTTCTCCGTGAATTTCAATAATTTGTTTATAAATTTTTTGAAACAATTTAAGTTGGAAAATTCAGATTTAGATTCTGTATATGTGGTTTACTAGAAAACGAGTACTCTAAAGTCGTTCCGTGAGGGGCGCGTTAAACAGTTTTATAATGAATTATTCATACGATCAATTGTTTGTACGATAAATTGCTCATACGATAAATTGTTTGTACGATAAATTGTTCATACGATAAATTATTCATACGATAAATTGTTCATACGATAAATTGTTCATACGATAAATTGTTCATACGATAAATTGCTCATACGATAAATTGTTTGTACGATAAATTGTTCATACGATAAATTATTCATACGATAAATTGTTCATACGATAAATTGTTCATACGATGAATTGTTCATACGATAAATTGCCCATACGATAAAAAGTTTACGATAAATTGTCCCACGATAAACTGTGTACGATAAAAGCGTCGTATACCGGGACTGATGGAGTACGCCTTACAAGGCTGCGAAACACCGCCTTTCCTATTTTTCCTCGGACGAAGCCCCTGACGGCCTTCACCTGGCCCTTTGTATACCTGGCAAAAATGGTGTCCGGCTCAGGTCAAATTGTTTCCTACTGGCCAATAGAAACAAGACTACGGGTTGTTAATCATAAAACCTTTTGTTTCCATCCCCAAGTACCGTCCCTAAGTAATTTCGAAGGAGGAGACAAATTTTTCGGCAAATCAGAGCCAGACGCCTTCTTTCCAGTAACGAGCTGTACTTGGCACACTTTTTTACGTTTTAATGTTTTTGGACTGATTTCATGTTTTTTTGTTATTTAATCCTTAGCAATAATAAAATTTGTTTGAAGGCCTGTATTATATACTTTAAAGAATGATTACAGTTTTTTATTTAATTATTTTCCAGAAAATGGCAGAGTTAGAGTTCGTGAGCAAGTGAAAGTGTGTTTGTGATCTACAGCCAGAAAAATGTCTCTAGTTTGCGATCTGGAATAATAAAACAGACATTGTTCAATTTTGTATACGTTTAACTCGAAAAGTACGTAGCGAAATTAAATTAAAAAATATTGCTTTTTGTTAGAACGGCACACAATAGAAATAAAATGTCTTAAAATTTCACATAATGTTTTATCGAAAACAGAAACTTTGTCTTTTGTGCGTCGTTCTAACAGAAAGCAATATTTTAATTTTGATACGTACTTTTTGAGTTAAGTTTATACAAAATACAGAATTAAACAATGTTCGTTTTATTGCTCCAGGTTAGAGAAGGAATCTTTCCGCCGGCAAAATATTAGACAGCTTTACTTGCAGTGTTCCAGCTCCATCATTTTGTCAAAAATGATACAATAAAGGCCTTTAAACAAATTTTGTATTGCATTTACTGTGTTGCCATAAAAAACTGTCAAATTTCATGTATTTTTTTGGTTGCAAGTGTGGCATTATTCTTTAACACTTTACATGTTATATTGGATGAGGTGCCCTCATACACAGTCTAATTTTAGTGTATCCTGCCTCTCAAATGTATAACTCAGGGTGGCGAAACCTTTAATACTGAAACTTACTAATAATAAGTAGTTAGTGCACCACAAAACTTATTTACAAGGGGTCAGGACCGGAACACCAAATGAGTTGAAAAAATTGGGGATGTACGGTTTGACCCTCTAAACAAAACCCTATAACACCTTTTCAGAATGTGCCCTGGTTGACGAGAAAAAATTGGCATAGATCGGTCATGTAGTGTATATAATCTTTATATCATTAACAAATTCTCGCGTACCAGGATGGCAGAGAGGTCGAGACAGTTTTTACAGACATGCGTAAAGAGTAAATTTAAACATAAATATCACATTATTTGTTATTAGACGAGTAATTATAAATTGGATTACAAAAACGTATTTCGCAAAATCATTACTCAGGCTATAAACAGGCTACACAACTATTTCTTAGTTGACTTAGTTGACTATATCGCGAATTTGTTTCTCGGTAACCAAGACGCATTCTGAAAACGTGTTATAGGGTTTTGTTTAGGGGGTCGAACCGTATATCCTCAATTTTTTTCAACCCATTTGGTGTTCCGGTCCTGACAAGCACCTCTTGTTAGTCTACATCATCTTAGTTCTTTAATTGAAGCATTTCTTGGGCTACACACTTCGCAGTCAGGAACACTAAAATTAAAGGGCACATGGAGATGTTGCTTGTCGAGTATAATTTGTAAAGTGTTAACGTACGATAATTCAGGTTCAGATCAGCACTGATACATTAGCAACAGCTAGGATGCATTTGAATTTCAGATTAGATAAGCTATAGCTGCATAAGCACTCTAACTTTGATATATCTTGAATGCCGGATGCATAGCTCAAGCAGTGTACAATCTAAAGTGATGAAGTTTGCTAAACAAGTACTAACTACCAATGGCTAGTATATTCCTAAATGACGAATGATTGGTAGTTATTACTTAATTATGTCATTTTAGCCAAACGTTCCTTGAGCAACAAACTTGACAGTCACAAGTAAATCAGATTGTGTATGACCATATCATTTAGTTACTATCATAATTGTGAAGTGTTGGGTCAAACAATGATTTAGATTTTGTTAGATATATGCGCAGGTCATACACAGTCTAGTTTTGTTTGGTGTATGTTGACTGTCAAGTGCCTAGCTAATACAACAAACATCTACACTGCTGAAATTAGTTTGAGCAAGTACTGATTACTAATAGCTAGCATTTCCTCAAATTATAAGTAATTGCCAATTATTGCTTAAAAGATTCATATGCTACATACTTAACAATTTGAACAATTTGTAATCAGTACTGTTTTACTAAATAGACTGCTTTGTGGGTTCGCACTTAATATTTTTGACACTTCTTTCATAATTTGTAATAATCACAAAATCACAGGGACAGGGGCAAGGGGAGTATGCTCTTTTATTAGCTAAATAAAGCATGGAATATAAGCATGATATATAATATAAAACAATAAAATCGGACTGTGACATAATCGTTATACATAATCGGTTATGGAATAACCGGCTTAATCAATGTGTCGGTAACGTAAACACGGCTCAGTCCGCAGCATTTCATTGTGCTGCCACTTCCCATGAAAAACGTGAAAGCCACATTTTAAGGAATATCTTATGAAACTGACTCTTAATCCGCCTTGCCTTTCAAAGATCAGAAAAAATCGGAAAAAAATACAAAATTAAGAAATAAAGCGTCGGAGCCATAGCTTTTCCATAAATCGAGGTGAAAGGTTTATAGCAGCCGACAACCGCTACACTTTGGGATAATTACCCTCGGTAGTCGCGCGTCGTCCTATATATACTACTACTTGGCGTGAGACTCTACCGAGTCTTCTGATTCCAAGGAATAGCTGCATATAAGGATTTCTAGCATAGATGTGCTGAAATTCAGAAAATCCGATCAGTACAGTCATCTAACCAAACTAAGAACTAAGAACTAAGAACTAAGAACTTTTCAATGGATTCAACTTTCTTGCTGCATTATAAGAGAAATTCTGTATCTGCAGTTAAAGCTTATGGTCTAATGATTCAATCGGTATCATTTTCCTAACAAAATTTTACATTAAAGTAAGGAAAAAGTGTAAAATACGAAACGCGTATTATTTCACATCTAGAACTTGAACAAATGGTCGTTTGGTGCGCTAGGGCTATTTACTCAAAACGGCAGATCGTCGTCGGTAACACGTAAAGAAGGCTGGCTGTCAGCTCGTATGGCACACCAACATATCTTAGACGCACCTACCCAACTTCCTGTTTCTGCCCACGAACCATTTTTCGGAACATGACATCTTTTTAGTCGGATGCAGTACATACATGCATGTGTAGTATGCAACGCTTTGGCATCCTTGTTCACACTGTTCACACACTTATTGTAGAAATTAACAATAGATACATCTAGAGGAGCTTTCTCTTATCAAGAGTAGTTTCTAGTTTCACCGCGTGTTTGAGAAAGTGAGGCTGTCAGGTCTTGCTTTTTTCAAAACGTGCGTTCGTCCTTAAAGTCGCTATCGCAGCATCCTCGCCAAATATTTATTCATTCTTTCGTCTTGTGTGATATTGACGGATTACAATAAACAATTTTTTACAATCCCCGTCAGTGTGTGACTGTTTCCGATGCGAATAATTATAACGCAAAAACATTCAATATAACTGATAACTCTTAATATTATTCATGACATGAAAAGTATTGTTAATAGTCCTAAGAATGTAGGATTAACCATTCAGATTCTTCGACCAGGTTTCATGCTGCTTTAGTCATCAATTCATACACGAAGTACTACATCTAGCGCAACGCGCTAGCTTTTAATTTACGTCAAGTTTAACTTATTAATACGTTCATTGGTTTTCCAGATTTACAGCTGAATAGTTTGAATGTTAGTAATAATATTGCAGCTGAAAGGAGGTTACAAATCATAGATATGTTTTCTATATGATTCCTCAATGCTCCATTCTCATAAACTAACACCATTGTCAATACAAGGTGGTCGATATAAGTACCGCTATTATTTCCATCGATTAACTTCCTCGAAACAGGAGCGAGCCCTAATAGTACCCCTTGAGTATTGCTCGTGCAAATGTTGATGTATCCTGCCAATCAGTCGTAGTTCTCAAGTTTACTGTCCATCGGAAACGCAATAGATCGCGTGTAGTCACATAGTCAGTGGGACTGCATTGGTCACAAGAAATGAAACTTCATTTCCAGCGGGCGATTTGGCCTATCACGGCAACGGCAGCCTTTTTCGGATTGGCATTAATTGAGTATCCTTTGGGGAAGCCGCAAAAACTCCTCAGTCTCGTTTACGCCACTATGGCATTCAGCATGCACATCGGCATGTACATGATCAACGTAATATGGCCTGACACGAAAAACACCGTTTTTCTGAAATCGGTCATCGACTTCATAATCTTGTGCTGTTCTCTCAACATCCTTGCGTCCATTTGCCTCACCCATTGTCATGGAAAGGTATGTGTACTCCACAATTATCACTCTGCAGCTCTTTTTGTAATATTAGTATGATGCTAGAGGTACCATAAGTGCATGGAACAATTCAATGAAGTGGATGAAACACTAACAGCCTTGGGAATTCAGTCGGATTGCTCCATGTTGCGAAGGATGGGACTGGTTAGTCTGACAATATGGGCGATAATGTGCGTGGTACTGAATGCGTTCATCGCCATAAGATATTCATATCAATTTGCCGACAAACGCTACGTCCTTTTGTCATTTTTTATGTACATGCCAGTGCACATTCGCATGCTCGTGACGATACAGTTCTTGTCAGTCCTGGGGTGCGTTTCAAGGGGTGAACGACCACGAAACATGGTCTGATAAATTTTCATATTTTCAAGTAAAATGCTGATCAATTTTGATTATTAGACACGCGGGCAGGAAATTCGATTGCATTAGTGGCGTTTTAAGAAAGCTTAAGATCGATGACAACAATTGCGGGTGTTGGTTTCGAAACAGCAAGATGATATCGAGTCGGGATGCTTTTGTTCCAGATGAAAGGGCCAAGCGCATTATTTGGACAGTCATGTATGTGCATAAATACGCCATTTTTAAATTAAAACGCCAAATACGCCAAAAAAAGTGAACAGAAACGCATTACTTTTTCCTTAGGCATCTGCACTTTCAGCTCTGCGAAACCTTACGTGATATAAACACAGTGTTCAACACTCAGATGTGTCTTCAGATGGCTGTCGACGGTGCGTTCCTGTTGTGCAACACTATCTTCGTGTTTCGTATGTTGCTGTTGCCTTCCAAAGGTGATACTTTTAAAATAGTCGGACTTGTTTGCTTGTGGACGTTTCCATATTTTGCGGAAGTCATTGTTACCAATCATTTTTGCGAGACTGTTGGTGTCAAGGTAAGCGAATAACAAAGGTTGTATGACAGAAATATGTACTTTAACTAACACCATAATTGACGAACAAGTAGCTGAATGACGTGTCAAATTTTAAAACCATATTGAAAATAACTAGTGGAGAATCTGTATTGATTTTTAACGTTTGGGATGAAAATTACAGAAGTAACAGACAAGAGGTGACTTTTAAGGTTCACAAAAGTAGCAGAGTTAGAGCAAACAACCAGAAATGCTCAATTATATTGTTAAAAAATGACTGTATTGTTGGTCCTCCCAGCATTCGTAATCTTTTTGGCGTCTTATAAACTAGACGGTTATACTGCATGCTAGTTATTAAGAGATATTGACGTATCCATGCGTATTAAACAATACGCGTGAGACAAAAAATTATACATATTCTCCAATTCCTTTCTAATTGTTTAAATGATATTTGCTGAAGCATTAAAGAATTTGTACATCTATATTGTTTTGCCGGCATTTGTTAATAAACATTGCAGTTAAAATTTATTAATTGATTATAAACGCGTTAGTTAAAATTCATTATTTACTTTCTGTGAATACTTTTTACTTCAACTGTATCTGTATTCAATTATATCAACTGGTACAGGCAAGAACCGTCTGTGACACGGCTATCCAACTCTTGCGCTCCGTAGATGATGAAGAGATGCGTGAAGACGTAAGTTTATAAACGCAAAAAAATATGGCGCAGGGAACGTTTCACAATATGTATTGATTATACACAAAATACAGATATCATTCGTAGTCCTGCAAACAAAGCTGAAGCCATTAAGATTTTCCTGCGTCGGTGTCAGTTATTTCGGATACCACTTTATGTACTAGGTTGGTGATTCACGATAAACTTAAAGAGATCCTTACTAACACATTTACTTGTCTATTTTAGATTTTCAGCACAGTAATCACAAACGCAGTGATAATATTGCAACTCAAAGCAGGACTTCAATGATCTGATAATCCTATTTTGATTGAATTCGTTGGCAAAAGAAGTTTACTACTCAACAATGGATGGCTGCTCGCCAGGAAATGATATCCAATGCGATGTGCCAATGTTTTATTTCGGGACTTTTGGTTGATTGGTGTTTTTGGCACGAGAAAGTCTTGAACAAATTAAATCGTGAAACCATCGCAAATCGTGGGAGTAATAAATGTAATGGTTGTTTTCCACCTTGTCACGATGAATATACATTAGATGCGAATAAAACATGGATTTAAATGATATGGATACTTCATTCGCTTGCCCCGTGAAAGATTTGAAATTCGATTTCTGAAAAATCGGGTGGTTCAAGAATGGTTTTTTGTGGGGTGGTGTATAGAGATATAATGCCTTTTTGGTTGTTTGAGTTCAAGAACACAAATAATGAGATTACGCTTTCAAATTAGAGTGCGTATGTGGGTCCAGCTTACTTAATAACTTGTAAAGTATTGAAAGTCAAATATTGGGCCTAAGTAATTATTGAAAGTTTGATTGTATAATACTTGGTTATTCAATTTCATCTAGCTAACATAGTACAATCTTGTGCTACGACTTAACAAGTTTCATCTAAAATTTGACTACGGAGGAAGTGACAGCCTACCGTATATCAGGAGACTCGGTATAGTCTCGCGCCCAGTAGCACTATACAGGATGTCCCAAAAATGTCCAACATCACTATAGCCATCTTGTTGGGGAGAGGGCGGGGATGATGATGTCGTTTTTAAAAATTTGCGTTAGGCCTCCAATTCCGAGTTATTCAACAACAAAGTTAGGTAACGCCCACCGAGCTCTTGGCGAGTCCTGGCCGGTTATGCCTCGCTCCTAGAAAAAGGGAGGTGCCGGGAAAGATCTTGAGTGTGGGCCTGCGACAATTGCTATGGAGGACCGGCGGGTGCTCAACCGCTCGGTTCCTTCCAAACCGGGGAGCAGACCCTTGCATGTGCCGTCTTGAAGACCCGAGCACGCCACGGCACGGCATCGCCCTACCGACACTCACTCACTTTGACTTTCTTCTTGCTTTCCATCTTTTTTCATACACGCTAGCGACAACTGATATCTTGATTAGTTGTTTAGTGACTCTCGACTAAATTCAGTTAAATCCGTCCAAATCCAGTGAATCAAATTTATCAGGGGCCTATGGCACTTCTTTTAGAAATATCGAAGTGGTCCCGTGACAAAACGTTGGAGCTGCAACCCTGAGGATTCGAGTTCGATTCCTCCCCGTTGCGATTTTTTTTTGATTTCACGGAAGTAGTGCCAACCAAGCAAGCACGGCGCAATGAGAGCAACGTTTGGAAGTTTTACATTCGCATTACTAAAGAGTTGAGCAAATGTAGCTGGTGCGGTGCAACATTCCGCAACAAGCGGAGGGCCACCGCGTTTCCCTCGAGACATTTACAACAGGAACATCCTGCTGCGTTGACATAGTTGGACGAAATTTCCGATCTGGAAGCGTTCAATGTTCCACCAGAATACCACGGCGCACAGTGGTCCGAAAAGCGTTTCTCGCCGGAAATAAGTGATAAAAATCAGGGTCTGAAAAATCGATTATTTCTCACGAAATAGTACTCGGAAATAGGTGTCTCATCGAATGATAAACCGTTTTCAATCATTCAGACTAATGATAATAATAGAAAAAATAAATAAATTAATTTATGTGGAAGCTAATTGACAATGAATTGAGACTCGGTGTTCAGGATTATGTATTAGAATTAAGAAATCGATCGGTTGGAGTTGGGTGCTGAGAGGAGGACAACACTTATTATTATCGTGCTCAACCGCTAGTTCCTGCTACTCGCGACTCCTCTCCGTGCCCAATTCTAATTGGTCGATTTTAATAAGAACAACACGCTAACGATCCGGGATCACCTTGATCCCGCCGTTCAGTTCGTATAAAAGCCGATTGCGCGGCACTTATACCTCTCTTGCTTGTCCTTGCTCTAGCAAAGTGAACTCTTACGCGTGTGTCTTGCTCACAATACCCAGTTTCTCGAGATAATCGCGAAACGGTGAAACTAGATCAAATCCTTGTCAGTTGTACAAATAAAGTGATTGTTAGAAAGAAATTTAGTTAGAAAAAATAACTGATTCTAATTCCTTTATTTAAGAAATCTGTCAAGTACACAAACATTACAGTTCGCTAACACTCGGCAATGTCCTCCATAGCTTTCCTCCATAGCATCTCCATAGCCACCACACATTTCGTGGCGCTTGTTCATCAACAATAAGTACCACGTCGTTAATTTCTAAAGGTTTATCTTTGTTTACCCATTTCGATATTTCTAACAGGCTCGGTAAATACTCACGTAGCCACCAGGCCCAAAATGCGTCGGCGAATGCCTGAAAAAGTTTCCATTGCCTTTTTGGAGCAATTTGCTCCAACTTCGTATTTATCAAGTTTCAATTCGCTCGAAGAGGATCCTAATAGGAAATGGTTTGGCGTTAAGGCCTCGTTATCTTGCGGATCTATTGACACATGTGTTAACGGTCTGGAATTAATAGTGTGTTCCACTTCGGCTAACCATGTGAGGAGTACTTCTTTACTTGGCGCTTGATCTCGGAGAACCGCGTTTAATGACATTTTTACCGAATTTATTAACCGCTCCCAGGCACCGCCCATATGCGGCGCATTGAGTGGATTGAAGATCCACTCAATACCCTTTTCCTTCGCGTGTCTTTTTTGTTGTCCTATATCTATCGCCGTGATTGCGTCTTTCAACTCTTTACTCGCGCCCTTAAAGTTAGCCCCATTATCGCTATAAACAATCTTAGGGCATTCTCTACGCGCCGCCAATCTCTGCAAGGCCATAATCGCCGAGCTCGCACTTAAACTATGTGCCAATTCTAAATGTATGGCCCGCGTGGTAAGGCACGTGAAAAGAACGCCCCAACGCTTTTAATAATAAACATACGTAAGAAATAATCTACACCGCAATGCGTGAACGGTCTCCGCCGATAGGCTACACGCCCTGGCGGTAACGCTGACATCATAGGGCTCTGTGGTTTACCCCTTCTAATGCGGCATGTGACACATTTGCTAATTATTGAGTGCAAGCTAACTCTAAGGCCCACTATATAATAATTTTGACGTATCTCGTTTATAACCGTGTCATAGTGCATGTGATAGTATTTTTTATGATAATCAGAGATGAGCAATCTACACGCGGGATATCTGCCATGTAATATGATAGGGTTATTGTTAAATTGCGCTCCTAAGATGCGTGTTACGCGTCCTTCCGCTCGCAATAACCCTTGATCGTCAAGGAATGGTCTCAAATTAGCTATTGGACTTCCCTTTTGCAGCTGTTTTCTCCGTTTCAACGCGTACATCTCACCTTCGAAACACTCGGACTGTATCACACGAAACCAAAAGATTTCTGCCTCCTTATCGTCTGTTACAGTGTGTGGTCGTTTTAACCAACGCACAGTGGTCCAGATAGTGCCTAAACCGCGCCAAAAATCGATATTTTAAGTTCCACAATATTTTTTTACATAATTTTTTTCTAAAAGGGGAATGTCCGAAGAATGTCCGTGAAAGTTAGGACTTGGAAATCGGTACTGTGCATTTTCCATATAAGATTTGTTTTAGAGTAATAAAAAAAGTCCCACCGAGTCCCGCCTTCTAACTTATATTTTCTGAAAACTAAAAGTATATACTTTAAGGCTATAATAATAAGAATTGCACATACTTGCACATTTTTGATTGGTGCTCAGTAAAAGAGCACAGTACGCAGTATGATTTTAAAACAAATCTGGTTTTAGAGTTATAAAAAAAGTCCCACCGAGTTCCGCCTTCAAACTTATATTTTCTAAAAAGTAAAAGTACATACTTGAAGGCTATAATAATAAGAATTGCACATACCTGCACATTTTTGATTGGTGGTCAGTAAAAGGGCATAGTACATAGTATGATTTTAAAAGAAATCTGGTATCAACGAGCTTAGAACTATGTTCAACTATCTTTCATTTGTCTGAGAATTTCTTTTCAATAATACGAAGGGTACTCTTCAAATTGTCCTTACTTTTATTATTTCATTCCAATTGATGTAAGTAATCATACAGAAAACAGCCTATTAAGAAGTTTTCTATTTATGGCGCGATTTCGGGGCTCGCTGGACCACTGTGCAACGGTCAGCCGCTGTTTTAACGCGTTTTGCTATAATTAATAATCCGCGCCAACCGGATAGTTTCGCGTACAAAGGAACGTTTAAAGTCATTGAAATTATTGAAGTCACAAAGACGGCTGTTTTTTTCCTCTCTAGTCGATCGATGTCCCGTTTTTCCGAATTACTAAGTTTTTTCTCCTTCGGCTAGCAATCTTCCGAGCTTCGCAAAAACTCGGGGCCCGTGAACCAGCGAAAATTCGTACTAAGTGCTCTATTTATCGTCCGCGTCGCGTCGTCAGCCGGGTTGTGATGAGACGGTACCCATCTCCATTCAGCGCTCGAAGAGAGTTCACCAATCTTGCCAAGTCGATGAGCAACATACATTTGCCGTGTTCGCGGTTCTGATTGGATCCATCGTAAGACGGTCATGGAGTCGGTCCAAAAGTATCTTTTGCTGATTCCGATATCTAACTCTTCTATAATTGTTTTCGCTAATCTGGATCCTAGTAGCGCGGCCTGTAGTTCTAATCGCAGAACCGATTGTGGCTTCAATGGGGCACTCTACTCTTAGCCATTATCAGGATTACATGTGATGACGTCTCTTGAATTGGGACTCTTATATAAGCCGCCGCTGCATATGCCTTCAAACTCGCGTCGCAGAAAATATGCAGTTCGGTATTTGTATAACGCGTGTTGGTAGGAGTAAAACATCGGGGAATTTTACATTGATCGATGTTGCTAAGGTGATCTACCCACGATCTCCAGTCGGTACGTTGTTCTTCGCGTATCTTGTCGTCCCACCCTATACCACTACGCCATATTTCCTGCATTAGGACTTTCGGTCTAATAGTAAACGGTGCTAGTAATCCGAGTGGATCGAAGATGCTCATTATGATCCGCAAAAATTCGCGCTTCGTCGGTATTCTACCGTTCGTCAGAACGTCTTTATGTCTCTTATCTAATTCAACATTAAACTTTAAATTATCTGAAACTGTATCCCAAATTAGGCCGAGAACTCGTTCTTTCTGTTGATTGCACAATTGCAGTCCTTTTCTTTGTACCGATGGCGTTTTTATCGCTAGATGTTTCAATATGCGCGTACTGTTGGTGGCCCAGCCATGCATCGTGAAATTGGCTCTCTTATTAATTTTGATAACGTCGCGAACTAAACGTATTGTTTGATCAGCAGTCTTGCAACTGACTAGAAAATCATCCATGTAACTGTTTCTTGTCACGCTTCTGGACGCATCTGGCAACTCAGATGAAAAATCTAACACGTTCCTATCCTTGATATAAATGGTGCTACACGGGGATGATTTCGCCCCGAATATCAAACTGGTCATCTCGTAAGTATCTGGTTTGGTGTGCCTATTGTTACCACGCCACAGAAACCTTTGAGCCCCTCGATCCTGCTCGCGAATGTGTACTCTCAAGAACATATCGCCGATATCTGCTTTGACCGCGAATTCGAATTGTCTAAACCGCAATAATATTCCGGGCAAGGATTGGAGTAAGTCCGGTCCACTCTCTAATTAGTCATTTAGACTAACGTTTTCAGTTTTCGCGGCCGCATTAAAAACTAAACGTATCTTTCCCGTCTTATTAACACTGCGAACACCGAAATGAGGCAAATACCATAATTTGTTTCGATGGTCTGGTTCCTCTATTTTCATCGCGTAGCCATTCTCAATAAACCGATTCATTTCCGAGTAGTACAATGCTGCATATAGTACAATGCTAGGCTAATATCTTCGATGAGCGTAAATCGCCGCTTCTGGGTTTATGACCTAATTCTACTCCCAACGAGTCCCTTTGGAAATATTCTTTAACTAACATATCTAGATTGATATCTGGATCTATCTCGTCTGAATAGGTATCGTTTCTTACGGACCGCTCTCGTAACAAAAATGCACTTGCGATTGACTCTATATCCGCCTGATGTACATTAAATCCGTGAATTGACCATCCTAAATGAGAACGCGACAACGCGAGTCCACCTGATGTTACTTCTCTTAACTCCCGCGTGACAATTAAGTCCCAGTTGTCTTGCCCTAGTAGAATTGGCGGAATCGCCTTTTCATATACTGTGTGACGTTACGCCCTGCGTACGTCACAGGCTGCCCAACCATGGCGAGCGTGGCTGTCCGAGCCGCGCCACGCCGCCAGCAGGGCTGTCGGGGCTATCCTCCCCTCCTTGGCGGAGTGGGCGGATAGCGGTAGGAGACACGGCGTCACCTACAGGACGTGCCAGATGCTCGCTGGGCATGGTTGCTTTGGCGAGTATCTGGCACGCATAGGGCGGGAGGCGGACACCCGCTGCCATCACTGCGGGGCCGACCGGGACGACGCTCAGCACACCCTCGAGGAGTGTCCCTCGTGGGACGCTGAGCGTGCCGTCCTGGTCGGCCAAATTGGGGAGGATCTCTCGCCGGCGGCCGTCGTGCGAGCCATGGTCGCCGGCGAGGAAAATTGGCTGGCGGTGGCCTCCTTCTGCGAGACCGTTCTCGCGCAGAAGGAGGCCGCCGAACGCGACCGAGAGCGGCGTCAAGCTCCCGGTCGCAGAGGACGGGCGAGGGCGAGGGGCGGACGTCTCCGGCGAGGGGCCTATCGGCTCTAACCGGACCGCCCCTCCCCTCGTTAATTTGTGGCGTGAGCCTCGCTTTTTGCGAAAGCGCGCGGCGGGGAGCCACGGCCCCGTCGCGCGCAAGCTCCATCGGTCCTTGGGGGGTCCCTGCTGAGGACAGGGGCCCCTCCGCGAAAAGGGCCCGGTGAGGGGCGGCTAGGCGTGTGGCCCGCCTAGTCGCCAGAGTGCAGGTAACCGGGGGGTCCGCGACACGGGCCCCCCCGGGAGGTAGCGCGTAGCGCGCCGAGGGGCCGAGCA
This sequence comes from Ectemnius continuus, assembly GCA_910591665.1. NCBI lineage: Eukaryota > Metazoa > Arthropoda > Insecta > Hymenoptera > Crabronidae > Ectemnius > Ectemnius continuus. Next base: position 17,420,876 of record OU342858.1, on the reverse strand, counting down.
GGGCGGGCTCTGGATGTTGTTCGTCCAGAGTTCCCAGAGTCCGCCCTGGAGGGCCCCAGAGGCTGGCCACCATGGGGGTTTTAGCCGGTAAGAGTCCGGCATATCCCCGTCCCCTCCTCAGGGGGGCGGGGAATCCATGAGGATTTCCCCCATGTAAAAAAAAAAAAAGGCTACCCAACCAACACTTAAAAGTAGCGCTGTAGATAAGCGGAAATTAGCGTCTTCAAGGGAGATCCGGAAGATCTTAGAAGCAAACAACTAACGCCACTATTTCGCCCGAGCCAACTAGTACAACCAAGGAAACCCAGGGACGAATATCAGCCCACAGCACCCGAAGACACCAAATTTGCCAGCAAGAGGATTCGGCTCGACCAGGACGAGCCTAAGGAACCAGCAGCCTCCGAAGGTTACCGCCGACGACTGGTCATCATCGACGGGAACTGGGTGGTGAGGCAGGCGATTCCGAGACACCCAGCAACGCGGGAGTGGACATCATATTTCCACCGCGATGCGGGGTTGGCGCACAGTTGGGCCAGTACGGCCCTGGCGTCGCTCGTCCGAGGGCACATCGAAGTCCTTTACACGAGGTAGAACCCGGCGACCAATAAGATTCGATCTTCGAGACAAAGGCGGCTAGGCGAACGTTACGGCCCGCGTGCCGAGATTCGGCACTCTTGTATTGGCGAGCGTTGCGAGCGGACGTGCGAGTATTACCGAACCAATAGCGAATCCGAAAACTACTATTAGTAAGGAACGAAAGAAGGAAGGAAGCGAGACCGTACCTCGATCCAGCGGCCACCGAATAATATACTAGCGGTAAGCAAATCATCCTTCTGCCTGGCCATTCTGTAAGGAACCAATTCCGTTCGGGTTCCCGCCAGGATTCGTTGCTTCTCGTTTCTCGCTCAAACTACTGCAAGCTTCCTATTTTCTATGCTCGTCGCGATCTTCTCGGATTAATGTGAACCGTAGAATTCTGTACTTTGATTACGATCTTTCTGTACGCTGAGGCCGATCAAGAGTCACACTGTATTCCGAGACTAACGAAATAATCTGTAACGTCACTCGAGTAACATTAGCGCTGATCACCTGCGCTCGAACTCCTGTCACCGAGCTGTAATTTTCGTTTGAACCACCTAGAAGCCACGTGCTTCGTCCTAATGAACACCTCGTACGAAGCTTCTCTCTTGTAAGCTTCACTAGCGAAATAAACATTGTTGAGTTCAACGTCTGGCTTGGTCACTCGTGTCGACCCACGTGCTCTCCTATTGTTCAAGTCCCTAGCCGAGCAGCCGTTCCGCCGCCTTGGGACATCTCCAGTGGCCGTTTCCTCTCAATTATATCGTGTCTCGATTCTAATTTCGTTTTGTGTGGCATCTCTGATGCCTGGCGCCCATATTTTGTGTAACAGAGGAACTGCTGACTGTTAATCTCCCAAGTCGAAGTGTCGGGAAATACTTTCTGTCAATTCAGGATAACTATCTTAGATCAAAGTACGCACACCTCCAACCAATCTTAGCGCCCCTGGGTCATTCCGCGTCAACTGTCGAGGTTTATTCACACATGTTCGATGATTTTGGTGAAACTTTGTGTATCTATAGTTCCCAAAGACCCGATTCAAATGCAAAAACCAGTTGCTCGCTAACTTTTTTTTTTTTAGTTACACGGGTTCAAAGTTTTGGGTCAATTTTTTTTCAAAAATTTATATCTCGGTAAATATTGCAGATAGCCATATGGCTCAAACGCCAAATTAAAGAAAAGGAATTGAAGTTTAATAAAAAAAATACCGCATTCAGAAATACTTGTTTGGAACAAATGTTAATGATAAAAGTTTACAACAAATGCTTGCCATTTCCGAAGGACATCATGGATTTTGATAAAAAAAATTGCTAACCGTTGCTGTGATTCTCTTGCAAACTCCCTCCGAAGGATTTTCTGTAACACCACTTGGGGACCGAGTTATAAATTTTTATTGCCGAGCGCGCCCGGTCAATTTGCCGGCTGGGCGCGCCACGCTTGACTGGCGCGCGGATTCCAGACTCGGCACTCGGGGTAAGTACATTCAAAATAGCCATACCTGTTCAGTGCCTTACAGCATACCTGCCCAAAGACAATACGCGAATTCGTAGTACGCATCTGCGTTCAAATTATGCGACTAGGGAGTGTCATAAAGCAATAAACAGCGTTTTCTCTCTGTGTTATCCGGGCTTGAGACTGGCAAAAGGCCACATTAAAAACATGTTTTGCAGGACCCAAGTGGAATTGAATTATTTAAAAATACCGATATATAACAGAATTTTAGTTACGCGTTAATCTAATCACTTGGCCGTGTTGATTATTTAAATGTGAATACCGTTTTATTAAAAGAGACGATTCGTTTAATGGTATAACCGCGTGGTGTTTTTGGGTTCCGGGAATTGGTTTTGCTCGAGAAAAACGGTCCTTAAGAAATTCATCAGCAGTGTTATACTCCTCGTTAGTACAAAAGTTAAATGAAATAGTTTCAAAATTGGATGTAGCCCAATCATAAAATTCACGGGGAGTCGTTATCTGATTGTTAAGTGGCCTTTGTAGACTAACGCGAGCAGCAGTTCTTTTTATAGTGCCACCTAAACCATCACATGGACTTTTACCATGTGATGTAGCATAAAAATGCCATTCAGCGGCACAACCAAAATCTATTTGATGGTGGCATAAATTTACGAAATTCTTTCTATTTTTATACTGAGAGGCAGCGCCATCCGAAAAGTAATAAATCTTACTTATACCGGATGGAGAAAAATGGTCTATTAGAAATTGCATAAGTTTTTTTTGGAACAAATAAACCGCGATTGTATTATGCTGTACAATTTCAGATATTATGACTAAACGTTTGTGGTGCAAAGTGTTATTGAGTCTATAATAAGTTACGAACGGATGAATTGTCACTTGTGCCTTATTCCAATGGTATCCCTGGACAGCGTCTTGTACAATAAATGAATAGTTTCCTGCGAAATCGCATAAAACCAAAAATTCTGATGACCCTAATGTGTGCTTAATTGTTTCAAGAAAAGAGTGCTGCTGCTTTGCGATAAAGTCATGGGGCACTAGTTTATATAAAGAATTCACGAATTCGTGCAAAAATATCTCTGAATTTGAAGTAATTGTATGTAGACTTGTGTTATTCAAGGAAAGCCACTGCTTTTATTGAATCTCATAAGAAGAGTTCTTATTTAAAAGATCGCGTAAAACATTTGTGAATTCCGACAGGCCCGGACATTGTTTGCATTCGTTTAAATGGCAACGCGGTAATGCAGGATTGCAAATTATTTTCGGCAGAAAATCTTTATATGTTTTTAACGGGGTATCCAATTTTTGAGTAATTTTATCGAATTCGGCCCCGGTAATCATTAGTTTTATATTTTGGTGAAGCGTACATACACATACGTTTTGTGTTCCCGGTGCTCCCGCAAGCACGCATTCTTTCGGTCGTAACTCCGCGAATTTAGTGAATCCTACTTTTATATTTGGATGTTTTTCCCGAAACGCGGCATGCAATTCTTTTATATTACAAAGAAGCAAATGTTTCTGAATTTGAACGCGTTTATTATTCACTTTTACAGACACGTAGTCCTTTTTCCCGGGCATCGCACGACTATATTCGGGCATTTTATAAAATTCTTTAATGAGTTTTATAGATTCCTCTACCAAACGTTTTCCGCACCTAGGACCCGGTAGAGACAAAATACCTTTTTCTTTAAGGACTTCCTTCGACTTTTCGATTAACCGATCGGATGCATTAAATAATGTTTTAATTTTCGACGTTGACCACGCTTCCGGCAAAATTGTTAGGATTTGAATTTTTGCTTTATCATCCCGGCACTCGTGAAATTTAGACTGCACGTGGTTTAGAAATTCAGCCCCGTCATTAGTAGGGCTGTTAGAACGCAATACTTTTGATTTTAAAGTTTCCTCGAAATTAACGAGTTTTCTTTTAAGTTGACCGGATGTCCGCGTTAATATAGGGTTTATCGGTGGTTTACCAAACGAAATTAATGATTTATTCAATATATCAATGGAATGCTGGGCTTCTAGTTCGCGCAGACTTTCACCGCTTGACGTCGAATTGTCTTTCACGCTGCTACTGGTTTCCGTTTTAACCGGGGAATCATTTGGGGCAATTGTTTGTGCGAAACTGGGTCCTGCTTCAATTAAATCGCGAACTGGGATATTAAAAACATCGGAACTCGCGTCGGTTGTATCTATTACTGCGTTCGCTGAACTGGATGCTGCTTCAACTTCGGATATCGGAGATTCTACTTCTTTGGATCTAAGCAATCGCATTCTGCACTGCTGACAAAGATAAAGCCCTAGTTCGAGACGGGGATACTTTGCGCGAAAACGGGACGTGACGGGTCTAAGGTTCTTCGAACACCACGAATGATGCGGTAAAGATAGCGGGTTAGAACAATGTTTACGCGGCATATCGATTTTTAAATGGTTTCCGGTTAATAATATTTAAAGTTTTAAAAGGGTAAGACTTCGTTTCAAGAAGACCGTACGGACACTGCACAGTGGAACACTTCACAGTTAGACGTCTCGAAATATTATGAGGTCTGCTTCCAACAGTGTCCGTTTCGCCCAATTTGGGAAAACCCTTGCCAAAGGGGGGGTTTGTCATCACGCAGACATATTTAAGTATGGTATGCAGTAAAAATCTAAATATACAGATCTGTTTCATACGGTTAGTTGTCGGTCTCGAGCCCAGGTTGTTACCTGGAGAGGAAAGGGTGTTTATTGCTTTATCACACTCCCTAGTCGCATAATTTCATCGCAGATGCGTACTACGAATTCGCGTATTGTCTTTGGGCAGGTATGCTGTAAGGAACTGAACAGGTATGGCTATTTTGAATGTACTTACCCCGAGTGCCGGCAAATTGACCCGGCGCGCTCGGCAATACAAATTTATAACTCGGTCCCCAAGTGGTGTTACAGAAAATCCTTCAGAGGGAGTTTGCAAGAGAATCACAGCAACGGTTAGCAATTTTTTTTATCAAAATCCATGATGTCCTTCGGAAATGGCAAGCATTTGTTGTAAACTTTTATCATTAACATTTGTTCCAAACAAGTATTTCTGAATGCAGTATTTTTTTTATTAAACTTCAATTCCTTTTCTTTAATTTGGGGTTTGAGCCATATGGCTATCTGCAATATTTACCGAGATATATTTTTGAAAAAGAATTGACCCGAAACTTTGAACCCGTGTAACTCAAAAAAAAAAAGTTAGGGAGCAACTGGTTTTTGCATTTGAATCGGGTCTTTGCGAACTATAGATACACAAAGTTTCATCAAAATCATCGAACATGTGTGAATAAACCTCGACGGTTGACGCGGAATGACCCCCCTGTTAAAGTATTAGTCTTAAAGTATTTTTCCTGATAAATTGGCGCCCAATTGCCAATGTCCACCAGAAATATTCAGTAACTAAAGTATTTTCCTGATAACTGTTAACTCTAATTCTTTAAAGATCCCTTTTACATCACTTACGACCTTTTTTGTTAAGGTCTGCTCTGGAAGATGTAAATTATTTACCGTAAACGCTTGTCGATTTCGGTATTCTCCAAACCTGCCCGAAATGTCGAACGCGACCTTTTCGCTATCCTTTACGGCAATCTTTTCCGCGGCTATTCCTTGTATCGTGAAGTTCAATTGGCGGCCTCGCGCCCCTATGGCTCGCGCAATCTTTTAGTCTATTAAACGAAATTGTCGCGCCTTCATCTAATAACGCGAATGTCTCCCGACTTTGATTCGGACCTGTGATGCGAACGAGTACTATTTTTAGCAACGGTTCTAGTCAGGTTTGTTCTTGAGGAGAATTATTCTTTGCGTTCCTTCGTCCAGGAATATATTTCCTTTCCAGGGGCGCGTTTGTACGTTTCGTCGAACCTGACGCGTTATCCCTACGGCTGGGTATGTGTAAGAGTATATGATGACGTGCACCGCAAATTTTACAATCCAGTCCCCTACAATCTTCCCGGCGGTATCTTACCTTCAAGCATTTAAAACATATCCCCGCGCGTTTAGTTAACATCCATCGTCGATTATGTACTCCTTGTGCGAAGATTCTACAGTCGACGGGTTTATGATTCGTTTGCCCGCAAAATGGACAGTTTTTACGTCGTGCCTCTGAAATGTTGGCATTGTCGCCGTTTTCACGGTTTTCTCGCGTGGTAGTAACCATTGCCGACCTTTGCATTCGGGTATCGCTTCTGATAACCGTCTTCCGAGCTGGCACGGACGGTCCCGGTCCCAAATCGGCTAGGCCTCCTGCGGCGGCGCCTTCGGCTTCGCGGATCGAAAAATCTGCTAATTTTTCTAATTCCGTTTTATCACCTGATGCGTCCACAGCGTACCGATTGTAAGCGTATCTCAATTCTAACGGTAATTTGGATCCAATCGACTTCAATAAATCTGGACTATTGTGACGGGGCAGAATTGCCCATCACAAATCGCCCGCTCTGAAGCGCTCTCGCCGCGCACTCGCCTCGCGATACGAACAACCGTCGCTCCAAGGGTTACCGCCTAGGTTATGCGCACATATTACTTAAGGAATGCCTCTTTTGTCGAGCCCCTATTTAGAGACAACTACGCCTAGTGCATCGAGGAGCGGGAGATAAGCTCGTGGATAAGCGACCAGGATAGTTAAGGCCACGAGCCATGAAGAGGGTGTCGGTCCACCAGGAGAGTCGACCGAACCACTCGGAGCCTGCCGAGACGACGGTAGCCGTGACGTCAGCCAGCAGCCGTCGTGACGTAGGAGCTCCCAGCGTCGTCGACTGAAAACAGCGGCGACTAGCGTAGCGTAGCGAGGCGTCGATCCCAGCGCGCGGGAATCGATACGCCAGCCCTCGACAGCGATCGATAACGATCGACGCGCCGGCACCGAGAGATCGAACAGGTAAAGCGGCAACGTAACGCTGGGTCGAAATTGCGGTAGGACCGGAAACCGGTCACTTTGCGAGCGACTATCAAAGCGGACTAACGTTATAGACGCGAGTGCGTGAAGAGAAGAGCTAGCGAATTTCGAGGAGAGTTTCGAGAGTCACAAGTAAGCCCAGCGATTCTACCTGCCTGCCTGATTATCTGTTGGTCTCGGTGTCGGCCGTTTACGCTCCTGAGAGGCATCCCTAGCGCGAGTGACCACCGGTCACTTGAGCGGTCAGCCCTTGGCGCGACCCTTCTGGTCGCAGCAAAGTCCCCGGTTCTACGGCATAGATTGTGAGGCGCACGAAAGCCAGGAGCGACACGGCCGTCATCGCCGTAGTGGGTTTTGCACGAATTGGGACTTTTCCGGAATTCGAGGCCAGACCATCGGCCTCCGCGAGCGATCCGCGACCGGTACAATTCAAACGGCGACATTTGAATCGCGCGAGTACCGGCTCACTGGCGTGTTCCGACTACTTTGTACCAGCGTACGGCGAACGCGAATAGGCCGGGATATTATAAACTTTGGGAATTTATATTGCCAACGGCTGCGGAAAAGCCGAGGGTCCGAACGGTCTGTGTTCGGACGCGAGCGACAGGGCTTTGGGTTCCGGCCGTTTCCGGCCGAATAAACGATCTTCGCCACCCATCCGCGTGGGTTCTTTAGCTTCCTTTCTCTCCACGTCTTCACTCCGCCACTCTACCGTTTCCCGAGCTAGCTAGGTGGACAGCAGCGAGTGCCGCCAAGGACACCAAGGGTCACCTGGAGGGCTAACAGCCGGAAAGGAGAGCCGCCAAGAAATTCGGCCCTTCCCTGGGCATGGCGCCCACGCGGCCCCCCGTTTCTCCACCCTTACAGGAGCCCGAGGACCTTGGCGAGGTTGGAGCGTCTCCACCCGGGACCAGCGCGGACGGAGCCGGGGAAACACGCTTACACTATATAAATAACCAATCAGATTTAATGACTTGAAAGCCTCAACGGCATTACGGATTTTCGTTGCGAACTGCATTAAATTTAATTCTCGTGACACCAAATCCGGTAAGTCTCTAATGTTTTTTATTCATGACCATGACTGGGTCCCGACTTGAGGCCAATACCGCACTTACGCATTCCCGCGCCTCGCCTTTTAACGCTTCGAAGAGACGGATAACCTTTTCGCGATCGGTATAACCCCCTAACTCTGTAGACAGCTCATAAGCGGCCTTAAAGTGAGCCCACTCTAATAGATCACCCGAAAACACAGGCAAATTACGCGTATGTGTCAGTCGATTTGCCAATTGTGGGTTTGTCGATACCGTACTTGCTTCCCTGACTGCGCGAAGTGTCTCTTCAATAGCAATAGATAGTCTCACCCCTGGGTCCATAGCTCCAGTCGAAGTCGGTCTCGTTCCCTCTGGCGTGCTATGCCTTGGCTGTCTGGTGATTTCGGTGTCTTCTGGGCTCTGTCATGGAAGGTCCTCGCCGTCGTCGTTTCTAGGGCTGTCCGCCGATTGTGAGGCTGGGTGACGTCGTCCCGGTGAGTTCCCTCCGCGGCTGCAGGCGACGATGAATACCTCGATGGCGTGCTGTCTTGATTTAGATGTTGCTGCCTATCTAGTGGTCGTGTCTGACCAGACGACGGACCCGGCGTCGCTTCTTCGCCTTCTTGCTCTGGAACTATTTTGCGTGGTCGCCCTCGCGTTCTCTTTCCTGGTCCTCCGCCGCCCGGATTCGTTGCTTTCCTCTTTGGAGGCATCTTCTTCTCGATACGTACTCACTTATCAATGCGCCTAGGCAGGAATATTAAATCCCTGAATTCGTCGTTTTCCGGTCTAATGAGATTCGCGGGTTTCGGCACCAGTTTTGTAGCGTATTGAATCGTTTATTTTGCACGCAAATCCAACTTAGAAGTGAAGTGAGGAGCGCCGGCACTTGGTTTTTAGAGTCGACCGCCGTCCCCGGAGTGGGGGTCTTCTTTTCCATTTTCCGGCAATAGAATTTTGGGAAATTTCCGTCCCCCCGCCCCTCGGCGTACCGGGCAGCCTGGAGGTCACGATTCAACCCTATGGTTTCCTAGCACCACTGACCTTCGATCCCTGGACATAAATCCCTGATCGGGTCGTGTCGGCCTGAGACAGGTAAACCCTGTCTCTTTTTTTTACATGGGGAAATCGTCATGGATTCCTCGCCGCCCTGGGGAGGGGACGGGGATATGCCGGACTCTTACCGGCTAAAACCCCCATGATGGCCAGCCTCTGGGTTTGGGTCTGGGCCCCCTGGTAACCTGCACTTTGGCGACTAGGCGGGTCACACACCTAGTCGCCCCTCACCGGGCCCTTTCCGCGGAGGGGCCCCTGTCCTCGGCAGGGACCCCCCAAGGGCCGGTGGAGCTTGCGCGCGATGGGACAGTGGCTCCCCGCGCGTTCTCATAAAACTAAAAGAAAACAACGAGGAGAGAGGCGATCCGGTTAGAGCCTATAGGCCCCTCGCCGGAGACGTCCGCCCCTCGCCCTCGCCCGTCTTCGGCGATCGGGAGCTTGGCGCCGCTCCCGGTCGCGTTCGGCGGCCTCCTTCTGCGAGAGAACGGTCTCGCAGAAGGAGGCCACCGCCGTCCAATTCTCCTCGCCGGCGACCATAGCTTGTACGAGGGCCGCCGGTGAGAGATTTTCCCCTATTTGGCCGACCAGGACGGCACGCTCAGCATCCCAGGAGGGACGCTCCTCGAGGGTGTGCTGAGCGTCGTCCCGGTCGGCCCCGCAGTGGTGGCAGCGGGTGTCCGCCTCCTGCCCAATGCATGCCAGATACTCGCCGAAGGAACCATGCCCGGCGAGCATCTGGCACAGGTAAACCCTGTCCCTACCGCTAGCCTATAGGCCACGGTATGTCCTCTGCATACCGCGCACTATAGATACACCGAGGGGCCCCGCTTCCGGAAACACCGGCCACCCCGCGTCACGTCCGCACGCTCATCCTTTCCTCCCATATGTATATGATTTTACAATTACTTTACAGCACTTTTCTTGATAACTAAGCAAGTGTGATACAAACATAATATCGATTGTTCGGGTCCATGTATTATTTCGCTACAATAATTGCTGGATATTTTTGCGGTATCATTTTGTAGATCAGTCTATCCTTCCAAACCTTATCGAAAGCTTTCTCAATGTCTAGGAAGACCATCGTTGTGACTTGTTCTTTGTTAAAACCATCTATAATATCCTTAGTTATTCTAGTCAGTTGTTGAGCTGTGCTATGTTTTTCTCTAAAGCCGAATTGTTGGTTAATTGTTATGTGGTTTATGTTGTCATGTTTTCAAATTCTTTCGAGGATAATCTTTTCAGCTACTTTTCCTAAACAGGGCAGTAGGCTTATTAGTCTATAACTGGTTACTAGTTCAGGGTGTTCTCCAGGCTTTAATATTGGTGTAATATTAGCGGTTTTCCATGGATCCGGGAAGTACCCCAATTTGAAAATGCCATTTACAATGTACGTTAATTGAACCAGGGCTTTTTTCGGGAGATTTGTAATTATTATGTTTTGTATTCCGTCGATACCTGGCACTTTGAGGTTTTTAAGATTTTTTTATATATTTGTTTAATTCATTGGGGTTTGTAAGCATGTCCTTTGTATTTGATTGAGAGCCGTCCTGTTCCCAGAGGTAATCTTGTACAGTATCTATTATTTTATTTTGTTCGAGAGTGTCGTTGTGTACATCTATTTGATGGATCTTTTCAAATTGCATGGCTAGGTTTTCGGCTTTCTCTTGGCCTTTAAATATTACCGTGTTGTTTGCTAGCATAGTAGGGATTGTTTTGTAATTCTTCTTTAGTGATTTAGTTATTTTCCAAAGGGAGTTATTTTTTGTATATAGTTGTTCAAGTTTTTCTTGCCATGTGTTATTGAGGAAGCGTGCTATTTCTTTTTTGATGTATTTGTTCAGTGTTGTAAGTACAGCTCGTTACTGGAAAGAAGGCGCCTGGCTCTGATTTGCCGAAAAATTTGCCTCCTCCTTCAAAATTACTTAGGGACGGTACTTAGGGATGGAAACAAAAGGTTTTATGATTGGCAACCCGTAGTCTTGTTTCTATTGGCCAGCAGGAAACAATTTGATCTGCGCCGGACACCATTTTTGCCAGGTATACAAAGGGCCAGGTGAAGGCCGTGAGGGGCTTCGTCCGAGGAAAAATAGGAAAGGCGGTGTTTCTCAGCCTTGTAAGGCGTAGTCCATCAGTCCCACTCTTTCCGAATTCTAGAGCCAGGCGCCTTCTTTCCAGTAACGAGCTGTATGTTCCTGAGTATAGGGTTTCTTGTTTTTTTCCAGGTTTGCCTTATTTTATTTCTGTCTTTAATAGTGGTAAGTATTTCTTCGGAGAGTTTGATTTTTAAGGGTGTAATTTTCATTTTCTTGAGGGTTTCTGCCATCGTGTTTTGTATGTCCTTGGTTAGTTTTTCAACGCTGTTGTCTAGGTCTGCTTTATTTTTAGTTTTGTTGTTTATTTCGGTTTTTGAGTTCAGCTTGGCTCTAAATGCTTTCCAGTCCACATCTTTGTAGCAGTAGACTGCTCTGTCATGGGTGGTATTTTGAATACCTCCTATTTCTAATATGACTGGTCTATGATCTGAGCTTAGTTCATTAAGCGTTTTAATTTCTGAAGCGTTGTTAACATTTTTAACTATTGCAATGTCTATTGTTGATGGGGTGTAATTACTGAAGGGGTAGTGTGTGGGTTCATCTGTGTGTACTATGTTAATATTGTAGTTTTTTGCATATTTGAAAAGTGTTTTGCTATTCTTGTTATTATGTTGGCAGTCCCAAACCTGATGCTTTGCATTTAGATCCCCTATCAGCATGACCTTTTTATTTTTGAGTAGACTATTGAGATCTGTTTCATTGAAATAGTTTTTTGGGTTATTGTATGCTGCGATAATGTCTATGTTATTCTCGAGTGTGATGCTGACATGCTCTATGCTCACATTTTTGTCTATTGTATTGGTTTTAAAAGGAATGTTGTGTTTAATGAAAGTTGCAACTTCTCCTTTACCAGGGTTGTTTATGTTGATTACCTTTGTAAAGTTTCTAATATTAATCTTAGTACTATCTTTGAATTTGAGCTCATTTATACATACTATATCTAAGTTATGTCTATGTATGAAATCTATAAGTTCTCCTACTTTGGTGTTAATACCATTAGCATTCCATGTGCATATTTTCAATTTAGTCGCCATCGATTTGGTCTGAGAATTGCATTAGGAATTTCAGTTTGTCGGTTTCGCTTCTGGCATGTTCCAGATTGTTATTTAATGTTTTGATTGCCTCTAGCATTTTATTCAGATTAATCTTACTTTTGAGTATCCTGAGTTGTTCCATGATGTCAAGTACGGTTGTTAGGTCTCCTCCAATGTCTTTTTCTTGTTTTTCCCAACTTGTTCTGCCTTGGTTGTTGAGTTCTTGATGGATTTGAAGTGGCTGTGCAGCGAGAAATGGAGGAAGCTGCGAGAGAGGGGAGAGAGCTAGCAATCGCAAAAGGTGACGTTCATCCTGAGAGCAATATCCCCATCATCTCAGTTGTCGCTGATGAAAGTCTTGGTTGTTGAGTGTGCTGTGTAGTGTAGGCGTTTCTTGTTTAGTTGAGGTGTTACCTTTCCTTATTAGTGTTGGGAAGTCCTTGTTATCCCATGCGTTGTGTTTGGGTTGGGGTTGTGATTGTTGTTGTGGTGAATCTTTTTTGTTTCTTTGCTCTGAGGCATATCTGCTTAAACTGTTAACTCTATTTATATATGCAGTGCATATTCTGGCGTTCGCTGGGTGGTCACTGTAAGCGTATTCCCCGGCTCCGTCCGCGCTGGCTCCGGGTGGAGGCGCTCCAACTTCGCCAAGGTCCTCGGGCTCCTGAAAGGATGGAGAATATGCAGGGCCGCGTGGGCGCCAGGCCCTGAGAAGGGCCGAATTTCTATGCGGCTCTGCTATCCGGCTGGTAGCCCTCCGGGTGACCCGTGGTATCCTTGGCGGCACTCGCTGCTGTCCACCTAGCTAGCTCGTGGAAACGGTAGAGGGGCGGAGTGATAACGGAGAGGGAAAGGAAGCTAAAGAACCCACGCGGATGGGCGGCGAAGATGTTTATTCGGCCGGAAACGGCCGGAACCCAAAGCGCCAACGCTCGCGTCCGAACGTAGTTCGTTCGGACTTTCGGCTTTTCCGCAGCCGTTTACAATGTTCACAGAATAACCCGGCCTATACGCGCTCGCCGTGCGCACTCAGATAACGGTCCGAACACGCCAGTTATACGATGGAGGCGCGGTTCAAACGGCGACGTTTGAACCGTACCGGTCGCGGATCGCTTTCGGAGACCGGTGGTATGGCCTCGAACTCGGAAAGTCCAATCAACGTGCAATCCCAACTACGGCGATGACGGCCGTGTCGCTCCTGGCTTTCGTTCGCCTCACAATCTAAGTAACGCAGAACCGGCAACTTTGCGACGACCAGAAGGGTCGCGCCAAGGGCTGACCGCTCAAGTGACCGGTGGTCACTCGCACTAGGGATGCCTCTCAGGAGCGTATACGGCCGACACCGAGACCAACAGATACTTAGGCAGGCAGGTAGACTCGCTGGGCTTACTTGAAAACGCTGGAGTTTGTCGAAATGATTGCTCGGCTCTCGTCGCACTTGAACTCGCTTCAGAAACGCTCGCTCTACTCGACGATCGCTCACAAAGTGACCGGCTTCCGGTCCTACCTCAATTTCGGCCCAGCGTTACGTTGCCGCTTTACCTGTTCGATCTCTCGGTGCCGGCGTGTCGATCGGTATCGATCGCTATCGAGGGCTGACGTATCGATCCCGCGCGCTGGGATCGAACGCCTCGCTACGCTTCGCTAGCCGCCGAACAGTGGGCTCAAATGCTGAAAACGCGGACATTGGAACTAAATGGTACTTTGTCGTAACAAAAACGTATTTATCGGTATTCTTTGGATAATTTATCACATATGCTGTATGATTTTGATGTTGTCCTTTCATTTTGATGCTACAAATGTAATCTCTAATCTATCCTCTACTTTATAAGGGCATATCATCTGATATATAAAATGGATGATTTTTTTCCTCAAAAACTTCACTTTACTTCACATATCAGATATAGGTCAAAATATTCGTCAAACCTTCTAGTTTAATAATCTGAAAACAGTTGGTCCGTTTTTTTGCGATTTTGGAAATGGCAGCACATTTTGTCCACCACTACACTAGTCGGACAATCTATACAGGGTGTCCCAAAAATGTTGGATATCACTATAGCCATCTTGTTGGGAAGGGGGCGGGGATGATGATGCCGTTTTTAAAAATTTGCGTTAGGCCTCCAATTCCGAGTTATTCAACAACAAAGTTAGGTAACGCCCACCGAGCTCTTGGCGAGTTGTCGCAAGCGTGTATGAAGAAAGAGGGAAAGCGAGAGGAAAGTCAAAGTGAGTGTCCGTAGGGCGATGCCGTGCCGTGGCATGCTCGGGTCTTCAAGACGGCACATGGAAGGGTCTGCTCCCCGGTTTGGAAGGAACCGAGCGGTTGAGCACATGCCGGTCCTCCATAGCAATTGTCACAGGCCCACACTCAACATCTTTTCTGTCACCTCCCTATTTCTAGGAGTGAGGCATAAACGGCCAGGATTTGCTAGCGCTCCGAGGGCGTTGCCTAACTTTGTTGTTGAATAACTCGGAATTGGAGGCCTATCGCAAATTTTTAAAAACGGCATCATCATCCCCGCCCCCTTCCCAACAAGATGGCTATAGTGATATCCAACATTTTTGGGACACCCTGTATAGGATATTGCTGATGGAAATAAATGGAACGTTTGCTAAAACGCAACAAAACGCGACAAAACGCAACTTCCGCTTTCGCAGTACCAAAGGACGAGTTCTAAGAAGAATTTCTACACAAGTCATTTCCAGAAATTGTTGTGATATCTTACCAAAATCGCTGATGAATGAGGGAATGTTATAACGGTATATTATTTCATGCATCAAATAGATTTTTTGAAATAGAATTTTTGAAAGGGTAATAACTGAATTAATATAACATTTCGAGCCATCGTCACATCAGTTTTAAATATCATCTCCTTACTTCCACAATGAGTGCTCGAAGAACCATCTAGTTCACGACAATTGGAATACATCTTAATTATTTGTTGTAAACCTTTACTTTTTCCTTCTAGTACACATAATGGTAGTGGCAAAATTATATTTTTCTCAGTACTGACACTCGTTTGATGACAAGTTTTGCAGCACAGTTTGTGAGTCAACTCGTGCTCCAGAATTTCTCTAATACTGTTGTGACTATTTATGACATTAAGTAAAAATTCAGCAGCATCTTGTGGAATGCTTTCAATGAAAGTTCCACCTAAATACTCTCTAATCCCAAGAGAATTAAGGAGTGCCACTCCTTGACTTATGTACACTTGAGCCAAAGCTTTTAGCGCATCATGGTCTTGGAGATTGAGAATTTTTTCACGAATAATCTCGCTATGAAGCATACATTGCATACTTACGTTGGCGTATGCGGACACATTGTCAGAATTGATAAAGCCTTTAATGGAACGCACCGCAAGTACCGTATTATCTGCATGCGATGCATCAATACTAGTTTTTGGTAGTCCGGCCCAATATATGTCAGTAATTTTTCGTTGTTTCTCTATCATATAATTTATATTTCCCAGATCAGGTCTATAAATACTTCTTGATCTGTTATACTCCAATATAGCTAATTTATTAGCTTGTACAGAGTACGGATCGAAATTAATCAGGTGCAAGCCGTCCAATGAAGTTACACGTGATAGTGCAACATACGTCTGACCGCAGCTAAAGACAGTGTTACCTGCGTCGACTATAACTGTTTGCAAACTTAGTCCCTGACACTTGTGAATAGTAATACCATAGCTAAGAGATATTGGAAATTGATGACGAATGACATATGCTTTATCCATTACTTGAAATTTCGAAGTAACTCTTTCTAATGAATATGTCTGACCAGTTGATAAACGAAATTGTATAGTTTGAATATCACCATTAGCTTCCAGAGCTTCTGTAAATCCGACTATTTCTCCAATAGCACCATTCACAAGGCCTAACGTAACATCAATGTTACGTCTCAGCATTATTTTGCCACCAACTTTGACAATCATATTTCTACTTAAGCCAGCTGTCTGAGAATTATCTTCTTCATATTGATCTAAGAGTTTATTCACACGCTTCTTTAAATACTCCGCACAATCCAGAACGTCGCGTGCAATCAGCTTCGCCTCTTCGCCGTTAATTCTTTCGAGCATTGCTGCGTTAAGTACGTCACACAAGTGGCACGTAGGAAGTAAACAAATTCCATCCGATGGTAAATTTTGAATGTAATTGCAAAGTTCACTTAACCTTGCGCCAGTGTCGTTGGATAGGAACATAATTTTCCTCCATTGCAACTTCAAAATATCTGTTTCTGTAACAACACCTAAACGAATTCTTGAAAGAATTTCACGGTAAGTATCATCACCTCTTTGTCGCATATTTATACTGTGACGGGGCAAGCTAGCCTCGCCACAAGGTTACTCCTCACCCCCGCCAGGGAGGCCAGGGGAACGCCCGCGTAGCCACTCTCTCTCTCTCTCTCACTCGCCCGAGCGCACGGGCCTTACCACCGTCGTTGCTCCAAGGCAGGCACAGGCAAATAAGACAGGCATTAATGCGAATTTGGAACGCCGAGAGGCACCTAGGTGAGCGCGACGGACTGAGCCGCCTAGTGGAACGGCTGTCTATTAGGCGAGGAGATAAGTTCGGCTCCGAGGATGGCCCGAGTTGGGAGCCCGTCACTCCTGATGTCGACCGAAAGGACAGCGGTCTCAAGCGGTCGATAGAAGAGGTCGAAGTCGATCCTAACGCGCGGGGTCGATTGCGACACCGCCTAATGGATGGAGCCACGGGAGGATTCGACGGGTAGTGGCGCTGAGGGTGTGAGGCTACGTAGCGAATTAGGGACTCTCGTCACTCAGATTGCGACCGTCCCAGCGACACCGTGTTTCCGAGCGCCTTTAGAAGTTATTGAGTAGTGACGAGAGAGAGAGAGAGAGAGTGCCTAAGGAGAATTCCAGTACACCGGGCGACCGGATTAGAATATCTTGCCAGCTAGCCTGGATAATTAATGCCGGCGAGCACGAGTCTTGAGTAGCGGCAACGGCCGTCTTAAAATCACGGTAAGCCTCCCACCTTCGTGCCCTTCCATTAGATTCTTTGCGTAGAAGTTCCGAGCCCGGTAGTCGGGTTCCTCGCAATTGTTGTAGTTGTTCTTAGAGTCAGAAAAGCCTGTTACTGTCCTGCCTTCCTTGCGGCGACTTCGGAAGTCGCACTGAGTCACGCGGTAGCACCTAAGAATCGCGTTCGCCAAACCGAGTGGTGGCCATCTTGCCACTTGTTGCCGGGATCGCTCGGTCGATTTTCCGCTTCTGCGGCATCGCGGATCCCGCTTTATTCGGCCGTAACAACTCGCGGTTCTTCATAGTTTCGGCCGCTTCTCGGCCGAACTCTTGACCACCCGCTACCGCGGGGATAGATTGTACAGGGGCCTTCGTGGCCTAGGACCGGGAGCGCGATAGTCCAGTTTGCTTTAGAATAATTAGATTGTAGCATCGTCGGCCCGCCCGACATAAATAAACAGGGCGTTTGTTAACCAGAGAAGTCGTGTCTCTTTTGGCTATCTGTGTTGTCCCCGGCCTCCCTTGTTCCCCGCCCCTCTCCCGAACAACTAGCCGGCCGGGCTAATATCCGCGTGGTCCGCCGCCATTGCTCTCCCTCTCAGGTTGACCATCTCCTCCGGGTTGCAAAATATTATAAATATTGGTCTCGGTTTTCGGGGCCTGGCGCCCAGGGAAGCGCCCGGAGGACCTGAGCTGCGGAGGGGAAGCGCGGCGTGGATTTTCTCGTTCCCCTGGTCAGTTTGCACGACCCGCTGATCGGGAAAAACGGTGGTAATACTCAATTCATCGTAAATGAATAGCTCAGTCCACAAATTGTAACTGGACAACGAACCTAAACATTTGGCATTTTTTTCTCTCGAAATTTTAATAAATGCCGGCTCTTCGTGAACAGGTGGTAACTGTAATAAATCACCAAACAGAAGAATATGCTTTCTGCCAAACCATCCATCGTTCGTGTCAACTGTATTGAACATTTCTGCCAGTCTCAGATGTATAAACATTAAAGTAATATTCGATCACGAAAAGGAACAACCGATGGAGGCGGAGTTTGACAACGTAAATCGTAAGTGTCACAAGTTTGTCATTGTTCTATTTGCTTCTGCATTCTGCTATATCTCCCTTTGCTTTTCTGCATCTCCACCTATCATGTACCTATGTTTATGAGCTTGGCAATAACGTAAATTAAAATTTCTGTTTTTCATCTGTCTGTCCACAAGGATCAGTACTATCGGTATAGTATCCACCAGTGTTTTGTCCGCATTTGCTGTATTTCTATCGCTTGGCTTCCACTTCATACGCTCAGTATATGCATTAAATATAAAATTTTCAATCTACATTCACATGCATATACTTTTTGAACATTCTCTCCACCTGTGCCTCAATTTCTTTGTGTCATGTGAGCGTACGCGCCCGAACGTTCGTTGGCTTTCGCACACTTAGTTACAATGTCTTCGTTCTTCTCGCCCAATATTCTCGCATTGCTATTTCGTAGAATGAATTTGATAACCGTTCTAAGAAACAATTGCAAAAGCAGATAAAGTTTAGGTCTAGGAGAAAATGAAATAAAAATGCTAGAATATTGGTTGAACACGAATTCATTGTAACGAAATGCGTAAGAGGCAGCGACGTTCTAGTGCGTTTACTCGCGTAACACAGGGAGAGAGAGAGATGGACTGAATGTTTTAAAAATTAAATGCTTACGAACGCGGATTAAAAATATTGAATTTTATGTATATGATGTACGTACAAGGTGGAAGCCATGCAAGAGGCATAGAGTTAGATATTAACAAAACTATTGATATATTGATAAATATTTTCAGAAATGTGGGAAGAAATCAAAAGATTGCGGCAGCTAGTTGCCCAGCCGCCGCCACCACCCCCGCCAACCAGGGCCGAAGTTCAGCCCGCGCCCGAGCCTCACCCCGAGGCCAGGCAGCATGCTGAACTGCAGCCGCCGCCCCAGCTGGAGCTGAAAGTTCAACAACAGCCGCAGCCGCAGCTCCACCTCCAGGCCGTACGGGGCTATAACAGAAGTAAGTATATTTGCACGAATTAAGGGGATATTCTGGTCTAGATTACAAAATTATTAACAGTTGTTGGGATTTAATTACTAAATTAGGACATCATTGGTGCGCAATCTTTTTTCTACATTTGTATGCATCTTTCAACGACTGAAAAAGATTCTCCATAAAAGGCACGAATAAGCAATAGAAAAGAAAATAGTCGTATAGAAGACATGATTCCGGATCCATGGAATGTTTTCCGTTTTCCCACCATTACAATTTCCGAAGATGTAATTCTCACAAGAACTAGGTTTATTTCAAAATTCGTTTCCCTTATATTTATTTTTTATATTTATTTGAAAATAGAGGAAAAGTCAATAATCAGTGTCATGTCAATGTCAATTTTTCTTATTGTCTTAATTTCGCCGAGAATCACATCTTCAGAGAATGTAATTTTCTCAGACGAACCATAGATCCGCAATCATGTCAACCATGTGATCGCTCTCTTTTCCTTTACTTATTTGTGCCTTCTTTCGAAAATGTTTACAATCTTCAAAAATGTCTACTTGTCGTTGAAAGATGCATATAAATATTAGTCAAATATAATGTGACGAAGTGTCCTCCCCCAACCCAAACATAAGACCGGAAGGCTAACTCGAAACCGCTAATTAGGGAAAACAACATAGCCTCCAGGCCAGGTCGTCCGTTAATCACTAGCGAAAGTTGATGTTCCGCTTCTAATACTCTTCGAATTCGCTTGAGCCATCTAGACACCGTTGAGCAGGGGCGTAGCAATTTCTCCAGCCCGCTGACAACCATCTTTAGTTCCGTCACCAGCAGCCACGAGATTCCGGCTCGACGTGGAGACTCCACTGCGGATGATAGCAGCCTGCGAAGGACTTCCAGGGCGGTGTGGGCCACACCGCAGGATTTCTGGGCGGTCAGGAAGGCACATCCAGGAGGAAGGATTCATCGGCAGCGGCCGCTAGGATCTTCCTACAGCGCAGGGGTACGGCCCTGTGCGGAGGCTCCCCGAACCTTGGCGTCCGGACTGCGTTAGGTGGCATGATCGGCCAAAGTCAGGGGCAGGGGGGAATCATAGGCTCAAGTCTATTAAAGTCCCGCGCGAGTAAGGAGCGAAGATTCGTTGCGTGGGAAGTTAATTAAGTGGTTCTAGTTTAAAGTGTGTGTACCGTCACCACGAGCCAAATTAATCAGCATTAGGTAAGAGCCGAATCTTCGGACTTCTTTATATCGTATTTTCACGTATTGGCCAGTCAGGGGATTGTCCTGGCTGTGTCTTGTACACGTGCCGTATTCGTGCTTTTCCGTAGTTTTGACCGTGCAAGTTCCACGTAACCATTATCGACCTTCCTGGAGGACTCCCGCGTCCTCGCAGCGAATCATTAATTCCGTCCATTAGATCGTAGCTCGCCTCTCGAGACTTTATATTTGTCGTAGCTCGCCGATTTGTTTCCCGTTCGTCTCGTCGTCCCGAGACGTTTCTATTCCTTTGGATCAGGCCGTCATTAGAAATAGTTATACCATTTGTAGTTTGCTCCTCACGGACGCCTAGTAACGCCCGTGAGTGAAGTCCGTCACTCCAATACTCTCTGTCACGTTTCCATCTAAGAAGAGCTAATAAAGTCTCGAATTAATAGCACATCTGTCTTGGTTGCGTCTCCTGCCGAATCCACTGTGCTCTCTGTCCTCCAACTCTGAGCTGCCGCGTAGAGAAACCCGACTGCAAGTCTCCGGAAACGTAGTGCGGCGAAACGCCAGTTTGTTACGTTATCGTGGTACCGCGGGGTACCTGGCGCCCAGATTCTAGATTCCGGAATTGTAGTCGAGAGTAAGGGCTTAATTTTGCGTCCCGTCTGGACTCGCGTCTTTGTGATAGTAAAATATATCGTCCTCGAATTTTCCTGGGCCTCTAGCTGCGGGTAGCTGTATTCCCGAGCAGTCCCAGGAAGAATTCTTTCCTCACAATAACAACAAATAAAAACATTCTTTCAATGTTTCATTAATTTAATTTTAAATGTTCTATTACAGAACGCTTCAAGGCTGGGGAAAGTCGAGGCCAGCGGCCGCCGCCAGAAGAGGAAGAGGAGGACGAGGAGGACGAGGAGGACGTGGCGGTGGCCAGACCATTAATATATTCCATTACTAATAACAATAGCAATAAGGATTATTTTTATATTTTTATTTTATTATATTTTAATTATATTATTTTTTTACGCAGTATATTTTATTATATTTTAATATTACATCTTTATAATATATTATTATTTTTCAAATATCCTTCGCGTTCTTATTACCCACCTATATTCATATTATTAATTACTTCGATTGTTTTAGATCTTTAATTGTAGCGTTTTTTGAGCGACGAACTTGACATTCAGGGTACAGTAAAATAAAATTACAGTGCATATGAAGTTAATATAATTATAATAATGTAACCAATGATCCATAAAAAATAAACTATAGCCTCATACGTACTGCAGTTTTGGTGCATCTTGACTGCCAAGTGCCTGACTAATTGAGCGCAAAGCTAAAGTGCTAAATAGAATTGTCTAAGAAAATTCTGATTTTTTACCAATAGCCAATATATTCCTATGTGATGTACGATTGGTAATTATTGCTTACTTGCTCTCCTACACTAATAATAATAATAATATTGAAATCAATTCCATAGTAGAAAACACATATAAATTATGAATATGAAATTTACTAAGTAAATGCTCGTTCATCAGAAGCAGAAGTTCTTACCTCATTCATTCTAATTTTAAAGTATAAGACAAACCGCAAAACAACATCTGAGCAGAAGATCTATCCAAAATATTCTGACTAATAGCTACTTCGATGTTTCATAATAAGGTATACGTAAGATAAACAAGTTGTTTCCTTACTCGGTTCAATGTCAAAGCATGGGAATTGTCCAGTACTGTGAGGGAATTCTTCCTGGGGCTGCTCGGGAATAAAGCTACCCGCAGCTAGTGGCCCAGGAAAATTCGAGAACGGATATTTTTCTATCAAAAGACGTGAGTTCAGACGGGACGCAAAATTAAGCCCTTACTCTCGACGACAATTCCGGAAATCTAAAATCTGGGCGCCAGGTACCCCGCGGTACTACGATAACGGAACGAACTGGCGTTTAGCCGCACTACGCTTCCGGAGACTTGCAGTCGGGTTTCTCTATGCGGCAGCTCAGAGTTGGCGTATAGAGAGCACAGTGGATTCGGCAGGAGACGCAACCAAGACAGATTTGCTATTAATTCGAGACTTTATTAGCTCCTCTTAGATGGAAACGTGACAGAGAGTAGTGGAGTGACGGACTTCACTCACGGGCGTTACTAGGCGTCCGTGAGGAGCAAACTACAAATTGTACAACTATTGCCAATGACGGCCTGACCCAAAGGAATAGAAACGTCTCGGGACGACGAGACGAGCGGGAAACAAATCGGCGAGCTATGACAAATATAAAGTCTCGAGAGGCGAGCTATGATCTACTGGACGGAATTAATGATTCGCTGCGAGGACGCGGGAGTCCTCCAGGAAGGTCGACGATAGCTACGTGGAACTTGCACGGTCAAAACTACGGAAAAGCACGAATAAGGCACGTGTACAAGACTCAGCCAGGACAATCCCCTGACTGGCCAATACGTGAAATACGATATAATGAAGTCCGAAGATTCGGCTCTTACCTAATGCTGTTTAATATTGCTCGTGGTGACGGGACACACACACTTTAACTCAACTCGGTTATTGAATTTCCACGCAACGAATGTCCGCTCCTTACTCGCGCGGGACTTTAATAGACTTGAGCCTTTGATTCCCCCCTGCCCCTGACTTTGGCCGATCATGCCACCTAACGCGGTCCGGACGCCAAGGTTCGGGGAGCCTCCGCACAGGGCCGTACCCTTGCGCTGTAGGAAGATCCTAGCGGCCGCTGCCGATGGATCCTTCCTCCTGGATGTGCCTTCCCAACCGCCCAGAAATCCTGCGGTGTGGCCCACACCGCCCTGGAAGTCCTTCGCAGGCTGCTATCATCCGCAGTGGAGTCTCCACGTCGAGCCGGAATCTCGTGGCTGCTGGTGACGGAACTAAAGATGGTTGTCAGCGGGCTGGAGAAATTGCTACGCCCCTGCTCAACGGTGTCTAGATGGCTCAAGCGAATTCGAAGAGTATTAGAAGCGGAACATCAACTTTCGCTAGTGATTAACGGACGACCTGGCCTGGAGGCTATGTTGTTTTCCCTAATTAGCGGTTTCGAGTTAGCCTTCCGGTCTTATGTTTGGGTTGGGGGAGGACACTTCGTCACAGTACGTAATACAAGAATCGCTTAAACTAAAGATTTGCAATTTCATGACTAAATTCTGGCTGTCAATAGATAGCATGCCCTTGAAATCCACCTAATCAGACTTAACGCTTTAAAAGATATATCAGATAGACAAGCTGTTTCCTCACTCGATTCATTCAGTGCATAGTACAACAATCATTTAAACATTCTAGCTTTTTAGCTGAAGCGCTCCTTAAGTAACAAACTTTACCATCAAGATTGTGATTAACCAATATCACTTGGTTAATATGATAACCGTAAAGCGTTATATTAAACACTGACTCAGATTAGCGAAAGAAAGATTACCAACAGGTAGAATGGATTGAAATTATAAATATTCGATAAGCCATAGGCTCTCTCATTCAGAGTATAGTTTTTCTTTTATGTATTCTGAGACTTTCAAGTGCCTAGCTAATGGAGAGCAAACCTAAAGTGCTGAAATACATTTAATAAGCAAGTACTGATTACTAATCATATGCTAGACACTTGACAATTTTAACTATTGATAATAATCACTCGATTACCAAATACGGTACGGTGAATTATGCACATATAACACTTTTGACATTTCATAATAATTTTCGAGAGTCACAAAATAATAAGGGCATGGACAGTACGCTCTTTTATTAACTAAGTAAAGCATTGAATCTGAAATACAACAATAATAAATGCAATCGGACTGTATCAGATAACCTGCTATATTTGACATAACCAGTTTAACCAATGCGTCGGTAACGTAAATAAACACGATACAGCCATATTATCCCCGCAGCACGCAGCCCGCAGCGTTTCGGTGTGCTGCCATCTGCCATGAAAAAAGTGAAAGCCACATTTTTAGGAATATCGTGTGAAACTGACTCTTAAAATCGCTGTGCCTTACTTCGAGTAAAAATAACAGGAGAAATTCATATCTCTTGAATGGCTGAACCGATTTGCATGATTCTTGGCTCATTGGATTCAGAAAAATCGGAAAAAAATACAAAATTAAGAAATAAATCCTCCGACCCATAACTTTCCCATAAATGGAAGTGAAAGTTTTCTAGCAGACGATAACCGCTACACTTCGGGATAATATACTCGGTAGTCGCGCGCCGTCCTATATATACAACTACTTGGCGCGAGACTCTACCGAGTCTGCTGATTTTACGAAGATCGAAATAAAATGTAGAAAAATTATTATCGGAATAAAAGAACATCAATATAACAGACCAATAATTAACGAACAATAGAAAAATAATTAGCATTGAAATAAAAATACGTGAAATAAATAAACAAAATGGATCAATATCTAAATGAGATTCCAATTGAGATACTTAGGGGAGAAATCGCGCGTAGAACATCATTAAGCAGCAGAAACGCATTTCGTAGAATTCGAAATGATTCACCAGGCACACTAACGGGTAGTGATAGGGAAAACCCATTCCTCATTAATACAGAACTAAGAACGGACGAGTGAAGGGAAACACAAATCCCAACATCGCGACCAACAGAACCGCCGCGACCACCATTACCGTCCCAAGAAAACTTGGAAGAGGTTTTACCTGGGCCTTCTAGATTAACGGAATTGCCAACGATCCGCCCAAGAAGGAGTAGAGTATCGAGGGAATCACCACCAATAGTGAGCCTCCCCAGAATAGCGGAAAACGAAACCCACTCATCGCCAACGTATTTCAGACTACCGAGAGCACCGAGCCACATACATGATAACACCATTGACTACACATTTAGAATCATTAAAAGATCCAGAATAAAATTCGCGGGAACCAGAGGCGTGGATGTAAACAATTTCATTTTAAATCTTCGTCGGATTAGGATGCAATACAATCTACCGGATCATGCAGTATTAATATGTATGCCAAAGTTCCTAAAGGGAAACGCGGCCGAATGGTTTGCAACTAATCGGGAAAATTGGGAAACAATGGAAGAATTTGAGGACGCATTACTGGCGTACTTCGAAAACCCAGAAGACGAATTTATCTTGCAAAAAGCAGCAGTCTATCGGCATCAGGAGGAGAATGAAGATGTAAGAGAATATACACTATAGTGAGGCCGGTAAGAGAATAAACTCGAGATTTCCTTCACCCAAGCGCAGTCAGTGCCACTTCCCTTGACACTTGGGTGCGTCGCGGTCCTAGGACCTATGCATCTACAGCCTCGCTATTGGTTGTCTGGCTCAATAGGGTCAGCCTAACTTAGATAAAGAGAACCTGCGTCTGTCTCTGTTTGATACATTGGGCGACCCGCAAGCCAGGCTTGACAGCCATTTTTCTTAACACGGATCAGTTCTTTTACATTGAATCGCTTATTTGGACGAAAATCAGATACTATTTTCATCACACGAGATTACTGTGATTCTACTTTATGATTTCTCATTGATCAGGATTAATTGATATAATTATTATAAGGGTTGTTGTTTCAAGTAAACTTGTAATTTGCAAATAAAGTAATGTTGGGGTAGATTGACCACTCGAAGATTGACTTAAAAATATTACGTGGAGTTTCCTCTATCTGCCGACTACTGTTTCGTCCAGGGTGGCAAAGCGATTTCAAGTATTGAATAAAAACAATTAACCGGGGAGCGTCACTGCTCGCGCGATACCTGCTTACCTATCCAATGCGGACTTTGTAAGGGATTACCTACGCTGATGATTGACTCTGGGCAAGCCGAAGAAAAGTCATAATCCCTGGCCTCTAAGGTAACCATAAAATACACTTCTCACAAAAATTAAAGCATCACTTTTTTTGACCGAATTATCACCGATTTTTGGAGCGGCAAAACTCGGCTCGATAAAATCGTACAGTAGTTTTTTAATACTCATTTTACAGCTTGAACTTTCCTCTTTCAGAGCCTATATCGCATTTTTGCTTACAGTAATTTGTCTGTTATTAAACAAATGAAAACTCGACCTATCTTTTTTCTGTTCGAATTCCGTAATTCCAATGCTCGCGACACACTTCTTAATAACAGTCCGATAAAGAATTTTTTTAAAAATTGTACCCGACTTTCCAATAGCTCATTTTGAAGAGGGAGCTTTCCTTTACAAGATAACATTAATGTGAATTAACCAAAAAAAATTTACAACTCCGTGAACTCGCTTGAACTTGCGTAATTCGAACAGAAAAAAGATAGCTCGAGTTTTCATTTGTTTAATAACAGACAAGTTATTGTAAGCAAAAATGCGATATAGGCTCTGAAAGAGGAAGCTTCAAGCTGTAAAATGAGTATTGAAAAACTACTGTACGATTTTATCGAGCCGAGTTATGCCGCTTCAAAAATCGGTGATATTTCGGTCAAAAAAGTGATGCATTAATTTTTGTGAGAAATGTAATAAATGAGTCTTGCCCAGAGTCAATCATCATCGTAGATAGGTAATCCCTTATAAAGTCCGCATTGAAGAGGTAAGGAGGTATCGCGCGAGCAGTGACGTATAATGAGAATTAGAATCACTCTCTGTATCAAGAAAGTGAGTAGAGGCGGGAGCCCGTCGTCTCAGTTGAAATCTCAAACACAGACGCAGAGCGTGGCTACAAGGCGCGCAGCGTGTGTGGGTAGAAAGCGCGTGAGGGGAAGCCAGGCTAGAAAACTCCTAAAGCGTAACTGGAGAGGGTAAAATTTCGGCTCGGTCCGCCTGGTTACCCTCCCTCACCGTGTTCATTCTCGCAGCGGCCTCACTATAGCAATGCAGAGAATCTTTAAACGCTTCAATCCACCGATACCGGAAAGGAAACAAATTAGAAACATATTCCATAACATGGAGCTCGAATTCGCCAAGGAATCCAACTAGCGAACGTACACAGTATCCTAGATTTAGTAAGAGCAGCCGTGCAAGCGGAAACAAACAGCATCCAAATACCAAAAACACCATCAAAGTACCAATTACCTTACACTGCATACGGAGCAAATAAACAATACGCCAACAGAACAACCAAACCAAGGGGAGCGACAGGCTCAACCATGGCAGCCATAGCGAACACTCCATTCTCGGTAACGAAACAACAAAAATCAGAAACAGAATCTTCAGATTCCACAACAAATACTGACTCCTCTACGAGTTCATCGAGAACACCACAGGAAGTAACAGAAAGAAAACAAGAAGTTTGTTGGAATTGTCGCAAGCCAGGACACCGGGCAAGGACGTGTAAAGCACCTAAAACCATATATTGCTACCGATGTGGAGAACCCGAAGTCACTGTAAGGAAATGTAAGAACTGCAAAAGCAAACCGGGAAACACGAGGAGGAGCCGATAATGAGGACAAACTCGACTCCCGCAACAACACCTATGGTCCACCAATATGGAAATATCACATCAATTTCGGAAAATTCCCAGGGAGCTACACTATTAAGATTAGAAGTCAAACTAGCGGAAAAACAACAAGTATTAGCCCTCATTGATTCAGGCGCATCCTACAGTTTCATTAGCGAATCCGTAATAAAGAAAATAGGCTCGAATGCAAAAATTAAGAAACTACAATTACCTCCCATATTCATACTAGCGTCAGGACAAGTCTATCCAGCCAAGGCCACAGCAGAAGTAAAATTAACTATCGCAAAGAAATCAAATATAGCTCGATTATTCATACTTGACACATTAGCAGCACCTATTATCATCGGGGTAGATTTAATCGCAAAATTCAGATTAATGGTAAACTATCGGGACAAATTATGGCACTTTCTCGAAACACCTAAAGAACAACATCCATTTGAGATCACGGATGAAACAAATAAAATCTTTACCATTTGCGGACTCGAAACGTGAACAGCCGAACAAAAGAATCAACTATCGGGTTTCATGAAAACAATCGTAGCCCCACTAGCAAAGGCAAATGTTCGGACCCGCAGCCCCACTCCGAGTTTACCCTTCGAATCGCGGACATTATTTTGTTCCTTTGACTCGCCTTGATTAGGCATCTGTTCAGGCTAAGCGTTATGTCGCTTTTGTCTCTTGAGAAATTGTAATTATTTCCCAGAACAGTTTGTAAGTTCTCCGCCTTCTCTTCTTAAGCTTAGGCTTCCATTCTTTCACCACGTTTTTCGACCTCTTCGACCTTCTCGTTTTATTACTTTCAGCTGCGCATTTCTCCTTATTTGTATTTCCGCTTACTTTCCTAATCATAAACTGTTAGGCGGCCCATCTGGCATGCAGATTTTGCATTCGTAGCTCTCTAGCGTACCTGCACTGCCACCCTGTTACACGTCTCGTCTCAGCTCGGCGAACCGGGTTGAAGACTCGTGCAACGCAAGATCGTTATGCTTCCCTTGTCGGGTCGCACACGTCAAGGTAAAGGGATCGGTCACTTAGGAGTTGGAACTCAATTCGGATACTGGTGATCCAGGAGGATTTATTGAAGTACAGAAATGGTCACTTACAAGGTATACTAGCCGCTCTGGGCCTAGTATCGTGGTGACGGCAGAGAGTTAGTCTCGGCGTGGTCCCGGACAGTGGTACGACTGTCAGGGTGGCTTACAATTTGGGGAGACGCGGCGGAGTGCCCTCGGGCATATGACTCCTCGTTGTACTCCCTGATCGATTCATGATCGGTGTTTTTATACCGTTCTTCCAAGGAGGTGCTTACGGTGCATTACCGGTATTGCATGCTAGAGTTTCGGCAATTTGCTCTGAGCTCTTGGTTATCAAGTCATCAGTATTTGGAAATGAGGCAACAGTCTAGTCAGCACTCGGAGCAATGCTCGGAGTTAGTTGGGTCATGTGTCGGGTTACAACACCCCCTTTGGGTGACTTCCACCTACCTGGCTCCGCTAGCCCAGGTAGTTTCTCCGCTGCGAGCACCGAGTCTCGCCTGGTGCGGAAAAACCCGGCTTCCTCCTTCCGGGGTTGCCAAATTTTCTCAGTCGTTTCTTCCGCCACCACTTCCGTCTTGCACCCCTTCTTGGTCTCAAGTCGACTCCCTCCATCTTTGACCACCAGGAGGGGATGCTCAAAAAGTTATATATTCTCTTGTATTAGAGCTGTCAAGTTAGAGCTATCAGGAATTCTTGATAGAGCAACACTATTTTGCGCCTCTCACATTATTCAACGAAGGTCTCCCAGCTGAATGCTGTGGACTCGAGTTAGAAGAACTTAAGAGTTACTACTATTTGTGCTCGTACAGTTCAAACATCGTTACATTAATTAAACTACGTATCCGTTTCTATTGTATACACAGTGTTTAGATATTTTTAAATATATCATTTTAAACGCTGCCATCACTGGAGACTGCTTCGATGCCTTACAACCCTTTACATTAAGCATCTCACTTCAACATTTGGTCCTTCGAGCCGGATACGCTAGTGTGTTACAAGTGAATATTTGAACGTGTTCGCGAGCGAACGTGAGATTCTGGTAACGGGAGGGAGTGAGCTCACTAGGAAGGCGTGTGGTGTAAATTAAACTTATTTATTCACTAAATATAATACACTTATGAGCTGATTAATACTGAAATGTATGAGAGACGCCGAAAGAACAAAAACTGATAAGGCTGGATAGAAAATTCGAGATGAGCCGTGAACCGAACCAAAAATAAGCACGAGAACCGTTCCGATCGAAAATCAATCCAAGAGAGCCTGCCGGAAGAGAAGCAACCGGCAAGCCAGCGCTGAGGGCGCTTGAGACATGTACAGCCCCGAGGGGTGCTGCCGCCGACCGACAGCGGGGTGAGATTGAGTTATCGATGCTAGCTAGCGCTAGATCTCTGCAGCGCTCGAGTGCTCCTGTGGATTGGCCGCTGTCCGTTCCGGTCGAGCGCTCCTAGAGGCGCGACGACCGAACATTCCGCCCGCCATCGGCAGCAGTGCTGTCGATAGATGTTCCTTGAGTGTTGACCGGGAGAATCGCCAGTTTTGAGACAGGTCTTCTTAAGGATGAGGTTGCTGTCCTGATGGTCACCACCCTGGTGTGGCCATCGCTCCCTGGATGGAGCTCCGTAATGCGGGCAAGCGGCCACTTGGTAGGGGGCAGCCGCTCGTCCGTGAGAAGAACCATGGTTCCGACTTTGAATTCAAGAGAGGGGTGATGCCATTTGGAGACAGATTGAAGCCGTTGCAGATAACCGGATGACCATCTCGTCCAGAAGAATTGTACTCTCTGTTGAATGAGTTGCCAACGAGAGAGCCTTGAGAGTTTGATATCCGAGAGTGAAGGTTCTGGAACTGAGTTGAGAGGACCACCGATGAGAAAGTGCCCAGGTGTAAGGGCAGAGAGATCCTCCGGATCTTCTGAGAGTGGTTCCAACGGACGTGAGTTGAGAACCGCCTCGATCTGAATCAGAAGAGTTGTAAATTCTTCGAACGTCAGGACGGTGTCTCCAACTGTTCTCCGTAGATGGTATTTGACCGATTTGACCGCTGCCTCCCACTTTCCACCCATGTGTGGAGCAGCGGGGGGATTGAATATCCACTGAGTTCCGTCATTGACCAATAGTTGACCGAGATGAGCCGATTCTTGAGTGCATCCTTTAAAGAGTTTTTTGAGTTCGGCATCTGCCCCTTGAAAGTTTGTACCGCAGTCGCTGTACAATTTGCGACAGATGCCTCTTCTTCCGGTGAGTCTCCGATAAGCAGCGAGAAATCCGTCCGTCGAGTAGTCTGTCACCACTTCGAGGTGTAGGGCCGATGTAGAGAAGCATACGAATATGCAGATCCATCCCTTTTGAGTTTTGGCTCCGCGTCCGCGCCAAGTTTTGAGAGCAATTGGACCTGCATAATCGACTCCCGTAATGAGAAAGGGTCGAGCCGGTGTGACGCGATCGAGAGGCAATTGTCCCATCAATTGCTGCGCCCGCACGCCCCGTTGACGAGCACAGTTGACACAGCGCAAGATGAATGCTCGTACCGGTGCCCGACCTCCGATTATCCAGTAGCGTTGCCGGAGGTAGGCCAATGTGGCTTGAGTTCCGCCGTGAAGGGTGAGAAGATGAGCGTCCGAGATGAGTAATCGCGTGAGGGGTGAGTCTCGACGGAGGATGGCGGCGTGCTTGATCTCAGGTTGTAAGGCTGAGTGCCTGAGTCGCCCTCCTACCCTCAGCACTCCATGGTGATCCACAAACGCCGTAAGACGGGCGAGTGGATGAGATTTTGGCAAGAATTGCCCAGCTGAGATAATCTTGAGCTCCGATGCGAAGTATTCCCCTTGAATAGCTTTCACCCAGTATTTTCTTGAGTCTTCCAGGTCTGCCGGAGTGAGATGAGCGCCCGAACCGCTGAGTGTTTTTTTCTTTAAGACCGACACGAATTTGGAACAAAGCGACGTGATTCTCAACAACCGAGTGAGAGATGAGTACCGGTGAATTAAGTCCCATAGACGAGAATGAGATGTTGTTGTTGCCGCGAAAGTCAGACCTGGTCGCTCTTCAAGCGACGCCGATGAGTCCGAAACCGAGAGAAGAGAAGGCCAATGGATTGAGGATTTGGCTAACCAGGATGGACCGTTCCACCAGAGATGATGTCGCGCGAGCTGAATGAGTGTTAGCCCCCTTGATGCACAATCCGCAGGATTGTCTTTACCGGGAATGAATTTCCATTGCCCGTGAGGAAGGAGCTCTTGAATAGATGAGACCCGATTCCGTACATAGTCCTTCCATCGCGATGGATGACTCTTAATCCATGTGAGTGTAACCGATGAGTCCGTCCAAAGATACACTGGTGCATGAGATAATTCCAAAGTGTTTTGAGTGTATCGAACAAGCTTGGAGAGAAGTAGAGCTGCCGTCAACTCAAGCCGTGGTATCGTGAGCCGCTTGAGAGGTGCCACCTTTGTTTTGGCACACACAAGCATAGTCTTGACACCCGTCCGTTGACCCGTAACCCGAACGTAAACAACAGCTGACATGGCTAGTTGCGACGCGTCCGAAAAACCGTGTAATTCCACCGATGATGAGGGAGTGAGAGCGAGCCATCGAGGCACTGAGATGAGATTGAGATCTTGAAGTTCCGTCCGAAGTGAGATCCATGAGGCAGCAACCGATGGTGAGAGAGGATCGTCCCAAGTGAGATGCTCAAGCCACAGTTTTTGCAGCAACACCTTTGCTCTCACGTTGAAGGGAGAGAGAAAACCCAAGGGATCATAGAGTTGAGCAATTTCCGAGAGAATTGTCCTCTTCGTTATTGTCGCGTCAGTGGCGTATGGTCGTGCGGTGAACTTGAAGTGATCCGAGTCAGGCACCCATGAAAGTCCCAAAACCTTTGTTTCACAATCCTCGAATGAGTGAGATTCATTCCGTGTGCCGGTCACGTTGATGAGATTGAGTAGATCCCGATGATTGCTTTGCCATTTCGCCAAAGGGAAGCCGCCCGCCGTGCAGATACCAATGAGTTGTTGAGCTTGTTGGACGAGTTCTTTCAGTGAATTAGCTCCGCCAAAGATGTCATCAACGTATCGTCCCTTTGTAAGAGGGGCGACGGCTT
This sequence comes from Ectemnius continuus, assembly GCA_910591665.1. Classification (NCBI taxonomy): domain Eukaryota; kingdom Metazoa; phylum Arthropoda; class Insecta; order Hymenoptera; family Crabronidae; genus Ectemnius; species Ectemnius continuus. Next base: position 17,387,976 of record OU342858.1, on the reverse strand, counting down.
TGGGAAACTGACGTCCCTCGTCCTCCACTAATTGGAGAAGTACCCGCACGGCTAGGAAGGGCGCTGGTCGCGTGCCGTAGGTCACCGTTGTGAGTTGATACGGAACCTCGTTTCCGTATCTGTCCGTCCAAAGAATCCGTTGTAGATCCCAGTCATCACGGTGTATTTGAATTTGCCGAAACATCTTCGTAATGTCCGTAGCGAAGATGAATTGATGCCGCCGTACCCAAAGGAGAATGTCCGAGATATCCTGTTGGATTTTCGCACCCGTATGTAGGATGTCGTTTAGAGAGAGACCGGAGCTTGAACAGCTGGAACCGTTAAATACGACTCTAAGCCTTGTTGTAGTGCTGTCCTCTTTCAGGACTCCGTGGTGAGGGAGATAGTAGACCGTTGACTGAGAAGTGTTGTTGTCAGGTGCCGTCACCATATGAGAGAGATTCTCATATTCCCGTAAAAATGATGAGTAGAGTTCTTCGTACCGATGATCTTTGGCTAGTCGCCGTCGTAATCGATGAAGACACCGAGATGCTGTGACGTATGAGTCGCCAAGCCGTCGTTTGTCCAACTTTAACGGAAGTCTCACGATATATCTTCCGGAGGTGTCACGAGAATGAGTAGCCAGAAAATGATTCTCGCATTCTTGCTCTTCCGGATTGAGAATGATCTTTGAAGAAGTAGGGGCTTCTTCCTGCACCCAAAACTTGGCGAGTAGGTCTCGAAGCTCGCCAAGATCATGATTAACCGACGTATGATGAGCGAATCCAGTTGAGCAAAGAGAATAAGAAACTGGACCGAGAACGACCCAGCCAAAGATCGAGTTCTGGGCAATCGGAGATGTAGAGTTGCCCTTCTTGACTTCCGGTTGAACGAGTAATCCGTAGGAGTCCGCACAGATGATGAAATCCACTGAGCGTGGAGTGAGAAAATCCGGATCGGCGAGTTGTAAATTATCGAGATGATTCCATCGTTGAGATGTCGTCGTGAAGGACGGAAGTATTGGCATCAATCGAGGTAGAATGTGAGCGTGAACGTCCAATGTATCCGGAGAATGAATTGAGCGGAGCTTACAGTGGACAGAGCCACGAGTCTGTCCAGAATGAGTTCCGCCGATTCCGATGATTTGAATTGAGGAGCCGTGCCGTCTGAGCTTGAGTTGCTGAACGAGTTTCTCGGAAACGAACGAAAGTTCGGATCCTGGATCGATCAGCATCCGCACTCGATGAGAAGCGCCGTGGTGAGAGTGTCCGTCGGAGAGGAGAATCGCCTGGCTAGTGGCGAGCAGTACCGAGGGCCGTGAGAAGTCCGTGGGTGAATCCCTGTCCTGAGTGTCGGCTAGCCGTTCCGCGCTGAGCTGTCCCGAGCGAGCAGTGGTGAGACGCCCCGATGAGGATGGCCCCGAGGCCGTTGGGCGTTTTCAGACATGATCACGCCGAGTGAGTGAAAGACCGAGACTCACGAATGAGGGATACCGATGGTGAGAGTTCCGCCGAAGCCGATGAGAGCCGAGAGTTTTCGAGACTCTTGTCTCAGAGAGTCACCGACACTGAAGGGCACCGAAGACCGTTACACAACGCACAAGCAAAATGGCCGTGGTGCCGCACCGCACGTGGCACGCGTCTCACTATGAGAGGAGTCCGATGAGTCCTGAGAGCGCACCGATCACTCAATTATCCACTAATTGTCACTGACTGGCACAGCACTCCCGTAGTTTGAGCCCAAAGCCCTCACCAGATCCGGCTCGAAGGACCAAAAATGTTCGCGAGCGAACGTGAGATTCTGGTAACGGGAGGGAGTGAGCTCACTAGGAAGGCGTGTGGTGTAAATTAAACTTATTTATTCACTAAATATAATACACTTATGAGCTGATTAATACTGAAATGTATGAGAGACGCCGAAAGAACAAAAACTGATAAGGCTGGATAGAAAATTCGAGATGAGCCGTGAACCGAACCAAAAATAAGCACGAGAACCGTTCCGATCGAAAATCAATCCAAGAGAGCCTGCCGGAAGAGAAGCAACCGGCAAGCCAGCGCTGAGGGCGCTTGAGACATGTACAGCCCCGAGGGGTGCTGCCGCCGACCGACAGCGGGGTGAGATTGAGTTATCGATGCTAGCTAGCGCTAGATCTCTGCAGCGCTCGAGTGCTCCTGTGGATTGGCCGCTGTCCGTTCCGGTCGAGCGCTCCTAGAGGCGCGACGACCGAACAGAACGCTTTTGTGCTATCGTGCTTCAAAACTACAAGTGTGTGTAGAAACAAGTGTCTACATCTTGCAAGGAGCATATTCTGTCCTGCCATTTGGACAGCTGACTAGCCGGAGCCCGCTGCAATTGTCCGAGATCTAAGTTGCGCAGATTCCTCGTGGGAGAGGACGCATTTCCACCCACATTTGAAGAACCTGCTGCTGCTCAGTTGGACCGACGGGCCCGCCGGACGACTGCTGTTTCAACGGAACCGTGAGTCGAGATTTTCTCAGGATTTTATTTTGTGTTAGCACAGTATAGGGCATAATGGAAGCCGCTATGAAGGCTCTCATTGGCGAGCGTGCGCAGGTGAAGGCCGCGCTAACGCGTTTTCACAAATTCATCGATGGAATAACCGATTCCACGGCCATCGAGGCCATCGAAAGTAGATTGTCTAGGGACGCCAATCTATTAGATAAGTTTGACGCCGTTCAGGACAAAATTGAATATCTTGCTGATCCGAACGATGCGGACGAAGCAATTAAGAATGACGAGGAACGGGTCAGATTTGAGAATATTTTTCATGCTTCCATTGGAAGGGTGAAGCGTATTATCAAGGCTAGCCAGCCGGAAGTAAATATTGAAAATAATCCATCGCCGTCTAGTAGGGACTCGCCAAGAACACCTGCGATAACAGAAGCCGCGCCTGCTCCTAGATTGCCGACGTTGTCTCTACCTACCTTTTCCGGTGATCGCGATCAATGGGTTCGATTTCGCGAATCTTTTGAATCAATGATTCACCACAATGACGCTTTAACCAATATCCAAAAGTTCCACTATTTAAATGCGTCTGTCTCCGGTGTGGCCGCTCGCGCGATTCGCTCGCTCGGGGTCTCAGACGCGAATTATGCCTCGGCATGGCAAGCTTTAAAGAAGCGATACGAGGATCGCAATTCTCTCCTCGACCATCATATGAAGGCGTTATTCGAGTTGCCCATGCTGACCAAGGCTTCACATGTCGCTCTGCGACAACTATTGGACGATGCGACAAACCATTTGTCGGCCCTAAAGGCACTAAGGGAGCCCACCCATTCGTGGGACCTATTCTTGCTCCGTTTAATTTCCTCCAAATTCGACCAGCACGCTAGAATCGAATGGAAACGGCAATCGCAAACCATTAGTACAAGGAGAAAATTTGACGATCTCGTCAATTTCTTAGAACAACATTGTAGGCTACTTGAGGATTCGGCTCACGATTTCCGACATCAGCAGCCTAAGCTACATTCGAGCAATTTCAATAACCCGCAACCCAGGCGTACGAATAATACGGCTTCGCTCATGGTCAGCATAGAATCGTCCTGTCCATTGTGCGGCGGCGACCATAGAGTTCCAGCCTGTGAGGCCTTCCTTAAACTTTCCGTTTCGGCACGGCGTTCAAAGGCGTTAAAATTCCGCCTTTGCTTTAATTGCCTTTTGCCGGGACATACTAATCGCGAGTGCACCCGATCTAAGTGCCGGCAGTGCGGCAGAAATCACCATACTTTGGTACATTTCGACAATGCCAATCTTGCAGCGACTGAGAGGCAGCAGGCCTCCTCCTCCACCGCCAAACCAGCCGAAGTTGCCGCTGACAATTCTCAGGTGCTACTCTCACATGCACATAGCCTCCAAAACCAGGCAGTCCTTTTGTCCACCGCGGTTATTTACATTCGTGACGCACAGGGCAATCGGCACGAGTGCCGGGCATTATTAGACCAGGGCTCTCAGGCGAATTTTGTAACCGAGGCCTTAGTCAAAAAATTGAAAATCCCTATGAAAAGGGTTAGCGCTTCGATTTCTGGCATCGAACGTACCGCGCGTGTCATTCGCGGTAAGGTCGATATTTCCATGTCATCTCGGGTAAGCGGCTATAGCAAATCTATGTCTTGCTTAGTCATTCCGAAAATCTCTGATGACGTTCCGAATTTTGCTGTCAGTCAAGCCTCGATTCCGATTCCTAGCAAATTCGCACTCGCGGACCCTCAGTTTCTGGTACCCCGCGAGGTCGATATTCTGATAGGTGGCGGTTTGTTCTGGGACCTTATGTGCGTCGAACAGCACAAATTAGGGCGTGGGCTTCCTATTATACAGAAGACCCAGCTAGGATGGATCCTGGCAGGCGAAATTGATTTTTCGCTCAGTACTCAAAAAGCTAATATTATGTGTCATTTAGTTACTGATGACCAGTTGAGCTCCCAGTTGAGGAGATTCTGGGAAGTCGAGGAGATTTCGCTTCCGCAAACAGACCTGCCCCCTTTGACATCTTCCGATCCATGCAAGGTTCACTTTTCGCGAACGGTCATTAGGGACAATAGCGAGCGTTTTATTGTAAATATTCCCTTTACCGAGAAACTAGGGCAATTAGGAGATTCGCGGCAAATAGCCGAAAAAAGGCTCTTTTCAATTCAGCGTAAATTCCAGAGATTGCCGGAGCTCAAGGCGGAGTATATCAAATTTATGAAAGAATACGAGGATCTCGGTCATATGACGGAGATAGCGAGCGAGCGAATTCGTAACGACGAGCCAATGTATTACCTTCCGCATCATGCTGTCTTTAAAGTTACCAGCACCACTACGAAACTCCGCGTAGTATTTGACGGATCTGCCAAAACCTCCACAGGGCTTTCGCTGAATCAAGTCCAGCGGGTTGAGCCTATTATCCAAGATGACTTATTCTCCATACTTCTTCGCTTACGTAAGCACCGATTTATTCTATCGGCAGACGTAGCCAAAATGTATAGGCAAGTCTTAGTGACTCCTGCTCAGCGGCGTTTCCAACGCATTCTTAGGCGCCGTAATTCAGCTGAGGCCATCAAGACATACGAGTTGAATACGGTCACGTATGGCACGGCATCTGCCTCGTTCTTGGCTACACGCGTACTAAGACAACTCGGTGAAGACAATCTTTCCAAACATCCTCGAGCCAGCCGCGCAATCATCCGCGATTTTTACGTGGATGACCTTCTCACCGGCGCGGACACCATTGAAGAGGCTCAGCAGCTGAAAACGGGCATCTGTAAGATATTGTCGCCCGCTGGGTTTGAATTGCGCAAATGGGCATCTAACGATCCAGGCGTTCTGCGCCAACATTCATCCGGGGACAGCGTTCGTATTGAGGCTGACAAGGATCCTAAGACATTGGGCCTACTGTGGAACCCAGAAGAGGACTCACTGCGATATTCGGTGCAGCCATCTCGACAGCCAAGAGTGACTAAACGAACAATTTTGTCTGAGATCGCGCAAATCTTCGACCCTCTGGGCTTAGTTGGACCTGCCATTGTTCAGGCCAAAATATTGATGCAGAAGCTCTGGGAGCTGCGACTTACGTGGGACGAATCGTTGCCTTCCCAGCTCCATTCGGATTGGCAGATATTTCGAGGCGAACTTACCACCCTGAACAACCTGAAAATTCCACGTCCGGTCCTGGGAACCGACCGCGAAGATGTCCAGCTCCATGGATTTTGCGACGCCTCCGAGAAGGCATACGGAGCCTGTGTCTACCTGCGCTCCCGCAACAGGCAAGGGGTTGTAGTTTCCCACCTGTTATGCGCCAAATCGAGGGAGGCGCCTTTGAAGACTATCAGCCTTCCTCGGCTCGAATTATGTGGCGCCTTACTTCTGGCCAAATTAATCTGCAAGGTCAGATCTGCGCTTTGCCTCCAATTCCAGGGCGAATTTTATTGGACGGACTCCACCATAGTCCTCAGTTGGATCGGAGACTCTCCAGCAAGGTGGAAGACTTTCGTGGCCAATCGTGTCACGCAGATCCAAGTAGGACAGGCTGGAGAATGGCGGCACGTACCTTCATCAGATAATCCCGCGGATATTGTCTCCCGCGGTATGAGCCCAGCCCTATTGGGCGATACAAATCTTTAGTGGCATGGACCATCCTGGCTGCTTCAGGAACCACTTCATTGGCCAAATTCCTGCACCAAGGAATCCGATCCACCAGAAGAGAGGACCTCAACATTGATGAGCTTCATGATCACTTTGGACTCCGACATTTTCCAGCGTTATTCCGATGTGAACAAGCTGTATCGCGTGACAGCCTATTGCTTCCGCTTTGTCAGTAACTTAAGAAATCGCATTGCTTCACGCGCATCCGCTACTATTGCTAGCGATATCGAGTCAGTGTCGTCGAAACCGAGTTCGAGCCTCACTGTCGAAGAACTCACTCGAGCAGAAGAGGCCCATAGGTCTTGTACAAAGGGTATCATTTCCGGCGGATCATCTCAGCCTTTTTTTTTTTTTTACATGGGGGAAATCCTCATGGATTTCCCGCCCCCCTGAGGAGGGGACGGGGATATGCCGGACTCTTACCGGCTAAAACCCCCATGGTGGCCAGCCTCTGGGGCCCTCCAGGGCGGACTCTGGGAACTCTGGACGAACAACATCCAGAGCCCGCCCTGCTCGGCCCCTCGGCGCGCTACGCGCTACCTCCCGGGGGGGCCCGTGTCGCGGACCCCCCGGTTACCTGCACTTTGGCGACTAGGCGGGCCACACGCCTAGTCGCCCCTCATCGGGCCCTTTTCGCGGAGGGACCCCAGTCCTCAGCAGGGACCCCCCAAGGACCGATGGAGCTTGCGCGCGACGGGGCCGTGGCTCCCCGCCGCGCGCTTTCGCAAAAAGCGTGGCTCACGCCACAAATTAACGAGGGGAGGGGCGGTCCGGTTAGAGCCGATAGGCCCCTCGCCGGAGACGTCCGCCCCTCGCCCTCGCCCGTCCTCGGCGACCAGGAGCTTGGCGCCGCTCCCGGTCGCGTTCGGCGGCCTCCTTCTGCGAGAGAACGGTCTCGCAGAAGGAGGCCACCGCCACCCAATTCTCCTCGCCGGCGACCATGGCTTTCACGACGGCCGCCAGCGAGAGATCCTCCCCTATCTGGCCGACCAGGACGGCACGCTCAGCGTCCCACGAGGGACACTCCTCGAGGGTGTGCTGAGCGTCGTCCCGGTCGGCCCCGCAGTGGTGGCAGCGGGTGTCCGCCTCCCGCCCTATGCGTGCCAGATACTCACCGAAGCAACCGTGTCCGGTGAGCATCTGGCACGCCCTGTAGGTGACGCCGTGTCTCCTACCGCTATCCGCCCACTCCGCCAAGGAGGGGAGGATAGCCCCGACAGCCCTGCTGGCGGCGTGGCGCGGCTCGGACAGCCACGCTCGCCACCTCTCCAGCAGGATCTGCCGAGCCTGGCGCTTCAGGCCCTTGGCCGCCTCTGCCGCGACGGGCCCGCCCCTTCGCCGGAGGTCAGCCTGGCCGAGATACACCTCGGCAAGGTACTCAGCCTCCAATGCCCAGGGGGGAATACCCGCCACGGCGCTCGCCGCCACACCGGAGATGGTGCGGTAGCCCCGGGCGACCCGGATGGCCATACTGCGGTGCAACCGCCCGACTAGGCGGCGACACCGCTCACTGCCCACCATTAGGGCTGTTCGTGATAATCACTCACTGTGATTTTTCACTGGTGATCGGCGAATCACGATCACTCCCGTGATTCGATCACGGGAAGAGCAGTGATCGGTGATTCTGGAGTGGGGGTGATTGACTCACTTCACGTTGCTCGTCGCCGCGTTACTTTTATACTACGTTGCTACACCAGTTGCTACTGCTAGTTCTGCTAGTTGCTATTATTTAGTATTGACCGCGAGTAACCTTATTTAAAGATTAAGGAAATAACAAACCAACTTCAAACAGTAATTATTTTGTTCAATAAACTTGATAATTAAATACACTGTGCATGCTGCTAATGACACAAGAATTCGTGCTGTATAAAATTATAAACATATAAATGATTTTTCATAAAAATATATTTTCTTTCATCTCGACACCGTAACACTGCTGATCTTCACACCGCCATGAGCAAAACAAAATTTCACATGAAACATCATTTGGGCGCAAACATTAAAATTATTTAATAGTTAAAAGTTGTTGAGCCCGACAAATTTATTAATATTGATATCAGAATCATCCGTATTATCCCGCAAACAACTTAAATATAAGAAATGAGAAATATTTATACGAATGCATAAATAGCGTAGGTGGTAAGGAGCCGGACTATGGAATGAGTTGAAATGCGGGGTATTGGGTTCGATTCCCGAAGTTGTTATTTTTTTTTCGGTGCAATTTCTACAGCATTAATGCCAGCACAGCGTGCCGGCATTTTGGGCAATTTTTGCAGTATTAAATCCTAGGCCGGGAACGTACGGCACGAAATCCTGTCATAATACTGCCTTCTGTCTATCTGGGATATCAATGAAGGATACAAATGAAAAAAGTCGGATGTAAGATGCAAGATTGTGATAATAAAAATGTTATGTATATATGTGTGGCGGCCTCGAGGGACCGAGGGAGACCACGGCAGAGGGCAGGCCAGCCGTCTCGAACCGCGAGAGCGAGAGGTCGACAGCAGCGCAGCCGACTTCGACTGCAGCCTGACGTTCGCCACGCTAGCGAAGCGACCACCGGCTGCCAGTTCAAACCCGACCGGCGACCCATCTCTTCCGCGCGACGCAACGCGCGCCAGTTCGCTAAACCGATCGCTGTATTCAATAATAAAACTAGTCAATTCGATCGACCGTCGGCTTACTCTCCCGATCCTCGCGTCCGCCTCCTAAAAGACGTACGTTGGAGTGGCCGGAGCGAACTCCGCTCTGCCAACGTCTTTCGCACGCCGCGGCCGGAACCGAGAACGTTTCCGGCTAAGTACAAGCCGTGCTCGAGACCGGAGCCACAAATGGTGACCCCGACGTGATCTGAGGCACCGCGGACGAAAAACGGGAGTTGCGCGACAATCCGCCCACGGCCGCGAAGTTTCGCGAAAAATCGGCCACGTGCGCGATTAACGACTCACGCTCGCCATCTTGGTTCGCCACCCTCGCCGGTTAACCGCCCTCCGTCGAACCGAAACCGTTCGCTAACGGAAATTCGGTATCGCGCGCGAACGGAGGTCGGGGACCAAGAAACCGAACCTGGGGCTGAGAAATGCCTCTAAACCGGACGCCCGAGAGACACGGTCTCACCATGGCCGACGACGACCGCCTTCACGCCGATGTGGATCCTGCGATCAACATTTCCGACGAGGCTGCCGCGTCCGACACGCCCGGACCGGCAACGGCTCCGTACCTGGGGATCCAGGCCGCTAGCGCCTGCCCCAAACTCCAACTCGCGGAGTTCTGGAAAGACGCGGCCAGCTCCTGGTTCCAGCAGGCCGCGCTCTTTTTTAACACCAGCAGGGTGACCGCAGACGCCTCCAAGCTAACGTACCTCGCGACGCGGCTTGACAAGGAGGCGTTTTTGCACATCGCCGACCTCGTCGACTGCGGCAACCGCCCCGGCCGTTACGACGAGGCCCGACGCCGGCTCATCGCCGCATACGAGGAGAGCGAGGACTTGAAGCTGCAGCGGGCACTCCAACCCGGCAGTATGGACGGACAACGACCGGCCCAGATCCTCCGGACACTCCGTTCCGTGATCGGGCCTTCGGCCCCCGATCACCTAATCCGGAGTCTCCTCCTCCAGTCGCTGCCTGAGGACACCAGGCGCGCTCTCCTCCTCATCGAGCCAACGGACTCCGAGGCGACCGCCAGGGTCGCCGAACGCCTGCAGGACCACCGAAGATGGGCCTCAACCGTGGCAGCCGCTCGCGAGACGACGACCCGCGAAACGCCGTCCCGCGAATCGCCCTCTGTCGCGTGGCGCGAAGCGCCGGAGCTCGCCGGTATCTCGCTCCGACCGGCCACCCGCGAGTTTCTTCAACGGGCGTTTCAAAACGCCGTTGAACAGGCGCTCGCGATGGAAGGCGGCTCGCCACAAGGACGACCGACTTCCGCTCCCCGGAACGCCGGAAGAGCACCGACCGCTTCCGGAAGCGGCGTGTGCTACTACCACGCCACATTCGGGCAACGAGCCCGGCAATGCCGGCAACCGTGCACCTGGCGGAATCCGAATTCCGCACCGACCGCTGCGCCAGCATACACCGCGTCGACAGTTCGGACGGCGGGAAACGAGCAGGGCGACCTGGCGCAATAGAGACAGCGTCAGGCCCGCCTACGACGTCGCAGCGTCTCTCGATCGTCGACCGGGCGTCAAAGAGTCGGTTCCTCATCGACACGGGGGCCGACATCTCGATTTTGCCGGTGCACGACGCACCAGGAGTTGCCGCGCCTCTGGGCACATTCGCGCACGTCCGACTCCAAGCCGCGAACGGAACGCCGATCCGGATACACGGGGCTCGCAAGCTGAACCTCGACCTAGGGCTCGGCCGCCGCTACCCGTGGACGTTCGCAGTCGCCGCGGTACAAGGACCGATACTTGGAGCGGACTTCATCCGGCATCACCAACTCCTGGTGGACCTCGCAGGTCGTCGACTCATCGACCCCCAGGCTAAATCGTGCGCCACCGCCGAGGTTGCTCGATCCACCCAACCTACCGTCACTGTCGTCCGCCGCGATCCGATCACCGAACGGTGGCTCCGCGGATATGCGCAGGTGACGCAACCTGCCGCGCCGCGAGGACCGCGCCACGGCGTGCGCCACCATATCGTCACCAAGGGAGCACCCGTATCCGAACGCGCCCGCCGGCTCACCGGCGACCGGCTCGCCGCCGCGAAAGCCGCGTTCGACGAAATGCTCCACCAGGGAATCTGCTGCCCATCGAACAGTCCGTGGGCTAGCCCGCTTCACCTGGTGAAGAAGCCAAACGGGCAGTGGCGTGCGTGTGGTGACTATCGACGACTGAACAGTGTGACAGTGCCCGACAAATACCCGCTCCCGCGACTCGCAGACTTTACGTATAGCCTGCGGGGCGCGTCGATCTTCACGACGCTCGACTTGCACCGCGCGTACTACCAGGTACCGGTCGCACCGGAGGACCAACCGAAGACCGCCGTCATTACGCCGTTCGGCCTTTTCGAATTCAAGGTAATGACGTTCGGACTCTGCAACGCCGCACAGACGTTCCAGCGTCTGATGGACTCGATCCTCCGCGACCTAGACTTTTGCCACGTGTACCTGGACGACGTGCTCATCGCGTCCGCGAGTGCAAGTGAACACGAACAACACGTGAAGACAGTGCTACGACGGCTCGTCGAAAACGGGCTGTCGATCAACGAGGACAAGTGCGTCTTCGCTCAACCACGTGTGCGCTACCTCGGCTACACCGTGGACGCGCACGGAATCGCGCCGCTCGCGGAACGCGCGAACGCGATTCGCGAATACCCGCGCCCGAAAACGATCACCGAACTACGTCGGCTCCTCGGCATGTGGAACTTCTACCGCGATCACATGCCGGGCGCGTCGCACGCGCAAGCTCCGCTCGTCGAAATGACTGCGGGCTCCAAGAAAAACGACAAAACGCCCGTTGTCTGGAGCCCGGCGACCGAACTGGCCTTCGAAGACTGCAAGGACAGACTCAGCAAAGCTGTCACCCTGACGTACCCGGACAACGACGCCACGATGACGCTTCGCTGCGACGCATCCGACGTCGCCATAGGCGCCGCCCTCGACCAAATCATCGGCGGACGATCCCAACCGTTGGGATTTTTCTCGCAGAAGCTGGATAAGACCGAGAGGCGGTACAGCACGTACGACCGCGAACTCTTGGCCGTATTCCGCGCGATCCGCTACTTCCGCCACCTGCTCGAGGGACGAGAGCTTACCGTGATCACGGATCATAAACCCCTGATCTACGCGCTCTCTCAGCCGTCCGACAAAGCCAGTCCGCGACAGCAGCGTCACTTGCAGTACATTAGCCAGTTCACGACGAGGATCGAATACACGAAGGGAGCAGACAACGTGGTCCCCGATGCCCTGTCACGCATCGAGGAAATCCAACTTCCGACGATCGTCTCGACACAGGATATTGCGAAGGAACAGGCGACCGACGCCGAGCTTCAGCATTTCCTGGAATCGCCGAACACGACGCTGCAGCTCCGAAAGCTCCGCGTCGACGACTCCGAAACGGCGATCTACTGCGACATCTCGACTCAGGAGATTAGCCCGTACATTCCGCAGTCGCTCCGGCATCAGGTTTTCCGATCGGTACATAACCTCGCGCATCCGAGCGGCCGTACGACGAAACGGCTGATCGCGCAACGATTCGTGTGGCCTCGGATGAGCAAAGACATTCGACGACGCGCCCAGGAGTGCATGCAGTGCCAGCGAAATAAAACACACCGGCACACACGAAACGCACCGCAAAGCATCGAGGTGCCGAACGAGCGCTTTAAACACATCCACCTGGACATCGTCATCATGCCACAACTTCGAGGTTACCGATACTGCCTCACGATGATCGACCGCTACACTCGATGGCCTGAAGCCGTGCCGCTCAAAGACGTCACAGCCGAAACAGTGGTGAACGCACTGTTCGAAGGCTGGGTAAGCCGTTTCGGAGCACCGGCTACGATCACCACCGATCGAGGCTTGCAATTCGAGTCGCGTATCTTCGACGCAACGGCCAAGATGCTCGGATGCAACCGCATCCGGACGACAGCCTATCACCCCGCATCCAACGGGATGATAGAGCGATGGCACCGATCCTTCAAGACGGCGCTACGATGCGCCGACACCGACGATTGGATCGCCGCGATGCCGACCGTGATGCTCGGACTACGCACGAGCATCAAGGAGGACATAGGCGCCAGCTCAGCCGAGCTAACATACGGAACGACGCTTCGTCTACCAGGAGAATACTTCGTCGACGAACAACCCCCGGCGGTAGAACACAACGTCCTCCTTCAGAAGCTCCGAAGGAAGATACGCGACCTCCGTCCGACGCGCGCCTCCAACCACCAACGCCCGCGACCGTTCCGACACCCACGACTGGCGGATTGCACGCACGTCTTCGTCCGCGCCCAAGACATCCGGAAGCCGCTGGAAGCGCCCTACCGAGGACCGTACAGGGTCATCCAAAGGCTGTCCGAACAGGCGTTTAAGATCCAGCTGGACGATGGACCGAGCGTCGTCTCGACGGAGAGACTTAAACCCGCCTTCCTGGAAATCCCTCCCGATCCCGCACCGAACCCCGCTGTTTCAGGTATAGCAACGGCCGCCAACCAACAGGTCACATTCGCGGACGCGCTGAAGCAGCGTCCACTCTGGGGGGGCCCCTGTGGCGGCCTCGAGGGACCGAGGGAGCGAGAGGTCGACAGCAGCGCAGCCGACTTCGACTGCAGCCTGACGTTCGCCACGCTAGCGAAGCGACCACCGGCTGCCAGTTCAAACCCGACCGGCGACCCATCTCTTCCGCGCGACGCAACGCGCGCCAGTTCGCTAAACCGATCGCTGTATTCAATAATAAAACTAGTCAATTCGATCGACCGTCGGCTTACTCTCCCGATCCTCGCGTCCGCCTCCTAAAAGACGTACGTTGGAGTGGCCGGAGCGAACTCCGCTCTGCCAACGTCTTTCGCACGCCGCGGCCGGAACCGAGAACGTTTCCGGCTAAGTACAAGCCGTGCTCGAGACCGGAGCCACATATGTATTATATGTACCCTCACAATAAAGTTAAAATCACAGTTAAAAAATGTTTTAATCACAGATTATTATTCTAGGTAGAAAAAAAACGGTTTCATATATTATGTTAAAAATTTGTATAATATTTAAAAAATATTATACAAATATATTATAATCCCAGCCTTTTTTGATTGTATAACAATTATTTATTTTCTCATAAAGTACAAAAGGATACAACGATTTGTACATAACAACATTTCTTAGATTGTAGTGCCTGACATAATCCCTTACATATAACATTACGAAAAATGTTAATTCCATTTGTGTGCGTTTTATAGTTTTACTCAAAAATGAAATAGAAATATATGCAAATATAATATATATATGATTCATATCGAAGCTTAATATAATATATTGAATTGAATTAATTAATATATATATATTGTTTGCATAAAGTAATGCTATAGATCCATAACAAAACTGCTTTATATCTACACAACTTTAAGTACTATACAATACTTATTCATAACTTATTGACTATAGAACATATCTTAAATTTAAAAGTTTGATGTTATTGTTGAATTCGTATTCGTGGTTTCCTGCACACTGTCGTTATTTTGTAATAGTTTCCTCCACGAGAAGAATTGTTTAACATATATCTTCTGAAAACAAGATGATGAATAAGATTTTTTATTTTTATAGAAAACAAATATACTAGTTTTTGCATGCCTCAAAGAGTTACAGGTATATTTTGTGACACTAGGAAAACGAGCATTGATGAGTTTCCAAGAAAACATGAAAACCGAATAAAAGATAAAAGTTTAAAACTAAACTGTTTCGGATCATCCGAATTGCGCGCGGTTGGGATCAGCTGAGTAATTAGTGCGGCTGAGCGACCCAGGTGCTCCAGCTGTCACCCGAGCAGTCAGCTGACTGATTGCGTCACACCTGCGGTCAATCACCCGGAGTATCATAACCGCTCCGAATCTTCCAGCGCTTTCGATATTTTTCCTTACGGAAGTGAGGTCAGTGCTGGAAGGTTCGAGAGCCGGTCGAGGCTATAAATACCCCCCGCAACTTCCGAAATCTCTCTCTCGATTCTCGGAAGCTATTACGGAAGTGTCTAGTGCGTGCTCACTAATCTCGGAAAATCGATCTTTTTCGCCGTGCTGCGAATAGCATCACTCGCCTTAGCTGTGAGAAAACAATCAGTCCTACTCTGATTAAAACTACGTTTATTTAGTTAATAAGTGACGAGTGTTCCAACGAACTTAAGAACTGTGGACAATAAACTTAAGACTACGTGACGACGATCTAACACTCAAGTCTCCTTTGATCCCTCCGAAGTGCTTCCCCACGAGTCTGCTAAGCATCACGAACATAAACAGTTAATTTTCCTGATTTTTTATGTTTAAAAGTATACAAGGTAAAAAGTATCTGAAATTACTTTATATTCAAGAAAAATTGTCTAAGCGATAAATGTAATTTTATTGATCCAAAACAATGGCACATTGTATTCCTTCGCCTGTACTGTCGATGTTTGGCTAGCCCATGTTATTTTTCTGATACGACATGCACCAACAACTGCCGCGTATGTTTTCTGAGGTCGTTTACTCCAGTGTTCCTGCTCCTTTTCTTTCTGAAATACATATGTATTACAATATATATTGTAATAGGCATATATTGTTTATTGTTTTAAAGAAATCAGTGTGAAAATAAAGTAAAGGTACAGTAAATTAGGCAGGACTAAAAAACCATCAACTATTAAAATACAACGCACGCAAACTATATATAAGTACACTAAATGAATCTGAATTCATTCAAGATCAGTTCGACATGTATAAAAGAAACGTAAAGGTGGACAGTTTTATTCAGACACAGCATGTGACCTATTCCCCATAAGGATTACACTGGAATAAGGTGGTAGAGATGTGTCTGGATAAAACTCTCGAATCCTAGAGCTAGGGTCAGAACCAAAAGAAGTATACAAAGTGGAGATAACAACTGAAATTGAATAATTAAGTAAATTACTTACATTTTGCATAGGGGTTGCCCTATATTATCTAATAGTAAATTAGATTCAGTTTGAGTTTGAGCCTCGAGACTACCGTTATTGGGAAGTCTGGCAAAATACTATAACAATTGGTGGGCAAGTCTCGCCCCTCGTATCCCACCGCATATGACTTTTATACTGTAAAGTAATGAATTTCCTGGCTATTTCTCTTCTACAATGCTTGTGTACCCGCGCATTCTTCTTCGTATTCAAAGTAGAGTTGAAAGCCAAGATTTTTGTTACAGATTAAATACATACTTGAATATATTATACGATATGTTCAGGTTGAAACGTAACGATAATATACGTAAAGAGAAATAAAAAAACTGAAAGACAATGAATGGACTAATGAAACAATAAGCACTGAAAACTAACGTAGTATTATATGGTTATCGATGTTTGGAGTATTAAATATATAGATTTGATGCCTTTTTGTTAACAAGATTTTCGAATGCCTGAACGGAATATTTTTTTAATACGATGCGACGCTTTTGGATAATAATTTGTTGTATCATTATAAATTTCTTGATATCGCTTTGCTAGTTTATCCTTTGTCTACGCCAGTGGTTCCCAAACATCTAGGATTACACAAGCTTTACATTGTTTCCGGGGTTCCGCAGAACACAGTTTGGGGAACACTGGTTTGAGCTTTTGTCGCGTGCTGTTATAAAGAGTTCGCTGTTGCATATCCGAAATTTAAATATGTCGAGAATAGTACAAAATCAAACCAGCGATATGTGGCAGTTGTTTACGAAAACTGACAAGGAAGGGAAAGCGAAATGCAATATTTGTAAAAGAGAACTGTCGTACAAAACAACAATAACGAATTTGAAGAAGCACATTAAGTCGACCCATCCGGCGATTCAATTGTCAGCCAGAGAGCAAGTGCAACAGGTGATTAAATTTTAAATTATAAAACATTCCAAGCTTTTCCTTAACATGAGAGTCAATCATTTACTCTATGGTCAATGGTCAACACGTGTCAAACCGTTTGTAAATGATTGATTCTGTGCCTCAATCTTATTAATTAAGATTCACCTATTGTTCTCCTTGATTTTTTCTGTCTTCTTGCTCTTGTTCTCTCTTTTTTCCTTCTTTTCTTTGCTTTGTGTACTTCGTTATTTCTTTATGCTCCCTGTGTGACATTCGGCTTCATTTTGAACCTCAGCTGGAAAGAGGCGCACAAGATGCTGATCCGCAACCTGGTCCAAGTTGTGCCCCAGACTCGGAACCAACACCTGGAACAAGTAGGGTTGTAGCATTTGCACCTTCAATCTCTCGACCACAAAATACTCACCGCACACCAGGAGCTATGCAGCAAACAACATTGCCATTTCCAGCTAAAAAACTGTCTGCCACCATGAAGGATAAATATGACAAGTTGCTGCTAGCTCTGTTTACAAAGGACTTGCTCCCCTTTAATACAATCAATGGCAAGGCCTTTCAAGCATTTATGCAAGGCATTTGCCCCCAATATCAAATGCCAACAAGGCAATATATTTCTGCCACATTGATACCTGCAAAATATGAAGAATTACTTCTCACGTGCAGAGAAAAACTTCACCATGTTACTAATGTGTCAATCACAAGAGACACATGGACATCGCGCAAAGCTGAGTCCTTCCTGGCATATACGGTGCATTTTATTAACAACGATTTTAAGATGGAATCATTACTTCTACAATGTGCAGAAATAACTGATGCACATACCGCTTTTAATTTAAGTCAACATCTTAAAACAATTGCGGTTGATTGGGGCCTCGAGGGAAAAATAATAGCAGCTGTAACTGACAGTGCTGCGAATATTAAAAGTGCAATCATACAGCACTTATACATGAAACATCTGCCATGCTCTGCCCATACCCTAAATTTAGTTGTTAAGAGCAGTATCTGTAATAATGAAAACTTGAATCAAATATTGCAAAAAGTTAGAGACATTGTCAAACACTTTAAAAAAAGCAGCACAGCATCTAACAAGCTAAAAGATTACTTGGAGAGACATGGAAAGACTGTATTAAAACTAATTCACGATGTACCAACGCGTTGGAACTCATTATATTACATGCTCGATAGATTTGTACTGCTAGAGGAGTCTATTAAGGCAACTGTAGCGGTACTAACTAAGCCTCTGCCTGTTATAAGCCATTCCGAGTGGGAATTTATACATGAGGTGGTCGTGATACTAAAACCACTTGAATCAGTTACCAAAACTATTAGTGGTGACCGTTATGTGACAGCATCTAGCGTGATACCTTTAGTAAATGGCCTCCGGGATATTTATTCCACTTTGATAAAAAAATCATTCTGTCAAGCAACAAAAACCATTATAGTTAACATAATGACAAGTATAGACAGTAGGTTTGAAGATTTAGAGGAGGACCCCATCCTGTCAGCTTGTACGCTATTGGACCCAAGATTTAAACATGCAGCATTCAAAAACAACACATCTTTTAATAGTGCCAAATTTAATATAACAACAGATGTAGCATGTGCTATAATCAACAGTAATGAGATACCTGTGATGCCAATTTCTCAATGTGCGGTGGTAGACGAGAATGAAAGTTTGGAACTGTCTGTGTGGAGCGCCTTTGATCGCGTTGTTGCCTCGCAACAACCAAAGGACATGTCACCATCTACAAAAGCAGAGGTAGAAGTGAATCAGTATATCGGAGAGCATTTTTTGCCACGGCATGAAGATCCACTACAGTGGTGGAAAATTAATACTATTAAGTACCCTAACCTGGGTAATTTAGCAATCAAATATTTTTCTGTTGTGGCAACCTCCGTCCCTTCCGAAAGGGTGTTTTCCAAATCGGGGCATGTATTAAATGATAAGCGATCTAGCCTCAGTTCGAATAAAGTTAATATGCTATTATTTTTAAACGCTAATTCGGAATAAGTTTAAGTTAAGTTTGTGATGTACCATACCGACATGTCAGGCTGCTTAGGTACTTCTCGACTGAATTTGATACGCAAACTTCGTGATGTGACACAGTTGTCCTGCAATTGGAAAAAGTTTGTAAAATATCAAATAAGCACTCGTAAATAGCATTCTGCCAAATTGTTCATGGTATTTTCGAAATGTTTTATTTATGTTACACAGATATTTTTTATTTTATGTTATTCACGTGTCAGTAAGAATCTTGTAATGACTCCGATTCATTTTGGAGTCATTCACCTCGAATACGCTGTGAAATTAAAGCTACACTTCACACATAACACTTATTTCATTCACATTTTTCCTCTCCATCTTATTCCCGCATGTAAATGTGATTTCTCAAACAAAGGCTCTATCGTAAGGTTATTACTCCTTAAAATACGAGTACTGCGACTCCGAACGACCACGTGCTGAAGGTCAGATATTTTGATTCACAAGCAGTTACGATACTGACGGTTATAAATCTTTCATACGCAATACACAATAATTGTTTTTGGACTACGTTCAATTCGCTTACTTTCAGAAATTTGCCACAATAAGCCACAGGGTCAGAAATACGTATTTCGGAGCCGCTTACTTCTTCCATACTTTGTTCACGAGATTTCTGCTTCTGCTCCAAACCAAACTACTCAAAACCTGCCGTTCTCAGGTAGCGTGAATAGCGCAGTCACGCCGCTCACCCATTGGATGACTGGTAGTGATTCGTGATTGGTCACCAAATCACCCAATCAGAGTCGATCACACCCAAATCACGAATCACGGTTAAAAATCACAGTGATTGAGAACTCACGAGAACGGATCACGCGTGATCACTGAAGAGTCGTGAATAACAGCCCTACCCACCAAGCTGGTCGCCCAGACCGGGGCGCCATACATGAGTATGGACCGCACCACCCCGGCATACAGACGGCGAGCACGTCCTCCCGCTCCCCCCACGTTGGGCAACAGCCGACAAAGCGCGCCGGCCGCAGCTTCAACGCCGGGGGCGAGGCGGTCAAAGTGCACCTCGAAGCGCCAGTGGCTGTCGAGGACGAGGCCGAGATATTTCATATCGGCCCCGACCTCGACCACGGCGCCACCCACCGACAGCCCGACCCCAGGGGGCCGTGCTAGCCTCCCACGGGCGCAGAACCAAATGGCCTGCGTTTTGTGGGGGGCCACCGCCAGGCCGAGCTGCCGAATGGCGGCGGACACCCGCGCCACGGCCAGTCGCTCTCGCCGGTGATAACGAGGGTGTCGTCCGCATAGCAGACGACATCCACACCGGCGGAAAGCGCCACCCGCAGAACCGCGTCGTAGGCGATGTCCCACAGGAGCGGTCCAAGCACCGACCCCTGCGGGACGCCGCGGTCCACTCTCCTCTGCCTCGACCCTCCATCCTACCCGACAAATTCAATGTATCTGTCGGACAGGTAGGCCCCGACTACCCTCCTGAGGTACGGGGGCACTCGGTGGTATTCGAGCGCCCCCATAATCCTCTCCTAGGGTAGGGAGATAAAGGCGTTGACGATATCCAGCGACACCGCCGACGCCACGCCTCCCCTGGGGACCACCGCCTCCGTGAAGGACTTGACGCGGTTCACCGCATCCACGGTGGACCGTCCTTCGCGGAAGCCGTACTGGCGGTCATCCAGGTTGGGACCCAGACCGACAAGGTGCTGGACAAGGCAACGAGCGATGATCCGCTCGAAGATCTTGCCTGCCTCGTCCAGCAGACATGTCGGTCGAAAGGCCGAGGGAGAGTCTACGGGCTTGCCCGCCTTTTGGAGCAGGACCAAGCGGGCCAACTTCCAGGAGGAGGGGAAACCCCCCTCCTCCAAGCACCTATTAAAGAGGCTGAGGAGCCTGGGGCCAATCGCCCCCAATGCCAAAGACCAGGCCCTGTTCGGGATGCCGTCGGGTCCCGGTGCCTTGCCGGCACGGAGCCGTTTGGCTGCAACCCAGAGCTCTCCAGGGGTCACCTCCAGTTCCTCGGACCATGTGGATTGGCTCAATTCCCTGGAGGGGCCCGGGACACCCCCAACGGCGGCGGATTCGACTCCCTCCCTGGCTGGGAAGAGGGTCCCCACCGCCTGGTCGAGGAATCCCGGGCTTAAGGTTTCGGTGACGGGGGGGGGGGGGGGGGGGGCACGGGCGGAGCTTGCCCAGCACCGCCATGTAGGCGCGCCCCCACGGATCACCGTCCACCAACCCCTGGAGCTCATCGCAGGATCTGGTCTTGGCCGCTCTGGTGGCGCGCTGCAGCTGCGTGCGGGATTCCTGGTATGCAGCGTACAGCGCTTCCATCCTGGTAGGGTCCGGCCGACTCACACGCCTGCGTGTACCGGCGTCTGGCCCGAACACAGGTTTGCCTGAGTTCGTTGATCTGGCCAGACCACCAGTACACGCAGCGCCGCGGTGGCAAACTTGTCTTGCCTGCCAACGAGCCAAAATCCAGCGGCACAATCGGAATGTTCCTCTGCATATCGATGTACCGAACGACAGATTTCATCACGTTCACGTCAATATCATTGGACCTTTACCGCTACGACACGGATTTCGATACTGTCTTACGGCTATAGACAGATTTACACGGTGGCCAGAAGCTATTCCGATAGCGGATATCACGGCAGACATCATCACGACGGCGTTCTACAGCAACTGGGTTGCTCGATACGGAGCACCCGTCACGGTAACGACAGATAGAGGATCCCAATTTGAAAGCACTCTGTTTCAGGCACTAATTACCATGCTCGGAGCCAAACGGCTACGAACGACAGCTTACCATCCGGCAGCAAATGGGATGATCGAGCGATGGCATCGGTCGCTAAAAACGGCCATAAAATGCCACGAAACGGAAGATTGGGCAGAAATACTTCCAACAGTATTACTCGGACTGCGGACATGTTTCAAGGAGGACATCGGCAGCTGAGCTGACGTACGGCACGACACTGAGACTACCTGGTGAATTCTTCATGGGAGAAGAACCACCAGTAGAGCCGCAAGTGTTTTTGGAGCGATTCCGCACACACATGCGTCGACTTCGCCCATCGCCAACCGCTCACCACGTTAAGCCGAGGATATTCAGGCATAAGCAGCTGGATACAGGCACGCATGTCTTCGTTAGAGACGACGCACACACCGCACCATTTGACAGGCCTTACCACGGTCCACACGAAGTGATCGAACGGCTGTCAGACCGAGTCTTCAAGGTGCGCGTCGAGGGTGAGGACGAGCAGATCTCAACCGAGAGACTGAAGCCGGCATTCATCGAAGCACCGCCGGACTTAAGCTCACCAAGCACGAGCCAAGCTGCCACGGCCGCCAACAGTCAACCCGCCAGGCAAGAAATTAAGATTCGCGGCTCATACCTGAGCCACTGGGAGGGGGGGGGGGGGGGGGGCGACCCGTGCACAGCTTCACACCGTTTGCACGATCGGACGTTAGCCACAGGAGTGCGACTAACCGTACCCGACGACCGCACTGCCGATCTAAGGGCAACTCCACACGTAACGTAGCGAACGTTACGGCAACACACATGTAAACAGCAAATTGTATTTAAGGAGACACCGAAACGACAGTTTGCAGAGTCAAGCAGAGTAAAAGCAGAGACGTTCAAACCGCTGCAAACCGCCGTTTCCAAGTGCTGTAATAAAGATCTTTCGTGACACCAAATTTGCTCAGAGACTTCATTCCAAACCTCTCGCTTTCGCGCCAGATAAGAGAAACGAACCGCGAGCGCTTTGTGGACGCGCGCGTTGCCCACAGCACAACGCTATCAATGAAGAGGCCGCATCGTCGTACTTTGACTTCGAACTTGTCTTCTAGTGCCTTCAATGTCTTCGGTTCGTTGTCTCTTCCGTACTGCAGTGCCTCTAAAAACAATTCTTGGCGATACACTATGCTCTTCACTGTATTCGCAAGCGGTGTGGTTTTACGCATTCGGCACACTGTGCCGAAATTGGACGCCGTCAATAATTGTCTTCGATATGCCATCCATCTCACATCGTTGGCTTGATCGCGTATTTCCTCCTCGATGACAGATCGGGATCAGGGATGGGCATTAGCCAATAAATTTAGGCCGCCAATAATTTTATTGGGACGCAAAATGGGTCCCAATAAAATTATTGTCATGTATTTTGCCCCCCAATAAAATTATTGGCGTGCATTTTCCGTCCCAGTAAAATTATTGGCGGTTATTTTCCGTCCCAATAAAATTATTGGCATGGATTTTTCGTCCCAATAAAATTATTGACGCCCTGTTTGCGTCCCAAAAAAAATTATTGGCGTTCATTTCGCGGCTGATCGAAAGTATTGGAGCTCAAAATGGACGGCAGCACTTTCTGACAGTCTTAAAAAAATACTCTTACTCATGATTAAGAATAATGGAAATGCACACGCACTGACGTACTTACATACGCCAGATAATGAGTTCGAGAATCCGTGTCGCAAATTTGCTCGCAGGTATGCATTTATGCGTGCTTAGGTGAGTGTGTCTAAGGTATGGGCGCGTGTCATACAAATTTTTGGAAATCTGCCGAATTCATTCGGTCGAAATTGGCAAAGAAAAGTATGCACATTGCAACTGATTACGAACTACTGTGCTGATTGCAAACTTGTAAGCTGAAAGTTTTTACGCTTTAACGAAATGATGTTCCAAGCGTTCATGAGTGATCACGTTTACGTTTGCTTACGTTACGGTGAATGCCAACTGTAATAGAACTTGATTAGTGATGGGTCTTATTACTTGTGACTTAATGTCATACTAGTTACTGATAATCAATGTTCTGAGCAAATACTGATTGTTACCAGACAATTGAGGAATAATTTTTTTTGACACGCAGCTGCGAATCTAAGTAATACAATAAATGTTGCGCCATAAAATTGTACGTAATTAATTTTTATTAATTGCCGAATTACATTTGGCGAGTACGCGCATTTCGAACTGCTCGTCGCTTAGTCGGTTGTATTTCGGTACGCACATCATTGTTGCGTACGAGAAGAGATGCTCTACGGGTGCCGACGAGGGTAGCGGCGTATTATAATATAAACATGTGTTTTTAATGGACGGGAAAGACTCCCATGTTTGTAAAGTGTTGGACGGTCGCTCTTTCAGGTACTTCGCCAGCTCAATGTCGAAACCAGACATATCGCTGGTGGATGACGATGTTCCTGGACCCTCTTCGTCGCCAAAGTTAACCGTTTGGCTGCTGAGGAGCGCTATCGCGCTCTTCTTATGTTACGCCAAAAATGCGAAGAGCGCCATAGCGCTCCTATTTTCTTTTATGCCGAGACTGCGGAGAGCGCAACAATGATGCTCCAGAACACTAGAATTTGTGCGTCCAGCGAAGCACGTTGCGTTTGCGGAGCATACGATTTTTAATTGTTCTCACAATATTACATATTTCAAATCTACTTGTTTTCTGTTAAATAACGGTGAAAACAATGTCTAATATTTGGAGTGAAACTGATTCGGAATCGTGGACTGATGATGAAGTGCAAATTTGTGACAACGAAAATGATAGCGGAAGTGATATTATTGTTCCTAAAAAAAATTGCGGGCTATTAGCGAGAGCAGCGATGATGAAATAAGTGGAGACTGTACCGAACATGCCCCTGTTGATGAATTTTTGGATTTGAATTACCACCGTTTTCCCTGATCAGCGGGTCGTGCAAACTGACCAGGGAGACGAGGAAATCGACGCCGTGCTTCCCCTCCGCAACTCAGGTCCTCCGGGCGCTTCACTGGGCGCCAGGCCCCGAAAACCGAGACCAATATTTATAATATTTAGCAGCCCGGAGGACATGGTCAACTTGAGAGGGAGAGCAAGTGCGGCGGACCACGCGGATGCTAGCCCGGCCGGCTAGATGTTCGGGAGAGGGGCGGGGAACAAGGGAGGCCGGGGACAACACACTATGCAACACAGATAGCCAAAAGAGACACGACTTCTCTCGTTAACAAACGCCCTGTTTATTTATGTCGGGCGAGCCGACGGTGCTACAAACTAATTAACCTACAACAAACCGGACTATCGCGCTCCCGGTCCTAGGCCACGAAGGCCCCTGTACAATCTAACCCCGCGGTAGCGGGTGGTCAAGAATGCGGCCGAGAAGCGGCCGGAAAGGTGAAGAACCGCGAGTTGTAACAGCCGAAGAAAGCGGGATCCGCGATGCCGCACCAGCGGAAAATCTACCGAGCGGTCCCGGCAACAAGTGGCAAGATGGCCACCACTTGGTTTGGCGAACGCGATTCTTAAATGCTACCGCGTGACTCAGTGCGACTCGCGAAGTCGCCCCAAGGAAGGCAGGACAGTTACAGGCTTTTCTCACTCTAACAATAACTACAACAATTGCGAGGAACCCGATTACCGGGCTCGGAACTTTTACGCAAAGATTCTACTAATAGGGCACGAAGGTGTGAGGCTTACCGCTTTTCGTTACCGGACTTTTCCACCGGTCTTAACAATCCCTGGCCTTGGATAACTTTCGGCCTTCTACCAGTCGCCTGGTTTTATCCGTGGGGGATCTTCTAAGCCTTCTTAGATCTTACTCTCGCTCTCTCTCTCTCTCGTCACTTCACCACTGTTTTAGGATACGCTCGGATACAATGTGTCGCAAGGACGGTCGCAATCTGAGTGACGAGAGAGAGTTCCTAATTCGCTACGTAGCCTCACCCTCAGCGCCACTACCCCTCGAATCCTCCCGTGGCTCCATCCATTAGGCGGTGTCGCAATCGACCCCGCGCGTTAGGATCGACTTCGACCTCTTCCATCGACCGCTTGAGACCGCTGTCCTTTCGGTCGACATCAGGAGTGACGGGCTCCCAACTCCTCGCTCCGACGTGCTTGGGTTGGCCGTCCGTCTTCCAGGGCAGCTCCGGCGTCCCGTATGCTGGCCCCAGCTCGCTCGGCCTGGGAGGATTGAGCATCCTCGGAGCCGAACTTATCTCCACGCCTAATGGACAGCCGTTCCACTAGGCGGCTCAGTCCGTCGCGCTCACCTAGGTGCCTCTCGGCGTTCCAAATTCGCATTAATGCCTGTCTTATTTGCCTGTGCCTGCCTTGGAGCAACGATGGTAATGCGGCCCGTACGCTCGGGCGAGTGAGAGAGAGAGAGAGAGTGGCCACGCGGGCGTTCCCCTGGCCTCCCTTGCGGGGGTGAGGAGTAATCTTGTGGCGAGGCTAGCTTGCCCCGTCACACTCCCCCCCCTTTAAAGGGGCCAGGTTTATCCGCCGCCCCACACCTCCGATGCCCAAGTTCCCTTGGCCCCCTCGGGCCCCTCGCATCGTTGCTCCAGTTCAGGCGAAACGATTTCCTTCACCTGCTTAAATAAACTGGACGTCAGTACATATATCACAGGTACGAGGACTATAAGTATCTCAAGATTTTACCTCCTTACTGTAGGGCACACTTAACTACGGTTGACTAGGGTTGACTACTCTACGGTAATGACTATTTGAGGACTAGATGGTATTCCTGATAAAGACGGTAAAGACCGCTGGATCCTGCTGATCTGCGGGCGCTCCTTCGAAGACAGCTGATGGTGGGAAGCCTGACGTCACAGGCTGCGCGCGCCGCTCCTTGGTAGCTGGCGTGCGTCGGCTGGCTGGTAAGCGGCTAGCCGTGAGGCGCTTGAGGTATTCAGCGCTTCGCTCACTCCCCTCCTTCGGCAAGCTTCGGGAGTCCTCGTGAGGCTTCGGCTGTCGCGCGGCTGGCTGTCGAGCTCTGGTCTTCGGGTGCCAGCGTTTGCTGGCTTCGGCAGCCGTCGGAGATCTTCGTAGCCGCGCTCGGTGTCCAGCGATCGGCGGCTTACGTTGTCGGAGGCTCAGGTGTTAGCGGCCTCGGCGTGGTTCCTCCCACCCTTCCTGCTCTTCCTACCACGCTATGCTAGCTGGTCTTAGCTATTGCAGCCCCGTTGCTGGGGTGCGTCGTCTTGAGCCGCTCTCCCGTCTTCGGTGGCCGGTGGTCGCCACTCAGTCTTTTCTTCTTGTTGGGGGGTTTGGTGTGTTGGGGGGGCTTGGCCCAAGGGCCGATGTTGTTTGCCCCCCTGAGGACTCTTCCCCGGTCCTCCTCCAGCGGGCGCGGGTGTTCGGCGCCCGGAACTCTTACGGCCGCTGGTGGTCGGCGGCCGTCCTCTCTACCGGCCGCGGGTGTTCGGCGGCCTTTCCTTGTTAGGCCGCGGGTGGTCGGCGGCTTTTACTGTCCCGGCCGCAGGTGTTGGGCGGCCGTGGCTTCTTTGGCCGCGAATCGTAGGCGGCCAACCTGCCCGACTTTCTAACGGGCGCGCCTCTGCTCTTCTTCCTGCCGCCTTCGAGCGGCATATTTCGCCTCCTTCTTATGCCACGGGCGATTGGCATAAGGGCATCTTGCGGTGGTGGTGCCCTGGGCTCCGCACCTATGGCAGTAGGTGCGGCGGGGTTTCGGGCAGCGGGACTGCATGTGCCCCGCGGCACCAGAGTTCCAGCATGTATTCTCTGGTGTCTCCATGAGCTCATGGAGCAGGTCCATGTCGCCCAGATCCTCCCTTCGGAGGTGGTGCCGCTCCAGAACTTCTTGGAGGAAGGCCTGGTTGCTGGTGGATGCAGGGGACCTTCCTGAACTGCCCAAAACTCGCTCCCCCTCCTCCCGCTGGGCTTGCCGGATATAGTCGAGGCGGTCACTTATTAACCCTAATGGGTTAATATTTTCCGTCTTTTGGCCCCGTCCAGCCGGGGGCTTTGCCCGGCCTCCTCCGGAAGGGATTGGCTCCGCGGTATTTATGAGCCGTCTCCCTCTAAGCCTCCCCCGTATTGCCACGCTGATTGGGACTGCCCATGTGGTCTGCTTCGGCGGGGGCTTCGGGAGTCTCTCCCTTTCCATGAGTGGCCCTTCTTCACGGGTGATTGACTCTTCAAAGTCAATCGCCGTCTTGAACGAGTCCTCCGACTCGCTTGAAGTTCCCGCCATCTCCCGCTTCTCCTCCGGTCTGAAAACGGGGGACCCACACACACATAACCCTTCTGCCCGTTACCGATACCCAACTCAACACATAGTTACTGCCCAGTGCCCATATATCGTTTCAAGTCCTGCACATGTACTTTACCTTTTTTTTTTTTTTTTTTCGTGGGGAAATCCTCATGGACCCCCCGCCGCCCTGGTGGGGGCGGAGGGGGAGTGCCGGACTCCTACCGGCTAAAACCCCACGGTGGCCATCCTTCACGCGTAATGGGGCGACACCGGGAACTCTTGTCGAACACTACCGGTGCCGCCCCGCGCCCGCCCCCTTCTGGGGGCATTTCTCGTGGAGGGGGGGTTAACCATCGCCACTCTCGCTCGCGCGAGAGAGGGAGGCGCCCCCCTCCGAGCCCGGGAGGGCACGGTTCGACCCGCTCCTTCACTAGCCGTGAAGGAGGAGCGAACCGCGCCTCCCGGATCACCAAAAAACCACCAAATTGGGCGGGACGCGCGACCACGGCGGCGAGGACGGGCCCTCTCCAATCGGAAGGGGTCCGTCCTCTCTCGCCGCCGCTCCGCCTCCTCCTTGTGGAGGAGCACTTCCTCGCAAAAAGCGAGGAAGGCCCTCCACGCTCTCTCGCTGCCGAGGATCTCCCTGACAATCCTCGGTAGCGAGAGATCACCTCCAACGTGTCGGACCAGGACACGGCGCTGATCGCTCCAGGCAGGACAGTCCTGGAGCGTGTGCTGCGCCGTGTCCCGGTCCTCGTCACAATGGTGGCACTGTGCCGTCGCCTCCTTGCCGATGCGACACAGGTACTCACCGAAGCAACCGTGCCCGGTGAGCACCTGCGTCGCACGGTAGGAGAGTTGACCCCTGCCGCGACTCAGCCAAGCTTCGAGGCTCGGCAGAATCGCCCCGACGACTCTGTGGCGGGATTGTTCTGGATTCTCCAGTCTCTCCCGCCACATCTCAACAACGAGCCGCCGGGTCTGACGCTTCAACTCCTCGACCGACCGTTCCGTGGGTGTTCCGCCCCCGTCTCGAAGGGCGCGAAGACCAGCGTAGGTCCTCGCGTCCCCCGCCGCCAGGATATCCAGGGGCGGAAACCTCGCTAGGAGGGTTGCCGACGCCAGGGAGATCGTGCGGTAGCCCCGCACGACCCTGACGGCCATCGGACGCTGCACCCTGAACAACAGGGTACGATTGCGCCGACTGGCCGCCAGATCGTCCGCCCAAACTGGTGCTCCATAGAGCACCATGGAACGGACGACTCCCGCGTATAGGCGTCGGACCCCTTCCCACGGTCCCCCGATGTTTGGCAGCAGGCGACCCAAAGCGCCCGCTGCCTTCTGAACTCGGGGGAGCAGCCGGTCAAAATGATCGTTGAAGCGCCAGCGGCTGTCCAGGGTGAGCCCGAGATACCTCATGGTATCGCTCACCCGGACACGGGCACCTCCCACCGCGATCCACCGCTGGACGGACGGCCCCGCAGACCGACGGCGATCGTAGAGCCAGATCGCCTCGGTCTTTTCGGGGGCCACCCGCAGGCCCAGTCGGTGGATCCGGGCGACGACACAGGCCGCCGCCATCTCCGCGACGCGGCTGGTCCTCACTTCGTCCTCCCCGCTGGACACCACGAGGGTGTCATCGGCGTAGCAGATGAGTGCTACGCCAGCGGGGAGGCCGGCCCGCAGGACGTAGTCGTAGCCGAGGTCCCATAGCAGGGGGCCCAACACTGACCCTTGCGGAACCCCGGCGTACGTCTCCCTCACGTTCTGTTGCGTCCGGCCCATGTACTCGATGCACCTGTCGGCGAGGTAGTCCTCGACGACGGCCCTCAACTCAGGAGGCACCCGATGGTGCTCGAGCGCCTCCCGGATGACCCACCAGGGCAGGGTGTTGAAAGCGTTGACTATATCTAGCGATATAGCCAAACACACCCCGCCCTGGGCTGCAGCCGACTCCGCCAGGGACCGCAGACGCAAGATCGCGTCCACGGTTGAGCGTCCCTGGCGGAAGCCGAACTGCCCGTCGTCGAGGTCCGGACCTGTCGCCGACAGGTGCCGGACGAGGCGGTTGGCGATAACTCGCTCGAAGAGTTTGCCCGCCTCGTCCAGCAAACAAATGGGCCGGTACGCGGAGGGAGAGTCCGCGGGCCGTCCATCCTTCCGGAGGAGGACCAGCCGCGCCCGCTTCCAGCAGCGGGGGAACCTACCGCGCTCCAGGCAGCTGTTAAACAGCTGTCCGAGGCGCGGGACCAGGACACTCATGGCCATGGCCAAGGCCCTGCCTGGGATACCGTCCGGGCCCGGCGCCTTGTTCGCGCGGGCCCGGAGACGCCTGATCGCTGCGTCGAGCTCGCCGCCAGTTACCCCCATGGTGGCCTCGTCCCACACAAAACGGGGACGAGGCCGACCGGGGGTGGGGTCCTCTGCTCCAGCAGGGAACAGAGTAGTCACCACCCGGTCGAGAAACTGGGGGTCAAGCAGCTCCGTCGTTGGGGGCGCCCATGGACGTAATCGTCCCATGACGATCTTATATGGGCGCCCCCACGGATCTCCGTCCAATGTGGCGACGAGCTCGTCCCAGGCTCTGGCGCACATGTACTTTACCTGCTACCCTGCCTTCCAAGGTCTCGCACTCGTAGACTACGGGCGATAATTTTTTCGCGATCCTGTAGGGCCCGTGGAACTTTGTCACTAATTTTGCCGCAAAATTTTGTGCTGCAGACGACAGCACGTGTTGCCTCTTCAACACCAGGTCGCCCTTTCGATACTCGCAATGCCGCCGCCGCAGATTGTAGTGGTGGCTAGTCTTAACGTATGCCGCTTCCAAACTTTCGAGCACCCACCTTCGGATGTCGCCTAACCTCGCCATCCTTTCCGACCATTCCGCACGGTCGGTCTGGGAGACGGCCTCCCCAGCTCCGTTCGCCCCCTCCCCCCCACGGAGACAGCGAGCCGGCTCGGGCTCGCGACCGAAGTTAAGGAAGGCTGGCGAAGTTTCTAGAGCCGTATGTTTCGCGGTATTATATGCGAAACGGAGCTGGGGTAGGTAGACGTCCCAGTCGCGGTGGTCCTGCTCTATGTAGGCGACAATCATTGTTTTAAGGACGCGGTTGACCCGTTCGACGGGATTCGCCTGAGGATGGTAGGGAGGGGTGGTGTCCAGTCGCAAACCGAAATCCGCGGCGAGCTTCTTTAGTGTCGAGTTGACGAACTCCGTGCCGTTATCTGTCAGTAAAACCTTGGGCACTCCCCATCTCGAAAAAATCAAATCCTCAAGGGCGTCGCTGATCTTTTTCCCCGTAGCTTTTCGTAGCGGGCAGACTTCTATCCACTTGGTGAAAAGATCTTGTATGACCAAGATATACATGAAGCCTGCCCGACTACGTGGGAGCGGTCCCATTATATCAGCGGCTATTACAGTCCATGGGCTGTGAATTACGCGGCGGCCCATTTCGCCTGCGGCAGGCGCTTGCTCGACTTTAGTAAGTTGGCACGTCTCGCACTTTTTAATATATTTCGCGACGTCCCGATACATTCTCGGCCAGTAATATCGTATCGCGAGGCGCTGGTATGTTTTCTCGCGGCCGAGATGCCCCGCCTGTGGTTCATCGTGCGCCTCAGATAAAATTTCACGCTTTTCGGAATTTCGTGGGACCCACTTCCACTCATTCAGGTCGCTACCTAATATTTCCGATTTTAAAGGATCGCTCCTGCGGAAGTATAACCGATCTCCTTCGATTTTCCAATCCCGGTTGTCCGGGGATTTCGCGACGGCCGCGTATTTCGCGTCATACCACGCGTCCGGGAGAGCGGCTATTTGAGCTAATTCTTCAGCGACCTGAATTTCGTGTACGTGGGCCAGTGCGCCAGCGACCGGATGAACGTAACTCGGTGTTAGGCTGATATTACTCGCGATTTCGCCCGCGGGGGCTTCGATATCGAACATCCGCGAAAGTGCGTCGGGAACGTGATGTAAAGCTCCCTTCCGATGGGTTATCTCAAAGTCGTGACTTTGCATTTCCAGTGCCCATCGAGCAAGTCGACCTGTCGGATCCTTCAAATTTTTCAGCCAGCGTAGGCTGCTATGGTCTGTAATAACCGTGAAATGGTAGCCCTCTAAATACGGACGGAATTTTCGGATGGCCCATAAAACGGCTAAACACTCTTGCTCGGTCGTGCTGTACTTTCGTTCCGCGTCACTCAGCGTACGGCTTGCGTAGGCCACCACGCGTTCTACTCCCGAGATTTCCTGCGTTAGAACAGCGCCTAATCCCACGGTACTCGCGTCTGTTTGTAACACGAAGGGCAGCTCGAAATGTGGATATGTTAACACGGGCGCGGTAGCAATCATGTGCCTCAGATGTTCAAAGGAAGACTGCTGCGCTTCGGTCCAGGTCCATTTTTTATCTTTCCGCAGCAGCTGGGTGAGACCTTCGGCGATAGTCGCGTATCCCGGGATAAACTTCCGGTACCAAGAAGCCATACCGAGAAATCGCTGAAGTTGCTTCACCGTACGAGGTTCCGGATAATTGAGAATCGGCTGGATTTTCTCCTGATCTACTTTGAGGCCGTCCTCATGTACAATAAACCCGAGATACCGGACCTCCGACCGGCAGAATTCACACTTCTCCGGGTTAATTGCTAGGCCGGCGTCCTGTATTTTATCCAGAATCCTCCCCAGCCACTGCAGATGCTCGTCAAAGGTGGTAGTGACTATAATGATATCGTCGAGATACGCAAACGCGAAAGGTTCCATTTCCGCCCCAATCAAACTATCGAGTAATTTTTGAAAAGTCGCGGGCGCGTTGGTCAGGCCGTACGGCATACGAATAAATTGATACAGCCCTCGAGCAGGCACTGTAAAAGCCGTAATTTCTTTACTACCCTCCTCCAGAGGGATCTGGAAATATGCCTGACTCAGATCTAACGTAGAAATGTAACGGGCTGCCCTTAGTTTGTCCAAAATACTACTCATTATGGGTAACGGGTACGCATCTTTGCGAGTGACTTCGTTGACTTTGCGAAAGTCTAAACAGAGCCTATACGTGCCGTTCGGTTTCCGTACCATGACGATTGGACTGGACCAAGCGCTATTAGAAGTCTCGATAATACCGTCCGCGAGCAATTGATCAACTTCTTTATAAATCGCCTCACAAACTTTGGGCGAAACTTGATAATAACGTTGTTTTATGGGCGGACTGTCGCCCACATCGATTTTATGTTTGATGAGCGTCGTGCAACCGGTCTTCAACGTTAGATTGTTAATATGTTGCTCCAAGAAGTTGTTTAAGCGTTGTGTTTCGCCTTCGGTAAGGCGACTAATGCCTCGCAAGCTCGGCCGTGTATACTCGCCCGACCGGAAAGGATAAAATTCGTCCGGCCTTGATAGGAAAACCCACTTGCGCCATGGAAAGATGGGAATTATACCGAACACGTCAATTGCATCGACACCCAGTATGATGCGCTCACTCAATGCCTCTATCACCTGTAAATAAATTCTCCTGGTTTCCTTTTCTATCGTAACGTTAACGTAGCCCGCGTATCTCGCACAACGAACGGATTCGTCAGCGAGCGCGTAATATCGGGGGACTACGGGGGTGAGAGGAGCGGCCTTGCCGAGACTCTGAGCGAACGTTTCGCTCACAAAACTCTCACTTGCCCCCGTGTCCACGAGTGCTTCTACAGCGAGATCTCCTATGGTTACGCCAACGTAAAGGAGTGGGATAGGTGTGGAGGCAGGGCGCAAAGAGGTGGTGCAAAGAAAATCCTCTTCCTCCTCTGAGTCCTCTGATGTCGTGGAGGCCCCCTCTTCTCCCGCCGTCGCCAATGCCTCGCTTAGCGCCGGTCGGCTTCGTTTCCCGAGCACTTCGGGCACTTGGCGGTCGGTGTTCCCGCCACGTCGCACCTCACGCAATACGGAATTTCCGCAGCTGTGCAACGGCTTCGTCGATGCCCTGTTCTGCCGCATCTCCAGCATCTAGGCGGCAAAATGGAAGCTGGAGCGGCGGGTGCCGCTGTAGATTCGCCGCCGATCTTCTTCTTTGCGACGGCCGGGGACGTCATTTTGGCGAGCCGACCTCTGTTGTTGCGCCTGGTGGCAGGTCAGGGTGGGGGAGCGGTAATAGGAGGAGGTGGTATTGGTGCGCAGCAGTAGTGATGCGCCTGATACTGGTGCTCGCAATGAGTTGTCAATGGCGCGTAAGTTTCAGGCGGCTGATAGGGCGCGAAAGGCGGTGGTGTTGCCGAAACGTAATACGGCGGATAATTCGCCGCGCCGGTCGCACCTACGGTCGGAGGAGCTTGCGGAGGAGCCGGCCAACGCCCAGCGGGAGCGGTGACGTAATAAGTCTGCGCTGGTTGGCCCGATGCCCTATTTGTTTCTTTTACTCCGGCCTCAACACTCGGGGCCCAAGAGTGAGGAGGTATAGGTCTATGGGTAGGTGCGGGTGACTGGGGAGCGGCGGCGGCGATTGGGGGAGGCCCCGTCGCCCTCGGCGACACTTGGGCTTGCACCTCTTCTGGCGCGTCTTCCTCCAATGCCGTAACCATCTCTGCCAGTTCGTCGTATGTGCGGAAAGAAGTTTTTGGGATTAAGCAGCGGTAGTATGGGCGCATATTTTTATAAATAATTTCTCGGAGGGTAGCGTCCGACTAAGAAAGGTTCGCCTGGCAATTGTTTTCGAGCCAATATTTCCATCATCCTGTCCAGGGTTGATTTTCGCTCGAATGCCTTTAAGAAGCCGGCGACGAAGGCAGGCCATGTCCGGTGGAAGCGTCGTGTGGCTAAGTACCAGTCTTCGGCCAGTCCACCCAGGAGAACGAGCACGTTGGGAATCAGCTGATGATCCTCGATTCCATGAAATCGTGCCCGTGCCTCGACAGTTGACAAAAATCGATCGGCATCCTCTCCGGGGTTCCCATGGAAGCGGTGTGGCCACTGCGACATGATTTTGCCTTTTTTTTTTTTTTTTTTTGACGCAGTGAAAATCCCTGAACGGATACCCCGTCTCTCTGGGGGGAGAGGCGGGGTTATGTGGGGCTTGCACCCACTAAAAACACTGCGGTGACCTCGAAGACATGGGGCGGGCCCTGGGGAGACCAGAGGATGCTACCAGGACCCGCCCCTGTCTTGGCACTTCCCCGTGTCCCATGCCCATGCCCAGTGCCACATGCCCGGGGGGGAGGAAATGCCCTCCCCCAGTTCGATACACTGTTGTTGTTTGGGCGATGGGCGGGCCACACGCCCATCACCCCTTCACGCGGCCGGAGTGCAAAGGAGGGACTCAGCCCCCCAGCTAAGTCCCCCCGTCGACCGCGCGGACGTTTTTGTGCCGCGGGAGAGACGTGGCTCTCTCCCGCGGCCGTCCCCCGTAGATGTTCCGGAAGGAGGAGAGGGAAGAGGAGGTGGCGACACCATCAGGGTGGCGCCTGGAGATCGGGCCTCCTTCTCCTCCCCCTGCCCCTCCGCCCGGGGGGCCCACGCCGCTCGGGATGGCGCTGCCGCTCCCGAGCCCTCTCGGCCGTCTCCTTCGCGAGCATTACGTGCTCGCAGAAGGAGACGACCGCATCCCAACGATCCGCGCCGCCGAGCATCCGACCCACGATGCTCGACAGCGCGAGATCGTCACTCCCTATCTCGTCGACCAGGACGGCGCGCTCGTCCGCCCACGCCGGACAGAACTCCAGCGTGTGCTGCGCGTCGTCCCGGTCGGCTGCACAATGGTGGCAGCGGGTCGTGGCCTCCCTGCCCATCCTGGCCAGGTACGCACCGAAGCAACCATGCCCGGTGAGCACCTGGCACAGGCGGTACGTGACACCCCCAAAACCCCTATCCGCCCAGCGTTGGAGATGCGGACGGATAGCCTCGACAGCCCTGGTGGGCTCGATACCCGGCTCGTCGAGCCAGTTGACCCAAGAGACAACCAGGTACTGCCGGGACTGGCGCTTCAAGTCGGCCATCTTCTCGGTGGTGGCGACTCCCCTTTGCCGCGCATCGGACAGGCCTCTGTAATAGAGTGCCTGCGAGCGGGCTACGATCTCCCACGGGGGAGAACGGGCCACCACACTGGCTGCACGGTGGGATATAGTTCTATATCCCCGGCAGGTCCTTATGGCTACACAGCGGTGTAGCCGGCCCACCCGAGCTCGGGTAGCGGCGTTGCCAGCGCCGCATAAGGCCTCGGACCATACCGGAGAGCCGTACAGGACTCGCGACCTGACGACTCCACCGTACAGCCGACCGACTTTCTCGAGAGGACCGCCCAGGTTGGGAAGGAGCCGGCATAACGCGCCGGCCGTCTCATCCGCTCTGGGGAGGATCCTCTCGAAGTGCTCCTTGAAGCGCCAGCGGTGGTCGAGGTGAACACCGAGGTACTTAAAGCACCCCTTCACCTCGACCAGAGTGTCACGCACCATGATCCCGGTCTCCGGCAGCCCGGCGTGCAGACTCCGAGGACGGCTGATCCAGGCCGCCTCGATCTTCTGCGGGGCTACGCGGAGACCCAGGCTCTCCACCTCTGCCACGACCCGCGCGGTTGCCAGACCCGCGAGGCGGCACGTCCTTCTCCAGTCCTCCTCGCTGGCCAGCACCAGAGTGTCGTCCGCGTAGCAGACCAGTGCCGTACCAGCGGGGAGGGGGGCCCGCAGGACTTTGTCATACCCGAGGTTCCACAGCAGGGGTCCCAGAACCGATCCCTGCGGGACACCTCGGGTAACGTCCTTGACTCCCAACCGGCCACTGGCGGCCGGAAAGCCGACCGTCCTGTCCGACAGATAGGCGCGGACGACCCGCTGCAGGTACAGAGGCACCCGGTGGTACTCGAGCGCCTCCATGATCCTGCCCCAGGGGAGGGAGTTGAACGCATTGACGATGTCAAGCGACACCGCCAATGCGACCTCGCCCCGGGCGGTCGCCGCGTCCGCGAAGGCCCTAACACGGCTGATGACATCAACCATGGAGCGGGCCTCGCGAAACCCGAACTGATGTGGGCTCAGATCAGGTCCCACCGTGGACAGGTGCCGGACGAGTCGGTTGGCGATTACTCGCTCAAACCACTTTTCCGACTCGTCCAGCAGACAAATCGGCCGGTAAGCCGACGGGGAGTCAGCGGGCTTTCCCTCCTTGTGGAGAAGGACGAGCCGCGACTTTCTCCAAGCCCTGGGAAAACAGCCCACCACCAGGCACTTGGAGAAGAGGTCCCGAACCCTCGGACCCCAGATCCTGCTGGTCAGAGCCCAGGCTTTGCCAGGGATGCCGTCCGGACCAGGAGCTTTCTTGCCTGAAAGCTTCCTGGCCGCCCTGGCAAGCTCGTGCTCCGAGACGGCCTGGTCGTCGACCGCCTCGGAGTGCGCCACCATCGCAGTCCCATCCCCGACTCCCGGAGGCACAGCCACCTCCCCCACCGGAACGTCCGGCGGGAAAAGGGTAGCTATCACCTCGTCCAGGAAGCCGGGGTCCAGAGTCTCCGTCAGCGGGGGCACCCGCGGTCGTAGCTTATGCATGACCATGCGATACGGGCGCCCCCACGGATCCTCGTTAATGGTGGCGACGAGCTCAGCCCAGGCTCTGCTCTTGGCTGCCCTGATTGCGGCCTGCAGGAGACGCTTCCTAGCGGAGAAGCTCTCCCACAGAACCGCCTCCTCAGCGAGGGATCTGTGAGCCCTGCGCCTTGCTCTGGTGTACCGGCGTCGGGCGCGGATGGTGGTGCGCCGGAGATCAGCGATCTCCTCCGACCACCAGTACACCTGGCCCCGGGGGACGGATTTCGTGGCGCGGGCCATGGCGACGTCACAAACAGTCGCCATGTCGGCCCGCAAATTCTCCACCTCGTCCCCGGGGTCGACGCAGGGCTGCCTCGCTGGCCAAGTGATGACCAGGGCAGCCGCGACCAGCAGGTCTTCGTCCAGGGTTCGGGACCTCCATCCTGACGGCAGTGTCCTGGGCCCGCCATGGCGGCGGTCCCGGGCAGCCGAGGAGGCCGTGTTCGGGAGGAGGGTCATTGTCACGTATAAGTGATCGGAGAATGACTCCAGACCCTCCTCCACACGCCAGCCCTCGACCCAGCGCACGGTCGAGGGGGAAGCCCATGTCAAATCGACGATGGACACCCCCTGTACCCGCACGCAGGTGGGGGTGGACCCTTGGTTCAGCAACCTCAGGTCCAACCCCGCTGCCCAGTCCCCGAGAACGGTCCCCCTACGGTCTGTGTTGGGGGACCCCCACGCAGTCGCGTGGGCGTTGAAGTCCCCCATCACGAGCATCCGACCGCCAAGATGCGGCCGGATGCTGGCGCCCAGATCGTCGAGCGCCGACTCGTAGTCGTTGAGGGGGATGTTCGGGGACAGGTAGACCGCCACCACCACGAGATCTTTCCACCGCGCGGCCACAAAGCCCCGGCCTCGCCCCAGGAGGCAGGCGGTGCCGAAGCTCGCAGCCGCGGCGGGCCCTACCGCTATGGCGGAGACACCCAGCAGGTCTCCGACCCATAGGGGCGAGTCGGGGATCCTGTGGGGCTCGGACACTGCCGCCAGGGCCACTCCCCTTTCCGCCATAGTCTGCGCCAGCAGACCCTGGGCGTCGGGGGAGTGGTTCAGGTTCGCCTGGAGGAGGGATATCGCCATTACTCGGCGATGTCCATCCCCTCCTCCGGGCGGGCCTCTGTCGTTGCGGGTCTGGCAACCTCAGCCACTTCTGTTGGTTCAGTGGGGGATGGATCACTCGCCCCACTGGTGGTTGATGGTATTGGGGCCATCTCCACCTCTGGCGGGGAGGTGGTGACGGCCCCTCCGGTGGGGACTGTCCCGCCGGCTGGCTGCGGGGCAGAGGGGGCAAGGGCGCGCTTCCCAGCGGGAAGACCCCTCGTCCCCCTCTTAGCCGGGGCTTTGCAAGCCGGGCCACCCAGACGGTGGTCCGACTTGAGCCCCTTCTCCTTGCACACCGGGCAGCACACGGCTTCCCGGCATGCGCTGGCCAGGTGTCCCGCACCGCCGCACCGGAAACAATGACCGGTGCGGTCAGTGGGGGCCGAGCAGTTGGCCCGCACATGACCCTTCTCCAGGCATCTGAAGCACTGGAGAGGGCGCTGCGCCAGCGCAACTATCCGGGCCGACGACCACCCGACCAGCAGACGCCCCGCAGCCACCAGCTTCTTCGCGGAGGTCAGTGGGCACCTCACCCAGATGGAGCCAAGACCGCCACTCGCACGGGCGGCGATTCGCCCCACCCTGACCTCCGCGGGGGGGCAGTCCCCTTCGCGCGCCACCGCCGCAAGGACCTCCTCCGGGGTGACGGAGTCATCCAGGCCGGTCACGCGCAGCTCCGCGCTCTTAATCGGCCTGGTAACCCTCACCCCCGAGCCCTCCATCACCTGGGAGAGGCGCTGGGATAGGGCTTTCGCCTTCTCCGCACCGCCCTCGCCAGGGATTTCAAGGAGCAGGGCTCCTGTAACGGCCCGCTTGGGCCGGATCTCCTTGATCCCGAGATCGGATATATTTATCCGATCTCGGGCCCGGCGCATCACCTCCGCGTAGCTCATACCCTCGACACTACCGTCGAGGGTAAGAGCCACCGCGGCATGGGCCCTGCTCCTCGGGAGCTTCACCCCCGTCTGCGAAGCGGGGGGTTGGCTCCCGGTCGGCTCTGCCGATTTTGGCCTCGCGGCGGCGGCAGGCTTAGCCGGCTTCGCCTTTGCGGCGCTGGGGGGCTTGGACGCCGGCCGGGCAGTGGGCGCTGCCGCTCGAGACGTCCCGCCCGCCTTGTTGGTGGCGGGCGTCGAGGAAAGGGGCCCTCCGGCCTCCTTCTTCCTCCCGCCTTTTCCCCTCCTCACCACAGTGGCCCACTCACCATCGCCACCCACGGCAGACGGTGTCGCGGGTTTGGCGGCCGGGCGAGGGGCCAACGGAGGCGCGGCGAGGGGGGGCTGCGGGGCCGCCCCACCGAGAGCCGCCTGAAGGCGGCTCTCTACCAGCGACCCCACCCTCTCGAGTATGCGCCGCTCCAAGACATGCGTGTCCTGGGACGGTTTTGGCTCCTGGGAGGGTGGGGTCGTATTTGAACCCGACCCCGCGTGGGAGGCGACTTGGAGGCGAAGCTCCGCCACCTCCCTGCGGGATGCCTCCAGCTCGCTCGCGAGTGCGGCCACCTGCTGGTGCAGGCGAATCGCCTCGATGCGGCCGTCCACCGAAGACCCGGAGGCACCTGCCCTGAGCGCGAGCTCGGCGGTGCCTGCTGACAGCCACCGAGCCGCATCTTTGAGGTCCTCCTGGCAGGTCCCCTTCAGCCCCGTGGATATCGAGGCGATCCCCAGCACCGCCTGGGCTTTCTCCAGCAACCTGGAGCCCACGTCAGAGGTGGACATACGTCTCACCTTCTGCGTGACCCCCAGGTCGGCCCTCTGATCTTTATCCTCCCTGCGTCTCCTCGACCGCTCTGCCTCTGCTGAGCGGGGAGGAGGCAGGGGCGGGAACTCCTCCCTGGGCGGCGGCGCCGGCGCACCGGCACTCTTCGCCCCCGATGACAAGGGTTTTCCAGCCCCCGACACCGTCTTCGGACGCCGGGATCCCGCCTCCGACTCGTCCTCTGCGGAGGACGAGTCGGACAGGATCCGTCTGCGTTTCGGGGCCTTCGTCTTCCTCTTCTTGTCTGAAGAGGAAGACGAAGACCCCGCCGCTGGTGCTGCGGGAGCCGGTAGGTCCAGGCGGCTCACCCGGACCACCAGCTCCCGCACCCCCTCCGCGTGGCTCTTCGGCCCAGGCTTAGACCCGGGGTCCGAAGACCCGGGTCGTCCCCCCGGGCTTTGGGAGACGCGCGCGCGAAATGATTTTGCCTATGCGCTCGTTAACCACGGCTTCCCTCCCGCGCTGATATACAGGAGCTGGCTCGGGGATGTCTTCCTCTCTCTCAATTACCAGGCGATATCCCCCTGGTAGCCTGACGCACTCCTCCGGTCGCGCGGTGGATGGAATAAGTTGGGTGGTGGTTGGAGGGGCCATCGGGGGGATCGCGCTGCCCACGCGGCGTCGCGGCAAAGGGCTAGCGTGCCATACGCTAGCATAAGGAGCAAAATTTTCCTCGGTTGCACGAGGCTCATAGAAAGTGCTCGACGGTGGTGGGGGATCTACGCGCACGCGGTAATCCACTCGAGCTGCCTCGGCTTCGAAGTTCGGTGGTGCGGTGTAAGGGGGAATATGCTCTACGGCTGGAAGCGGCGCGGGATTCTCGTCGCGCGTAAGACGGCTAGGAGCGGGGAGAGGAGACGGAGAAAGTCGCGCGTCCCCTTGCCCCACAGCTCCACTCAACTCACTTGGGCCTGGCTGTGGGCTGGGGGGACGAGGGAAATTGTCCCGAGCATCGTGTAGCTCGGCGGCGATCGCGACGTTCGGGGGGGTGAGGGTAATATTAGGGGCGATGAGCCGCACTCGCGTGCCTACTTGCTCTCCCCTATCCCCTGTGATTCCTTCCCGTGCGGGCGCGGGATCCGTCGGCAATCCGCCCGCTGGAATCGTAGAATGATCTAAATCTTCTAAGCTGGGGATAGACGGCCGCGTCGCGGGATGCTCCTTCGCCCGATCTAGCGTACAAAATATTTCGGAGAGGCTGACCGGGGTTCCCTCCTCGGGAGCCGCCCCGGCCCCCTCGCCCTCACCTTGTTCGTCGTTCGCTCGCGGATCTAATGCGAGACGGTCTATTAACCTCCGCCTCATCTCCTCCGCTGTTCCGCCGGTGTCCATTCCTTGGACCTGTAAAAGACCGCGCAAAATATCCGCGCCTACGCTACCATACATCTGCTCAAGTTCCTTACGGGAAATTCCCCGTCGCCTTGGAGGCATGCTGAAAGGCAAGCGCTACGACTTCGTCGGGCAGACCTGTGTTATGGGCGCGCAATGTTTACGACGGCCGACCCTCGGTCGACCGGCAGGCAGAAGCGCTTTGTTCCACGGAGCCCACGTTTTTTTCTACCCGCTCGCACCGAGTACCTAGCTGCGTCGTCACGGTTTGCTATAGGCAGGGATTTTGGCTATCTGTAAACCGTGCTCTCAGCTATGTAGTCCCCTTTTTCCCTCGTGGCCCCACGTTGGGCGCCAAATTTACCACCGCTTTCCCCGATCAGCGGGTCGTGCAAACTGACCAGGGAGACGAGGAAATGAACGCCGCGCTTCCCCTCCGCAACTCAGGTCCTCCGGGCGCTTCACTGGGCGCCAGGCCCCGAAAACCGAGACCAATATTTATAATATTTAGCAGCCCGGAGGAGATGGCCAACCTGAGAGGGAGGGCAAGTGCGGCGGACCACGCGGATATTAGCCCGGCCGGCTAGATGTTCGGGAGAGGGGCGGGGAACAAGGGAGGCTGGGGACAACACACTATGCAACACAGATAGCCAAAAGAGACACGACTTCTCTTGTTAACAAACGCCCTGTTTATTTATGTCGGGCGAGCCGACGGTGCTACAATCTAATTAACCTACAGCAAACCGGACTATCGCGCTCCCGGTCCTAGGCCACGAAGGCCCCTATACAATCTAACCCCGCGGTAGCGGGTGGTCAAGAGTGCGGCCGAGAAGCGGCCGGAAATGTGAAGAATCGCGCGTTGAAACGGCCGAAGTAAGCGGGATCCGCAATGCCGCACAAGCGGAAAATCTACCGAGCGGTCCCGGCAACAAGTGGCAAGATGGCCACCACTTGATTTGGCGAACGCGATTCTTAATTGCTACCGCGTGACTCAGTGCGACTCGCGAAGTCACCCCAAGGAAGGCAGGACAGTTACAGGCTTATTTGACTCTAATAGTAACTACAACAATTGCGAGGAACCCGAGTACCGGGCTCGGAACTTCTACGCAAAGAATCTAATGGAAGGGCACGAAGGTGTGAGGCTTACCGCTGTTCTATTCCGGCGTAGGATTAAGGCTCGCCGGCACTTATCTTTCCCAGGCTAGCTGGAGCTCTCAAAAGTCCGGTCGTCCGGTCGTGATCTTTTAGATTTCGTTCTCTCTCTCTCCCTCGTCACTCAACACAAAATCGGTTATGGTCTCTGGAACGCTAGTTGTCTCTAAGACAGTCGCAATCTGAGTGACGAGAGAGAGTCCTTATTTCGCTACGTAGCCTCACACCCTCAGCGCCACTACCCCTCGAATCCTCCCGTGGCTCCATCCATTAGGCGGTGTCGCAATCGACCCCGCGCGTTAGGATCGACTTCGACCTCTTCTATCGACCGCTTGAGACCGCTGTCCTTTCGGTCGACATCAGGAGTGACGGGCTCCCAACTCCTCGCTCCGACGTGCTCGGGTTGGCCGTCCGTCTTCCAGGGCAGCTCCGGCGTCCCGTGTGCTGGCCCCAGCTCGCTCGGCCTGGGAGGATTGACCATCCTCGGAGCCGAACTTATCTCCACACCTAATGGACAGCCGTTCCACTAGGCGGCTCAGTCCGTCGCGCTCACCTAGGTGCCTCTCGGCGTTCCAAATTCGCATTAGTGCCTGTCTTATTTGCCTGTGCCTGCCTTGGAGCAACGATGGTGACGAAGCCCGTACGCTCGGGCGAGTGAGAGAGAGAGAGAGTGGCCACGCGGGCGTTCCCCTGGCCTCCCTTGCGGGGGTGAGGAGTATTCTTGTGGCGAGGCTAGCTTGCCCC
This sequence comes from Ectemnius continuus, assembly GCA_910591665.1. Lineage (NCBI taxonomy): Eukaryota > Metazoa > Arthropoda > Insecta > Hymenoptera > Crabronidae > Ectemnius > Ectemnius continuus. The sequence continues at coordinate 17,344,768 of OU342858.1, read as the reverse complement.
GTCACATCGAACAGAGTGAAATAATTGAACTTAATTGTGCATTTCTACATTTTAGATTTACAAATAAAACGAAATGATGTGCCATTGAAGCACATTTCTAGGCGTCGCTTGGTGCGAAATTTAAATGCAGTTCTTGAGCGGGATATAACTGCTCTCAGGGGCGCACTGGCTAATGTAGAGTATGTGTGCACTACTGCGGATATTTGCTCCTGCGGCACGCGTCGCTTTCTTGGAGTGACCGTCCACTGGGTAAGGACTATCTTTTGTATCCACACGACGTGCTAAGGAATCACAGTTTACTAACTTTGTACTATTTCTACATACAGATCGACTCAGCTACCTATAGTAGACGGTCAGCCGCAATTGCATGTCGTCGCTTTCCCGGATCGCACTCGTACGACAGAATTTTCAACCTTCTGCACAATATTCACCACTCGTTCGGCTTGCAAGACAAAATAGTTTGCACAATTACAGATAATGCGTCAAATTTTTTCAAGGCGTTCAAAGAATTTGGAATTGACGAAGATTCGATATTGCCTTACGGTAAGAAAATGCAATAAAATATTTGCACACGTACGAATACTTTGTGTTATATTTGATATATTCTTAATACCTTGTTTGATCCGCAGACACCATGGATACAGCTGCCATCGATACACCCACCGATACAACCAGCAATACTGGCAGCGATACAGCCAGTGAGGCTGGTAGTGCCACAAGTGAGGACCATTCTGACGTGGAAATGGATGATGACGAGGAAGAGGATTTTTCGCAGCAGGAGCCCTGGGAAACTCTGGATGACGAGGTCTCAGAAGCTCAGCACAGTTTACCACGCCATTTCCGATGCGTGTATGTCATACGTTAAATTTAATTGCGAGTAGAGACACGATTGATATTTTAAAAACCGACCCAGAGTTGAAAGCGCAGCACGAAGAGACAATGCGTAAGTGCAACGCTATCTGAGGTACGCTTCGGTTTCCCAAGCAACGGGAAACACTTTCAAATATTTTAGGCCAAGCCCTTATGCGCCCGGTCGTTGTGCGCTGGAATTCCTTATACAATTCATTTCGCCAAATCCACGACCTGAAAAGGAAAATTATAGAAGCTTCCAGAGTTTTGCAGCTGAACTGCGTCTTGGCAGAAAATGATTTCATATTTATTAAAGAATATTTGTTTTTTCTAAGACCAATCGCCAAGACAATAGAAAAATTACAGGGGGAAAAATATTGCTATTACGGTTGCGTGTTGCCGAGCCTAGTGTGCCTGCGCAGAAATATAGCAAAAGTTCGCGACGATTACGATTTTAAAAACTGCACTCGCCTAGCTACTGAATTGGAGACTAAACTAGAAGTTAGATTTCAAGACTACTTTGGTATAAGGGGGAATAGGGAGTTCGCTGCGGTTGCAGCAGTGTTGCATCCGCGTTTCAAGAAACTCTGGATGCCATCCTTATCCAGCGAACGTAGGGCCCTTATCCACAATGCCACATTAAAAGCGGTGAGGACATTCGGAACTCGCAATGAGTCCCCCAAAGATGAGCTAGCTCGAGGATGACGATTTCTTTAACTTTGGCGACGAAGAGGCTCCAGGAACATCGTCATCCACCAGCGATATGTCTGGTTTGGACATTGAGCTGGCGAAGTACCTGAACGAGCGACCGTCCAACAATTTACAAACATGGGAGTCTTTCCCGTCCATTAAAAACACATTTTTATATTATAATACGCCGCTACCCTCGTCGGCACCCGTAGAGCATCTCTTCTCGTACGCAACAATGATGTGCGTACCGAAATACAACCGACTAAGCGACGAGCAGTTCGAAATGCGCGTACTCGCCAAATGTAATTCGGCAATTAATAAAAATTAATTACGTACAATTTTATGGCGCAACATTTATTGTATTACTTAGATTCGCAGCTGCGTGTCAAAAAAAGTTATTCCTCAATTGTCTGGTAACAATCAGTATTTGCTCAGAACATTGATTATCAGTAACTAGTATGACATTAAGTCACAAGTAATAAGACCCATCACTAATCAAGTTCTATTACAGTTGGCATTCACCGTAACGTAAGCAAACGTAAACGTGATCACTCGTGAACGCTTGGAACATCATTTCGTTAAAGCGTAAAAACTTTCAGCTTAGAAGTTTGCAATCAGCATAGTAGTTCGTAATCAGTTGCAATGTGCATGCTTTTCTTTGCCAATTTCGACCGAATGAATTCGGCAGATTTCCAAAAATTTGTATGACACGCGCCCATACCTTAGACACACTCACCTAAGCACGCATAAATGCATGCCTGCGAGCAAATTTGCGATACGGATTCTCGAACTCATTATCTGGCGTATGTAAGTACGTCAGTGCGTGTGCATTTCCATTATTCTTAATCATGAGTAAGAGTATTTTTTTAAGACTGTCAGAAAGTGCTGCCATCCATTTTGAGCTCCAATACTTTCGATCAGTCACGAAATGAACGCCAATAGTTTTTTGTGTGAAAAATGTGCGTCAATAATTTTATTGGGACGGAAAATGCATGCCAATAATTTTGCCCCCCAATAAAATTATTGGCATGCATTTTGCCCCCTTGATCTATGTCCGGCCTGTCTGCATCGGGGCCGTAATCCCTATCACACGATTGCTTCTTCTGATACTTTGATCCAGATGCTTTTGCTGCCTCCTTATATTTTTTCGCCATTGCTACCACATGTTTACGAAGAGTTTCCATCTTCTGCAATACAGGCGTCGGTTCCTTGCCCATTGCTACATGCAGCCTACTCAGCGCTTCTTTCGTGTTCTTCGCAACGACGCTAGCCGCAGATCTACCGGCGTAAGATCCTTTTCTTCCGAAATTGAGTCGCTTTCCTCCGATGTATTTGGTAATGATGCCATTTAGATTTTCCACGCTATTGCTATTGAGCCCATATAGCATACTCTCGGCGCTTACGTAAAGCCGTCGCATCGCATTCTCGATTTCTTCATACAGTCCTCTTTTCTTCAGCTCTGGTACGTAGTTGATTCTCTTCGGGTCCGAGTATTCTTTGCAAAAATATTACAATCTCTCACAGTCTTTGTGTTCTCCAAAGACATGGCTCGGTACGTTCCTCCGATCATTTTTAAAGATTTGTACCCGTTCGGCAAGCGGCTGCTTTTCCGTGAATCGGTGTTCCGCAGCTTTCTGGATGCAGTTCTGCAAACGATAAATCTTCGTCTTGATCACATCTCTGGAATCTCTGAAACGGCCTTTCGCTACTACCTGACGTAGGGCGCTGCAGAAACTTCGGAGGAGGTGATTGCAGCATTCAATCTTCTTCACACGGACCATGTATTCCTTGTATCGATCATTGTCCACTATCTTCTTGTATACGGCAGCGTCGCCATCGGCAACTAACACTTTATATATTAGGCCATGCATCTCAACCCTGCACTTGAAGCCTTCTGCAATTGCAGCAGCTTCCATAGCCGTCCGTGCCGCGGTGACCGGTGCAGTTGGGTGGTCTCTAAGACCTTCCCACAAGCCACCGGCATCGCGGAGGGAGTTGCTGGTCTCCGACACGGCGCGTCCCCAGGTGGCGGATAGGGGGCCCCTCCGGTTCCAACTGGAGGGTTGCGACTCGCGTAAGCAGTCGCCGCGGACCAAAACCAGCGCACACTCACACTTACACACACTCTCCCGTGGTGTGCCGCCTCTTTGAGGTGGTTCACCACGGGAGAGCACACACACACAGAAACACACCCTACATTACACTCACACCCACACGAGAGGCGGTCTCGCTCGGGGCCGTTCTCCCTGTTCGGGGGGATTGTCGGTCGTTCTGTCGCGGTGGTACCACGGGAGGGTACAGTTGATAAACCGGGGATGGCACACCCGGGCCGCTCCCTAGTACAGGTGCCCGAACCCCGTCTAACCAACGGGGAGGCTGCACTATCAGGGGCGAATAATCTCGGGGCGGGTTGTAGTGCCGGTTGGTGACCGGATGGGACCATGCAGCCCGTCCCGGGGGGCTCTTCCGAGGCCACCCGTGGATGCCTTAAAAAGCTTAGCCGCCGCGACGGCGTGGCCGGCCCCTGCTCGTTCCGGGGGGTTCGGATTTTCCGGACGATGACCGTCTCTCAATACACACTACACACACACACACACACTACCCTACGCTTACATATAGACGTGGACGGGAGGTATAGGCGGAGGCCCGAAAACTCACACTATGGAGAACAAAAACAAAGAAGATAGTTCTGAAACGTGCCAAAACGTAGACGTGGAGATTCCCAGCTCCAAGGAGGGAGAAGTGGAGGGCATCAGCACGGTTGCCCCTTCCGTCAGCGGAATGGGGCCTCCTGCTACCCCCTCCACTCGGAAGAGGAAGAGGAGGCGAGTGGTCGTCCGGCCCATGGAGGACAGCGCGGGCGAGTCCGATGATTCGGACGCGGCAGTCGCCTCTGTGGTGTCGGTGGCCGAGAGGGCCGTGCCGGGCTGTTCGGTGGTGTTGAGCCGCCTGCCCGACACGGTCCTCTCCCGACGCGCCTCGGCGACATCGGGCACTTCCGCCGGCGAGGGGTCCGATGCCTCCATGGCATCGGGCTCCTCCCGGCCCGGGAGTTCTCGTCGGAAGACGGAGACCCCATCCACGGGGGAGGACGCCGTGTCGGAGGCGAAGAAACGCCTGGTCGACGCGGCGCTCGAGGGGAGCGAGCCCGAGGCGGGCCAGCCCCTCGATGGGCCGCCCGGTGGGTCCGTGGAAGTAAGCGCGGTTCCGGACCTCAAATGGGAGGCCGAAACCGCGCGGAAGATGCGGGTCAGCAACTCTGCTGATGTAGGTGCTCAAATCATTGAGGCGATGTACGAGGTGCGCCACCTGGCGGCCACCTCGAGCAAACTCAAGAGCACCTACAAACCGAGGTTCTATAAGACCGCCCAGACGGGAGTCATGGGCGCATCGGAGTTGGCAGCCAGGGCCAACTCCGATGGGGATGCGACGGCCGTTAAGGCCGAAAATACGCGCCTGAGGGCCAGGATAGCCGACCTGGAGGGGGAGATACTCTAGCCCCGTCGGCTTCGCTCTCGAAGAGAGAGCGATGGCGCAGATCGGGGCTCTCGTGGAGGCCAAGCTGACCCGCCTCAGGGAGGAGCTCTTCCCTGGGCGGGCGGTGAGGCCTCCATTGGGGGTGAAGGCGACGGCTCCGGCGGGTGGGTGTGAGCCCGTTCGGACCGCCGCTTCTTCCGCGGAGGCTCCGGCGGTGGACGGTACAGTCCGCCGCCGGAAGAGGAAGCGGAAGAAGAAGAAGGGGAAGAAGGGAGGGGCAGGAGCCGAGGCTGTCCAGCCACCCGGGGGCTCTCCGAGCGTCGGTGGGTCCCCCAAACCGCCCCAGCCCGCACCTCCCACGCAGGGAGAAACGTGGGCGAAGGTGGTGGGGAGGAAGGCCAAGCGCGAGGCCGCGCGGAAGCCACCGCCAGCCGGAGCGGTCGCCAAGGCGACCAACCTCATCCCTGGACGCCCTCCGAAGACCGCGGCGGTAACGCTTACGGTCTCGGAGGGGTCCAGCCTGACGTATGCCGAGGCGATGTCCCGGGCACGCGAGCGCATCAAGCTCGCCGACCTTTTTTTTTTTTTTCGTGGGGAAATCCTCATGGACCCCCCGCCGCCCTGGTGGGGGCGGAGGGGGAGTACCGGACTCCTACCGGCTAAAACCCCACGGTGGCCATCCTTCGCGCGTAATGGGGCGACACCGGGAACTCTTGTCGAACACTACCGGTGCCGCCCCGCGCCCGCCCCCTTCTGGGGGCACTTCTCGTGGAGGGGGGGTTAACCATCGCCCCTCTCGCTCGCGCGAGAGAGGGAGGCGCCCCCCTCCGAACCCGGGAGGGCACGGCTCGACCCGCTCCTTCACTAACCGTGAAGGAGGAGCGAACCGCGCCTCCCGGATCACCAAAAAACCAAATTGGGCGGGACGCGCGACCACTACACGCCCCGCCCCGCCTCGTGGCCGCTATAGGCGGGCGGCAGAGCCACCACTCTGCCGCCACACGACCCCTCGGCACGCACCCGGCCCGTCAGCGGGTTGAGATCCGCCACAGGGCCGGGGCGTCGCTCTTACTGCGGGGGGACTCGATCCCCCCGCGCGGCACGGCGGCGACGACGGGCCCTCTCCAAGCGGAAGGGGTCCGTCCTCTCTCGCCGCCGCTCCGCCTCCTCCTTGTGGAGGAGCACTTCCTCGCAAAAAGCGAGGAAGGCCCTCCACGCCCTCTCGCTGCCGAGCATCTCCCTGACAATCCTCGGCAGCGAAAGATCACCTCCTACGTGTCGGACCAGGACACGGTGCTGACCGCTCCAGGCAGGACAGTCCTGGAGCGTGTGCTGTGCCGTGTCCCGGTCCCCGTCGCAATGGTGGCACTGTGCCGTCGCCTCCTTCCCGATGCGACACAGGTACTCCCCGAAGCAACCGTGCCCGGTGAGCACCTGAGTCGCACGGTAAGAGAGTTGACCCCTGCCGCGACTCAGCCAAGCTTCGAGGCTCGGCAGAATCGCCCCGACGGCTCTGTGGCGGGAGTGTTCTGGATTCTCCAGTCTCTCCCGCCACATCTCAACAACGAGCCGCCGGGTCTAAGACGGCAGATCTGCTGGAGGACTAAAAGAACTACAAGTACTACTGGCACTTACCTGAAGACGAGCTGCGTTCTTCAACTGCCTCCTGTAAGAAGGGAGCCAAAAAATTAATCAATATGAACATTTATAGCATAAACCGTGTACAGAATAATGCGATAGCATGCTAAACAAGAATGTCGCTAATTGGGAGTGTCCTCTTTGCGCACGTTCCAACTTGCGCACATGTGAATTTTCGGACACAGTGGAATTTGCACACATTCGATCTTGCCCACAGTAGAAACAAGACACATCGGCAGTGGATCCTGTACACATCCCAGAGGAAACTGCACACGGGAATTAATGCGAATAATAGATTTTGGTCACAATATACAAAAAGGATCACATTTAATTCAAAAGCAATAAATAAGTATGAACTAATAGGTTGAGGAAAACTTCGACCTCCGTCGGCGTCCCCCGAGACGTAACAATGGTGGATTTGTTGATGCTTCGAGTCTCATTGGAGTCTTATTGGGTTAGGTCTGGGTTATGTGGATTAGTTCTTAGTTTTGGGTTGGGTTTGGGTAGGTGTTGGGTGCAATGCAATGAGGGAAGGTTGCGAAATTGCACATTATGACAGCAAATTTAGGAAACCGGGAAAACAGCAAATTATTTTTTACGTTTCAATGCAGTTTTTGTTCCGTTTATTGTTCTATTTTTTTCAACTCTTGTAGTTTTTAGTATTTTGCGATGCTGTCAGTTTTTCGAAGACGGTCACATTTTTTTAAATACTTTTTTCTACATGAAAAATTTGGTCGTAATCGCAAACCAAGCAGTTTGCTCCATATTTTCCTTACTCACTGGCACCTAACGTTTTTAATTGCAATATCTTTTTGGAATATCAGTAACCTGCACGTTTTCCCCTTAGTATGTAAAAATCATTATTCGCGGTTTCTCCAATGTGCAATTTCCACTAATCCTAGTAGACGATGTGTACTGCTTACCCTGTGAATAGCTATCTCTGTGCGCAGTTTCCACTGTGAGCAATTTCCAATGTGTACAGTTTCCAATGTGAGCAGTGTCCAATGTGCGCTGTTTCCACGTGCGCAAGTTCGAAAAGAGGCTCGTGTCCAAAGTGGAATGTGCGCAAAGAAGACTCACTCCGCTAATTACATATGTCTGGAATATAATCGAATAAGTCTCATTTAATCCATCAGAAATATAAGCGAATTAGATTTAACAAATAAAAACACAGTAATTGCGGGATCAGCCCGAAGGAAAAGGTAAATGTATTGGCGAGCTATTCGCATAAAAAACCTCCACTCGGTGAGTGGAGGAAAAAGCCGTCTACGATACAGTGAGTCTGAGCTCAGATAAAGGGAGATACATATAATGTGGTGACAAGGGAACTTACAAAGAGAAAAGGTGGTGTGGCTGGGCACAATTCTCTAGTCCACAACTAGGAAGGGTTGCGAGCAGGGCACAAATGCTGGAATCATCCAGTTCAACATATATGCGGCAGGGCGCAGTTTGTGCGGCAGGGCGCAGTTTGTGCGGCAGGGCGCAATTTCGCCGGGTCCACGACCACGGGAAACGGTTTGTGCGGCAGGGCGCAATCGGTGGAAGCATCCACACCAAAGGTTTGTGAGCAGGGCACAAAGATACAGAGATACTGTCACATTTTTTAGAGCGCTTCAGTTATTGATTTAATAGTTCGGAGCCGAGGCTATGCCCAATGAAATGAACTTAGTGATTAAGCTGCGCGCTAACTTTAAAAGAAATATTAAATTTATTTACACATATCAACGGTCTAAATCTCCTAAACAACATAGTATTCGATATAACAATTACGAACAATCCCGAAGGGTAGATTTCTAAAAAGCGTGCAACAATAGGGAACATTTATGTACTATGCAGGTAATCGCATGTAGGTCGGCCACTTTTAGCAGCACACATCCAATTTTAACGAAATTGTAATATGTAGTTCTCTGTACAAAATAATGGCGGATCCTCACGGTAAGATGCCCATATAAATGAATTTCTATCTCGGAGACTTGTAATCTTCCAGCAATACACTATTCTTTTATTGATATCGTACAAAATTCTGGTTTTAAATAAATGTCCACATTTTCATTAGAAACCGATTTTCAATTAAAGAATTTCTCAAATATCTTAAATTTGCACAAGCGGATTTGTGATCGTATTTTTAAAATCAAGAAATAAATATGCAATTTCTCAAACATTTTTTTACAGGTGTGTGTATTTTTATGTTGACAATCTCATAATGGAGCGCGATCACTGCAACATTGTATGCCCTCTGGTCTGGCGCTTACTCGTATGGGAGCCTATCTCTTCTCTATACATATAAAATAAAGACGACTTTTCTGTTTGGCGCTTATAAATCGAGAACAACTAAACTGATTTTGATGCGAGTTATTTTAAACTATAGCGCGAATTTCGGGGAAGGCTTTAGATTTATTGATTGTCATGCTAGCGAATGTAGATAATGACCCTACAAACAATCAATATTTCGTGAAAATCACTGGGAACCATGTTTTACAACACCTTGGATGTCCTGAGTTATAAAATGAAAATGCGCTTGGATAGACGATTCGGCTGATAGTGATGCCGCACTTCCGCTTATTCCCAAACATTATTATTTCGAAGTCCAGAACATCCGAGGTGTTGCAAAATACGGTTCTCAGTGTTCAAAGACAACACTCAAGTATATCGCGCAACCAATTTCTAGAATCAGTGATATCGCAATTGGATCTCTTGTACATAATATGCCGTTGTCCGCTTGTTGATATCTCCTATAGTTTCAAATCTGTAATGTGCAAAAGAATGGTAATTCGCAGAAAGTGTCGGTGTGCTTTAGCACGAGTCGTTCTCTCTCTCTCTCTCTGTCTGTCTCTCTTGGCTCATACGCTCGGTCACTCGAGCACCCTCTCTGTTCAGCTGATTCTGACTCTCGCAACTGACAACTGACTCTCGCTCAGCTGATTCCCCTCACACACACTGTCTCTCGCATGCATGCGATCTCATGGCTTGAATCCCAGGTACATTGCGGATAGCATGAGTTTCTTTCGCTTGCTTTGCGGCCTCGAGGAGGATGGCCATGGGTACCATCACTGAGAAGATGCATGCAATACTTTTATTGACATCATTGTTTATACAAGTGACATGCGTGGACTAACTCAGTAAATCTTACTATTCTATATCCCTTCTATTCTTATAATCTCCGTCTCTATCTCGTTCGCGTGACTGGCTTCCGGAGTGTTACACACGGAACATTGATTGTTTGTACAGTCATTATCTACATTCGTTAGCATGATAATCAATAAATCTAAAGCCTTCCTCGAAATTCGCGCTATAGTTTAAAATAACTCACATCAAAATCAGTTTAGTTGTTCTCGATTTATAAGCGCCAAACAGAAAAGTCGTCTTTATTTTATATGTTTAGAGAAGAGATAGGCTCCCATACGAGTAAGCGTCAGACCAGAGGGCATACAATGTTACAGTGATCACGCTCCATGCACACAATACCATCCTTATTACAACGAAATTCGAGGAGCACGTAAACTTCACGGTCGTAAGAAGTTATGTGATGAAATTTATGCAATTTTCTACACTTTTCCAAATTTGGATTATCCATTGCAGAGTCGTTCTAAGCCACTCGAATACCTTGAGTCTATGATACTATGCGATTCAAGTAACAGATAGATACGGTCATTACTGGGGTGAGTATATAGTTTTGCAGTTGGTGAACCATTCGTAGTTCTCGTGCACCTCAACTATTGGTTGATGGTATCCACTGCGATTCTGTCAAAACAAAATACTAACCGGTCTGGTGGAAATCGACATATAATTTCTGGACATATGTTTATCAAATTAAAAACACTTATGATGAGACATGTATCGAGGACATGCCGGAAGGGGTGCGTATACCTGCGCGGCGAAGCACTCGAAAGTGAGAAACAAAGTTGAGCGGGATAGCACAGAGAGGGATGCTTGAGCTACGGAGCGCTTGGCAGAGAGAGAGAGAGGCGAGCGAATGCGAAATGAGCGACGGGACAGCAATAACAAGTTTCCACCAACAGAATCATGATTGTTGCTTGTCAACTTGTACGTGGTGGTACATATGTATGCTACGATACCCAGATAAATTTTGTTTTGATAATAATCCTTTTCTTTAGCAATACGTAAGACCGTAATTTGGCCGTTTTGGGGCAAAGCAACGGAATACAATCTTCCGGTGGTGGGTGATCATAAAAACCAATATTATTGGCACAATGCAACCATTCAATAATATATGATGAAACTTACCTCTCTCGGGCGCCTTTGCGTAAGGACAATCGTTTCGCAGTCATCCATAAATGCTGGTTTTTCGGATTTCTCTTCGAATATCGCGGGTTCACATCACTTCCACACTTCATCACTTCACTGTCACTGCGCTCCATGTTGCGTTATACCTCTTGATGGTAAAGCTCAAAAGAATGAACTGATCAGCCGAAACTGCAGCTTCAACGCTTCGCGTAGCGCGTGGCGCTCGGTCAACGCCAACGCAGTGTAACAATTGAAAATCGGCTGCCCATCGTCCGTTGTAGCTCGATGCAAACCGTCATTTCCGAGTGAAACGCCGAAGGAGACTCATGGTAAGTACCTTTGCTCTTATAGATCCTTTAGTTCTTTCAATAGTCTATCTCTATCTCACTCCGCCAATCTCTACTTTATCAGATTTCTTCTATACTAATTTTGTACATCCCACGCATAGAGTTTATTTCAATTTCAATTTTTTCACGCACTTCGTCCACCCTCCACAAGTCCACGTGCTTGCTACGTTCATTGTCCATTGTTCTTTGAACGGAAGAGAGTAAGAAATTGTAATGGATAATAAACGTAACAAGCACGTGAGCACGAGGATGATGGACAAATCGTGTGGAAAAATTGAGATTGAGATTTAGTTTAGAAATTGAGAGTTAGTATGAGGAACAAATGATTCAAAATTAGCTTTTCATTCGTTATCGAAATTGCAACGAAATCGCAGTCACGGTTTATTTGCAGTAGAGAAGGCACATACTATAATAAAATAAATTTATGTTACAGATGCCAAAGCCTGTTATGAAGGAAGAGGGGGAATGTTCCCCAACGCCCGCGCCATCACGGGGAACCCCGCGGCCACTTTCGCGTGACCGCGAAGAGTTTCCTACCCTGCCGCCAGCAGGGGGAAGGACTCGGGTGGATTCCCGCGAGCGGAACCACGAGGCAGAGCGCCGACGAGAGCGCTCGCGATCCCACTCGCAGGACAGACATCGGCGCCATAAGAGGAGGCGTCATAGGGAACGTTCCCGTTCCCGTTCCCGGGCGCAAGAAGTATGTATGTCATCATAATGCGTATTGCATATAACATGTTATTTACACTATTTGTACATTTCAGAACCGCATAGTAGCTGCCATTATGACTGCCGCCGATGCTATTGCCGCCAGAAACAGCGGCAACGGCGGGCAAGGCAGCGGCGGCGGCGGGCAAAAAAAGGGCGGCGGAAAGAAGGGTGCCTGGCGTGGCGGCTGAAGAGGGAGGCGTCGCCGTGGTCGCGGCGGAAAGAATAAAAAAAATAAAGAAAAATCGCACATTTATAACTTTAATGTTTACCATTAAAAATTTTAATAAATTTTCAAAACATAATTGTTTTACCTGAATCAAATTTGCCCTCTACTTTCCCGTCCTAGTTTTTATTTAAATCTAGCTGTCCTATCCGGCTTCGCTTGGGTGGTGGTAATATTGTTTTGTAGCCAGGAATAAGGTTCAGGAAGTCAGGAATTGCAGCTATACAGGATTTATTGAGGAGGAGGTTAGTTTGATACATGGGAAAAGAATCGAGGACAAATAATTTGGTTGCGGAAGGATACAAAATTTGAGACCAGGTGGTTGTCGTAGGTAACATAGGATTAGTGTACAGAGGGGTCTCGATACAATACAAGGAAAAGGCAAGACTCTAAGTTTCGGCATTTTGATGCTAGTTGACCAACTGATCTCGTTCAATCGTGAATCGTCAAAACCGGGCGTCCAGGAATATTTCCCCGTGCTCTCTCTCGATCAGGCGTCCGGGTATCATCACCGTACTCTCCCAATCGAAGGCGCCCACGGAAACTCCCCGTACTCTCCCATGCTACTCAGGCGTCCAGGGATGCTCTCCCGTACTCTCCTCTCGGTCAGGAGTCCAGGTATTATCGCCGAACTCTCCTGACCGAGGGCGTCCACGGGAACTCTCCGTACTCTCCCGTTGAGGCTAGCAGGCGTCCAGGTATTCTCGCCGAACTCCCCTGCTAGCGCTCCGATTACCCGTCCGAGAGGGCGGCCGATGGTATTACCTCGTCCTCTCCCTTCGGAAACAGCGTAATGACTGCGCGTGGCCGAGATCAGTCGTTTTATACTAGCTGTTGCTACCGAAATCAACAGTCGGGCTGTCAGGCGCGAGGCCAGCGATCGCGCTCCGCGCTCTGCGTCTCCTACGCCCGCGGCCGCCTACAAGCGGCGATGACAAGGTATGATCGCCCGTCTAGAAGATTCCAGGCTCTTATGGAATTTTCCTGATGCTACAGTTTTAATTTAGAAAAAGTAAGTGGTTGCGCTGCTAGCTACTGAAGATCAACAGTTCATTATTCTGTTATATATATTATTAAAAACTGTAAGAGTTCTATGCAAGAGATATATTACATTAAAAAGAAACTGCGTTTGAGAAAGTGGTTCAAATATTGTTAATTTTATTCTTGTTTTGAAATAGTGCTATAAGCTAAGGAGCAGCACAATCCTATAGAAGCAAGATAAGCACACCCTGTTGAGCTGTACTTTTAATTTTTACATTTTATAGCTACAAATCCTACGTCTAACTATTGCATTTCCCTAAAGTCGAATTGCTACAATGAAGTGAGCCCTTGGCTTTATATGTCCCATATGCCTAACCTAAGACCAGCTGTCAAACTGTTTGGCATTTCTGTAGTTCGCCGTGAATTGCTCTTTCAGTGAGGCGCCACCTCGTTCGTACCAGGCGACCTAAAGTACTCACAAATACCGATCTGTGTGATCGACACTATGGCAGAATCAGGCAAGAAGCAGAGCTAAGGGGGAAGTCTTCCCACGGCTTGATTTCTTATAATTTCAAAATAAAATACAGCTTGGGATGTTCCTCAGTTCATAAGGTAGTGCGGGCTGGTGTTTGTTTTGCAAAGAAAATACGGAAAAGATGTAAATATGGTCGAGCAAACAGTCAATGTATTTGGCGGCCATCTTCGAAAATGGGCAGATCTTAGCTTCGGTTTAGACAGCTAATAATACCAAAAAACAATGCTGTTAAATAATCATCTATTTAATTTGACCATGTGCGCCAGCTCGGTGAATCCTTGGAGCCCTCCAAGAGACCTATTCATGATCCACTCCTACATAACCCCTCCTGTCAAATACGGCCCTGCTCATGGTGTCCCAACCTTACCATGAGATCACTAGCCACTGATCAATGGCCGATCAACCTAGGTGTGCGCCACGCACACACTCTGGTGATCATCTCACGAACTGTTCCCCCTGGTCGTTATCTCTCGGGCGCTGATAGCTCTCTCGCCGATGAGCCTAGCCTAGCCCCTTAAGATTCATGGCATTCAGCAATTCCTAAAAATGTGACTTTCACTTTTTTCACACCAGTTGGCACCACGGCGAAATGTCGCGTTTACGTTACCGATCTATAATCTGTAATCTGTGTGATACCGACACTTTGGTTAAGCCAGGTATGCCATGGTTGGTTATGTGCAGTAATGGTTACATGACGCGATTCGATTTGATCATTTTATTCCAGATTCCATGCTTTATTTAGTTAATAAAAGAGCCTACTGTCCTTGCCATTGTCCCTGTGATATTGTCGTTATTAATAATTATGAAATGTTGAAAATGTTAAGTGTGCCACTTGCAAGTCCTTGTTTTGGTAAACAAGTGTTGATTACCAATAGTTAAAATTATCAAGAGTGTAGTATGTCAATCTTTTAAGCAATATGAGTGTTACCGACGCTCATTAAGAGTAAAACATATGTATCGACATTCTAATGTTAAAAAAAATAAAGTCATTTTACCGACAAGTTAAAAGAGACTGCTTTACCGGTAAAAGCGGATAGAAGCGCGAGTTTAATGAAGTGAAGTGAAAAGGAAAAAAAGAAGATCATAAAACGGACGGCGAGCGAAAATTTATGGATTGATTGGTAAACGAGGAGAAAGACTAGAGGAGAATTCTGAGACACGAACGAAAAGGTAAGCAACTTTCCAAACCTTTCAATCATTAAAGAGCAAACAGGGTTCGCGGGGAGGATAGAGCGCGAATAGCAGAGTGCCCTGAGATGCCCTAAAGCGCAAGTAGGAGCTACCTCGTGCCAAATAGGGCATTTCAGTTCTCACCCGATGGCAAGGGTTATTTATTGTGAGGTGCACATTGGGCACAAGGAGAGGTATAGTCACTCACATAGGAGCGACCACGTACCCATGGTACCCTCCCGATCTCACCATACCCGATGGCAAGGGTGCGTGCACATAGAGCACTAGTTCGACCAGAACGACTGAGGTCTCAAATAGGAGACATGCTAGCGCCTCATCCTCCGTACGTGAACCTGTTTAAAAGGCTCGACATTGCCTCCCTCCAGTCATCGTGTCCATGCACAACGCCGACACGATATTAGATATCTTGATGTGCAAGATGGAATTCGGTACAATGAGCAATTATTTACAATTTAAGGGAATGCTTGTTACTGGTAATCAGTACTTGCTCAAACTAATTTCAGCAGTTTACGTGTTTGCTCCATCAGCAAAGCACTTGACAGTCAACATACACCAAACGAAACTAGACTGTCTATGAGTTGGGTATATTGCTAAAAAAAATCTAAATCATTGTTTGACCCAACGCTTCACAATTATAATATTAACTAAATGATGTGCTCATACACAACCTAATTTAGTTGTGACTGTCAAGTTTGTCACTCAAGGAGCGTTTGGCTAAAGTGACAATATCAAGTAGTAATTACCAATCATGTGTCATTTAGGAATATACTAGCGATTGGTAATTAGGTTTGTTTAGTAAATTTCATCACTTTAGATTGTGCACTATTTGAGCTATGCACTTGGCAGTCAAGATATATCAAAGTTAGAGTGCTTATGCGGCTGTGAGTTATCCAATCTGAAATTTAAATGCGTCCTAGCTCTCGGTAATGTATCATTGCTGATCTAAACCTGAATTATTGTATATCAACACTTTACAAATTATATTTGGCAGGCAACATCTCCATGTGCTCTTTAATTTTAGTGTTCCTGACTGTGACGTTTGTAGTCCAAAAAATGTATCAGTTAAAGAACTTTGAGAGTGAATATAGGAGTAAGTATATATATGTATATATATATCACAAACGATGATAGATGAGTAATTGGTGTACGGTTTTGGTGGAGTGGTTCATGAAAAGTGTTCTCGCGAATATTAATAAAAGTATGAGTTTATATTGAGCAAAACAGTGTCATGAGTATCTGTGTACTTTCCAGTGAGGGCTCCCTGAGAGCTGATGTATTATGTGAGTGATTTGTGAGTGCTCCTAGCGTATTGCGAGGGCTCCTTGCGAGCTGAAGTATTTGAGAGGGCTCCTTGAGGGCTGATGTATTGAGAATCCTACAAATTTTGGGGGCTCGTCCGGGATGGATTGAACATACCCGTATGACCAACTAAGGAGTAGTGTTGAGTTTTGAAAGAATGCATGAGTATTTTCGTAAAGATTTGAAACAAATTTTTTGGGGTTTGGTGGTCGAGAATTATATGACATGTGAAGTAGGCAAATAGCAAGAAACGAACTGTTAGATAATCTTTGAGAGTGTCCCATATTCAAGTCTTAGAAAATCCTTAACGTTTGAAGTAACGACTCTTATTTCAGTTGTTCTCTGACACTTGCCGTTAGACTGTAGCTTCTGACAGTCGAGTTGCATGACAGCCACGGAACGATCGAGACTGATAATTCTTTTTCTTCCCGAAAAGAGTCTTTGAGCAATGAGCAAAAAGAATCCCAAAAATTTCACAGCAGATCAGTTGAGAGAAAAATTGAGATTATTGAATCTTGAAACTAGTGGACTCAAGAACGAGCTGATCAAAAGGCTTATGGCAGCGGACCCGTCCGGATCTTGGTCGAGGGCCGAAGACATGTCTCAAACCTCTGACCCTGCCCCTCTCTTAGAAGAAGAGATTGATGAACAAGACTCCCGTATAACTGGTAGGATCCTAGTTAACGAGACGCGAGCAAGAAGAGACGCTGAGATGGAATTATTGCGTCGAGAAAAAGAGATCATGGAACGGGAATTGGAGTTAACGCGTCGAGAATTAGAAATTGTACAGCGAGAACGGCAGTTGGATATATCTCAGCCAGCAGCTCGACAGCCGCCCAAACAATTAATAACAAAGCTATCGTCTATAATTGAGATGTTGTGGCACTTTGATGGTACTAGTGGGATGTTTAACGCATGGAAAAATCAGGTACGTTGGCTCAGGAATGTGTATGAGCTCCATGAGCATGATGTAAAGAATTTGATTGTTTCGCGACTATCGGGAAGAGCACGTGTCAGTGGTTTCATTCGAAGTCTGAATACATTGCACTTCCATCCGATGAGCTTTTATTAGAAATTCAAGCAATGTTTCACGATGAGGAAGGAAAAGCTGAAAGGAGAATTAAATTTGAGGGAAGAACTTGGAGGAAGGGCGAAACTTTCAAAGAATACTTTCTGTTGGAACATATAAGTAAGCGAAAGAAGTGATGCGCTATGAGAATTCGGCGCCTGTGAGCTACCACTATGAAAATGAAAAGATCCCTTAAAGGGCAAGTTAAGAATTGAAAATATAATAGCCGCCGAGACTGTGATGACCCATGCGTAATTACGAGTCACCCGGTCGTGAGCGTTAGAGACGAGCCCAGCGGCAAGCGAGAAACAATTCATTTGTTTCTCGGAAATAGTCGGAATTATCCGAGGAATGAATACGAATGATTGAGGAAGAACGATGCTCATTCGCAAAAGGGACGTCCATTAGGCACGAGGTGCAATCTGCTTCAGAATTAGAGAGAAACCAAGGGTGACACTCCTGGCGATTAGAGACGGCAAGCCAGCAACAAATAATAAACAAGAAGGCTGTGATACGACTCTGAATCGAAGTAAGTACTACTTGAATTAGTAATTCAGAGGCGATCGATTTACAACCGATCGCAGAAGGAAAAGATGGCTTATGCCCAACCTCGACGTAAGACTTCATGAGAAGCGGTCAGAAGGTAGAGTGAGCGCGAGTCCGAGTGGACTGAGAAATTATAATACAGCCGTCAGGAGTCTCAAAGGATGGCGAATGCCCACAAACTATAGAATATCGTTGTGTTACCCAGAAAGATAAGATGGCAGAGGCCCATGAAAGAGAATCATTAATAATTTAATAATTCCAAAATTCACAGAACAACCCACAAAATATACATGTCCTTTAAAATTAAACCTGTGTCCTAATTTCTTATTTATGTTCCCTATCCCTGATCCGAAGTGCACTAGCCTGAACACTTTCACGAGAAAGTAATCCTGGCGAATCAGGTACCAATTGACGAAGAAGAAATGGTCTCGAACATAATTCGGGGCATTCCTGATCCTGATCTGCGTGATCAAGCGCGAATGCACTCGTTCGCATCAAAGACGCTTGTTGTGGGTTTAGCAAAAGTCTTTAACAAGACTTCACTTGTATGCCCACGTCACGCGCCAAATTAATATAGCGTGAGCTGTTTCTTTATATTGGTGTTGAAATGTTTTATTTTAATAAACCAAACACAAAACTCAACAGCAAGTCTTAAATTTAACGTTGTGCTATCTTGTTAAGATGAGGATGTTTCCGCTCGGAGAATTTTGATGTGTATGATAGAAGTGGAGAGTAGCAAAACTTGAGGAGCTCAGGGGACCCCTCTCCAAGAATAAAGGGAAAATCAGAGGGTGGGAAAAAATTAGACTGATGGACGAATGAAAATGCTAGAAAACATGAAAATTCCAACCCTCTAGAAAGAAAGTAGGAAACGAGAAGTGATTGGCGCAACAAATATGAAGGAGTGGTTAAACAAGGGAAGACGTTGGGTGTAGTGGGAGCCGGTAGGTATGTGTTAAACAGAAAGGTGCAAGGGTGGTCACTTCCGAGAAATGACCACGCGAAGGGATGATACCTGCAGGAGGCAATCATCTGGCAGGCAGACGAGGGAAATCATCGAGTGCCGGTTTAAGCAGGATTTACAATATGCGCTATAAGGGATGGAGTATTCGAAAGACGAAGTAATAAAAAATGTGCGCGCCAAATGGCAAACGAACGCAGCTGCAAGGACTTAAGTTATTAAACAATTGCAAGAAGGAAAACCCTTGCGAAGCAACAACGCTCTTACTGAAGGCATTTGAGGCAGTTCCATGGCGGTTACGGTTAGCTAGTACTGATGATGAGGATCGTCCTTCCAAACAACCTCGAAGAGAATTTTTTAAGGATAAAAATGCGGTGAGAGACGGTTCAACGGTGAGACGCTGCCCGAGCTACGGATTAAAGGATCATGGTCTTCCTGATTGTCCCACGAGACAGAAGGGTCCTAAATGTTTCCGGTGTCAAGATTTTGGTCATTTGGCAATGGCCTGTCCTAAGAAGGCGAAGAATATTTACACGATTTCTCAGTAGTGATCTATCACTGATGAATGCAAACGAGTATTTTGAAATTGAGGCACCACCTTTAGAACAAAACAAGATGCACTTTCGTGGTCTAGGTGCTACAAATCAAAATTATACGTTAGGAGAATTCAATACGCAAATAATTATAGACCAACAGATGTTTACAATTCTGATCCGGGTAATCCTTAATTCTGTCATGAAATTTGATCTATTGGTTGGCGCTGATTTTTTGCGAACAGTTGAAGTGCGAATATTTGGGAACGATATTAATATCCGGAAAATTGTAAACACTCAGGAACTTGATGATTTATTTGAGATTCTTTCTATAGAATGTGAGGAGCATACAACTAATTATAATATTGGCAAAGTAGAATTAAAAGAGGAAGTAGAAAAAATGATTAAAGCATATAGACCTCAGCCTGGAAAAAACCAAGATGTTGGAGTTAAAATGTCCATCATTTTAAAAGATGAGGAGCCAGTTTACCAGAGACCTAGGCGATTGTCCCCATCGGAGAGAGAGAGTGTAAACCAGCAAATATCTGATTGGCTTCGTGACGGTATTATTCAACCTTCGATCTCTGAATTCGCTAGCCCTGTGGTAATAGTTAAAAAGAAGGACGGTTCAAATCGCCTATGTGTAGATTACAGGAAAATTAACAAAAAAATAATGAAAGATCGTTCCCTCTCCCTCTTATCGAGGATCAACTTGATCTATTACAAGGAGCAAAGATATTTAGTACCCTTGACTTAAGAAATGGATTTTTTCATGTGCCGGTCGAGGAGACTAGCCGAAAATATACCTCCTTCATAGTCCCTGATGGACAATATGAGTTTTTGAGAGTCCCGTTTGGACTCTGTAATTCACCTGCGGTATTTCAAAGATATGTAAATACAGTTTTCAAGGACTTAATAGCTTCAAAGGTGATCTTGGTTTACATGGACGATTTGATTTTGCCTTCATCAGACTACGAAACGGGGTTGGAAAAACTACAATATGTGTTGAATGTGGCGGCCCAATTTGGTTTAGATATCAATTGGAAAAAATTCTATTTTCTTCAGACACAAGTTGAATTTTTGGGTCATATTGTAGAAAAATATTTTTAAAAAAATGTGACCGACTTCGAAAACTCACAGCATCCCAGAAAACTGAAAACTCGAAAACATGAAAATATAAAATAAAAAATAAAAATGCGCTGAAAAGTAAAAAATAATTTTGCTGATTCCATTCAACCTTCTTTTGACAACCTTATAGCAACTTTTCGGAGTCCGCGCAAGTATAAGTAAAATATTACTGCTAATCATCTGTCTGAACCGCGCTTACCCGGCTTCTTTCTTTTGCCGCGTGATGTCCTCTCCCACTTACACACGCTCATTTACGAACTCACTCTCGCTTTCGTACCGCCTCCTGCCCCATCTCTCTCCCTCGATCACCCTCTATATCCATACATCTATCTATCCACGAGAACACTTTAATGATGGACGAAAATAGAATGAGAAACACAAAAGTAACGAGCTGTCTTTTACTGATAGTCTGTCATACGTATGTAATGTGTCCGCTACAATCATCGACACCTGTGAAATGTTGGAATTGTATGTCGTATACCACACCAGTTAATGTTAACAATATTAGGATGTCAGATAGGGTATATGTTCGACCCCCCCCCCCCCCCCCCCTCTCCCCTTTCATTATCTCATTCTTTCTCTCTTTCTCGCTCACCCTTTCAATGTGTTTATTCTATCGATCAATAGCGTGGTTAAGACAGATGATTAGCAGTAATATTTTACTTATATTTGCGCCGACTCCGAAAAGTTGCAATAAGGTTGTCAAAAGAAGGTTGAATGGAATCAGCAAAATTATTTTTTACTTTTCAGCGCATTTTTATTTTTTATTTTATATTTTCATGTTTTCGAGTTTTCAGTTTTCTGGGATGCTGTCAGCTTTCGAAGTCGGTTACATTTTTTTTAAAAATATTTTTTTATTTAATACTTTTTAGTATATGAAACGTTTAGAACGATGGGTCCCACTAGATTGCATATCGAATTTCATCGATGCGCTGGTGTACCAATTATAGACAAACAAATGTATCTGAAAGTAATGAGGAAAGAAAAGCTTGTGCATTGCAAAATGCATGTAAGGCGGACACTTCGAGAACATCCCTCATAAGTGAAGAAAAATTTCATTCCGATCGAACAAGCCCTCACACAAAACTATCGTCGGACAATCAAACCTTCGGTTTTATGCAATAGAAGAAGTTAATGTTAAAGAATTCCCGAAAAAGTTAGAACGGTTCCATTCAGGGAATATTCTGTATGAGACAAACGAAAATTGTACTAGAAACGTCAAATCACCGAGAAAATGGGCTTTTATGCAATAACAATGGCTATCGTTAAACAATTTCGAGAAACTGTATAATGGGACCAAAGTACGAGCATCCGCTATAAGGTGGACAAGATTTCATCAAGATCGGTCCATTCATCTCGGAGATATCGACAGACGAACGAAAATTGTAGTAGAAACGTGAAATCACCGACAAAATTAGCTTTTATGCAATAACAATAATTAGTGTTAAACAATTTGGGAAAAATTTATATTCTGACCAAAGTACGAACATCCTCTACGCGATAAGCCTGGGTTCATCAATTTCGGTCCATCCATCTCGGAGATATCGCCGGACACACGAAAATTTCAGCAGAAACGTGAAATCAGCGAAGAATTGGGTTTTTATGCAATAACAATGGTTAGCGTTAAACAATTTCGAAAAATTTTATAATGGGGCCAAACTGTGAACATCCTCTATGATATAAGCCCGGTTTCGTCCCGATCGGTCCAGCGGTCTTCCCGTACTAGCCGGACAAACATTAAAAAAAAAAAAAAAGAAACATAGCGATCGAATTGAGTACCTCCTCCTTTTCGAAGTCGGTAAAAATGGGGAGGTACGCCCATCAAAACATAAAACTAAAGCAGTTATGCAATTTCCGTTACCGAAAAAACTTAAACAGTTACAAAGTTTTCTTGGTTTGACTGGGTATTTCCGCAAATTTATTCGAAACTATTCCATGATTGCGAGACCATTAACAAATCTATTAAGAGCTAATATCGAATTCTTCCTCGGTGAAAACGAATATAATGCAATTAAACGATTGAAAAATAGCACTAAGTGAAAAACCTGTATTACGATTGTACAACGCGCAGGCAGAGACTGAATTGCATGCAGATGCATGTATGTATGGGTATGGAGCAATACTTTTACAGCGAAATAGCGAAAATGGTGCTTTACACCCTGTGTACTATGCCAGTGGTAAAACTACCCCCGCAGAAGAGAAATACACTAGCTGTGAATTAGAAGTACTAGCGATAGTGAAAGCGCTCAAAAAGTTCCGAGTCTATTTGTTAGGAATACCATTTCAGATAGTAACTGATTGTCGTGCCTTCACGTTAACTATGGAAAAGAAGGATTTATGCGTGAGAGTAGCTCGCTGGGCACTTCTTCTAAAAGAGTTTAATTATAAAATTGAGCATCGGTCTGGAAACAGTATGGGACACGTTGATGCTCTTAGTCGTAATCCACTCCCGACTTGTTTCGTGATCGATGAGGACGAGTCAAGTTTATTAAAGAGATTTGAGAAAGCACAACACGAAGATGAGAGTATTAGAAAAATTTTGGACTTAATTACAAATCAACCGAACGATGAATACGAAATAAAAGGAGGCCTTTTGTACAAAAGGATCAAAAATGACACACGACTAGTTGTACCAAAGTCGATGCAAGCGCAGGTAGTTCGACAAGCTCATGAACAGGAACACTTCTCAGTTGCGAAGACCGAAGCTTTATTACGAAAAGAATTTTGGTTTCCTAACATACGAGCAAAAGTGGAAAAAATTATCCGGAACTGTATTAATTGTATTTTAATAGAACGAAAAGTTGGAAAACAGGAAGGACTTCTGCACTCAATAAGTAAAAGTGAGGTACCTCTACATACATACCATGTTGATCATCTTGGCCCAATCCCATCCACTAAGAAAAATTATCGCCATATTTTTGTGACAATCGATGCCTTTTCAAAGTTCGTATGGTTGTACCCAACAAAATCAACGGACAGTGCAGCTGTAATTCAGCGTCTCAAGAATCAAGCGGTGATATTTGGTAATCCCAGCAGAATCATTTCTGACAGAGGCTCTGGCTACACATCACATATTTTTAAGGAATATTGTTACCAAGAGAACATTGAGCATGTATTGATCACAACGGGAATACCACGTGGAAATGGCCAAGTTGAACGTGTAAATCGAACTCTAATTCCTTTACTCGCCAAGATGTCAGCTCCCAAACCTGAGGAATGGTATCGTTATGTCGAACTTGCACAAAAATGTTTGAACTCCACACCACACCGGAGTATTGGTACAACACCTTTTCATGTATTATTCGGAACGCACATGCGACTAGCGGAAGATCCATCTATTCGCAAAATTATTGAAGAAGAATGGATTATGTTACATCAAGAAAATCGTGACGAAGTAAGGCGACTTGCGAAGGAACAGATCCTTAAGGTCCAAACCGAAAATTACAGAACATACAATAGACGAAGAAAACAAGCTCAACAATACAACGAAGGAGATCTCGTTGCAATCTTGAGGACACAAATACGACCCGGATTAAAATTTGCATCAAAATATTTAGGTCCGTATAAAGTACATAGAGTCTTACCAAACGATGATAGATGAGTAATTGGTGCACGGTTTTGGTGGAGTGGTTCATGAAAAGTGTTCTCGCGAATATTAATAAAAGTATGAGTTTATATTGAGCAAAACAGTGTCATGAGTATCTGTGTACTTTCCAGTGAGGGCTCCCTGTGAGCTGATGTATTATGTGAGTGATTTGTGAGTGTTCCTAGCGTATTGAGAGGGCTCCTTGAGGGCTGATGTATTGAAAATCCTACAGAACTAAGATGATGTAAACTAAGTATATAAATTTTATGGTGAACAGACTACTTATTGTTAGTAAATTTTAATACTAAAGGTTCTGCCTCTTTGAGTTATGCATTTGAGAAACAGGATACATTAAAATTAGTCTGTGTATGACGACAGCCCATTCAATATCACATGTAAAGTGTTATAGGATAATGCCACTCTAGCAACCAAAAAAATATATGCAATTTGACAGTTTTTAAGATAATACAGTAAATGCTATATAAAATTTGTTTAAAGGCCTCTATTGTATCATTTTCGATAAAATGGCGGAGCTAGAGCACGGCAAGTAAAGCTGTGTAGTGTTCTGCCATCGAAAAGATTTCTTCTCCAATTTGGAGTAAGAAAACAAACATTGTTTAATTTTGTATTCTGTGTAAGCTTAACTCGAAAAGTACGTATCAGTGTTAGGTGGTAGGAAAAATAATTGGGCTTTACTTTATTATATTATATTGTGGTATACTAAACAGGACAGTAATCGGCGACACGTGTACATTACTTTGCGTCTAACAGGAGAGTGAACAGGTGCGAATAGGAACTCATTATCATTGGCCAATAGATGGGCGATTCCACGCAAAGTGATCACACCTTTTGACACTTTGTCTTCAATTTTGATGAAATTTGGTGAGCATGTAGTCTTTAGTATACAACCACATTTTCTGCATTCCGTTTGTAAAAATGTCAATTATTATGTAACTTTTTTTTTTTAAAAAATCATAACTCCGGAACAGTATAAGATATAGAAAAACGCAAAACGCACTTTTACGCAGAAAAGATTGAATTTTCATGTAAAAAATATTTCTGGAACGTAGCGACCTTCTTAAATTGTCTAAAAATTGTTTAAAAAATTTAATTGTTTATATTTCCGAAAACGCACTTTTGTCCATTTTGAATAAAATCATGGAGGTGCATTGAAGTCTCGTCTAAGTGCCCTGTAAATTTCAAGATGGTCAATTTAAAACTCTTTGAGATAAAATTCTTTATGTATCACCGGAGCACACGCTCGGTGCTCGGAGACCAGCGCGCGCCCGTACGCCACGGATGCTTGCGCACGAACAGCCGCTACCCACCACGACCAATTGTCCTTTCCACCTAAATAAACGACTAATCCTCACTTACCTAGTTGAAATATTCGACCTTTTTCTGAGTGGATGACTCCCGGTTAATACTTAACCATAAAATACTGAATACTGTTTCCTCTCTGTGTTTATGATCTAAATTCCAGAAAGAAGGATTGGCAGAGAGTTCGACTCCGACCACCGTGGCGGTAAGACGTGTCTACCTCCGTATTGCCGTGTCTCGTGGCACCGGTCTGTCTCGCGAGTGTATACTGATCACCACCCACCAAAGAGTAAGTATAATAGTGAACGGGCAGGAAGTGTAAAACGAGAGGGGAAACTCCAGTATTGGAGTCCCTATCGTTATATATATATATATATATTAAAAAAAAAAAAACTGCAACCAGAAATCATGATAACTTTTGACTACAGAAATTCTCAGTATTCTCCGCTGTGTACTCCAGAACGACTTGATAGAACCATGACGAAAAAACAGAGTTACGCTAGTGCCACACAAAATTTTGCGTTCCCACAGAAGAATCAAGCGATCGTTCTCGACTCGATTGACGGCATCCCACTGAAAGAGTATATACGCTCCCTAGGAAAAATAACCGACCCAACGAACATACGATTCGTCTCGAAAATTTCGAATGCTCGAGTTTGCGTGTACTTAGCAAGTAAACAATTGGTCAAAACAGTCACCGAAAATCACCCCACGATCAACATAGGAAATAACTCCGTAAGCTTAAGACCATTCATTGGTAAACACAAGAGGATTATCCTCTCAAACGTATGCCGTCATACCTCACGAAACCATTGAAAAGGAATTTGCAAGGCTCAACATAAAACTGATGTCCCAAATATCATTTCTTAGAGCAGGACTATCAGAACCGGGTTTCACCCATATACTCAGTTTCCGCCGACAAGTATTTATTAACGCAGATGATGTTACTAAACTACCAACATCAATAAACATCTTTTACGAAGATTCAAACTACTGGATTTATCTATCAGGGGATAATCCAAGCTGCTTCATATGCAAAAACGAAGGGCACCTGGCTAAAGACTGTCCTGAAGAACGAAATAAAATAAATAACACAACGGATGATACCTCAAATTTTCCAGAATTGACCCAAGAACAGAGCCAACCCCAAAGTAACAAAAAAACAGATAATACAACCCCAGCCACACAAATCTCCAGTCAACCAGCATCCATGGTCAATACGTCACAATCAATAAATAATAAAAGACCAATATCCGAATCTAATTCATGGAGCACTCACAAAACAAGACTGCAAAATGATATAACAGATTCATCCCAACCAGATCCTGATGAATCATCAGACGACAACAGAATAAATAAACCTATAAAGAAACCACCAACAAAAATGAAGAAGAAACCAAAACCTAATGAAGAGTCCGATATCTACACACTTGAAGAAATGATAGCCCCTATTAAGACAAAACTAGATAAAGCACCCCAAAAATTCATCCTCAATTTCACACAATTCAAGAGCCTTATTGAAAATGCTAAAGGTAATCCCAATATACCAGAACTAGCACTCTCATATACCAAAGACTTACAGGCTCTGATAAATATGATCAAAGAAGCCTACACACATGCCCAGAATCGCAGCATCAGAAACAGATTCACCCGAATAACAAAGAAACTCGATGAGTTTATCTCGATGGATAATACAGAAGCCAACAACCAAACGAACACCCAAATAGAATCGGTTGAAGAACTAATGAAGAACATCGACAATCCCCATCTTCCCACCAACCAAATCAATAATGAAAAATCTCCAGTGAAATATTAACGGTTGGAAAACGCACTACACACAACTAAAAATGATCATAAACGACATCTCTCCGCAAATAATCTGCATACAGGAGACTAACTTTACAAGTATCCTTGCTCCAAATTTAAAAAATTATATACCCTTCTTCAGAAACAGAGCAAACTCAGGCCATGCCAGTGGAGGCGTAGCCACATATGTTAAAAACAGTCTTTCTAGTAAAGAAATCATAATTCAAACCAACCTTGAAGCAGTTGCTACCTTAATATCAGTGCCATACGATCTCTGCGTATGTAATATCTACATACCAAACAGCTACAACTGGAACCTACGGGAATTAACAGCATTAATCGAACAACTACCAAAGCCCTTCATCCTCTTAGGTGATTTTAATAGCCATAGCACCTTATGGGGGTTCTATAAAAACGATTCGAGAGGAAACGATATAAAATGCTTACTGGAAGACCCAGATCTATTTCTCTTAAACACTACGAACCCGACACATATAAATATTGCAAGCGGAACACTTAGCGCTATAGACTTATCAATAAGTTCTACAAAAATAGCCCACCTACTTTCTCAAGAAATAAGTTCTGATCCTCACGACAGTGACCACTTCCCAATTATAATATCAGATATCACGGCAGACAACAGCAATCACTACGTCAGAACACATAAATGGAATACGAAGAAAGCAAATTGGGACCAATTCCGAACGCTCATAGACGAAAACATTCCAACGCTACCTCATACCAATAACATTGACCAAAATATTGATATAATTATAAAAAATTTCAACAAAATCATCCACGATGCTGCAGATCAAGCAATACCTACAACAAGTTCTGGCTTTAAAAAACGTGCAGTACCCTGGTGGAACGAAAGTTGTGACACAGCAATAAAAGAGGCAAAACATGCATTTAACGTTTTCAAAAAACATCCCACAACCGAAAATAAAATTGAATACAAAAAACGACGAGCTATATCACGTAAAACGACCAAAGAAAGTATGAGCAATTCTTGGAGGAACTACGTCAGTTCACTAAACAACAGCACGCCATATAGCAAGAGTTGGGAAAAAATCAAAAAAATTAGAGCAACATCAAAAAGATTCTCCATCACCGCACTAGTCAGTCAATCTAAGGAAATATTAAACCGCCCCCTAGATATTGCTAACGAATTAGCCAAAACGTTCGCCAAGAATTCAAGAAAGTCTCTAAAATACCTTACTGATATCCTAAACCACATTTGGACCAACATGGTGTTTCCCAATCAATGGAGGGAAGCAATAGTCATTCCCATAGAAAAACCAAACAAAGACAAACGAATACCGAGTAACTACAGACCTATTTCCCTAACATGTACGATGTGCAAACTATTAGAGAAAGTGATAAACAAAAGACTCTGATGGCAGCTCGAAAACACCGGATTCTTTTCAAAGGAACAATACGGCTTTCGTCAGTATCGATCAACACTCGACCACCTTATTAACTTCGAAACGGCTATATGTGATGCCATGGCACATAAACAACATTTAACCGCCATAGCCTTGGACATTGAAAAGGCGTATGACATGGTTTGGCGACCTAGGATAATTGAAACCCTCTTAAAACACAAAATAACAGGGAGAATGTTAGCATTCATACACAACTTTCTTAAGGAAAGAACTATTAAAGTAAGGGCTAATGGTACACTATCCGACTCGGTGCAAATAGAAAACGGCGTACCTCAGGGATTCGTCATTAGTGTTACGCTGTTCCTGATTGCGATAAATGAAGTCCCCAA
Organism: Ectemnius continuus; assembly: GCA_910591665.1. NCBI lineage: Eukaryota > Metazoa > Arthropoda > Insecta > Hymenoptera > Crabronidae > Ectemnius > Ectemnius continuus. The sequence goes on along the minus strand of OU342858.1, from coordinate 17,315,859 downwards.
CATCATATCACCTCCTGTTAAATGCACATTATTCGCTGACAATCTCACAATTTTCTGTAGCGGAAAAGAAAAAGTGACCAGTGAAGACTTATTACAAAAATCAGTAAATGACTTAGTCTCTTGGTCAAAGACAAGCGGCTTTAAGTTCTCAACTCAGAAAACTCAATGCATATCCTTTGCCAAAGACAAACACCAGGTCCACAACCCAAAGATCTGTATTGGAGACTCTGAAATCAAACCAATCGACGCCTTGAAACTACTCGACCTGACTTTCGATAAAAAACTGACATGGAACCAACATATCACAATACTCACGGATGATTGCAGACGCCGACTTAATCTCATAAAAGCTCTTGCATCCACTACTTGGGGCGCATACCAGGAAATGTTGATCAAGACATACAAAGCAACAATAAGATCAAAAATTGACTATGGAAGTATCCTATATGACGGAGCTAAAGAAACCAATCTGAAGCCACTAAACTCTATCCACAACGCTGCAATGAGAATATCAATTGGAGCATTCCGTACTAGTCCTATTAACAGCATTTTAGCAATTGCCGATGAAACACCTCTCTGGGAAAGACGAAAACTGCTTGCAACTAACTACGCAATAAATATTGCAGCCTCCCCAGACAACCCAGTGCATCACAACGTGTTTACAAAACGTTATAATAATATATACGAAAAGTTCACACGACTTCCAACTCCCTTTTACAGTCGAATTGACAACTATCTCAGACAAACCGATATTTCATTAAGAGAACTCTCCGTCAGAAGACGAGCACAACACACCACACCTCACCTCCTTGGCTTATCGATATACCCACAGTCAACTACGAGTTGGCACATCTCAAACAACGTGATACAAACCCACTCTTTTTAAAAAACCAGTATGACAAAATTTGCTCATCCCTTAGAGATTATCAACATATCTATACAGACAGCTCAAAAACCAACGAGGGAAACGGATGCGCAATAATAACAGACAACACGGAACGGAAATTCAAACTACCAGATCTCTACTCAATTCTCTCATGTGAAACCGCGGCCATCAAAAAAGCTCTTGAAATCATAAACAATTCATCCCACAGCAGATTCGTCATCCTTTCAGACTCCAAAAGTGCCTTACAAGCTATTCAAGACCCAAATACTTCTGACGTAATAATACAAGAGATCCAAACAATGTTCTCCAACGCTATACAGACTAACAAAGATATCCAATTCATATGGGTTCCTTCACACGTAGGGATTGAAGGAAATGAGAAGGCAGATATCGCAGCCAGGGCTGCAACAGTATTGGAGCCAAAAAGTCCCTCAGAAATTATACCCTATAAAGATATAAAAAAGGAAATTAGCAGAAGGCTACAAAACAACTAGTCCAATAAACTGAAATGGCTTATTTCTGACAAAATCCCACAGAACAAAGCAGGAGGATACAAACCCAACTTAAACAAATTAAACAGATATGATCAAGTGAAAATCACAAGAATAATAATTGGCCACAGTAACCTAACGAAGTGCTACCTAATAACAAAGGAGGACAAACCTAAATGTCGCATGTGTAACGAAGAACTATCAATTAAACACATCATCTCAGAATGTAACCACCTCAACTACAACAGAAGCAAGTTCAACCTCAAGTCGGACATAAATGAGAACTTCAACACGACGGACAATATTAAAAACGTAATTAAGTTCATGAAAGACATCCGCCTATACACAAAAATGTAAGGAATAGAAAAATCATGTAATACACTGTTGGTCGCTCATGACCTGAGCTGTTAATGCGACCTTAAATAAACCCAAATAAAAAAAAAAAGGATTGGTAGATTACAATTATCCGACAGACCTCATCGTATACCGAACTGAGATTAATTTTGTAGGTGCACGAAAGGGTCGTAAAACTATTTTTGAAATTTTTCCTGGGTCACTCCGGGATCTCCGAAGTTATAAAATTGTTAAATTAATGATTGAAGGAGTTAGATTCGATAATTTAACGCGCAATCGCGAAATTCGGTTAACTACGTATAAAGATTTTCTCGTGAAATTAACTTGTAATCCTCCCCGGTCTGCATGTTTTCTTAGTCTGTGCTCAGAATGTCCTGATTCTGATTCGTTGAAATCCCTAATAAAAAAATTATTCAACGACAGTATGTACACTTCCATCGCATACAAATATTGGTGCAATGATAGGTGATCAGACCTTGTTGAAAGGACGTGCTTTCTGGATTTGTTTATTGAAGATTTTCTCCTTCTCTTAAAAAAGTTGCTACCACACGACTTTATAGCCAAACAACAAAGCGCTAATTATCAGATATTAAAAAACAGCTTAAAGGAAGGTGAAGTATTCGTTAACTGCGATTTTTCCGAAAACTACGCATCCGTCATTCAAGATGTGATTCCCGAGTTCCATTAGAATAATGACCAAGCGACTATTCAGCTCTTAGTGGAATACTATAGAGTAGGAGAAACGTTCAAACATTTCAACAATATTACAATTTCGGACATATTACACCATAACACTACTGCGGTTCACTTGTATCAAGGCAGATTTTACAATAACTTCAGAGATATCAACCCCGCAAGTAATAAAGTATATTATTTTTCTGATGGCGCTCAATATAAAAATGAAAAGAACTTTCTCAATTTATGTTTGCATTCCGAGGACTTCAATTGTCCAGCAGAATGACACTTTTTCGCGACATGTCATGGAAAAGGTCCATGTGATGGATTAGGTGGGTCGTTAAAAAGGGCAGCAGCACGCGCGAGCTTGCAAAGAATAACGAAAGGTCAAATAACAACACCCTTACAATTGTATGATTGCGTAAAAATCCATTTTCCTAACGTTTCGTTTAGTTATTCCACTAATGTGGATTATAATAATCACGGGAATATACATTCCGAAGGATTTGCAAGGACCAAAACATTATCCGGTACTCTTTGATTTCACACACTTATTCCAGCCAATAAAAATCAAGTAATCGCAAAACGCTTCTTATTAGCTGACAAATTCTAAAAGGCCGTAGCCGGGTAAGCATGCAAAAATTGCCCCCGAGCCTTTTGTATCGACAATTGAGGGGGATGTTTGCCTCATAAAAAGACAATTTGTCTCCAATTTTTATCCATTTTTATCGAACGGTATACAAGTAAAAAAAATGGTGTTTGGAAATACGTTAAAAATCATATCTCGTGAACGGCATAAGCTGCAGGGTTGGAAAAAATACGAAAATTTCGAGATTTTGGAGTGCAACTAAAGAAAAAATAGTCGGAATTTTTTGCATTAATAGATCAATGCGAAAAAAAATATTTTTGGACTTATGAATTTTTTTCACTAACACCGCCGCTTTGTACAATTATGAAACTTTTTCCCCGCTATCTTCAAACTGTCCCCTAACACCTCAATTTTTTACAAAAATCTTAAAAATGTACGCCATAGTTAAAAAAATTAATATTTATTCGCGTATTTATTTTCTTGAATATTACATGAAATACAGTTACCAAACATTTTTACCGCAAAGCAATATTCAACAAAATAATATTGAATACATGAAATGTACTATTCAAGAAATTAAATATGCAAATAAATATTAATTTTTTGACTATGACGTACATTTTTGGAATTTTTGAACAAAATTGAGGTGTTCAGGAACAGTCCAAGGATAGCGGGAAGAAAGTTTGGTAACTGTATTTCATGTAATATTCAAGAAAATAAATACGCGAATAAATATTAATTTTTTTAACTATGGCGTACATTTTTAAGATTTTTGTAAAAAAATTGAGGTGTTAGGGGACAGTTTGAAGATAGCGGGGAAAAAGTTTCATAATTGTACAAAGCGGCGGTGTTAGTGAAAAAAATTCATAAGTCCAAAAATATTTTTTTTCGCATTGATCTATTAATGCAAAAAATTCCGACTATTTTTTCTTTAGTTGCACTCCAAAATCTCGAAATTTTCGTATTTTTTCCAACCCTGCAGCTTATGCCGTTCACGAGATATGATTTTTAACGTATTTCCAAACACCATTTTTTTTACTTGAATACCGTTCGATAAAAATGGATAAAAATTGGAGACAAATTGTCTTTTTATGAGGCAAACATCCCCCTAAATTGTCGATACAAAAGGCTCGGGGGCAATTTTTGCATGCTTACCCGGCTACGGCCTTTCAATATTGGGTCAAGTTAATTTTTTTCGCTTAATTCTACCTGTCCACCTTTTTTCTTCTTGATGTAAACTATGTATAAAAGTTATGTACTCCGAGTACACAAGCACAGTTTTTAATGTGGCCTCAGGTCGATCTCAAGCCCGAATAACACAGAGAGGAAACATTGTTCGGTACTTTATGGTTATTAAGTATCAACCGGGAGCCATCCACTTAGGCAAAGATAGAATATTTCAACTAGGTATCTGAGGATTAGTCCTTTATTTAGGTGGAAAGGACAATTGGTCGTGGTGGGTAGCGGCTGTCCGTGCGCAAGCATCTGTGGCGTACGGGTGTGCGCTGGTCTCCGAGCGCCGAGCGTGTGCTCCGGTGATACATAAAGAATTTTATCTCAGAGTTTTAAATTGACCATCTTGAAATTTACAGGGCACTTAGAGGAGACTTCAATGCACCTCCATGATTTTATTCAAAATGGACAAAAGTGCGTTTTCGGAAATATAAACAATTAAATTTGTTAAACAATTTTTAAACAATGTAAGAAGGTCGCTACGTTCCACAAATATTTTTTAAATGAAAATTCAATCTTTTCTGCGTAAGACTGCGTTTTGCGTTTTTCGATATCTTATACTGTTCCGGAGTTATGATTTTATTAAAACAAAGTGGCATCAAATTTGCAATGCACATAATTTACATAATAATTGACATTTTCACAAACGAAATGCAGAAAATGTGGTTGTATATTAAAGACTACATGCTCACCAAATTTCATCAAAATCGAAGACAAAGTGTCAAAAGGTGTGATCATTTTGCGTGGAATCGCCCAGATGGAGCAACAAGTGTATATGTATATGTGTATGTACAGGTATAGGTATAGGTATCGGGATTATAATAACTTAGTATATTACAACAATTAGAATTAAAAAATATTGCTGTTTGTTAGAATGACGCACATAAGACAAAGTTTCTGTTTTCGATAGAATATCATGTGAAATTTTAAGAGACAATTTAGTTCTATTGTACGTCGTTCTAACAAAAAGCAATATTTTTTAATTTACTTTCGCTACGTACTTTTCGAGTTAAGCGTATATAGAATTGAAGAATGTCTGTTTTATTACTCCAGATCAAAAATTAGAGAAGCTTTTCTGGCCGTAGAACACAAACACGCTTTCACTTGCTCACGATCTCTAACTCTACTATTCTGTCGAAAATAATTAAATAAAAAACTGTAATGCAGCAGAATCTAGAGCCGCCCCTGCAATCATTCTCGAAGAATCGGGTGGCCGCGGGGAGCCGCGAACATGCTCCGATCGGAGTCGCCGGCGTGCGTGGCGACCGCGTTGTTGATCGCGGCCACGGCGGCTCGACAAACCTAGCAACGGCATCCTATAAGATTCGCGATCTCGTACGCGCTCCCCCTATTCCTGCTGTATTCTCGAAGGAGAGGACGAGGTAAGGAAACCACGGCCGCCTGAGAGAATCGGCACAGCACCGGGGAGTACAGGGGTTAGCTCCTGGACGCCTCCTGGAATGGAGAGTTCGGCTGAGAAAGCCGGACGCCTTCCAGAAGGAGAGTACAGGGCGGCTTCCTGGACACCCGAGGAATACGAGGAGAGAACGGGGAAGTATCGCCTGGTCGTCTACCGGGATGGAGAGTTCGGCTGAGAAAGCCGGACGCCTCCCAGGGAGGAGAGAACAGGGAGCTTGCCCGGTCGCCCGTCTTCGCTAGGAGAGTACGGGAGGTACTCCTGGACGCCCTGAGGATAGGAGAGGACGGCTGAGAAAGCCGGCCGCCTAGCCGACTGGGAGAGTACAGGAGGCTGTACCCGGACGCCTATGCGAACGTGTTTAGATAAATACCCTACGATGGGGAGAGTTCGGCTGGAAAAGCCGGACGCCCGATCGTAGGTGTTGGGAGAGTTCGGCTGAGAAAGCCGGACGCCCAAATGATATTAAATATGGGAGAGTCCGGCTGAGAAAGCCGGACGCCCGATCGTTGTTTGATTTTATTTCGCCGTTGCTGGGGTTGTTCTCGATGACTTCAGTATTATATCGAGCCAATGACTCCTGTTAACCCAATCCTGTAACATTCTCTCCTAATCCAGAATAAATTTTCCATGTGTTATCCAGAACCCAGTGTACCGAATCCATTTTCCCGAACCTTCCTACAAAACTGTAATCATTCTTTAAAGTATATAATAAAGGGCTTCAAAGAAATTTTATTATTGTTAAGGATTAAATAACAAAAAGACACGAAATCAGTCCAAAAACATTAAAACGTAAAAAAAATGCGCTAAGTTGCAGATTGATTTTCGCACAAAATTGAAACATTGGTAAATAATTAGAAATTTTATTGTCTTTATTGTTAAGCATTAACTAACAAAAAGACATAAAATCCGTCCAAAAACATTAAAATGTAAAGAAAGTGCACCAAGTAGTTCAGATTCCCGACAAAATTGAAATATAACAAAAAAGATAATAGATATCATACAAGAAAGTCAAGTTTTCATTCAAAGATACCTTGATTTAACTCGCATTAGCAACGAACAAGAAATTAACAATAAATTAGCGATTAATAAAAAAAAACGGCGTGTGCGCGCTGCACTGCGAGGTAAAAAGATAATGGGAAACTGATTTAAACCTAACATTCACTTTACCACAATTTAATTTCTTTAAAACTTTTTTAGGAATATTACCGGGTCGAGTGCCTCGAATGAAGCGCGCAAACGTCAAGTTTTTTTTATTATTAATCGCTAATTTATTGTTTAATATTAGTATATATTGTTTAAAAAATATTAAATAAATATTATTTAATAAAATATTTAAGTATTAATTATTATTTATTATTTTACCTGTTGGCAGTAGAATACTTACTCTTTCATCTATTACACAAGCACATGTTAATCTAAACACACATCCTATTATAATTCCGATTTTTATAACAATTCATTCTCTTCATTTATCTGGCTTGGTGCATTTAATTTTTCTTGCTGTCTTCTGACTTGCATGATACAACGACAACAGTATAAAAAATAAGACGTTCTTCGAATACTGTTGTAGTAGAGAAACATGTAAAAGAGTAATTCGATATTTGCGAACCCCTCGCGCCAAGATAATGAACATCAATTGTTTGAACTGATGTACTTCCCAGTTACAATATTAGTGGGTGTTACACACTTCGATCGATCGAGTAATGACTGTTGGTATAGTAGAAGGCACGAAAATGATTCCGCCGTGTTGTAATAAAGAATGCATGAGCCTCATTTGCAACCCCCGTTGGGTGATATGAAATTACTACTCTTCTCTAGCGGAGGGTCGCACAGGTGGTAGGGTTACCCAGGTGTTCAGACGTCTGCAAACCGCGATACGGTATGGACGTATTGTTAGATTGGGAACACTACCATCGATTAAATATTAGCTTACTCTCCTTGATTGGACTCTGGCCTTATGGAAACAAATTCGCTCTACGATTGAAACGCTTCTTCGGCAGCTTCTTTGTTCTACTGTGTTGTGTGAGTCAGGTGCGTGATGTGTAGCATTCAGCAATTCGGTTGAATTTTTCGGTTAGCCAATGACAGCAGTTCAATGTTTAGCCAGCTACTTTTTTGACGGTGGATTATACCAGGAGGATGCTGTTCAGAAACATACCATGCATATTCGTCGGGTGTGCCATTACCACCAAGTTCACATCGTTTCTCGTTGCCGGTGACTGCGTATGTACAGATGTGTATACGTACATAATGAGTATTTCATATTTGTGGTACTATGTGGATGTTTTCATTAAGAGATTCTTTCTCCATGGTGGGATTTCCTACGGCATATTAAGAGATCCCCAATTTTTGCCGTCAGTACAACAGCGAATTTCTAGTTTAACAAACACTTCCCCACATACCGTTGCAGTGATATTATATACAAATTCAGATCCAGAGAATCACGGAGGACATCAACGGCGACTGGAAAGGATTGTCGAGTAAAGAGGAGATTCGAATTATTAAGAAATACGTGGAAAGGGGCAAGTTTCATACGAAGAGCTTCGCTAGTAATTATATATTTTTTCCTTGTGATATAGAATTTTGTGTATTTTTACGATTATGGATTGCATATTTGTTACAGTGTTTATTTGTCCATTGGGACTATGCCTAGTTGTCCTGCCATTGTCGTCAGTGTTCCTCGACATAGTGATGCCCCTAAACCAAGCACGAAGCCGTAGCTTTCCGATTATGTTTGAACTCTTCTTCGACCAAAAGGAACACTTTTTTTTAGCCGCTTTCTTTTTTGATGGCGCAATTATCGTCGCAGGATTCGTACTTGTGTCTACAGAATCCCTGCTAATCGTGTATATCCAGCACGCTCGCGCTCTCTTCGAAGAGACAAGGTATTATAATATTTCAGTTATTATAATAGTATTATAATATTTATTTATTTTTATTATTATAATATAATATTTCCAAAAAATGAAACGCAAGTCTTATTCACAGTCGCAGAATCAAAAAGCTGTTATGTGCCTCTGCAGTAAGGAATTCAAAAACCAGCAGTAATATGGTCGCGATAGGACAGGTGGTCAACATTCACTGTAGGGCTGTTAGGTCATTAGCTTATTCATGACATCTTTACTTTTTAAGTTACTGAATGGGTGCCCACAAGACTCAAATACTATACCATTTTTTTAAATTCAATATTTAAATGTAATAAAGGTTTACTCTAACATTCCGTCATAAATCAAAAGTAAATGAAAAGTCTTCGGAGCATAAAACATTTCGATGGCAAATTTTGAAACTTATGATTTAAGTTTTTTCGATGGGCAAAGGTTATGTGGAAGGGTTTGTTTTAAAAAGATTAATTCTTGACTGCTAAAATATGAGATTTAATGTAAAATACACTTATCCCCACAGACACTGTAAATCACTAAGAGAAGGCTTGTTACCATCCTACTTAATCCTTCTTGCATTTGGCATCTTGGGCTTAGGAGCACATTTATTTCGCGTAAGTGAACACTAATCGAATCGAGTCATATCATAGCAAATACCCGTCAAGAGCATTTCTACTGCAGTGCACACAAGCATTCACATCTCATGAATTTGGCGAGTTTTTCACGTCGGCTATGTTCTGCCTTGTGATTTTTGCCTACATGTTTTATTTAAACTTTATGATACAAAATCTCCTAGATTCGAGTGTTGACATATTTAATGACTTGTAAGTACTATTAACATTCTTCATAAACTAATTAAAGAATTTAATTCAAAGTTACAAATTTCTAATATTGCAGGTACAACACCAACTGGTACGAGTGCTCAACATCGACACGGAAATTAATACTTTTCTGTATGATAAACTGTACTAAACCTATCTCGATGGACGTTGGCAGCATATTTCCCCCATCCTGCGAAGGTTTTTCTCTGGTACTCATGATTTTTTAAGTTTAGCCTATTTGTATTCATCTTTGTGAATCATTCAATGACGAATTGATGTTTCAGATTGTCAAAATGACAATGTCCTACGCTACCGCACTTTACTCGTTTCAATAAGAAGTAACAGTGACAAGTAGTCAAGTGTAGGATACATTTATCTAGAAATATAACCCATCGTCTAACTGTCACATGTTTCACCGTTTGAGAGTAATTTGTTCACGCATACTTTGCTTTTGACGCGTGTTGCACGTCACTTCTTTTTGTAGAACTATAGCGCTGCAACGATTTTCGAACATCTTGAAATATTTTTGCTTGGTAAAATTATCATATGTAACTTGAAGTTTCATTAGTTTTATCACCTGTAAGCGAGCACGTACTTGTTAGCGAGGACTCGTTACTTGAGACCGACACGACCAATGTTCCGTTAGACTCTCCTATTCAAGTCGCCCAGACACAATAATGTATACAAATGTGTATCCCATGCATGTGTGTCCTACCAGCCATTTTGCGCTTTAAATGCTATCTAATTTAGGCCCCCTAAAAACATTAGAATGAAAAAACATGCCAAGTAGTCCCCCGTGGCGCCGTCGTCTGGCGGTCCCGGTCCCGCCTCTGCCCCAAACCCCAACCTCACCAGTCATTTAAGAAATGATCATAAGTAGAAATGGATATCACTGGTAAACGAAACCCAAGCTATAATTCAGATACAATTAACATACAAGAAATTCAATAATAAATTAACGATTAATAGTAATGCAAAAAACTTGGGGCATGCGCACTTCATGCGAGGTAAAAAACCAATAAGAAACTAATTTAAATCTAACATTTACTTTACTTCAATATACAATTGGAATAAATCTTACATTTACATTTCAATCATATATATTATGCTATACGTATATATGTATAGGGGAAGTCAGGGCAAAGTGGATCCACCAACGAAAAATGGGGAAAAAATACTAAACTATTGGAATGATGAACAACTTTATATTGTATTCTTATTTTCGTACGTCGATATCTAGAAATACAAAAATCAAAAATGAATTAAATAAAGTTTAATGCTATCTGTATAGTTGAAAACTAGGGTAGTACCAAATATCCGCATTGCCCGATCACCTCGGGCAAGGTGGATACTGTTTAAAATAAAAAACAAAATATAATCAAGCAAAATGAAAAAATGTTTAACCGTCGCATTCGGTATAGATATAGCTTCCATAGCCCCTATATGCAACGTATCATATGGGATCCCATTGCTATAAGTTAATAAATAGGTTTGCGGCTGATTTGATTGAGTTTCCCTCTACTTTTACAACAATAAGAGCATTTTTTAAAGCGCAATTTCTGTCCAACTAGCCTGGTTACTTCTTTTAGTATATTGATAGGCGATGTGTAAGAAAAGTCTGATACTATTATAAATCCGGCCAAAGTGAATGGAGTATTTGTTTTGCCCGATTTACACACTCAAATTAAACTATTCACAAACAAACTTTTAGCTAACATATAAAATGCATATGTTGCATATGCATAACATAATAAATTTAGATAACATATAGCAATTCTAAAGAATAGTATTATATGTATGATTGTAATTTGGTAATAGCAAACAATAAGTACAAATAAATAGGGACACTTACCTTATTAATATGTTAAGTAAACAATGTTGAATTCAACATTTTCGGAATACTACCATGTCTTTGTTTAGAAAAAGCTAAACGAAATGTCATGGCGTTGACAAGAAAACTCTCTGAAAGAAAATTCAGACGCTATCTCGTCACCTACCGACGCGTTAAAAATTAGCACCTATTCGCTTTGCTCGGCCCGACACTATTATATCGAAAAGGAGGTTCCCAATTCGCCGTGTATATATTTCTTTCAAAGTTTTCCAGCAATATTATCAGAGCAAGATCCTCGATTTTAGCTGGACTGGAAATTAACAACTATTGCAAAAATTTGTTTCAGCAGATTTATGTCTTGTATCTTGCGATGAAATTTTACAATACATACTTTTTGTCTATGTGCAATAGCTGTTACGTCCTGATAACGAGCAGGATCGTAATTTGGCGTTATCCAAAGAATGGATAACATTGATGAGACTGCGATTGGCGCAGGTTGAGATTTTGAATTTGTGGCTCTCGAGGAGCAAAGAAATTGGCTGCGTATAGCGCAGAAAGAGGTTGATGTCTCGCGGCTCTTAAGGAGCAAAGAGAGAAAACCGCCGGGATAAGCGGCGGTAAGAGAAGGAAGAGCTGTCGCGTGTCCGTAGTGTGACACCGACAGTATTCATGGTGTGGGTCACACTGATTGAACTGCCGGACCATATATGGTCATAAGCCATCGGCTCAAGCCATGGCTAAAACAAAAGCGAATCGGCATGAGATGACCGGCACTGCCGTTTGGGCAGAACGACGAGAGCACTGAGAGGAGACGCTTGCCGGAGACGCTGGTGAGAGAGCACACAGCGCAGGAATAAGATAAGAAGGAAGGGAAGGAAGGAAGGGCCAGGCCGAGATCGGTAGCAAGGCGAGAGAGCTGCTATACGAAGAGATTCACAGTAAGTCTGGCTTTCTTATAATTGGAGAATGAGTGATGGGCCTTACAAACCCAATCACTAGAAAATGAATATAAAAGATGGCGTATGCCCAATTGTTGGCGTAAGACTTCCTCGGAAGCAGCCCTGAATTAATTAATGAATATAAAAGATGGCGTATGCCCAATTGTTGGCGTAAGACTTCTTCGGAAGCAGCATGAATTAGAAATGTATATAAAAGATGGCGTATGCCCACATGTTGGCGTAAGACTTCTACGGAAGCAGCATAGAAAGGAAACAGAATTAGGGAGCGTCTAATTCCCACTATGAATTAAAATAAATAAATGTAAACGAAATTACAGTATACAATTTAATCCAGCCCCATTTCCTATAGAGGTACACTTGCGAGAAACAATAGCTTTGTTACGAGCCAGGCTTCGCGAGTCCTAAAATATGCTCTGAGATCGTGCTAAGAGCTATTTCACCTTCGCCAGACTCAATTCAGCTCATCGATCATAAAAGAATGCCCTAAGCTAGAGTTAAACCTCACTATGGCTCGCAGGATATAACTTCGAGCGGCAAAAGTATATCCTCGTGGAATCTTTTATTATTCTTCTCTTATTTGTGCTAATTTTGAATTACGATTTATCTGAACAGGAATTTGTAAATAAAGACACACATAATGAGAAACTAAAATAATGTTCGATATATTCAGAAGTTTAGTTCAGTATAAACACAAAAATATAAATGAGAGCTTGATTGGTTTGAGTCGTTGTTACAATAAACTGAATTTAATTCGTATAACGTTACGATTCGAACGGGGGAAAATTAAACGAACGATCTGTGACTTGCCTCACGATCGTGATGAGACACGTTGTAGGTACGGTTATGGTAACTGTTTCAAAGAAACTAGTGCTCGATCTACTACAGTGTTCTTTGCTGATTCCTCACTTTCCACTAGAAATTAGGGGTTTATACACCCGGGGTAATCGGGCAAGGGCCTGACTATGCTTGAGGTATGGGAAATATAGGGAGCAAGTGCAGCACAGCTGCACTCCTATTCAGAATTGCTATTTTGTGAATTGCATGTTATTAAAATTCAGTTAAAATTGGCTTCCTTTCCATGGCTTGTGTCGGTTATAAGTATTCGCATCAGCATTACTCAATCTCTTAACCCTGTAAGCGTTATGAACGCATATATGCGTACTCATACAATCATTCAATTTAGACTGTAAACGCATATATGTGTAATCCCACAACCATTCCAATTCACGTTAGGAACGCATTTGTGTAGTTCCCTCATAGCCAAACCTCTGCAAAAAGACTGCAGATTTCATGCAGGATCTGCAAACGCAGATTGTGGCAGAAACTGTATGCAGACTGACACCAGAAATGCAGCAGGTCCTGGCGAAGCAGATTGACGGCAGGAACTGTACCCGGACTGACATTAGAAATGCAGCAGATCCTGCCGACACAGATTGGCGTAAAAATTGGTCAGATCTGCGCTGGCGGCAGATTGTTGACAAAAAGCGGCAAAGCCTGGACGCAGAATTGAAATTGAAATGGCATCCTGTACGAACGGAATAAGCACGAAATAAATAAAATGAACGAATAATATAGTGCCTGCAGTGCATCTACCCATTACATAAATAATACTAAAATTTTAATCTATACAGGGTGTCCCAAAAATGTAGTAAAATATTACCGCCATCGTGTTGGGATGGTATTTATGAACACAATGGCAGGTTTGAAAATTGTTGTTCGGCCCTCAATATCGAGTTATTAAACATTTACTTACGCTCCGCCCATCGGACTCTTAGCGAGTGAGGGACGGCTATCGCTTGCTCCTAGAATAAGGGAGGTGACAAAACACATCTTGACGGTCGGCCTGCGAGAAATGCGATGGAGGACCAACCGGTGCTCAACCGTTCGGTTTTCCCGAAACTAAACAATCACCGTCTCAGTGCGGTCGCACCGACGGCCCAGCCGGCAGGCCGCTGCATGTGCCGTTCTCGACACCCGAACACAGCATAGCATCGCCCAACGAACGCTTCTTTGCTATTCCTCTTGCTTTTCCACTTTCTTCATATGCGCTTACGGTAACCAATATCCCCGATTAGTTGTTTCGCGATGCACGATTAGACCCAATTAAATCCGACTAAATTCAATGAATCAATTTTATCAAGAGCCTGAGACACTTCTTCTTACAAATATCGAAGTGGCGCCGTGGCAAAGCGTTGGAAAGCGAGTGCGGGGGAGTCGGGCCCGAGCGTGCTTAGGGAACGGACGTGTGTACCCTAACCTCTTTCCGCTACTGCCGCCTCTCACACCCCCGCTCCAGTGTACTAACCTAACTCACAATAACATCCTAACCTACATCATAATAGTTCAACACACAAGCTAGTGCTCCTGCCTACACAGTGTATACAAATCCCCTTAACCATAGTAGGGCTCAACGCAGCCCTTGGCGCTCAGCGATGAGCGCCAAGAGGAAAATAGAAGACACCTCACCGACATCTCAGGACCCAACTCCTCACAAAACCCTACGTCGACCTACATTGAAAAATACCAACTCCTTTGAACTTGAGAAGCTATTCAGAAAAGCTCTCAAAGAAACTGGAAAGCCAACCATATCAACAGTGACGCCTAACCTAAGTCGGGCCAGAAAACCAACCGCCATCTTGGACGCCAACCAGCCGTCCACCTCCTCCGACGAAACTCACCACTCTACATCCTCCGAATGGACTCAACCAAAAAGAACCACCAAAAATGTCACCTCAGAAGACATCAACAACGGTATACCCACTTCCGACAACCCGTTCTCACAACTATCCACGGACGTTGAGAACATGACCACCGAGACCTCCGAAGACGCTTCAGCAGAAGAACCCGGACTACGCACCACCCAAAACCAAGGAGGATCCAAATCTCCAGCCAACCAACGCCCGCCACCAATTCACCTAGCCTCGGGTGATATTAAATCTACAATAAGCCTTCTTTCAGCTAACAACATCTCCAAAGGCACATTCCTAATCAAGTCAGGTGACAAAAATGGCACCACTATATCCCCTAAAACCCTTGACACATACATGAGTACACTCAACTGCCTAAAAACCCACATTATCCACTTCTTCACTTACACCCCCAAAACCCTCAAACCCAAATCCCTTATCCTTAAAGGCATTAAAGGCGACTTCTCCCCTGATGAAATTAGAAATGAGCTTTCAGAACTCATCCCCCCCGAAATCAACATCATAAAAATAACAAAATTTCAGTTCAACAAATCCGACCCCAATAAATACCATTTCCTAATCCAAGTCAGTCATGACAGCAGAACCAAATCCCTCACAGACATTAAATCCCTAGCCTACCAATCAGTAAAATGGGAACTCCTTAAAAAAATGTCAATATTCCAATGTAAGAAATGCCAACGCCTCGGCCACTCTAGCTCCAACTGCAACATGCCCTTCCGTTGTGTCAAGTGCGCCCAATCCCATGAGCCTGGCCAATGCCCCCTATCCAGTGGTTCTGACAAGAACAACCTCCTCTGCGCTAATTGTGGCGAAAAAGGTCACCCTGCTTCCTACAAAGGCTGCAAATTCCTGAAGTTCGCTCAACAAATACATACCAACAATATCACCAAAAACCTTAACTCAACTAGAAACAGAGTAATACACTCCAGTTAACCCCAATATCTCATTTGCCAATATGGTTAAAGGCCCCAACCAACCACAACATCACCTCCCTCACCTTCAACACACCCCTCACACCTCCCCATCGCCACACTCCTTACCTATCCCCAAACCAACCACATATCCCCAACAACACCTGCCTCAACATACAACACCCAACCTCTCTCCCCACTGGCTTGAAGAACTCAAAGCCGAGCTCATCTGCTGTATCAAAGAGCAATTCAATTTCTTAGCCTCCCAGATTGCCTACAATTCAGCTAAAATAGAACGCATCTACAGCCTCTTCAATTAAAATGCCTTGCACTCACCTACCTTTCCAACCTACCAGTTCACTGCCAACCAACACTACCCCCCCCCCCCCCCCCCCCCCCCATTCACTCAGTATTGCATCCATAAACGTTAACTCCTTAATCTCCAGACCCAAACGACTCGAACTAGACTCTTTCCTAACCCAATACAAGCACGACATCATCCTACTCTCTGAAACAAAACTAACCCATAAGCATAAACCCACCTTTAAAGACTACACACTAATTAGAACAGACCGTCCCAACTCCTCCCAAGGAGGTGGTACAGCAATCCTCATCCGCAACACCATCAAATACCTAACCATCACCCACCCTAACTCGCACAATAACCAAATCCTCGAATACACCATTATAAAAATTCCTCTCAAAGAAAACAACCACTTATACGTCATCAGCCCATACGCCACTAATGACAACCACTCCCTCTTTATCTCTGAGCTAAATCACCTGTTCCTCACTCTCAAACTCCAAGAAGCCCACAACTACTTCATCATAGCTGGCGACCTCAACACCAGGTGCAAATCCTGGGGTGACCGAGCCAATAACCAACGTGGCTTATACCTCCAAAGATGGCTCAGCTCCAACGACATCCTATACAAAATCCGAGTACTAACCACCCACGAACCCACCTTTACACCTGCCCACACTTTCCTCGATATCGGGCTAGTCGAGTCCCGCCTACCCCTACTACAATGTCCCAATGATCAAATCCCAACCTTACCCTACGACAGCGACCACAGGGCAATCTCATTTTCAATCTCACTTACACAAAACCTCTCCCCCTCACTACTCTCAGTCCCCCCTCAAGCTGCTCTAAAATACAAATCCGCCAAATGGAACAAGTTTTCCAAACATCTCGAACAACACTTCAACCTCGACATCCCCGACGACCGTAACCTCTCTATCCCTGACATCGACAAACGCATCGAGAACATCGCACACCTCATCACCTCCTCAGCCGACGCAACCATCCCCAGATTCAAATCCGAAACCGACATCCGCAAATATACAAACCATCGCTGCAAGAAACTATAGAAAAACAAATCCCTCCTAATCTCCACCCTTCACAAGCTTCTTAAACACGACCCTACAGCCAAAAACCCCTTAACAGTTTTAACAAAATCCCTCATCAAACAAATTAAGCTCAAACTTCAGCTAGAATACAATAAAACCTCAGACGCATACTGGACATCCCTAACCAAGCAAATTAACCACCGCAACCCTGGCTGCTTCTTCCCCACCATCAACCGAATATTCAGGAACAAACAACCCCAGATCCCCAAAACTCTACTAATCAAATCCGACGACCAAGACCTCATACACACTAGCAACTGCAACCTCGATAGAGCTACCATCATAGGCGACAACTACCAGTTCTCAGATCCCGAAGACATAATCAACATTATAGGCGCTCACTACGAACGCATCAACTCCCCCAGGCCCATCAACTCCGGCACAAGACTCAAAAGTTTTGTCGACTTAACTGCAGCTGCGCTGAAATCAACATTGAAGCACCGACACAACAACCAATCAACAATAACCATATTCAACTCTACCAACAGTGCTCTCAACCCAGCAACAGACGACTACAACCCCTCCTGCAACCCAGTTCAAATATCCAAAACCATCCTAAAACTACCCAACAAAACTTCACAAGGACTAGACAACATACCACCACTGCTCCTGAAAAAACTTCCACCTTGTGTCCTCCGAGCCTACGCCATATTATTTAACAATGCAATTAATAGTTACTACTTCCCCAAACCATGGAAATGCGCCAAAGTCATCCCTATCCCTAAGAAAGGCAAACCTCCAGACGACCCAGCCAGCTGCAGACCCATCAGCATTACTCCAGCCATAAGCAAGGTCTTCGAAACCATAATCAACGACTCCATCGTACACTACAGCAACAACCTCAAGATGATCCCGGACAACCAATTTGGATTCCGCTTCAAACACTCCAACATGGTAGCCGCTGCTCTCATCGATTTGGAAAAAGCCTTTGACTCGGTCTGGATCAACGGGCTTCTGTACAAGCTCAACAAAAAAGGCACCCCCGACTGGCTTCTGCTCATCATACTAGATATGATCAGCAACAAGTCATTCCTGACCTACGTCGGTAACACCCTCAGCTCTAAAACCTTTACCATCACCGAAGGCCTGCAACAAGGAACCGTCAACTCACCCATCCTCTTCAACATCTATAACAGCGACGTTCTGAACCTTTTCTTCCTCAACACCAACAACAACACCTACTCTATCGCATTCGCCGACGACCTAATCATATACGTAGCCGGTAAGAACCTCGCCCACATGCAAGCCGCACTCAGCAATTTATTCAACAAAATCAATCGCTACTACCTTCAATGGAACCTACGAATCAACCCCTCAAAATGTGAAACGATTCTGCTACGAAAACCTGTTCACTTCATGTCCAAAAACAACAAATCGCTATATAAAAACTTCAAGATCACCACCAATAACCCCGATTCCAACGAAGAAACAGAAATACCCCACTGCAACACTGTTAAATACCTCGGGTTCTACATCGACCACCTGATGCGCTTTACCGACCACCCCACAACCCAACTTCAAAAAGCCAAGGCCTCCTTCAAAGCTAATGCTCGACTTTTCCATAGTAAGCCCCTCAGCCGCAGAGCCAAAGTCATATGCTATATGCTCCTCATCCGACCCATCCTAACCTATGCCGCCCCCATCTGGTGGAACACCAGCGCGTCCCTCTACGAAAAAATTCGCATATTTGAAAGGCAATGCCTCCGCGCCTGCCTAAAATTACACCGCTCCCCCGAAACCAACTTTCTCAAACGTATCAGCAACACAGAATTATATCTCAACGCAAACATACCCCGCATAGATTGCTTCACAATCCGACTAACGCGTAAGCAACAATACATTAATCAAAGATTTAACACAACATCCATACATACCCCCCACCGACCTTCCTCTAACAAACTACGTCCCACCACAAGTATTTACTTACTTCGATAATCTAGGCTGTTTACAAGATGCTCACAATATCCCCATTCTTTACCACTGGCGCAGACACCGCTCTGACAAAAAAATATCACTCAGTGCCGAAGACCCAACCCAGCACCCATCCAAATTCACATATTACAAATCATTACCACCATGCGATAAATACGACCAACATCGACTGAAATCCAAATACTGGTGGCTATCAAGCGACTCAATACACCTCGACGAGCTACGATATAGACTTAAACTCAAACTCACCCAAGTCCACCAATAACCATAGCGACCTACTCGCGTCTCCCTAATTTACACCGATTAGAGTAAGCTCTACCCCCCAACCATTATAATCTGTTAGCCTTTAACTCGCTCCCCCCCCCCCCTGTATATACACCCTCACCCCTTTAGTTACAGCTTTTGCGTTTTTTTTATCCTACTAGGCATAATTTTTCCGTAATCTTCATCCCCCCCGTGAACCCGCCTACAGCGACTACTTTCTGTTTCTAGCTGTTCCCTCCACATGTAAATATTCCCCCCTTATGCGCAGTCCTGAACTTCTCGCTCAGACACCTACTAGGGAGCTACACAGTAGCCCAGTGCCATGCTCCACTCTCACCTCCTACACAGTTAGGCGCTTTTTTTAAAGTTATTTCTTCGCCAGATGTACAATTCTCATGTATTTTTGTATGTATCTACCCGAAATAAACTTTCTTAAAAAAAAAAGAAAGCGAGTGCGGTGATCCGAGTTCGGTCCCCCGTTGTCGCGATTTTTTTTTTCATTTTCTTGCCGTCACATCATCATATTTAACAGCCGGCAGTGGTAATATTTTTTTCTATTTGCCATTCACATGCACGTTTATTATTAAATTATTCATTTCCGATAAACAGGGCCAATATTTTGCATGCGTCTCCATGCCTTTTGTCCTGCTTTCCTTCTGCCATTCCTACTCCATTTCGTTTTGTGGATGCATTTACAGCTATCAGTATGAAACTTGGTACCATTAAATTTCATTTGGATAGCTTTGATCGGTTTGCTAGAAAAGAAATCTGAAAGAACATGTATTTTCTGGCCATCTCAAGTAAGGATTTTTAGAGTGGAGATTACAGGTGGATGGCGAACAGAAAAAAATATCACCACTGCTCAGTGTTGAATATGATGATGAGAGGGTAAGAAAATGCAAAAAAAAATAATCGCGACAACAGGGAACCGAACTCGGATCACCGCACTCACTGTTCCAACGCTTTGTCACGGCGCCACCTCGATACTTGTAAAAAAAAGTATCGCAAGCCCCTGGTAAACTTGATTCACTGGATTTGATCAATTGGATCTAATTGGGCGTCGCGAAATAACTAATCAGGGATATTGGTTACCGTAAGCGCATATTAAGAAAGTGGGAAAGCAAGAGGAATGGCAAAGAAGCGTTGGTTGGACGATGCCGTGCAGTGCTCGGGTGTCGGGAACGGCACATGCAGCGGCCCGCCGCGCCGGCTAGGCCGTCGGTGCGAGCGTACCGAGACGGCAATTGTTTCGTTTCGGGAAAACCGAACGGTTGAGCACCGGTTGGTCCTCCATCGCATTTCTCACAGGCAGACCGTCAAGATGTGCCTTGTCACCTCCCTTATTCTAGGAGCAGGCGCTAGCTGTCCGTGACTCGCTAAGAGTCCGAGGGGCGGAGCGTAAGTAAATGTTTAATAACTCGATATTGGAGGCCGAACAACAATTTTCAAACCTGCCATTTTGTTCGTAAATACTATCCCAACACCATGGCGGTAATATTTTACTACATTTTTGGGACACCCTCTATACTTGTTCAGTTGGCCTCGTCTTGCCAAAAATCATCATGATCCGGCGGTTCCACGTTTGGGGCTGCATGGACTGCACGTCCCTGTGCCCTGAACCGGGCCCTCTCCTGTGCCGCCCTCAATGCGGCCATCATGGCAGTAGCTGCTTCCGTCCGCGATGGTTTGGGGAAGCAGTGGTTTTGTAGGAGAGCAGCTGTAAATGTATATAGTAATAACATTATATATAATAATATAATAATTAATTATATATATAATAATTCGCACCGTGAATGGCTTGAAGCACACGGGAGTTCCTCAGGCATTTCTTTTGAATGCCTCTGATTTTGAGCCCGCACCAAGTGTAAGAGGTTAACACCCCTTCGACAAACGCTTCTCTGAGGCAGAAGCTGACACTTTCCTTTAGGGAAAAGCCACCCAGGTGTGTGAAATACTGGACCTAAACACAATAAATAATAATTAATATAATATACCGCAAAATGGAATAAAAACATTATTTGATTGTACTTACTGTCTCTTGGTACGCGGCATTGTCGATGTCTTGAAATTCGTCCATCGCTGCCTCTGTCCGGATGGGGAGATGGGCCGGCTTCTTTGGAAGTCCATGCTGCTCTTCAGAGGCTGACATCTTCTCCAAGCGCTCCAAAATCGCAGCCTGGATGTTGTTGCTTGTTCTACAGACACAAACGCAATTGGATTTCATGGTAATATAACATAATCAATACTTAGCTTATCATTGCCTCTAAATTGTCGAGACGGGTATGCAATGCTCTGCAAAGAATGTAAATATTTATTAGAAAATGTTTTTACAGTATGGACGTATGCAAATGCATAAAGGCATACCTGATGTCTGGGTTGTTAGACTGCACATTGCAGCCCGGACTCCGTGGCCTTGGTGACAAATGCCTACTGTGGTGATCTGCAAGCAGAAGAACCTCTGGTGAATTAGGTTCGCGACAGGTGGTGTGTTGTGTGTTGTCACGTGTAAGGTGAGGATTTGTTTGTGGATGTCTGTGTGAAGTGTGTGGGTCTATGCATGAAGAGTTGAATGTTGGATGTCTGTTGTGTGAGGCTTGTGTGAATGATTGAGTGTATGTTGAGTGTCTGTCTGAATGAGGAGGATGAGAATCTGTCGACAATGGGCGTGTGGGTGTGGGTGGTTGCGTCTGTATAGCGAGTGGGTCTATGCATGAAGAGTTGAATGTTGGATGTCTGTTGTGTGAGGCTTGTGTGAATGATTGAGTGTATGATGAGTGTCTGTCTGAATATGGAGGATGAGAATCTGTCGACAATGGGCGTGTGGGTGGTTGCGTCTGTATAGCGAGTGTGTCTGCGTATGTATGTGTTGTATTGGGTAAAGAAATGTTGGAGTCGCCCTCCAACATGGCCCTGATTTGCGCGATCCCGTCTTCAATCGGCTTCCTCGGTGTCCTGGTGGTTGTCCTCCTCTTCTTCTTTGGTACGGGCTCCTCGCTCTCCGGCGATTCCACGTAGCGGGTCGGCTTCACAATCACCCGCTTCATCCGCTTCGAGTTTTTCTAAAATCGAGAAAAATTAGGATATGATAATTAGATACTGGCGTTAGACAAGTAAATACATCTTGTGAAACTAATAATTACCCGCTGAGTGCTCATGGTTGAACGATGCGGTACGATGAGCCAGCTCCAGGATCCAGACAATAGAAAACGACTTAAAACGGTCACTGTCGCACACGCGCCGTTTCTCGAAACAAAAGCCGGCTGACTTCTCGCGGGAGTTCGTGGGAGGTTACACGCAAAACGTATATTTTATAATACATTAAATTAATGGCATGTATTGGTAGTCCAAAAATTCTAATTTTTTAATTGGTGTAGTACATGCAATTAATGTATTATAATTGGAGGCAATTTAATTTTTCGGCGGTGATAAATGCGCCTCCAATAGAAAACTTTCCCGCAAAAATGAAATCGCGTGAGTGGCTAGCTGACCTACCCACACCTACCCGGTGGAATTCTCATACGGAATAGGCACACCGCTGTCGGCGAGGACTAAGGTCGGAACGTTTGTTAAGTTATCGTTTCTGTGTTCTGGTTCGAGTAAAAGCAGGAGAAGCATCAGGATCCATCTCCCCCGTGGGAGATCGTAGCCCGCTCGCAGGCGCTCTATTACAGAGGCCTGTCCGACGCGCGGCAACGGGGAGTCGACACCACCGAGATGATGGCCGACTTGAAGCGCCAGTCCCGGCAGTACCTGGTGGATTCGTGGATCAGATGGCTCGACGAGCCGGGTATCGAGCCCACCAGGGCTGTTGGGGCTATCCGTCCGCATCTCCAGCGCTGGGCGGATAGGGGTTTTGGGGGTGTCACGTACCGCCTGTGCCAGGTGCTCACCGGGCATGGTAGCTTCGGTGCGTACCTGGCCAGGATTGGCAGAGAAGCCACGACCCGCTGCCACCATTGTGCGGCCGGCCGGGACGACGCGCAGCACACGCTGGACGAGCGCGCCGTCCTGGTCGACGAGATAGGGAGTGACAATCTTGCGCCGTCGAGCATCGTGGGTCGGATGCTCGACGGCGCGGATCGTTGGGATGCGGTCGTCTCCTTCTGCGAGCATGTAATGCTGGGAGAGAGCCACGGCTCTCCCGCGGCACAAAAACGTCCGCGCGGTCGGCGGGGGGGCTCAGCTGGGGGGCTGAGTCCCTGCTTTGCACTCCGGCCGCGTGAAGGGGTGATGAGCGAGTGGCCCGCCCATCGCCCAAACAACAATAGTGTATCGAACGGGGGGAGGGCATTTCCTCCCCCCCGGGCACGTGGCACTACCAGTGCTAAGACAAGGGCGGGTCCTGGTAGCATCCTCTGGTCTCCCCAGGGTCCGCCCCGTCATGTCTTCGAGGTCACCGCAGTGTTTTTAGTGGGTGCATGCCCCACATAACCCCGCCTCTCCCCCCAGAGAGACGGGGTATCAGTTGAGGGATTTTCACTGCGTCAAAAAAAAAAAAAAAAAGCATCAGGATCCACATCTAAAAGGTCAGACGAAATGAACTCCAATACAAAACTCTCAGTATCGAGGAAGCCGGTATCGAAATTATCCACCCGTCAGAAAAGACGAATTAGGGCGGAGATAGAGAGTAGGTCGCGTATTTCGGTTAACAGCGAAACCGCGAGAACAATTGACGATTCTTCGTTCGCTGCAAATTGTCATTTGCAGGATATTCCTTTAACGTCTGCAGATTATAGTCAGTACATTCCTTCATCCTCTTTTGCACATTATAATCTGCAGGATATGCCTTCTTGTTCCGCGAATTGGAACCTGCATGACATACCTTCTTCGTCTGCAGAACATGCATGCGATGCTGTTCAGAATTTTGATTCACGTTCTACTTCCTCTTCATCGTCATCTGATCTTTCTGATTGTGAGATCAATAAAGCCCCCCCTGAGATGTCCTTTCGCGATAGATTAGCTGCGTTCTTTGTAGATAATAACATATCGTACACTCAGGGGAATAATAATTTTTGTCCCTTCTACGAGGCCATAGCTGCTTTTCGAGTTTGCCCAAAGATTCTAGGACAATTTTAAATACTCCACGCACCTCGGTTCAAATATTCATCGTTGAACCAGGGGAGTATATACATTTTGATCTCGAGGAAGAGATTGTTAAACTTTTTAACAATGCTTCAATCTCAGTCACTGTTAGGGAGTTAGAGTTAGATTTCAGCACAGATGGATGTGCTCTAGATAGGGCAGGGACGATCCATCTTTGGCCGATTCAGTGCATAATTAGGAATGTATTATGCACAAAGCCAATAGTTGTGGGGATCTATAAGGGTCCCCAAAAGCCGCATGATCCCAATAGCTTTTTCAGGAGATTTATTTCAGATGTTGAACGTATTATGTCCAATGGGGGTGTAAATTTTCATGGTACAAGGGTACCATTAAAGTTAAGGTCATTTATAGCTGATGCACCAGCTAGAGCATTCATTTTGAATCACCATGGTCATATGTCGAGCCGGCCCTGCTCAAAGTGCAATGTCTCTGGTAAACAGAGCGTGCGTCGAAATGTCTTTAATAGTATTCATAATTCCCCTAGGACAGATCAGGGTTATCTTAATTGCATGGATAAGCGGAAAATATCCAGGTTTCCCTAAGTTGGACAACAATCAGGTTTCTATGATGTCTGCTAGGCTAAGTGCTTGCAGAGTATATTGCCCCTCAGAGTTCGGAAGACGCCCAAGACCTCTTAGCTTATATCAAAAGTATAAGGCAACTGAGTTTCACCAATTTCTCTTATATTCTGGGCCGGTTGTGACATATGGCATTCTGCATGATAGTGCGTATCAGCATTTTCTCAGCAGCAGTTTTTGAATGCTGCAGAGGTAGCACTTCAAAAATTTGTTTTCCATTGTGAAGAGTTGTATGGCTCAACTTTCGCTTCCTATAATGTTCATGGTCTTCTTCATTCAGCCAATGATGCCAGACTTCTTGGCAATATCGACTCATTTTCTGCTTTCCCCTTTGAAAGCAACATGAGGATTTTTAGAAATTTTTTAGAAAAACGAGCCAGCCTCTTCAACAGTTTTTCAACAGAATGACGGAGATTCAGTATCATAAAACGCACCATTCCGAGGTAGATAGGTCTTCAATAAATGTGTCGATGCCTTTTCGCGATGGTACTAATGTTCTTCAGTAGCATAAGATACATGTTAATGGCATCTCGTTAGCTGTAGCAGCACGTGATAATTGTTGCGTGTTGCGCGATGGTACCATTTGTATTATCCACCAAATTTGCCAGGACTATAATACAATCCGGGTGGGAGTTAGAAAATTTCTACGGGTTGACAAATTTTGTGATATCGGCGTTAAGTCCTCGGATTTGTATTATTATAAATGTAGTAGACTCGGAGTACTCTCATATATTAATCCCCAGGATATTCGTCTGAAGTGTTTCAGAATCCCTCTGCCCGAACAACTTGGCGTAAATGAAGAAACATTTGCAGTGGCAGCCATTATCCACACAGAAAATACGTAAGCATCATATGTATTTGAAAGCATAGTGCTTGGCTATTCATTTTTTAACTTTATTAATATTCTTTCTTTGCAGATCAGAATAAATGGAAAATGAAGGGGGAGAAGAATACAATTCAGTTCAGAAAACATATGGTACGTAGTATGGACCACAAAGAACTTATTGGAGTAGTGCCTGTATAGAAATTAAACTAATGAATAAATGCTCGTGTACAGGTAAACTGAACTTGCTGGATAGGCTCCACCCAGATGGACAGAACATTCTCCAAGATGCAAACAGACTTGTAGGATATGTATATACCTCCCTATCATTCTCTTTAAAATATGATACGTTCAAATTGCATAATTTCAGGACTTTATTGCAACTGCCAAATGAGACATCGCATGGAGATAGCTGAGGAAAATCTAAGTCTACTTCGAAGTGTACTTCGCAAGTGTTCCCGGTTTCCTGCCCTGGAGGGCCCCGATGTAGGCTTCCGTGGGTGTTTTAGCCGGTAAGAGTCCGTC
This sequence comes from Ectemnius continuus, assembly GCA_910591665.1. Lineage (NCBI taxonomy): Eukaryota > Metazoa > Arthropoda > Insecta > Hymenoptera > Crabronidae > Ectemnius > Ectemnius continuus. Next base: position 17,289,467 of record OU342858.1, on the reverse strand, counting down.
ATATCCCCGTCCCTTCCTCAGAATTCGGTTTGAAATATGATATGTGCATATTGTATAATTTCAGAATCTTAAAAATACAGATAGCATTGAAGCCACCCGCTGACGATGTTGTGGTTGTTGACGATGATGTTTTAGTAAAGGTAAATGTATATAGTTAAGTTAAAAAACATGTCCAACTCGAAAAATGTTTTAGCTATTTTCTAACGTGTTTTGTTATAATTATAATTACAGAAACACCCGTACCTCGGCTATGGAAGGCAAATCTAAGGTGAAGACACTAAGAGTAACTTGTTACGTCCTGATAACGAGCAGGATCGTAATTTGACGTTATCCAAAGAATGGATAACATTGATGAGACTGCGATTGGCGCAGATTGAGAATTTGAGTTTGTGGCTCTCGAGGAGCAAAGAAATTGGCTGCGTATAGCGCAGAAAGAGGCTGATGTCTCGCGGCTCTTAAGGAGCAAGGGAGAAAACCGCCGGGATAAGCGGCGGTAAGGGAAGAAAGAGCTGTCGCGTGTCCGTAGTGTGACACCGACAGTATTCATAGTGTGGGTCACACTGATTGAACTGCCGGACCATATATGGTCATAAGCCATCGGCTCAAGCCATGGCTTAAACAAAAGCGAATCGGCATGAGATGACCGGCACTGCCGTTGGACAGAACGACAGAACGACGAGAGCACTGAGAGGAGACGCTTGACGGAGACGCTGGGGAGAGAACACGCAGCGCAGGAATAAAATCAGAAAGAAGGGAAAGAAGGAAGGGCCAGGCCGAGATACAATATACAACGAGATTCACAGTAAGTCTGGCTTTCTTATAATTGGAGAATAAGTGATGGGCCTTACAAACCCAATCACTAGAAAATGAATATAAAAGATGGCGTATGCCCAATTGTTGGCGTAAGACTTCCTCGGAAGCAGCCCTGAATTAATTAATGAATATAAAAGATGGCGTATGCCCAATTGTTGACGTAAGACTTCTTCGGAAGCAGCATGAATTAGAAATGACTATAAAAGATGGCGTATGCCCACATGTTGGCGTAAGACTTCTACGGAAGCAGCACAGAAAAGAAACAGAATAAGGGAACGTCTAGTTCCCATTATGAGATAAAATAAATAAATGTAAACGAATTTACAGTGTTCAATTTAATCCAGCCCCATTTCCTATAGAGGTACACTTGCGAGAAACATAACTCGACGATACAAAGCAATAATGAAGATGCTAATGGCAGACCCACCGGAAAAGGAAAAACGATAGAGCAAATGTTTTAAGAAGAATGAAGAATTGAAGAAAATATTATTCAGTATCTGTTTATTTATGGTAGTTGGAACAGAAAACCACTTTTGTTATGATTTCCTTTAAACTTTCACACTTAATTATCTTTACACTGTCTTGCAACTACTAGCAACATTTTATCGGACTTGTCCTTACCTTTTCCGAGATAATTGACTTTGAAATTGGCAATTTTTTATGTGAAACATAGTCAAAACCTGCCAGTCATTAAAAAAAGTATGGAAAAGTATGATGGAAAAATGTAGTCAAGTCGAATAAACTTTGGTCAGTAGTTCTGAGCTCTTATAATGATTATTAATGTGCATGTTTAAAGAAATTCTGAAGAAAAATGGTTTTCTACACCAACTACCTTAATATATATATATATATATATATATATATATACCACAAATAACTTGTTTTATTTGCATTTATAGTATATAAGAAATAATAATTTAAAGGCTTGGCTAGCCATTTAAATTTTAAATAGCTGACAGCAGGATCTGCCACGTTTCTGCAGCATTTCTGCTGTCATGGCAGACCCTGACATGAATCTGCGCCGTTCAGCCGCCAGGTGGCGCATAGCAGGATCTGCTATGCATCTGATATCCGCCTGACATCACGGTCTGCATAGCAGACCCTGCTATGCGCCACCTGGCGGCTGATATGCATACGCAGACATAGAAGGATATGGATCTAACATCAGGGTCTGCTGGATTCTGATGTCAGTCTGATATCAGACTGCTGTCAGATGGCTATGAGGGTCATTCGTATGTTTTTGTGCAATCTTTTATCAGTGTTGTTGGATTAAAGGGTTAAACTTTTGTGTGCATTTATTGCGCATTGGTTAACATATTGTCGTTATCAAAGACTTTTAAGATTATCAGTGCTGCTATTTTCTAAAAATGTTGTTCTTTGCTTTTTAAAACTTTATTTTTAATTAGCCCTAAAATGTCTATATATAATCTTGAATTCTTTAGCAAAAGTAATAGTGAGATGGACAGTGAACATGAAATTGTATGGGAAGTTCAATACCACATTCAAGGTTCCCCGTTTGTATCTTGTACCTTTCTTGCTCGTTCGTATGTACAACTGCCGTGTACTAACACATGCCTCAGGGGAAGTGATTGGAAATAAAAAATTACTACGTAAAACTATAAAGGTGAACTCCGTTTCTTTATAAATACCCAACAAATTGTTGAAACTGTTGAAATTAAAACACATCAAAGAAAAAGGATGTGGAATTCGTCTTCAGATTCCGAGGAGCTCCATAAAAGCACCAGGAAATTAAAAATAAGTAGTGACAGGTAGTAAATATCAACACAATAGCTTGGACGTTAGAACAAACATAACCAAACCTTCTTTTGTAGCTTCGGAAACCGAAAAGTTAGTTACATTGTATAAGCAAAGGAAAAGACGTTTTCGAATACTTAACTTATTTTCTGAAGAGGATATGGCAGCAAACTTTTCATGGACTGAGAAAAATTTTGTACCAAAGTTATATAATTTTGATGAATCAGATTCGGGGATAAGAGTATACCTACCGAAAAAATCCACTGACTTCGATGCGTTGAAGGTATTTTTGTCAGAAAAATTAATACTGATATTTCCGAGAAAACAAATAACTTCCATAAAAATCTGGCACAAACTAAAATACGTGCGTAAATTCACGCGTAAATACCTGGACAGATACTTCACCTTCGAAAATATATTTATTTATTGCTATTACTATGCTAATGTTCAGAAATAAAAAAACATCTGTGAGACAATATTGGTCTACTGACAAGGTTTTAAAAACTGACATTTTTTCAAAACTAATGAGCAGAGTTAGATAGGAATCATTGCTAAAAATGTTGCATTCTAATGATAACAATAATATGAGCTCGCAGCATCCGTTGACAAAAATAAGACCGGTAGTCACTGAACTTAGAAACTCATTTTCCAAATCATTTTATCCATATGAATATTTATGCATAGACGAAAGTCTTTTACTTTGTAAAGGAAAATTATTCTTCAAACAGTACATTCCATCAAAATGGAGTAGATTTGGCATTAAGTCATTCGTTATTTGCGATTGCCAAAGCGGTTATATACTAGACTTCATAATTTATTTTGGAAAAAATAATGATATCACTGAGGAAGTACCATCAATTGGACAATCTGGAAACATTACTTTTACGCTCCTGAAGTCATACCTAGGAAAGGGACATACACTTATCACTCACAACTGGTACACGAGTCCACATTTATACAATCTACTACACAAAAAGGAAGGAACTAATGCCTTTGGAACAGTGTGAAAAAATAGGAAGAATATACCAAACATGGAACAAAAATTAAAAGGTGGAGAATGTGCAAATAAAGCGACACACATCTATTAGCGTTAAAGTAGCGCGATAAAAACTAAAAACTAGAAGAGCTGAAAAAAATAAAAAAAATAAAATAAAAATAAGCAGACTAAAAAATGCGCTGAAAAGTAAAAAATAATTTGTTGTTTTCGTGCTTTCGTCATTTTGCAGTCATAATGTGTAACTTTGGCAACCTTCGCTCATTGTACTGCAACCCAATGCAACACCCAACTCTTTGCAAGCCCAAATCTTTTGCAACTTTTCGGAGTCGACGCAAATATAAGTAAAATACTACTGGTAATCATCTGTCTTAACCATGCTGTCGATCAATAAAATACACTCATTGCAAGCGTGAGAGAGAAAGAGTGAGTGATTGGGAGAGAGAGAGAGGGGGAGAGGGGGGGGGGGGGTGTCGAACATATACCCTACCTGAAATACTAATATTGTTAACATTAACTGGTGTGGTACACAACGTACAATTCCAACATTTCAAACGTGATGATGATTGTAGCGAATACATATTGTGACGGGGCAGAGTTGCCTGTCACAAGTCGCCCGCTCCGAAGCGCTCTCGCCGCGCACTCGCCGCGCCATACGAACAACCGTCGCTCCAAGGGTTACCGCCTAAACTATGCGAACATTTACTCAAGGAATGCCTCTTTTGTCGAGCCCATATTTAGCGAAAACTACATCGAGTTGATCGAGGAGCGGGAGACAAGCTCGTGGATAAGCGACAGGAATGGCTAAGGCCACGAGCCAGGACGAGGGCGCCGGTCCGCCAGAGGAGCCGATCGGGCCGCTCAGAACCTACCGAGACGACGGTAGCCGTGACGTCAGGCAGCAGCCGTTGTGACGTAGCAGCTCCCAGCCATCGCCGACTGAAGACAGCGGCGTCTAGCGAAGCGTAGCGAGGCGATCGACCCCAGCGCGCGGGATCTATACATCCGCCCTCGACAGCGGTCGATATCCATCGATACGCCGGCACCGAGAGATCGAACAGGTAGAGCGGCAACGTAACGCTGGGTCGAAATTGAGGTAGGACCGCAAGCCGGTCACTTTGCGAGCGACCGTCGACGAGTGCGAGCGACTTGAGCGAGTGCGTCAGCGACAATAGCGAGCAAGGCGTTTTTTCTTGAGAATCAGCGTTTTTTCCGGTAAGCCCAGCGAATCTACCTGCCTGCCTACGTATCTGCTGGTCTCGGTGTCGGCCGTTTACGCTCCTAAGAGGCATCCCTAGCGCGAGTGACCACCGGTCACTTGAGCGGTCAATCCTTGGCGCAACCCGTCTGGTCGCCGCAAAGTCCCCGGTTCTGCGCTTATTAGACTGTGAGGCGTACGAAAGCAAGGAGCGACACGGCCGTCATCGCTGTAGTTTTGGGAACTGCACGATTGTTGGACTTTCCGGGTTTCGAGGCCATACCATCGGCCTTCGACTGCGATACGCGACCGTTGAGGTTCAAACGTCGCCGTTTGAACCGATCGTCCACCGGATCACTGGCGTGTTCGAATCACCGTCTGCGAGCGCACGGCGAGCGCGACTAGGCCGGGTTATTTAATTTGTACATTAAACGGCTGCGGAAAAGCCGAGAGTCCGAACGGACTGCATTCGGACGTGAGCGTTGGACTTTAGGTTCCGGCCGTTTCCGGCCGAATAAACATCTTCGCCACCCATCCGCGTGGGCTCTTTAGCTTCCTTTCTCTCTCCGTAATCACTCCGCCCCTCTACCGTTTTCCACGAGCTGGCTATAGTTGGGCCGGTAAGAGAATGAAGCTGAGATTTCCCTCGCCCGAGCGCAGTCAGTGCCACTTCCCTTGACACTTGGGTGCGTCGCGGTCCTAGGTCCTATGCACCTACAGCCTCACTATTGGTTGCCTGGCTCAATAGGGTCAACCTAACTTAGATAAAGAGAACCTGCGTCTATCTCTGTTTGACACATTGGGTGACCCGCAAGCCAGGGTTGACAGCCATTTTTCTTAAGACGGATCAGTTCTTTTGCATTGAATCGCTTATTTAGACGAAAATCACATACTATTTTCATCACACGAGATTACTGTGATTCTACTTTATGATTTCTCATTGATCAGGATTAATTGATATATTATAAGGGTTGTTGTTTTAAGTAAACTTGTAATTTGCAAATAAAGTAATGTTGGGGTAGATTGGCCACTCGAAGACTGACTTAAAAATATTGCGTGGAGTTTCCTCCACCTGCCAACTACTGTTTCATCCAGGGTGGCAAAGCGATTTCAAGTATTGAATAAAAACAATTAACCGGGGAGCGTCACTGCTCGCGCGATACCTGCTTACGTATCCAATGCGGACTTTGTAAGTGATTACCTACGGTGATCATTGACTGTGGGCAAACCGAAGAAAAGTCATAATCCCTGCCTGTAAGTTAACTATAAAATAATAAACACTGTTTCCTCCTTGCGTTTTCCAGGCTTTAGACCGGCCAAAGGCTATCATAAAATATTTTGGTTTTACTTCGTCTTGCCAAGAGTCAATCATCATCGTAGATAGGTAATCCCTTACAAAGTCCGCATTCAAGAGGTAAGCAAATATCGCGCGAGCAGTGACGTATAATGAGAATTAGAATCATTCTCTGTATTAAGAAAGTGAGTAGAGGCGGGACCCCGTCGTCTCAGTCGAAATCTCAAACACAGACGCAGAGCGTGGCTACAAGGCGTGCAGCATGTGTCGGTAGAAAGCGCATGAGGGGAAGCCAGGCTAGAGAACTCCCAAAGCGTAACTGGAGAGGGTAAAATTTCGGCTGGGTTCGCCTGGTTACCCTCCCTCACCAACTTCATTCTCTCAGCGGCCCGACTATAGGTGGACAGCAGTGAGTGCCGCCAAGGACACTGAGGATCACCGGGAGGGCCACCAGCCGGACAAGAGAGCCACATAGAAATTCGGCCCTGGGAAGGGTCTGGCGCCCAAGCGGCCCTCCGTTTTCTCCACCCTTTCAGGTGATCCCTAGGACCTTGGCGAAGTTGAAGCGCCTCCACCCGGAGCCAGCAAGGACAGCGCCGGGAAAGCCGCTTACAATATCTATCCATCTATTCACGGGAATGCTTCCATAATAGACGAAGAGAGAATGATACACACAAAGCGCAACGAGCGGTCTCTTGCTAGCAGTTTTTTATATGTGTATGTGCATTTGAAACAATCGTCTACATTTGTGAGATGTTAGAGTTGTCCGTCATATACCAGACCAGTTAATGTTAATAATAGTAGTATGTTAGATGACGTATACGTTTAGATGAGATATACATACAGAGTGTCCTAAAAATGTTGGATAACACTATAGCCATCTTGTTGGGAAGGGGGCGGGGATGATGATGCCGTTTTTAAAAATTAGCGTTAGGCCTCCAATTCCGAGTTATTCAACAACAAAGTTAGGTAACGCCCATCGAGCTTTTGGCGAGTCCTGGCCGGTTATGCTTCACTCCTAGAAAAAGGGAGGTGCCGGAAAACATCTTGAGTGTAGGCCTGCGACCGGCGGGTACTCAACCGCTCGGTTCCTTCTAAACCGGGGAGCAGACCCTTGCACGTGCCGCCGTCTTGAAGACCCGAGCACGCCACGGCACGGCATCGCCCCATAGACACTCACTTTGACTTTCTTCTTGCTTTCCCTCTTTTTTCATACACGCTAGCGACAACTGATATTCTTGATTAGTTCTTTAGTGACTCCCGACTAAATCCAGTTAAATCCGTCCAAATCCAGTGAATCAAATTTATCAGGGGCCTATGACACTTCTTTTACAAGTATCGAAGTGGTGTCGTAACAAAACGTTGGAGCTGTCACCGTGAGGATTTGACTTCGATTCCTCCCCGTCGCGAATATTTTTTTTTGATTTCCTTGTAATATCCAGCAGTGGTAATATTTTCTCGCCTTTTGTCCGAGATTTTCACTTTCCCTGCACGTGCATGCGATACGTAAGGTCTCTGAGCAGTTGTTTAGCGACTCCTTAATAAATTGGTATGAATTTTAACTTTTTTAACTACCATTGAGCGAACATTATTCGACTTGGATTATCTTCTTAAATTATGTTGAACATTAATTACTACCGGTACACATTTCTCTACATGTTAGAAAATGTAGTCAATAGTTTAAAACGATAGGTTTCTAACTGTTAAATAATCATGTATGTAATTTTTAATCATGTGAATCCTTGGAGCCCTCCAAGAGACCTATTCATGATCCACTCCTACATAACCCCTCCTGTCAAATGTCATGCGCACACTCTGGTGACCATCTCATGAACTGTTCTACCTGTGCGTTATCTCTCGGGCGCTGATATCTCTCTCGCCTCGAGGACGTCGAACAGTAAGTATCTGATCATTTGACCTGTCCTGATCATGTACCTTTCTCAAGCCATATGGCTAACGGGAATCACACAGTGATTCCCACTTGATTGCTCTGATCATTAAAAGCCCTTCTCACGAGGATTTGTAGCCAGGCCACAATTGTGGCCTTCTGTGCATCAACGGCTGCAATACTCTGCTCATGTAGGAGCTAACCCCTCCTACACTAACCTATGAACCTTACTCAGATCTAATCCTCATGTGTGCCAAGTTCCTTTCAGGAGCTTTTAGTACATCAACAAGCACACATCGTCCAGATCAGTCCTGCTCACCTCCAACCATGCTCCTAACAAATGGTTGTAATTTTGACTCATCTATCGATCTAGTCGATCGATAGATGACCTGTACATTATTGTAAATTCATGTAAATAGCACACGGCAACACGAATGTCACCGGACATTCCCAAGTTAATAAATCAGAACACCTAGTCATTTTATAATACAGTCCACTTATTATTTCGTTACACCCACCACCTTACTCATGAGTTTATCAAACACTAACCTTGAGAACATGACTTCGTTTCTCTTTTTCTCAATGAGTTGTAGGGTATGGTGAAGTAATATACGTCAGGATGCAGATTTGGTGGCTTAAATTAGGTGATGCTTTATTGGTCACTCGTCTAACAGGTACAGCGCTTGGCTACAGACTGACCGGTTTTGCCGTCCGCGACTGCCGGGCTAAAAAACGGAGTCTTTTGGTGACCCTGACTCACCTGTCTCCGAGGCAATTGTCCTCGGAGGTGGGCGAAACAGCAACAGTCCGGGTCACCGCTAGACGAGCTGAGTTTGTCGGCTCGCGCCTCGATCGGCTCGCCCGGTCGCTGACCGAGAGCATACAATGCTCCTACAGAGTATTTTACGCTTCCCGTTGTATTATTTTCATACTATTTCAATCGAAATTTAATCGGATTTTCTGATAATTTGTTTGCAAACCAATTACGAGTACTATCTGGAGAATTTGCAGTCTTGTCTAAATTACGAGGACAGGCCACAAAGATTAACAATTAAACATTACCATTGGCTGGGTATTCAACATAAGGCAAAGAACTGTAAAACAAACAGCAAGGAAATCAAAAAAATATCCGCGACGGGGAGGAATCGAACTCGAATCCTCAGAGTTCCAGTTCCAACGTTTTGTCACGGCACCACTTCGATACTTCTAAAAGAAGTGTCATAGGCCCCTGATAAATTTGATTCACTGGATTTAGACGGATTTAACTGGATTTAGTCGGGAGTCACTAAAGAACTAATCAAGAATATCAGTTGTCGCTAGCGTGTATGAAAAAAGAGGGAAAGCAAGAGGAAAGTCAAAGTGAGTGTCTGTGGGGCGATGCCGTGCCGTGGCGTGCTCGGGTCTTCAAGACGGCGGCACGTGCAAGGGTCTGCTCCCCGGTTTAGAAGGAACCGAGCGGTTGAGTACCCGCCGGTCCTCCATCAGGAGACTCGGTAGAGTCTCCGCGCCAAGTAGTGAAGGCGTAGCCGTCCGGGCCAGCGAGACTCCCGAGGCTATATTATCCCGACGTAAAACGATTTAACCCATGCGAAAAATTGTCTGCAAATTTCTTTTCCGAATTTCTCAGAGATTTCCTGCACGAAGTAATTCTTTTTGGGATATATTTTTCTGTGATTTTTTCTGATTCGTATGACGTAAGGCACAATGGAATCGGTCCATTAGTTTAAGAGATATAAATATTTGAAATATTTCGTCCGAAGCGAAAAGTTACTGAAATTCTTCATTATAATCAAGTTTCCTCAAATGTCGCTTTCCTTTTTTCGCCGCTAGGTGGCTGGCAGCGCCCTACCTGCTTTTGGACGGGCGCTTGGCATCAGAATGCCTCGGACCGTCAGCCAGGTAGTGTCAGACAGGTATCGGATACCATAGCAGATACATAGTGCTAATAATAAGCGTTGTCTTTTCCGCGCCCGACGACATACAGTGAACGCTCTTATTAATAGTAATTAATAATAATTATTAATAATAATTATCTGTTTCATCAAAGTCAGTGATATTTTCGAATATATGTGTTGTGCTCGTATTTTATGAAACTTACGAACGTTTCAATGATTGCATCTGTCATGTATATAGTGAAACAACTGTCTCATTTTGCTCAAGTTGCACTGCGTTGTGAGAAAAGAATTTTGTGAGGTGAATTTGTGAGGATGAATTCTTCCTGGGACTACTCGGGAATACAGCTACCCGCAGCTAGTATCCCAGGAAAATTCGAGAACGGTAGATTTTCTATCACAAGAGACGTGAGTCCAGACGGGACGCAACTTAAGCCCTCACTCTCGACTGCAATTCCGGAATCTTAAATCTGGGCGCCAGGTACCCCGCGGTACCACGATAACTTAACAAACTGGCTTTTCGCCGCACTACTTTTCCGGAGACTTGCAGTCGGATTTCTCTACGCGGCAGCTCAGAGTTGGAAGATAGAGAGCACAGTGGATTCGGCAGGAGACGCAACCAAGACAGATGTGCTATTAATTCGAGACTTTATTAGCTCTTCTTAGATAGAAACGTGACAGAGAGTATTGGAGTGACGGACTTCACTCACGGGCGTCACTAGGCGTCCGTGAGGAGCTAACTACAATTGGTATAACTATTTCTAACGACGGCCTGATCCAAAGGAATAGAAACGTCTCGGGACGACGAGACGAACGGGAAACAAATCGGCGAGCTACGACAAATATAAAGTCTCGAGAAGCGAGCTACGAACTAATGGACGGAATTAATGATTCGCTGCGAGGACGCGGGAGTCCTCCAGGAAGGTCGATTATGGTTACGTGGAACTTGCACGGTCAAAATTACGGAAAAGCACGAATACGGTACGTGTACAAGACACAGCCAGGACAATCCCCTGACTGGCCAATACGTGAAAATACGATATTAAGAAGTCCGAAGATTCGGCTCTTACCTAAAGCTGATTAATTGGCTTGGGGTGACGGTACACACACTTTTAACTAGAATCCACTGAACTAACTTCCACGCAACGAATGTTCGCTCCTTACTCGCGCGGGACTTTAATAGACTTGAGCCTATGATTCCCCCCTGCCCCTGACTTTGGCCGATCATGCCACCTAACGCAGTCCGGACGCCAAGGTTCGGGGAGCCTCCGCACAGGGCCGTACCCCTGCGCTGTAGGAAGATCCTAGCGGCCGCTGCCGATGAATCCTTCCTCCTGGATGTGCCTTCCTGACCGCCCAGAAATCCTGCGGTGTGGCCCACACCGCCCTGGAAGTCCTTCGCAGGCTGCTATCATCCGCAGTGGAGTCTCCACGTCGAACCGGAATCTCGTGGCTGCTGGTGACGGAACTAAAGATGTTTGTCAGCGGCTGGAGGACTTGCTACGCCCCTGCTCAACGATGTCTAGATGGCTCAAGCGAATTCAAAGAGTATTAGGAGCGGAACATCAACTTTCGCTAGTGATTAACGGACGACCTTGCCTGGAGGCTATGTTGTTTTCCCTAATTAGCGGTTTCGAGTTAGCCTTCCGGTCTTATGCTTGGGTTGGGGGAGGACACTTCGTCACAGCGTTAATTAGAAGAATCAATAGATTCTCAGTGCCAAGCAGTTTACAAATTCTATGTGCTGAATATTATTATAGATATATGACAGCTTTTCAATTTTTGAAGAAACATTACAATTTCTTCCTTTTCAAATGTTTATTTTGTCGTTAAGCCATAGTTAGGTAGCTCCGTTTTATGACTGGGATCCGCATGAGGGGAATAAGCGGCGGCGCGGAGCGCTCGAGCTCCAAGCTCACACATGCCACGCAGGCATTAACTCAAGTATTTCCCAATAGGACCAGGTACGGTCAGGTAATAATTGACAGGCTGAACAAAACTGTGACAGATGGTGGGCGATCCCACATTTTACTCCAGTATGTGTCCCGTCATTACAATCAATGGTGCATAAATAACAACCGGCTGATTCTAAAATATAATCCTCAGTTGTCTACAGTTTTGTAATGTCGAATTATCGGTAATACCGACATTGCGTACTTCTTTTGGTAGCCGTGTAGTGTCACTCAGGTCTCGTATCGCTGAGCATTAGGCGGAGTGAATCACGTCACATATCGGGGGCCAATCGGTTAATTGATAAATGCAAAATCTCGAAAAAGCGTTGCTTATGAACTTCAATAAAACTATTTTATTTTCAATTCCAAGTTATATGGTAACCTTATTAATTGTGTCATATAAAATTCCTATGAACTGAATTTCGGGAGAGTGGGCTATTGGGATGAACGCTTGTCACTTTCAATGAATTGAGTTAAAGTAACAATAGCAGTCGTCCTGGTAAGATGCTGAAATCGTAATTTTATCGTTCCAGTTCTATTGCAAATATCTGATATTTCTTACTATTTATGCAGGTAAAGAAATGATATATTTTGCTATTGGCAATAAACTCACTTCACAATTACTCTGCGACTATTAACGAACAACGTTTTAATCGCATTTATAAATATTTTATTATATGTCAGGACCAGGTGCTGTGAAAGTGCAAAGGCACCATTGACTGTTAAACAGGTAGGAATATAAATAGTGTGGTTACACTATTCCTCCTAATTCGATGAAGGTGGATATTGTGCAGCAGGAGACAAATTCATTACTAACATCAAAATATAATTTTTTCATCTGTGTAAATAACAAGGAATTAAACAAATATTATGTATTTGCAATAGAACGGGAATCATAAGATTGCAAATTGAGCGTCTTACCAGAACTACTACTATTCTTACTAGAATTGTATTCATTTAAACTAACAACCATGCATTTTAAGAATCATAGCTTACTCTCCGAAGATTGTTTACAAAAATTGTATACCCCCACAAAATGTAGCGCAATTCGCCAAGTAGTTTTGCCCAACCTACTCCAAACATTCTTTGTTCCGCATAAGGGTCATTCCGCGTCAACTGTCGAGATTTATTCACACATGTTCGATGATTTTGATGAAACTTTGTGTATCTATAGTTCGCAAAGACCCGATTCAAATGCAAAAACCAGTTGCTCGCTAACTATTTTTTTTTTTTTTGAGTTACACGGGTTCAAAGTTTTGGGTCCATTTTTTTTCAAAAATTTATATCTCGGTAAATATTGCAGATAGCCATATGGCTCAAACGCCAAATTAAAGAAAAGGAATTGAAGTTTAATAAAAAAAATACTGCATTCAGAAATACTTGTTTGGAACAAATGTTAATGATAAAAGTTTACAACAAATGCTTGCCATTTTCGAAGGACATGATGGATTTTGATAAAAAAAATTGCTAACCGTTGCTGTGATTCTCTTGCAAACTCCCTCCGAAGGATTTTTTGTAACATCACTTGGGGACCGAGTTATAAATTTTTATTGCCGAGCGCGCCCGGTCAATTTGCCGGCTGGGCGCGCCACGCTTGACTGGCGCGCGGATTCCGGTACATTCAAAATAGCCATACCTGTTCAGTTCCTTATAGCATACCTGCCCAAAGACAATACGCGAATTCGTAGTACGCATCTGCATTCAAATTATGCGACTAGGGAGTGTCATAAAGCAATAAACACCCTTTTCTCTCCAGGTAACAACCTGGGCTCGAGACCGACAACTAGCCGTATGAAACAGATCTGTATATTTAGATTTTTACTGCATACCATACTTAAATATGTCTGCGTGATGACAAACCCCCTCCCTTTGGCAAGGGTTTTCCCAAATTGGGCGAAACGGACACTGTTGGAAGCAGACCTCATAATGTTTCGAGACGTCTAACTGTGAAGTGTTCCACTGTGCAGTGTTCGTACGGTCTTCTTGAAACAAAGTCTTACTCTTTTAAAACTTTAAATATTATTAACCGGAAACCATTTAAAAATCGATATGCCGCGTAAACATTGTTCTAACCCGCTATCTTTACCGCATCATTCGTGGTGTTCGAAGAACCTTAGACCCGTCACGTCCCGTTTTCGCGCAAAGTATCCCCGTCTCGAACTAGGGCTTTATCTTTGTCAGCAGTGCAGAATGCGATTGCTTAGATCCACAGAAGTAGAATCTCCGATATCCCAAGTTGAAGCAGCATCCAGTTCAGCGAACGCAGTAATAGATACAACCGACGCGAGTTCCGATGTTTTTAATATCCCAGTTCGCGATTTAATTGAAGCAGGACCCAGTTTCGCACAAACAATTGCCCCAAATGATTCCCCGGTTAAAACGGAAACCAGAGCAGCGTGAAAGACAATTCGACGTGAAGCGGTGAAAGTCTGCGCGAACTAGAAGCCCAGCATTCCATTGATATATTGAATAAATCATTAATTTCGTTTGGTAAACCACCGATAAATCCTAGATTAACGCGGACATCCGGTCAACTTAAAAGAAAACTCGTTAATTTCGAGGAAACTTTAAAATCAAAAGTATTGCGTTCTAACAGCCCTACTAATGACGGGGCTGAATTTCTAAACCACGTGCAGTCTAAATTTCACGAGTGCCGGGATGATAAAGCAAAAATTCAAATCCTAACAATTTTGCCGGAAACGTGGTCAACGTCGAAAATTAAAACATTATTTAATGCATCCGATCGGTTAATCGAAAAGTCGAAGGAAGTCCTTAAAGAAAAAGGTATTTTGTCTCTGCCGGGTCCTAGGTGCGGAAAACGTTTGGCAGAGGAATCTATCAAACTCATTAAAGAATTTTATAAAATGCCCGAATATAGTCGTGCGATGCCCGGGAAAAAGGACTACGTGTCTGTAAAAGTGAATAATAAACGCGTTCAAATTCAGAAACATTTGCTTCTTTGTAATATAAAAGAATTGCATGCCGCGTTTCGGGAAAAACATCCGAATATAAAAGTAGGATTCACTAAATTCGCGGAGTTACGACCGAAAGAATGCGTGCTTGCGGGAGCACCGGGAACACAAAACGTATGTGTATGTACGCTTCACCAAAATATAAAACTAATGATTACCGGGGCCGAATTCGATAAAATTACTCAAAAATTGGATACCCCGTTAAAAACATATAAAGATTTTCTGCCGAAAATCATTTGCAATCCTGCATTACCGCGTTGCCATTTAAACGAATGCAAACAATGTCCGGGTCTGTCGGAATTCACAAATGTTTTACGCGATCTTTTAAATAAGAACTCTTCTTATGAGATTCAATACAAGCAGTGGCTTTCCTTGAATAACACAAGTCTACATACAATTACTTCAAATTCAGAGATATTTTTGCACGAATTCGTGAATTCTTTATATAAACTAGTGCCCCATGACTTTATCGCAAAGCAGCAGCACTCTTTTCTTGAAACAATTAAGCACACATTAGGGTCATCAGAATTTTTGGTTTTATGCGATTTCGCAGGAAACTATTCATTTATTGTACAAGACGCTGTCCAGGGATACCATTGGAATAAGGCACAAGTGACAATTCATCCGTTCGTAACTTATTATAGACTCAATAACACTTTGCACCACAAACGTTTAGTCATAATATCTGAAATTGTACAGCATAATACAATCGCGGTTTATTTGTTCCAAAAAAAACTTATGCAATTTCTAATAGACCATTTTTCTCCATCCGGCATAAGTAAGATTTATTACTTTTGGGATGGCGCTGCCTCTCAGTATAAAAATAGAAAGAATTTCGTAAATTTATGCCACCATCAAATAGATTTTGGTTGTGCCGCTGAATGGCATTTTTATGCTACATCACATGGTGAAAGTCCATGTGATGGCTTAGGTGGCACTATAAAAAGAACTGCTGCTCGCGTTAGTCTACAAAGGCCACTTAACAATCGGATAACGACTCCCCGTGAATTTTATGATTGGGCTACATCCAATTTTGAAACTATTTCATTTAACTTTTGTACTAACGAGGAGTATAACACTGCTGATGAATTTCTTAAGGACCGTTTTTCTCGAGCAAAACCAATTTCCGGAACCCAAAAACACCACGCGGTTATACCATTAAACGAATCGTCTCTTTTAATAAAACGGTATTCACATTTAAATAATCAATACGGCCAAGTGATTAGATTAACGCGTAACTAAAATTCTGTTATATATCGGTATTTTTAAATAATTTAATTCCACTTGGGTCCTGCAAAACACGTTTTTAATGTGGCCTTTTGCCGGTCTCAAGCCCGGATAACACAGAGAGAAAACGCTGTTTATTGCTTTATGACACTCCCTAGTCGCATAATTTGAATGCAGATGCGTACTACGAATTCGCGTATTGTCTTTGGGCAGGTAGGCAAATTGACCGGGCGCGCTCGGCAATAAAAATTTATAACTCGGTCCCCAAGTGATGTTACAAAAAATCCTTCGGAGGGAGTTTGCAAGAGAATCACAGCAACGGTTAGCAATTTTTTTTATCAAAATCCATCATGTCCTTCGAAAATGGCAAGCATTTGTTGTAAACTTTTATCATTAACATTTGTTCCAAACAAGTATTTCTGAATGCAGTATTTTTTTTATTAAACTTCAATTCCTTTTCTTTAATTTGGCGTTTGAGCCATATGGCTATCTGCAATATTTACCGAGATATAAATTTTTGAAAAAAAATGGACCCAAAACTTTGAACCCGTGTAACTCAAAAAAAAAAAAATAGTTAGCGAGCAACTGGTTTTTGCATTTGAATCGGGTCTTTGCGAACTATAGATACACAAAGTTTCATCAAAATCATCGAACATGTGTGAATAAACCTCGACAGTTGACGCGGAATGACCCATAAGTGTTTGGGATTTAACAAAAATCATACTCCGCTTTGACATTGTAACAAAGAGTGTTAGACCTGTCACGTCGAAACCCAAATCCAATTTTTTTTATAAGCTCTGGATGTGATGTAGAACTAGTGTACAAAATTTGGTTTGCAATGGTCAACTGCAAGGACCCCCCAAAAATGCCAAATGTGCCAATTTTTGCACTTATGGAGCTTTAAGGCATTTATAGCAAACCCGCTTCATTTTATTTAAGTCCATATATTCGCAGTGCACTATTATAGCTATTATTTTAAATATGTGGCATGCAGCCTCGAAACAACTTAATTAGAAAACACCAATTCAACAATCACAAGTAATATACCAATTACGAACTGCATGTGTTTTTCGATGAACATGCAAGAAATTTTAGTCCCAGAGATTCGGCGCCATTTGAGTAAACAATATGCATAGGGATCCCTGTCAGCAATTTCATGTTGAAACCATTGACCAAACTTTTTACAGGTCCTAAAGAAAGAATATAAAAAATTCTAACTACAATTGTTCAGTGCAAGTGTATGAATGTATATGGGAGCTAGCAAATATGCCCTCGATGCTGTGAAACACTGTATGTAAATCCGTATGTCAGACCTGTCATGTCGAAAACTATCACGAATCTTTCTGAATAAGTTGTTTAGGTGCTACATGAGAAATATGCAAAATATTAACTATAATAGTGCACTGCAAGTACACGAACTTAAATTAAATCAAGCGGGTTTGCTATAAATGCCTTAAAGCTCCATAAACGCAAAAATTGACACATTTGACATTTTTGGGAGGTCCTCGCAGTTGACCATTGCAAACCAAATTTTGTACACTTGTTCTACATCACATCCTGAGCTTATAAAAAAAAATTGGAATTGGGTTTCGACCTGACAGGTGTGACACTCTCCTTGTAAGATATTACTGATCACAAACTTATGATATCCCTTAAGAAGACATCGAAAATGTAAAATAAATCGTCAACTAGTGTTGTTCCATCTCCCACAAAAGCGTTTTCGATTTAACAAAAGTCATACTTCTCTTTCACATTCTACAACAGTGGTACATAACGTTATTTCTTTGGTATATGATTACATATTACTGATCAAAAACTTGCGATATCCCCTAAAAAGACATTAAAAATGTTAAAAAAATCGCCAAGTAGTTTTGTTCGACCTCCCACAAAAATCTTTTCCCCTACAAATGTGTTTTGAGTTCAACAAAAATCATGTTTTTCTTTAACATTGGAAGACAATTCTACTAACAACTACATATTTCGTTGCCTTTGCCACATTCACAAAAAAATTAATGAAAATCCTTCGAAACTAGAGCCAAGGCACTATTTAATTATGAGATATTTTTAAAAATGTTCTGAAACCATCAAACCATTTCATCGCAATGCCGAGGCGATTACGGGTACTCAGTCACAACACAAGCATGATATACTTTACAGTGCTAGATAAGGGTTGGTTGCAGTTTTGGGGTAGAGAAACGGCATAGTAGAATTAATCATCAATAAAACATCTGATACTTGGCCGGCCCGGTTATTCACAAATGGAGTTTCAAGCCTTTCACACGACAAATACATAGAATATTTATCCATGTACAATACCAATCAATCAAAACGTCTAAAATGTGAAACTCGCACGCAAAATGCCGCAAATTTCACACTACTTTCCATTACATAACAGCCAAATACACGAACGTACAATAGCCCCAGTAAAAAATGAACACTCCATAACCAATATTGTTTATCGCTTGTCGTATGTTCAACAATATACCAAGGATCTGTGATGGTATGATGAATCATTTAAACGATACAAACTACCCAGAAATTTGTGTGTAGGCTTGAAACTCCATTTGTGAATAACCGGGCCGGCCAAGTATCAGATGTTTTATTGATGATTAATTCTACTATGCCGTTTCTCTACCCCAAAACTGCAACCAACCCTTATCTAGCACTGTAAAGTATATCATGCTTGTGTTGTGACTGAGTACCCGTAATCGCCTCGGCATTGCGATGAAATGGTTTGATGGTTTCAGAACATTTTTAAAAATATCTCATAATTAAATAGTGCCTTGGCTCTAGTTTCGAAGGATTTTCATTAATTTTTTTGTGAATGTGGCAAAGGCAACGAAATATGTAGTTGTTAGTAGAATTGTCTTCCAATGTTAAAGAAAAACATGATTTTTGTTGAACTCAAAACACATTTGTAGGGGAAAAGATTTTTGTGGGAGGTCGAACAAAACTACTTGGCGATTTTTTTAACATTTTTAATGTCTTTTTAGGGGATAGTAATTGTCGCAGGCCCACACTCAAGATGTTTTCGGTCGCCTCCCTTTTTCTAGGAGTGAGGGATGACCGGCCAGGATTTGCTAGCGCTCCGAGGGCGTTACCTAACTTTGTTGTTGAATAACTCGGAATTGGAGGCCTAACGCAAATTTTTAAAAACGGCATCATCATCCCCGCCCCCTTCCCAACAAGATGGCTATAGTGTTATCCAACATTTTTGGGACACCCTGTATGTGTATTGTGACGTGACGCCCGGCGTACGTCACACACTGCCCAACCAACAATTAAAAGTAGCGCCATAGAAAAGCGGAACATAGCGTCTCCAAGGAAGATCCGGAAGATCTTGGAACCGAACAACACTAACGCCTAATATTTCGCCCGAGCCAATCAGCCACAAGAAAACGCAGGGACGAACATCAGCCCACAGCACCCGAAAACGCCAAATTTGCCAGCACTAGGATTCGGCTCGACCAGGACGAGCCTAAGGAACCAGCAGTCTCCGAAAGTTGCCGCCGACGACTGGTCATCAACGACGGGAACTGGGTGGTGAGGCAGGCGATTCCGAGACACCCAGCAACGCGGGAGTGGACATCATATTTCCTCCGCGATGCGGGGTTGGCGCGCGGTTGGGCCTGTACGGCCCTGGCGTCGCTCATCCAAGGGCACATCGAAGTCCTTTTCGCGAGGTAGAACCCGGCGACCAATAATATTCGATCTTCAAGACAAAGGCGGCTAGGCGAACGTTACGGCCCGCGTGCCGAAATTCGGCACTCTTTTATTGGCGATCGTTGCGAGCGGACGTGCGAAGGAACTAGCGAGCGAGCGACCACTAACGAGACAAAATTCTGTATTGAGAGGAAGGAAGGAAGGAAGGAAGGAAAGCGAGCATTTATCTCGGTCAACCAGCTACCAAAAATTTTACTAGCGGTAAGCAAATCATCCTTCTCCCTGGCTATTCTGTAAGGAGCCGATCTCGTTCGGACTCCCGCCAGGAATTCGTTGCTTCTAGTCGTTCTTGCTAGAATCTACTGCAAGCCTCCTATTTGCTGTTAGTCGCGATCTTCCCGGATTTATGTAAATCTTAGAATTCTGTACCTTTGAATGCGATCTTTCTGTAAGCTGAGACCAATCAAGAGTCAAATTGTAGTCCGAGATTAGCAAAGAGTTTTGTAACGTAACTCGAGCAATCATTAGCGTCGATCATCTGCGCTCGAACTCCTGCCATCTAAATGTAACTTTCGTTTAGATCACCTCGAAGCCACGTGCTTCGCCCGGGGTTGCCGATGAACACCTCGTACGAAGTCAGTCTTTTGTACGCTTCACTAACGGAATAAATATTTTGAGTTCAACGTCTGGCTTGGTCACTCGTGTCGACTCACGTGCTCCCCTTTTGTTCAAGTCTCTAGCCGAGCAACCGTTCCTCTCGATTCTATCGTGTCCCGGTTTTGGTTTAGTTTTGTGTGGCATCTCTGATGCCTGGCGCCCATATTTTGTGCGACAGAGGAACTGCTGACTGTTGATTTCCCAAGCCGAAGTGTCGGGAAATACGATTCTGGAGAACTAACGTAGACCAAATTAAGCACAACCCCATCTACTACTAGCGCTCAATCTAAAATAATCATTCTCCTAAGTAACTTTCCTGATAAATTGGCGTCCAACTGCCAATGGTCTTAAAGAATCTCATTTTCATACGTATTTTCCTGATAGTATATATCTATCTATCCATCCGCAGGAACGCTTCCGTGCTAAATGAAGGCGGAATGATGCATACAATAGTAACGAATATTCTCTTTCTTACAGCCTGTGATATGTTCCTGTCTTTTGTAGTATTTTACTTATATTTGCGCCGACTCCGAAAAGTTGCAAAATATTTGGGCTTGCAAAGGGTTGGGTGTGTTGCATTGGGTTGCAGTACAATGAGGGAAGGTTGCCAAAGTTACATATTATGACTGCAAAATGACGAAAGCACGAAAACAACAAATTATTTTTTACTTTTCAGTGCATTTTTTATTCTGCTTATTCTTATTTTTTATTTTATTTTTTCCAGCTCTTTTAGTTTTTAGTTTTCTGGGATGCTGTCAGTTTTTCGAAGTCGGTCATACTATTATGCAAATTTCTTCATTTTGAAAATAATGAACACTACGATAATACAATGCCATCAAAAAAGCTCTGTAAAATTAAAATTGTTTTGGAATATATAGTAAAAAATATAAAACCTTGTATACTCCAAAAATGGATATCTGCATTGACGAATCGTTGCTAATGTGGACACGGTGGTTATTGTTAGAGTTAGAGGGGAAGAGGATCACATTTTGAGAGTCTACTCCAATAGTTTATTGATGTTATACAGATAATTCTAGGGTACATGACCCAGGCACAACGTGCACTCCATCGCCGGGAACAGAAGAAGAGAGAGAGGTTAGAACAGGCTTTGTGGCCATCATATTACAATAGGGGGAGTACTAATTTAAGGGCGCACTTCCGCCATAGGCGCGCGAATTGTATCAAAATATAATCTCTAACAGTTATCATGGAAGCGGTGTATACCGTCGAAAAGAAGTCGGTTCGGGCTAAAAAAATGTATCCTAGGTGAGAGTGAATCGGGTTATAATGGAATTCTTATGTATACACAGGAAAAGAAACCCAGCATGATCCACGTCATTCGAAATTTAGCATTTCTGCTCGTATTGTCCAATTATGTGATGAACTTTTAGAACGTGGGTATAGACTGTATTTATATAATTGGTACACCAGTATTCCACTCGTAGAGAAACTGTGTGCGCATGAAACGGACGTTGTTGGCATAATCC
The DNA here is from genome assembly GCA_910591665.1 of Ectemnius continuus. Taxonomy (NCBI): domain Eukaryota; kingdom Metazoa; phylum Arthropoda; class Insecta; order Hymenoptera; family Crabronidae; genus Ectemnius; species Ectemnius continuus. Next base: position 17,267,675 of record OU342858.1, on the reverse strand, counting down.
GAAAAAACAGAATTGGCATCTGTAGAGCACTGATAGAAGCGCGTACTAAAAAACTGAAAACTCGAAAACCGAACAATAAAATAAAAAATAAAAATGCGCTGAAAAGTAAAAAATAAGTTTGCTGATTTCATTCAAACCTTCTTTTGACAACCTTATCGCAACTTTTCGGAGTGGGTGCAAATATAAGTAAAATATTACTGGTAATCATCTGTCTGAACCGCGCTTACCCGTTTTCTTTCTTTTCTCCCATTTACACACGCTCATTTACGAACTCACTCTCGCTTTCGTACCGCCTCCCGCCCCATCTCTCTCCCTCAATCACCCTCTAAATCCATACATCTATCTATCCACGAGAACACTTTAATTATAGACGAAGATAGAATGAGAAACACAAAAGTAACGAGCGGTCTTTTAGTGCCGGACAATCAAACCTTCGGTTTTATGCAATAGAAGAAGTTAATGTTAAAGAATTCCCGAAAAAGTTAGAACGGTTCCATTCAGGGAATATTCTGTATGAGACAAATGAAAATTGTACAAGAAACGTCAAATCACCGAGAAAATAGGATTTTATGCAATAACAATGGCTATCCTTAAACAATTTCGGGAAACTGTATAATGGGACCAACGTACGAGCATCCGCTATATGATAGACAAGATTTCATCAAGATCGGTCCATCCATCTCGGAGATATCGACGGACAAACGAAAATTGTAGTAGAAACGTGAAATCAGCGAGAAAATGGCATTTTATGCAATAACAATGGTTATCGTTAAACAATTTCGGGAAACTGTATAATGGGACCAACGTACGAGCATCCGCTATATGATAGACAAGATTTCATCAAGATCGGTCCATCTATCTCGGAGATATCGACGGACAAACGAAAATTGTAGTAGAAACGTGAAATCAGCGAGAAAATGGCATTTTATGCAATAACAATGGTTATCGTTAAACAATTTCGGGAAACTATATAATGGGACCAACGTACGAGCATCCGCTATACGATAGACAAGATTTCATCAAGATCGGTTCATCCATCTCGGAGATATCGCCGGACACACGGAAATTCCCGCAGAAACCTGAAATCGGCGAAGACTTGGGTTTTTATGCAATAACAATAGTTAGCGTTAAACAATTTCGAAAAATTTTATAATGGGACCAAACTGTGAACATCCTCTATGATATAAGCCGGGTTTCATCCCGATCGGGCCAGCCGTCTTCCCGTACTAGCCGGACAAACATTTAAAAAAAAAACAAAAAAAACAGCGATCGAATTAAGTACCTCCTCCTTTTCGAAGTCGGTAAAAAAGAAGCTGTGTGTGAGAGTCACACACTGGGCTCTATTGCTAGAGAAGCTTAATTACATAATAGAACACCGACCGCGGAAGAAAATAGTACTCGTTGACGTGCTGAGTGGCCAGCCGTTGTCTGAATGGCTCATAGTAAATGAGCGTGTCGATGGGCTTATACAGTAAGAACTCTCTCGCTGCTCGTCGGACGGGACCGAACACGAGCGTTTAAGGGAGCCCTGTAGGTTGTAAAGTTGGGTCTCGAGAACCCTTTGTACTGCGGTATTAATGACCCTGTACCGCCTACTTTATAACATTGGGGGTGTAAAAAACAGACCTTTTTCCAGTAAAACCGAATGTTTATAAGTTATGAATTCTATGTTAATAACAATTGGTTTATCAAAACCTTGACATTCACCCGAGTAAAATGATGCCAAACACGATCCAAACTGACCAATTGCAAGATATAGTCTGTATTAGGGTGCTTCACACCAAGTTAGTTGTCTCTTAGCAGCACATTCTCGGATCGTGTTGGCGTCCCTATGAGTTACACATGTATTATGTACATGAATACGTTATACCCTAGTTGGGCGGCACACGTAGTAAAACATTAATATCGCGAGCAAGTGTTTGGTTACAATAATGTATGTATGTACAAATATCCTATCCTACAATCTAAATCCTATCCTATAAATAATATATACAATTAAATCCAAAATATACAATATCATTGTAACTCTTTCGGTAGATATTTTTTTAGTACAGTGACCATTGTTTGAACTTCAGCTGGCAAGGTTGAGGTCCATAATTCTAGCTCCTCAAACATTCGTTTCAAGTTTTGTGTCGCTATGCCGCGTTGGGCAACAGTGTCCTCCTCTTCAATGGTCTCACCTCCTTCACCTTCTTCTTCTTCGGTATCGCTCTGGCTATCCTCCACATCGGCGCAAGTTTCTAACCACGACTCTACCTCTGTCTCATTAATAGGCTCGTTGAGGATTCGAGCAACTAGAGCCTGCAGATTGTTTCTAGGTGTAATTATTATTTCCTGATTGTCTGTGGTACACAGCGTCGGAGTGACATTGAAATCATTTAATAATTTGCCCCACGCAGAGACAATATTGTTCGGGGTGATTTCATTCCACGCACTGACCACCATGCCAATGCACATCTTAATGTTGTGCAGGTTATAGAATTGGTTGACCCCACCCGGCAACTCCAAAATTTTGCGCAACATCATTTTGCGGTAAATATTTTTAAATTTTGCCACGAGGCCCTGATCAATTGGTTGAATGAGTGACGTCGTGTTCGGCGGCAAAAACATAATTGTCACATTTTTGTATGCTGTGACACATTCTAATTTGTGCGCCGTACAATTATCCACTAGCAGAATAATTCTGCCAAGACGGTTGGTTTCGGCACGATATCTTTCTACTTCAGGTAGAAAATCATTTTCTATCCACTAACCGAAAATGAACTTCGTCATCCATGCTTTTTTTGAGATTTGTAAGAAACTCAAAGATTTTTTAGGTCGGTGTTTTTCAATGCCCTGGGACGCTCGTATTTATGAATAAATACAGGGGCGAGCTTATGGCTGCCTGTTACGTTGGCGCAAAGTCCAATCGTGACTCTATCTTTCTTTGTTTTTCCCCCATCGACCCGGACTTTATTTTCGCCTGCCAGTGTTGAAGTCGGTATTGACTTCCACGCTAAACCCGTCTCGTCCATATTGTAGATATCCTCCAATTCAAACGATCCATCGCGTAGAAATTGGGCAAAATCTTTTATGAAAGGTTTTTTGCGGCATTTGTGTCAGCATCGATTCTCTCTCCTTGCACAGATAACTTCCGAATTCCATGCCGTGTTTTAAATTTCTGAAGCCAGCCGTTGCTTGCCTTGAAACTTTCGGGACCTCTGATTTCCCCGTTGATGCGTATTGCCGCTTCTTTTAACAATGGGCCACTGATGGGATCACCAAGGGCCCTTCTCTCCACAAACCACGTGTGGACACGTGTATCCAAATCCTCCAAGATTGGTTTGCGCATCCGCTTCGTGGCCGTAGGATTGCCATCCGCGTACTGGTTCAACTCCGGCGCTTGCCGCTTAATTCGCCGAACTGAACTAGGATGTAGCCCATATTTCTCGGCTACATCTTTAGTCGGAACACCAATATTCAACTCTTCTATGAGCGCCAGTTTCTGGTGTAGCGTTAATGCCAAACGATTCGCTGATGCCATTTTCCGTCGAAATTCACTGTATCCGTAAATGACTGAAACGTGTGGCTATTCTGGCTCACTGCTCGAAATGATATGACTTTGCGACCACCGTTACCAGACTTTATATGTTAGACTCTTCGAATCCTTTTCTATAATCTCCTAAAGGTAAATACCCAACTATCAAAGGCAATGGTTTGGTGGCCAAAATCAAGAGGTGTTGGGTTTTCCTTGAATTAACAATAGGTGCACTTTTAATATTGTCTGAAGCCGCACCACAGACAAACAATTAACAGGGTTCAGGGATCAAAACAGCACAGGTACAAACGCAGTTGCGTGAAACGATCCAACGGCTGCATACGGTGCGGGTAACCCAACCCGAGTTGGATTACTCGCAATCTTTTCATTATGGCGAATGCAACTTAGCATGGCGGGTAAATCCCAATCATTGTACACTTTACTACGGGCTAGCCCAATTACACAAAAATAAGCCGTCCCTATTTTTCAGATATTGTATGTTGCTTCGCATCGCTGGTTTTAGACTTTTGCTTCCTTTAACTCTTTACCTGTACCACAACAATCAAACGGATCTCACCCTTTACTGAAGGTAATCCCAATCCCTTGTGAGATTTAAAGCCGCTATGGGAATTGGGAGCATATAGAAACCGCTCGCCTTCAGTCCCGTAAGGCGAGCAGTTACATACATATCTATGTACGTAGAAAGATCCTACTGTAAGAATTTGGTGTGACATTACCCTTAAAGGCGCGTTTCCATTAGAACATTTCGCCGTAACAGAACACCGAACACCGAACATCCGAACAGAACTCCGAACACCAAACCGAACATCCCCCGCTGCGTTGGACTATGCTTACCCGGGAGAATCTCGACCTTCGTCCCTTCACAAGTGGCCCGCGACCCTTCTTTCCAACACCGTCTCCTACTATATTAACATATCTTTTTCTCATCGCCGCGAAATACTTTCTAATTGAAATACTAAAGTTTAGACGCAAAGTACAGAGAATAAAACAATCGGAATGAATGTTTGCAACAACTATTACTTTTCAGTTCTTGCAAGTTTTAGTAGACTTTGAATAATTTGATAAAACCGAGTACATTTCTGACTGCCAATGTGTCCGCTACAAGTAGTTAGTGGAAACGGCGTTGCGCGTAGAATGATCGACAATGTCTGGCAATAAAATGTATTAAATTTAATTTTCCTATTGCTGATCGTGGATTCAGTAGAGTTTTTCCATTGTCGGCCATTTCACAGGATCGAAATCAACCACTACTTATTACAGAGCCTAATCAATGAGAGTTTATCGTCCGACTTGTTCTTGAGTTGCGATTGCGGGAGCTCGTCCTTTCAAGAAATTCAAACTCGACCCCATGCACAGTAGTACCCTACCGGGGTTCCTACCGTTTCCTTTGATGCGTCGGGGAAAAACCGCCAACTGAGCGTTCGGCCTGTCAAGTGGTTTCCGTAACAAAATTTGGTATGCATTCCACTTATCGCCGGGACGATTGCCTCCTCGCTAGGCTCCGAGACGGTAATACGATATGGGCAACCTTTTTTTTCCTATAGGAAAGCATAGGAAGTTCGGAGTTCTGTTCGGATGTTCGGTGTTCGGTGTTCTGTTACGGCGAAATGTTCTAGTGGAAACGGGCCTTAACACTGCGGGAATCTTATAATTCTTCGAAGTAGGTCGTGTTTGGTACCATTTTACTCAGGAGAATGACCGCAATTTGTGAAACAAATCACTGCTGTACTATACTGTTAAATTTAATAATTTTTGTTCGTAGAAAATGTATATGATTTTTATAATACTAACAGGTCATTGAGACGGTCCCAAGGGGCCGAATGTGCGGTCCGAAAGGGTCATAAAGTTGGAATTCATAATTAGTGGAGGGGATAGACACGAGCAGTTAGGGAGCCTCTGCGGGCGAGCAGCTAGAGAGTTCCTACTGAACATCGAATAAGGACGGCCAAGCGCTAGGATAGAGACGTGAGGAAAATGTTGGATGCCATGCAAACGGACGCAGTAGACGGCTATCTTGTACACAGCGGGATTTTACTCAAAGAAGTCTACGGGGATATGCGGGTAATAGTCCCAAAAAATTAGCCCTAGAAATAATTAGGCAAGCGCATGTGAGACAGGGCATTTTGCAGTAGCAAAGACAGTGGCGATCCTGGATTATTGGATTACGGGAATGACAACAAAAATCGAGGAATATTAGGAATTGCGTTCCTTGAATTTTAGCCGATCGCAAGCAGAGAAAAGGGGCAGTTACCCCTTTCCCATAGAAAAGGGCGAAACGCCTCTAGAAACTACCATATTGATCACTTAGGGCCGCTGCCCTCTACGAAAAAGTAGCTATAAACACATGCTGATAACCGAAAATGCGTTTTCGAAGTTTGTGTAGCTCTACAACACAAAGAGCACGACGTCAGCTGAGGTTATTACGAGGTGCAAAAAACAGATGCTCATATTCGGAAATCTGAGACGCATAATTTCCGACCGCGGCACGGCGTTTGCTTCTGAGGAGTTCGACAATTACTGTAAGGGCAAGAATATGCAACACTCGTTGACGACCACGGGAGTTCCGTGAGCGAACGGTCAGGTCAAATGCGTGAATCGGACATTGATACCTCTCCTCATAAAGTTGTCCAAACCAAAGAAGGAGGAGTGGTATGAACATCTAGATACAGTTCAGCGGTGTTTCAGCCAGGGGTGTGTACCGGTACAGAATGTTACAAAACGGGACGGTACGGGCTCCGTACCGGACCGTTGTTGGAGCAAGCCTGTACCGCTTTGTGCCGAATTTTTCGGGACGGTACAGGCTCCGTACCGAACCGTTTTTGAAGCTACCTGCTCCGATTCTTGTCCCGCATCATTTTTGCTATCTTGTCCCGAATTTCCACGACGGTATAGATTCCTTACTGCACCGACCCCCTCAAAAATGTTGACATACGTGTTGATGCGTATGCGTGCTTGTGCGTGTCAGCCCATGCGTATACGTGCCTTTTTTCTTTTATTTTTTTTTACGTGGGAGAAATCCATCATGGATCCCCCGCCCACCTGGGGGGGTGGACGGGGATATGCCGGGCTCCTACCGGCTAAAACCCCCACGGTGGTCTAACACCTGCGCCCTCAGGGGCGAGAAACCAGGAACTGCGAGGCATCACATCTGGCCCATGCGTATACGTGCCTGTACATATATGCATGCGTTCACATGTATGATTGCACATGCCCGATCGTAAGGATGCGTGAGCGGATGTGTGTATGGGTGTACATGCGTGTGCGTGTATGTGCGTACTTGCATATATCTGAGCGTGTGTGTGCGCGCTTGTACATACTTGAACGTATATGTGCGTGCCTGAACATGCGTGCGCCTGTGTATGCGTGCTTATACATGACTGGGTGTCTGTGTGCGTGCTTGTACATGTGCGACAGTGTGTACATGCTTGTATATGTTCAAACATATGCAAGCGCGATAGTACATATATGCGTGCCTGTATGGTTGCACGCTTATACATGCGTGAGCCTGTCTGTGGGCGCGTGTGCGTGCACAAGTGTATGTGTTCATATTTGTACATGCCTGAACAGTTCAAGAACGGTTCGGTTATACGAACCGCTACGGAAGCGGTTCCTGTAACGAAAATACGGTACGGATTCCATCCCTGGTTTCAGCACGACTGTCCACCAGAGCGTTGGTACCTCCCCTTTCCGGGTATTGGTTGGTGTACATCCGCGACTACAGGCGAACCCTGAGGTGCTGCAGGCGCTGGAACGAGAATGGTACGACGTGTCCGAAGCGGAGCGTGACGAACTGCGACAAAACATTGTACAAAATTTATGTAAAGTAGGAGAGGAGAATCGCCGGAATTATAACAAGCACCGAGTATACCCGATATTATACAAAGAGGATGACCTAGTCGCTATAAAGCGTACTCAAATCGGACCAGGGATGAAACTAACCAATAAATACTTTGGGCCCTATCGAATAAACCATGTATTGCAAAACGATATTTAATGGAAAAGACAAATCACGTCTTACCCAAATCAGATGAATCTGAAATTTTCAAAAGCTTGTACTTTCCGCCTAAATTCAAATTTGGACAAATGATAACTGAAACCATCCTTGGTTAGGCATAGAAAACAGGGTCACAAATTTTCATTAAAATACAGAAGGGTGCGGGAAATGAGTAATCGATTTGGCATGTAATGACCCCAGAGCGAAAAGCGAGCTAGTAAGAATAAGCAACGGAGTTCGTGAAGAATACGGTTGAAATAAACCACTAATGGTCTATGAATATCCGACTTGTGTCTCTACACCCTCCGTGCACGCCCAATACTCAACATAATCTTAACATAACAAATCGCTATCGATAAACCCTTTCAAAGGGTGAATTTCAACTCTTGTTTACAGTTTCAGAATTAAAAGGTTGCTATGTACCGTTTTATCAGCAGATTCATAAAAATGCAGTAGACTGGTGATGATAGAAAATATGGTCGAAATTCACCCGAAGGCCATTAGGTTACTAACTCAAGCAACATCTTCATTTTTACATTATTAAATGGACACCCACAAGTCATTCAAATGTCATTTAGTTCTTTTAGTTTCAATATTTTCTTGCAATAAAAATTTGCTACAAATGTTCAGCCATAATTCGAAAGTAATTAAATAGTATTCCAAGAATAAAACGAAACAAGTTTGTCAATTTGTAACATAATAAATACCTCTAAAAACATTAAAATATGAAAAAATCATGCCATATAAGAGTTTCATTCCTCACAAAAATGACATCTTCATTTCGTTGTCTAAAAAAGATATAGATTCTCCCCTAAAATTTCGTGTATTCATTAAAACTTCTACATGAAGTTTGTGATACTCAATGTAGAACACAAGTAGTACTGATTTAATCAATTACATTTGTTCGATATTGAAGGAGTAAAACCACTTACCACTAGCGTATTTTATATCTATTACTTTCCTTTTCCTCTAAGGACTTGTATATGTAGACCCATTTTGTCACAGATCTTTTTATTGACTAGTTTTTTACACCTAGCCATTTTTCTCTATCCGACCTATCATGAATTTCTTTAAAAGACTTTGGTATATCCTATACATATGATATTAGATTTAATGCACAATGTAACTCATAATCATTGAACCTTGACGGCTGTCTTTTTTCCCTACTGCTTCTATTTCTACTGCTTTCTTGATTTCCCTCTTTTTGACACAACTCTACACTTATTTCACAAAAATTCCTTTCATCTGGACCCTTTTCACTAATAGTACGTTTTCAATAATATTGTCTGGTTCAGTGTCACCTTGCCTCTGCATAACAACAGTTTTTCCTTTACAGATATCTACATATTTATCAAATGACACATGGTGAACTACAACTATTTTTCTCTTATTTTTATTCCACAATAGCGTGTATAACCTGTTGGTGAATACCCTACCATTAAGCATTCCTCAACCTTTGAATCAAGCTTACTTCTAAACTGCTTTGGTATGTGTTAAACTGCAAGAAGCAGGGTTGTTTGATTAAACCATCTGACCATGATTTAGACGCAAGTGATAGTTAACTAACTAATAAAGTATGTGCCTATATGTTGCTTATCCAAACACTCTCAAATTGCTTATGTTTCGCTTCTAGCCATACTACATTTCAGCTGCTACAATTATTCTACTTTATGTTTTATGTAAACTTCTATTTATCAAACAAGCTGCAGTTCTAACTGCCTTACTCCAGAACGGTTTAAACATACCTGATTGCAATATCAATGCTCTCATCCTTTCGCTCACCATATAGTCCAATACTATCCCATTTTCATTACAAAACTGCATTTCACCTGATATGTTGTAGTCACACCCACTGTCACACCTGAGTATAGATACTGTCTGCGAGAAATTTGATCCAGTAATTCAGAAATATTTTTTAAACCACTCTGTTACTTTATCTTTCCAACATGTAGCGTACTACTCTGAAATTGCAAAAATCATCTATGAATGTTAACATGATTCTTTCTTCATCATGACAAGATGGAGTTATTGGATTCAATATATCTGAATGATCTTACTCCTAGTCCTGAATCCAAATGGTAACTGATTCATTTTTGCTTTGGTACATATATCACAGTATCCGAATTTACTTAATATCAAATCTTTATCAACACCATTCAGCCAAGTCTTTCTGTACTAGATTCTCCAACCCATTATTCCCAATGTGACCGTATTGCAAGTGCCATTTTGTTAAGCCTGCTTTGCTAACTTTCCATATGGTACATTTCTGGAACCCGCACTTCTATCTTTGAGTCATACAAATTCTTGCCCTTCCTCTTCAGCTAAGATCTTTCCTTCACTATTTAAAATCCTTATACTTCCACTAAAAAATACTGTAGTATCCATTTGTACTTAATCTCTTTACTGGTAGTAGATTTTTTCTAGAGTCAAACGAATAAAAGTCATATTTCATCTTATAGTTCACTTTTTTATGACTAGTCACTATCCTTCCTACTACTAACCCTACTCCTAATATTTTCATGCATTGGCTATTCTTAGCGACTAATATTTCTAATGGCTGATCCAATTTTAAAAATGGTACTGCAGGCTTTTTGCGCTTGTCTACTTCTACATCTGCCATGAAGCACACTCGGGATGATTCTTTCTAACTAGCTTTGTTGCATGCGAATGTCTCCTCATTCCCCTTATTCGTCTTATAAGATTCCTCGTCACTTGCACTTATAGTCATTAAATATAGAGGATGGTACTTTACCTCTCAATTGATCTCCTGGTTTGCTGTCCCAGCAAATCCTCGATATATAGCCTAATTTTCCACATTGATAACATGTTACTTCCTTACTTGACCTTCCATTAAATGCTGCAAATACTGATATTTACCTCTCTATTTCTTCTATCAATCTTTTTCTCTCATACTGCATAATCAGATCAGCCTTGTTCTCCAACACAGCTGCTATTGTATTTTATAATTTTGGCAGTGCCAACAGTAAGCTAAATATGATGTCCTCCTCTTTCATAATTTCTCCCGCTCGTGTTAAAAGGTTTACTGTCTCTTCAAACTTTTCATCATCAGTCATTCTTAGTGACATTAATTTTCTCTTTAAAATTATTTTTCCTGGAACGCCTTTGTCCTCATGGGCTTCGGGTAATGCTTCCCACATCTCAAACGCAGTTGTCTTACCTCTCACGCATTCCAATTGTCCATCTTCCATGCGCTGAACAATGAAGCTCTTCGCTTGGTTGTCACGTTTTTTTCAAGCACACTCGATCGCTCTTTTTTGCACCCTGCCCAATTTCTCATACATTAACCATCAATTTCATACGGTATTTGCAAGTATGGAAATTTGCGCTATCAAATAGCTTTATCACTTCCGGTTTGAATGGGATCGTCAGTCAATCTTATCTCGTTAGTTTCCCTGTTTGACTTGGTACTCTGTATTTTGGTAGGATGCAGATAGCTAATTAGTAAAGAAAAACACCATCTTCCTAACTTAATTGATTATCTTTGTTTGAAATCAGACACCGTGCGGACGTTCATCACTCTCGGCGGCTTGAAGAAGGAGTCGAGCTCCACCCCCCACAATTCAACGGATACACGATCATTCACGCATGCGTATATGCTAATACTGTTCGATATTTACGTGAAATAATTTGTGTTTAAAGTTGCTCGTATTAACCTCAATCCGGATGTCATTGTGCAATGGTAGTGACTGAAATAAATATCAAGTGACCAAATTTTTGTTAAATCTTCACTAAAATTTTTATTAGTTGTGGGAATATATCACCCAGATAGCAAAATGATGTCTAAAAAAGGTCCTACCCAGATAGCAAAATGATGTCTAAAAGAGCTCCTAAAGACGTCTTCCTAAAGATTGAGATGTCCAAAAATATATTCCGAAAGAGGTCCTAAAGAGTTCAGAAAGTGTTCGCATTCGTCGATTCAGGAAGAGACATAGACTTCTTCGACAAGACGTCAGAAAGCAGTCTCATACGGGAAGTCTTAAAGAATTCCGAAAGCAGTCTTATGTGCCTATTTAAGGGGGTAGGCTAGGCACGTGACTTTTGGAGATTTGGATGGCCGGCAATTTCTGATGGTTTTTGGAACGTGCAACTGTGTTACCTACAGATATTGAATGTGAAATAAATGCGAGATGGAGCGACTGGCGTTGTCCCTTCCCTGAAGCTTTGTTTGACAAGCAAATAAGGCTAAGTGTCTATTTTGGAGCAAAAATCTTGAAAGTATTTATCGAGTGTGATATTTGTCAATGTAATATGACGAATATTACTCTCGAGATCTGTTTCGAAAGATTTTTGCTCGGGAATAGACCTATAGGAGAAGATTGAAAAATTATATGCAGATGTAACATTTGAATGAGAACCAGCAAATGAATATTTCAAGGTGTTTAGTAAATGTAGTACCATATCAGCGGCATATTCTTGTACACGATAAAAGAAGAATAGACTTTCTGCCCTATATCTATGTTTCTGTTAGAATAGAAAAGATTGGAGACAAGTAATCTCCAATTTCGGTGTTTGCTGTTTCAACCAAATACTTGGGGAACGTAACTGCTCCATGATCAATCAATAAGCATCTGCAGGGTGATTTGTGTAATTTTACACAGTCCTTTGACAGAGTGTGACAATACTTCAATATATTTAAAACATATCTGTTGTAGAACTTACAATGACTTTCTCATGATTTTAAATATTCGTATGCCTCAAATTACTTTGTAAATGTATAGCAACTCAAGTTGAAATTGATGCGCATACCAAGTATTTGGTTCAATCAGTCCAATGATTGCCAAAGTTAGAAGATCCACTGTGATACAGAGTAATAAAGTGCTCACCAGCAAAGAATTCAGAAAATAATATGTTGCTTGCAGTTCAGAGATTTCTGTAGAGTCTACGAGTCTACATTGTAGGTAGACGTTCGTTTGTGTGAGAAATGTACAACGTAGCTAGCTGGGAGTAAGTAGGTAGGTAGTAGGGTGGATCTGGAAAAAGCTTTCGACAGTGTCTTGAATTGATCAATTTAAGGAATAACAAGACCCCCTACTTCTACGATTGGGTAGATAAAGGGAAAATGAAGAAGTAGATAAAGGAAAGTAAGGAATTAGACTGGTTTGCTCTCATACAAATATATTATTTTATTCAATCAAAAGATTACAAATGTTTACCACCATATTCACAAGCACCTCAACCGCACCTGCCGCCTTGTGGAGGTCAACTTTCCAACTTAGCAACTGGAATATTTCAAAAAAGTTACTTTATATATTCAACTGTACATCGAAAAGATAATAGAAAACACTTACATCGCATCTAGTCAGGGCAATGTACACAATTTCCTTGTGTATGCGAGGATCATGTGCACAATCATTACCTGCGCAAAAATGTATACATAATAATAGAGCATTTCATTAGCATAATCTATTTGGGATCGAAATATGTGCACTTATCTTTTCCAATAGTCAAGAAACACACTCCTTCTCCATTTCCTGCCGATCCTTAGAATAAGCTGCAAAAGGAAGAAGGGATTATTTTTTTTACATGTATGTATACTTTACTAGCTTTTTGAAGATAAATCAGAAGGATGTCTTTAAAAATAAAAGTTAGTAGGATAGTATGAAGAGGCCCTCCTCCACCCCCGTCCAAGACGGTCCTCTTTATAACTTTTGTACATACTATCTAACTGAGCAGTTCAGTGGATCATTGGGCAGCTTTTTATTATGGCTGAACTGCACCTCATGGTGCAGCTGAGCGCCCTTGCTATTACAACATCCAATGATAGTGAATCATTGGGCAGCCTTTTACTATGGCTGAACTGCACCTCATGGTGCAGCTGAGCGCCCTTGCTATTACAACATCCAATGATAGTGAATCATTGGGCAGCCTTTTACTATGGCTGAACTGCACCTCATGGTGCAGCTGAGCGCCCTTGCTATTACAACATCCAATGATAGTGAATCATTGGGCAGCCTTTTACTATGGCTGAACTGCACCTCATGGTGCAGCTGAGCGCCCTTGCTATTACAACATCCAATGATAGTGAATCATTGGGCAGCCTTTTACTATGGCTGAACTGCACCTCATGGTGCAGCTGAGCGCCCTTGCTATTACAACATCCAATGATAGTGAATCATTGGGCAGCCTTTTACTATGGCTGAACTGCACCTCATGGTGCAGCTGAGCGCCCTTGCTATTACAACATCCAATGATAGTGAATCATTGGGCAGCCTTTTACTATGGCTGAACTGCACCTCGCGGTGCAGCTGGGCGCCCTTGCTATTACAACTTTCAAAGATAGTGAATCATTGGGCAGCCTTTTACTATGGCTGAACTGCACCTCATGGTGCAGCTGAGCGCCCTTGCTATTACAACATCCAATGATAGTGAATCATTGGGCAGCCTTTTACTATGGCTGAACTGCACCTCGCGGTGCAGCTGGGCGCCCTTGCTATTACAACTTTCAAAGATAGTGAATCATTGGGCAGCCTTTTACTATGGCTGAACTGCAAAAATAAAAGTTAGTAGGATAATATGAAGAGGCCCTCCTCCACCCCCGTCCGAGACGGTCCTCTTTATAACTTTTATACGTTTCTAACTGAACAGTTCAGTGGATTATTGGGCAGCTTTTTATTATGGCTGAACTGCACCTCGCGGTGCAGCTGGGCGCCCTTGCTATTGCAACATTCAATGATAATGGATCAATTGTATTAGTTCCTTTTTACATTTGATCATCTTCTGTTAAGACTTCCTCCTCGCCCTCGGCGGTGTGCGTAGCTTCCGTTTTCCGTGCTACCTTGTTCACATATAGTGGTTCCCTAATCGGTTGTCCTCTATTATATCTGCTATCTATCAGCTCAGGAAGCATGTAGTCCTCATAAAAGTTCTTTAACTTGGGCTCCATTTCTTTCTTCCAGAATTTATCATCTTTTTCGATTCCGGTGACCTTCATTCCTTTCGGTGTCCATAAGCAGAATAAGCCATATTGCCTTCCTGTAATGTGCAACTGCCCTTGCATTTGATAAAAATATTTGTGGGTCTTGTTCATTTCATCGTTTCGGTAAATTGCCTTTATATTTTTCAACGTTTCAATTGCTTCTTCGGGTGTTAAATCTTTCGCTGAATATGGACATTTCACTTCGACGAGGGAATCATTTTCAAGTAGGCCATCCGGTGTCGCTCCTAAATACGGTATTTCTTTATCAATAAAAAGACCGCACGGTTGCACAGGGATTTCGAGTAGTTCTTCCAATTTCCTCAATGCCTTCGATTCATTTTCTTTTCCGTATTCCAGTGCTGGTAGGTGCAATTCTTGGCGGTACAGTATGTTCTTCACTGTATTAGCTCGTGGCGTGTTCTTTCGCATTCGGCACACCACGCCAAAGTTAGATGCAGTTAATAATTGTCTCCGATATGACATCCACCTTGCATCGTTGGCTTGGTCGCGTGTTTCTTTCTCGATTATGGATCGTGATGCTTGCCATTCATATAACATTGACACGTGTCTCTCCCACTCAGAAGAGTACACGGATTCTTCCATATCTGGCCTGTCTGCATCGGGACCGTAATCTTTATCATATGATTTCTTCTCCTGATATTTCTTTGATGAGGATTCTTTTGCTGCTTTCTTATATTTCTTCGCCATTTCCAGGGCGTGTTTGCGACGATCCTCCATCTTTGTCAAAATCGGTGTTGGTTCCTTGCCCATTGCTGTAGCTAGCCGGCTCAATGCTGCTTTCGAGTTGAATCCGACAACAGCAGCGGAAACTCTACCCTGGTAAGAGCCTTTTCTTCCGAAATTAATCCTCTTTCCTCCAATGTATTTTGCAATGACGCTGTTCAAACTTTCCACGGTATTGTTATTTAATCCGTATAACATGCTTTCGGCGTTTGCAAAAATCCGTCGCATCGCATCCTCTATAGACTGATATAGTCCTCTTTTCCTCAATTCGGGTACGTAGTTGACGACCTTCGGATCCGAGAACTTTTTACAGAAATATCCCAATTTTTCACAATCCTTATGCTCTCCGAAGACGTGGCTCGGTACGTTCTTCAAATCGTTCTTGAAATTTCGCACACGTTCCGCCAACGGCAACTGTTGGGTGTATCGGTATTCCGCAGCTTTCTGTATACCGACTCGCAGGCGCAGAATATTATTCTTGATGATCTCTCTGGAACTTTTGAAAGGGCCTTTCGATACCATATAACGCAAGGTATTGCAAAAACTCCGCAAGATGTGATTACGGCATTCAATTTTCTTCACAGGAATCATATAATCCTTGTATGGATCACTGTCCACTATCTTTTTGTGAACAGCAGCATCGCCATCGGCAACTAATATGTTATATATTAGGCCGTGCATTTCAACGCTGCACTTGAATCCTTCTACAACTGCAGCAGCTTCCATGCTAGTGGAAGTCGCATCACGGCCCCAGTTTTTATAGCAACGGTGTTCGTGCGGTTTTTCCTTCTTCTTTGCTGCTGTAATGCATATCATGCAAAATTTGTTTTTTACGTTGAAGTATAGGGCTTTCTTCGTGGCATATCCAACGATACCTCCCATGCCGGAGGTAGAGTTGTATTCTCCACCACGATATACCCTTTTTAGCCAACTACCATCTGCAACCACTGCGATGACCGGAATATTGGTCTCAGGATGCACGTCTCCTTTTGCAATGGCCAGCTCTCGTTCCTCCTTCGCGGCCTCTGCCATTTCCCGCTGTGCAGCTTCCTCGAATCCGTCAATGATATTTTGCTGGCACTTCTCATACATTGCTCTTGACATACATTGCACATTTATAGCAGACATCGTTTCCTCCAATTGACTAAATCCGCCTCCAGTCACCATCGTTCCAGAGACAGCGCTGTGATTTAGATCCATTATCTTGTCATTCTTTGGCAGGCACGGTATTCGCGCTTCATATCCACACATTCTACACTGAGCGGTATACATTTTTTCCAATCCAATTTTTCTGCATCCAACTATTTGGAAATGTTCAACGCCGCAGTTTGTAGCAGGGGAGTGGTTTGTGAGACCTATTATTGTCTGGAAAACGTGCCCGAAGTCGACGATATCCAGACCTTGCACAATAGACTCCTCTGGCTCCGGTGTCTGCGCTCTTTCTACTACCCAATAATTATTCTCATTTTCTCCTTCTTCCTCTGGATCCAGGGAATCGTCAGTAAGAGTTTCATGACCTTCCTCTACGGCAAACTCTTCTAGATCTTCACTTTCAATTGATTTGATAGCCTGCATGTCGTGTACTTGTAAGTCTTCAAATTTCAACTCAAGGTTGTTGTTCTCATCCTGCGTGGTCTCGTTGATTATTTCCTCGACAGTTTGTGCAGCGACGATGATTTTCTCTTCCGTCGATATATTTTCGAGGAACTGTATGTTTTGTGCCTGAAATTCTTCTAAGGGAAAGCTATCGTCCCCAGCAGGAGAAGTGCATGGGGGGTCCGTTTCTGCAGTAGATGTACTACTTACCGCATCTATCGCGGTGCATCTATCCCTGTCGGAGTGCACCTCTACTGGCCTATCATTGTTGTCCCTTACCTGCAGGCGTGCCACATTATTCAGCCGTTCAATTCTGTAAACATATATGCAATGCAAATAAGCTTCAAATATATTGAATCGTGAGAGAAACAAGTTGCGTATAAATAAACAGGAGGAAAGAGTTGCGAATGTTGGAAAGGAACCATGCACTAATGATCTGATAATTTTTTTATAAAAGGCTGCGAGTAGGGTGGCGTATTGCCGATGAAAATATGATGTCATGAACGCTAGGCAGCGTCATTACTGATGAATCATGAGGGGAAGATTGGGACGGGGAGAAGAGAGGGTTCAACTTACATAGCTCCTCCGCTATGTGCCTTTCAAATATTTGTTACATCTATTTTTTAATAAATTCCTAAGTTCAATACATGCATCTACTCGAAGGTTGGCATATTCTTCTAATAGTATAGGTCATCGGCACGGTGATAGATTTACGATGAGGACCGGCGCTTTTGGCAGTGCGCGAGCGATCCGAGTGTATACTCGGTGCTCAGGCCTTAGCCGTTTCCACTCGATGTTGGAAAAGTAAGCAGTCGTCAATAGGGTCAGGTAGTGTTTGACGTTCGATGCGGCACATGTGCGAACTGACTGTAAAGTGACGGAAGGCAGGGTCCTTTCTGCTAAGAGGACTGCGAGGGACAAAAGCACGGCATTTTCCCCAGAGCAATTTTATTTATTTATTATTTTACTAGCAATCCCATCCGAATCTCCTGCGCCACTCACCCGCTATTCGTCCCGGTGGTAGGCTAAGTCTATTAGCGCGCAAGCTTTCTAAATCGGTTGGCTAATTGTTGCGCCAAGACATGATAAATAAACATTCCGAAAAATGCTACAAATTCTAAAGACAAAAGAGAAGAAATTGGTAAGCTATGGCCGCTTGTTTAGTGGGAATTTATGTTCTGCATAATCGAATCCGAGATAATGTTTCGTTTATAATTGCAGATAACCGAAGAGCGTCAACCACTTGTCAAATTTAAAGATATATTTGATATTACAGGAGGCTGTTTGTAGCGCACTATATTATAGATAGGAGTGTCAGGTGACCGAAAAGCTTGAGCGTGAGCAAGAATGAGACGCGACCTATGCAAGTTAGAAAAAGTATGAAGGAGCGATGAAGAGTGAGAGAGAGAGAGAGAGAGAGAGAGAGAGAGAGAGAGAGAGAGAGAGAGAGAGAGAGAGAGGGCGAGAGGATGACAGAGTGCAAGCGAGGTAGAGAGAAAGGAGCAACACGTGCTACGCGGAACGCGTGGCCAGGCTACTTTGTTGTGCGCTACCCTCTTGAATCTCTGATGCGACGTAGAATTCATACTCGTAATACAATATTCTCTCAAATTCTTGTGTCCGTCAATCTCACACCACTAAATGAGTATCGTACAAGTTTTCAAATTGTATTGACGAATTGATAGATAAGCCTCGGACCACGGGTCCTTTACAAAATTTGAATCTGGAATAAGAATGCTTTCTGTATCACCGCTTCTCGAATTACACCGAAACAACAGAGTCTTTGGAAATGTTCGAAAATATGAGCAATGTATGACAATAATTGCCATTGCACGAATCCTTATTGCAAGAGGTAAATAAAGTGACCGATACTGTTGAAATATCGCCACGGGTGTTTTGCCTGGTAGAATTTTTCGGGCGATTACTTTGTATCTGCTTGAAACGCGACGGCCAGAGTTCCGAGGGACACACCAACAATTACGGCAAGGCGCTCGTGCGTTGTGGCGGTGGCAGGAGGGGGAGAGGGACATGCAATAGAATAATGAAGATTGCACGCACCATCGGAGAGTGTACCGTAGGAAAAGACTAATATTAGGTCCTAATGTAGATGGATGCTATGATCACCAAATATTTTGGTGCCTTCAATCAGAAATCAAGCGAAGATGCAACGTATCTTTCCGACGGTGCATAAAAACAACATTATTTCCCAACACAATACTATACATACGTTGAATATAACGTGTCGGACTTACCTTTGTCGCTGCAATTTGCGTCGAGATACACGTCTTGCGTTCACTCGCAAAACCTTACACGCAGGATTTCCTTTTTTCTTTCTTGTGGCACTCTCCTCCGGCATTTTAAAATCTTATCAACTAACTTAAATATTATCTTATACATACAAACACTAAACACTTTTACACTTTTACACTAACACACACACACACACACACACAGACACTATAACACAATAATATACCACCGCACAAACACAGAACGTTTTTAATACTTTCACGCGCTGTCACCCCCGAGCGTAGAAAACAATGAACTGAAGAATAGAGGCAGTCCGGGTTTCTAATAGAGATCGTTTGGATGCTGGGTAGTGGGGAGGCGCGAGCACGATCGAAAGCCCGCGAGTTCATGCGTTTGTCCCTGCCCTAGTCAAAAATTCAAAAATGACTTGCAAGGAATGCTGATTGAAAGTTGCTGGCACTTGCTTGTGTTATGCTGCGCATAGGTCTTCTTGAATAATTAATTTTTGTCCGATGTTCCTTGCACTTCTCATTCTATTGCCTCGAGTTCCGCTGTTTGTCAAGACTTTTGGTACCCTCAGCGCTGAGCCTACAAATCGCGGATAGTGGGACGAAAGTGGGATTTCGAACGCGCGAGTTTGAACGCAAGTAGATTGAAAACTATTGGAAATCTGTACAAGTGAACGCAAGGGCTAACTGTTCCAAGCTGCATACATTTCGGGTAATTTTGTATCTGAGTCCTATATACAAGAAACTCTCGTATTATTGTCTCTACAAAATTTCTTTAGTATTCTTTTTTTTTGCTTTGGGGTACGGGATTCGCCTCGATGTTTCGCGCCTTGAACGCTAAGTTCAGGGCAACCACCGCCTACCCCCTCCGGTTGACACGTGCTGCCGAGGCCTTTGTGCAGGACAGGGCCTCAGAACTTCGCTGACTCGCAACAACGAAACATCGTAAGTACCCTTACCGCTTTCTTAGCTTTCTTCGCCTCTACTTTCTATTGGAAATCTCTCGCTGTATCTAAACACAAACTCCCAGTAAATGTACTGAGCTTTTTGGTGCATCAAATTTCGCTTTTGCACTATTTCTACGAATCCTACTGTTCGACTGTTTGTTACATTGTTACATTGTCTGAAAATATGCGAGGAGACGCATGGTCTCATACACCATTCGCCTTTGAGTCATACGACAAAAAGTATTGCACGACTTTCATACATTCGTAATAAACTACAACTTATCATTTTCATAAACAAGCAATCTGACAAATAGGCAGATGACTTGCGTAATTTTCAAAGATCTCGTATTCTTTTTGTAGCAATCAGTCTAAACTTTTATTCTTCATTCGAATTCAGTGTTTTCGATCTTGCATCACTAATGAAGGAAAACGTTTTAGTAATGTGTGTCCAATATTTGTTCGTTATCATTTCAGATGGAAAACGCTAACGTCCAAGCTGCGCGAGAGAGGGGGCAAACGCCTGAGCGCGATCGGTCGCCTAGGCGCGACCGATCGCCCAGAGGCCGGCCGGACAATCCGGCACCAGAACGAGGTGCCGAGATGGCCGTAGTGTATCACCAGCCGCCAAATCAGGCGGGTGGAAATAATAGGCGGCGGCCAATATCGCCGGGACGGGACGACGAGGTCGTCCATATGACGATATCAAGGCGGGATGTAAGTGGTTTATTGTATTTGTGACGTAAAGTTGAATATATAAAATAATTTTTGGTAATATTTCAGCTGCGAAGATGGCAAAATGCGATATACCAAAGAGGATGGGGCAATCGTGGTGGTGGCCAGAGGGGTGGTAGAGGCGGCAACCGGGGCGGCGGCAACCAGGGTGGCGGCAGGGGTCGCGGCGGCTGGGATCGTGGCGGCAGGCGAGGTGGCGGCTCGGGTGCGGGTGGGTGCCAGCACGAAAATTGTTGCGGGTGCGGCCCCAAGACGTACTATCTTTCTTAATTATTATTTTTTAAGTCTTTATATATTTAATTTTACTTTATAATATACGATTTAATATACTTTATAATAACTCTACTTTATAATATACGATTTTCTTTAAAATTTAACTAATGTAATTATTTACTTGCCTTTACTTCCTCTTTGTCCTGTATATTAGAGACGTATAATATTTTTCCAATTTTCGTTACTAATTCAATTCAAACAATAGTATTTATCAAATGATTTGTTCATCCAATTCCACTTTTTAAAAACAATGTAGAATTACAAGACCTGCTGAACTTCATCTTTGCACATCATAAAAAAAAATAGCTTGACGAATCTTTTGGCATAGTAGCAGAAGCTCATTTCCATTATATCATGATAATTGTTATACATAGTGCAGTAACAATATTCTAATGACAAGGCATTGAATTTAATAAATATGCTAGACGATTCTTATATTACTATTTACTACGGAATAATACAGTTTCATAAACTTATGACAAGTTTATTTCTTTTTTCATTTTCTCCTTTCAATTGATATATTTCATAAACAATCGTACATCAAAAGAATAGGGCATCCCTCTGAACTCAGTCATGTAGTGTCCATGCATAACCTTATAATTTGCTGTCTACTGTCGCACAGCATGGTGACTCTTTGCATGCAGTTTACGTCAACAGCCCTTTCAATTAGACGCCATCTCGGAACGACCGCTCGACCTAAAGTACCCAGAATTACCGCTCTGTAATAGTGCCAACGTAACGAAGTCCGACAAGAAGTACTGCTGACAGGAGAATCGTTCCTGTTCTTTCCTATGAAATGATTTTGGGTCGGAAAAGCACTCAATCGAAAGAGGAAAGTTCAATCGAAGCGGCTGTTTCTTTCGTTTTGCAAGATTTTGTTGTTTTTCAGTTATACAAATGTGTAAAAGTTGCGAAGATATCGCACTTGCGAAGGCCTTTTTCACAGATGTTTTATAACTCTGCGAAAGCATTTTTCAAAAAACGAAAGAAACAGCCGCTTCAATTGAACTTTCTCTTTCGATTGTGAGCTTTTCCGACCCAAAATCATTTCATAGAAAAGAGCAGGAAGGTTTTTACTGTCAGCAGTACTTCTTGTCGGACTTCGTTACATTGGCACTATTACAGAGCGGTATAGCTGGGTACTTTAGGTGGACCATTGGCTCCGAGGTGGCGCCTAATTGAGAGGACTTGTGAGTGCTGCCTGGTGTTAGTGCCAACATGCGAAGGCCCCATGCACGAATGCCAACCTAACTTAAAGTTAAGCAGTTGGTAACTCTCGCATGCGTTGCGAAGGCGGGCGCAGAGAGTCTTTGAGCGAGCGACCGATACGACGGTTGAACCGCCACGTTCCTGTGGCGACCGCGAACAGTTCCTTTGTTATTAATTTCAATAGATGTAGTGGGAGGAATAAAGTTTATTGAAAACCATCAAGCCTGGCGTTCTGAATCCTAAAAGCGAGTGGTAAGGGCGACCTACTCTCCCGATAATCTGGAGGCCCCGCCACAGACTACTCTGCGCTGTTTGACAGCTTTGACCGCAAGTTCTGGGGTTAGGCATACACGCAATGCAGATATACTTCACAACAATATGATTTTACAAGAATGCCTTACACTTACTTATGCTTTTTAGCTGTGGGATTTGTCGGATTCTAATAAATAGTTCCTTAGTTCGTTAGTAAATAGTAATGACTTGTTTTGAATTATTACAAGTGCAACAATACCAAAGTCTTTACCAAAATACTGTGTCTTGCTATCTAAATATTCTTATGCTGTTGTAATAACTTGAGCCTTTCCTACTATGAATGAGAGCTTCCATAACTGTTTTGTTTTTGATACTGTAAAATGATCATGAAGTGTTGATCTCCAGTTTTGGTATGTTTAAAAAAGTTGGACCCAAAAACCAAACACTTGGTAAATACAGCTATCCACATTTGGATCAATAGACATTTATTTAATGTAACACTTTTAAATCTTAGTAAAGGAACACAAGGAAGTTACATATCTGCAAACATATCTTTGAATTGAAGTATTCGGATCTGCGTAACAGTTCTTTTGCCAATGACCTTTATGAAATCGATTGTCTAATCAAAGATCTGCTATTTTATAGTTCCTTTTATTATTATAGCACGAAGTGAAATGAAATGGAGTTGTGCACACTTTTCATCAAAGTACTCTTCATTGGCTTGAATGTTTGACTGTTATAAATACATGAAAGGAGCTAATATATCAACCATCCTTGTTTCTGCTATATTTGATACTAGCATCAGTGGACTGTTACGCAGAACTAATATTTCAATACGAAGATATGTGTGAGCACTAGTAGATGCCTCTTCATTTTGCAAGTTTTTCATTTAGTTACTGTACTATTTTTAAAATTTCATTAACTAGAACACTAATGGTTCTATACTTGGACACTCTCTTACATATTCATAAATAATGGTACTAAACCATTCAATGGCTATATGACTGTCATTTCTAGTAAGCCCAGCTCAGTGTACCTAGTGAGAAAGGGCATGCTTGCAAAGGTTTCAAAGCATAATATTTTATTTTCTGAATTTGTAGGACTGGAACTGTGTATTTGATTTTACAAAGTAGAAATATTTCCCATAGCTCAAATGCATACGTATACCCTAATATTCTTAGCACAAATGTATGGATAACATTCCTCCTTAACAGAATTACTATGCATTTCCAGTGCATAGATTTATATTATTTGCTGTGCATATCTATAAAAACTGTCGTAACACATCTCACACTAGGAATCGAACTCATGACTTACTTTTCGAATCTCTTTGCCATACTGAAATACTACTTTGACTCTTCTTATTGTCTTTAATTTTCGAAAAAAGACTGCAAATACCATTTATTAGAAAAAGTGTAACAACTACGGCAAGTCCCCTAGAGTTTCGATCTTTACACGTAAAGTAATATACCAGAAAAAGTTTATTAATTTTGTAGGAAATTGTATACGTTACGAATCATTCAAATCATAGTTTATAAGATTTTGTTTAGTCATATTCATTTTCCATCAAACTCATACGCTCATGTCGTACTAAAAACAATTCAAATAGTAATAATTCCACATGTTAGACACAATTGTATGATATGAAACAGAATAATTTCGGCGTACTGTAAATATTTCGTTATCTAAAATGTGATTACAGACATAGAGCAGAGTTGTACTTCTTTTACCGAAATGGGGAATTTTATTATAATTGAATAAGTAGTGCTGTAAGTAAGACGATGGGTTTCCATTTGGAAAAAGGGACGGGTTCGATTTCGTGTTCGATACAATTGCTGTTCGCGTCTCTTTTTATATTTTCCGGTTTTTTAATTTATATTTTTATAAATCGACATCCGTTCAATTCTATGCATCATTATACTTTTGGTAATAAGCATGTAGATAATGTGGTATATCGTAACACGCGGATAATGTGAGACAGCCTATTGTAGTCGAAAAGAAACAGAGACACACCGATGTTGCGTATTCGCCTATGTATTTATCGCGTGAAATTGGGTTCGAGTGCCCGTGGAGCACTGGAAAGCACTCTGCTTGCGTGGGAAAAGGGTGGGAATTTAAATGTGCAAAAGAAAAAGATGATGTGGATTGGAAAAACTGGTAAAAACTTGTTATATTGTTCGGAAACACACACGGCTACTGTCCATTTACACAGATTCGAAAAGACGGTGAGCAATTCTGTTCGCTCGCTCGAGGAAGAAGGTCAATCACGTTCTCAGAGAGATTTTGATCTGACGCTAGATCTCAGAGTTCGATCGGCGGCGGCCTCGATCGTCTGACTTCCCTGCTCTAAGGGCCAGTTGAGTAGCCAATCGGGGGCCGATTTGTTCTCGCTGGGCCCTACGTGGCTTTTGATTCGTGCCCTACTCCTCTTCTGGTCTGCGCGCGCGGCATTTTCCTCCTGGGCCTTACTCCTTCCCTTCGGTTGTTGCGCCTGGGTGGTGCGTGTCCGCGATGGTAGCTGCGTTGGTGGGAGCGCAGCGCACGTGGTTATCCCCTGCGGTGGGTTTTTCCCCAGGTAGGGTGAGAGTCAAGGGTCGAAGAGAGAGAGAGAGAGATGTAAGTGAGCGCGTCCGGCCGTGTCTTGGCCTCTGTTTTATGGCCTTTTCAGGGAAAGTTAAGCGGTGCCGTTTTATTGAGCCACATGTCGACCAGAACTTTCGAGGAATTTTGTATTAACAAGAGGCTTAAGGGAAAAGCATGGCTTTTGTACACGGGATTAGCGTGTACTTCCCGTTAAGTCAAGAGCTGATTTCTCGGTCTTCTATTCTTTCGATTTCCTTTTCGAGGGACTCTCTTCGACGCTCTTTTCTCTTCCGCTGCCTAACATCTGCGTGCCAGAACTCGCGGGTCTAATCCCTATTCTTAATTGTTCACTGGGAAGGTTCTTTCGTCTATCTTTTATTCTTACTTCGCGATTTGATTCGAATTTACCGCTGGATGGAATGTTTCGCATCGTCTCTGATCTATGGTTTTGTTATTCCGTGGTCTATATGTCCTATCGCTATGTTCACGCGACTGAGCGTTGCGGTCACGCAACACCGATCCCCTTATATAGTATAGTATGCTATAGTACGTATACGTACTGTACTATACGTATGGTATCTGTAGTTGGGACTCGGCTCGCACTCGGTCTCGGAACCTCGGGAGCTGGGAGCTCCTCAGTTCAAGATCGTAAAAGCGATAAGCGAGTGCCGCAAAAAAGGTGGATCGAAACAGTTGAACATACGTATGTGTGAGATCTGACACACATACGTTTGGACGCTGGATCATTCGATAGACATCGCGAGCAGCTCCATCTCGCCCGTCAAATTTCTGTAGGTGGTAACACAGCGAACGGCAAACACGCTAAAAGTCACGTGCCTAGCCTAGCCCCTTAAGTGTTACGTACTCGTATCTTTGATTCACTTGAATCTAGTCGAGTAAGCCTCGGGCTATCAAACATCATTCAGCGCGAATTCAAATCATAAACGCGAGTTGCTTATTTATGAATAGCTTTCTCCTCGCGGATACTCAGAATTAGGAATGGGACATCGGACACGTAGATGTCAAACAATTGTAAAGGGAAAAGGAAGCGAAGCGAGGCCGGGAATAAATAGGAGCAATAATTACCGAGTCACGTCTCAACTTCTTGGAAGGACCTCGATAGCCCTAGTACAATGGGATAGAAAACTCAAGTGCCGAGGCTCTTCGGAACTTTCTAACATACAGAGTCAATTGCACCCCGCAATAAATAACTCCCTTGAACCAGGCCTGCGCCCTTCCTTCTCTCTCGCTCTGTCAAGGGCCCAGTAGGGTTTTTCCTGCGGCTCGGGGATTCCCACCTCGCCGCCATTTCTCGCCAGTGCCCTGCGCACGTAGAGTAGGACCTACAAGGAGAGGGAGAGCCCTCAGGCTGCGCGCGCCTTCGAAACTTAGGGAAGGAGTAAAGCCAACGGAAAGGGCACCTATCCTTGCGCGTAAGGGCCAGCGTCTACCTTAGCGAGCGTTTGATTGGCTCTTTCTCACGCGTTTGGAGAAGGGCACCTTCGAAGACGTTCGCCGATTCCTCCTTCTTGAAGAATGAACATCACTTCGAATTTAGATTTCAAAGCTTCGACTTCGATCTCGAATTTATACTGGACAGTAGCTTCAACTTGATATTTCAATACATTTTTATTCTCAACATCAATCTTCTCATATTAGTTTATTTCAATTTCCCTCCTTCGCGAGCAGGATGCCTTAGCACCCCACGGGCACACGTACCCACCTTCGCTTCGAATAAACTATTGGACACGCAACAAAACTGGTGACAGCGATGGGATTGCACAAATTCAATTAGACTCAGTGTACATTTTTTCTCGCATCATAGTGTCGGTCTAGTATAGCATCTTTCGTTTCGCCCGAACTCTTCATTCAGCATTTGCCAAATTTCAACTTCGGACTTCTTCGTAAGTTTGCGTCGTGCCGGCTCGTGTGGGTTCCGAATTATCGCTGGATCGAGAAACTCGATCTTCATCGTCGCTTCCTGGAATCGCTGATTCTTGGAAATCATAATCAACGTCGCCGGGCATTGCGGTCCAGAGGACCGTAGCAGAGGATCTTGCAGCTCGGAGGACCGTTGCTGTTGGATTTGTTGTTCGGAGGACTGTTGCTGTCGAATTCTGCAGTTGCTCCACCATTTTGATCGTGGACGAAGTGCAGCCCTCTGCTCTCGGTTTTTGCACGGTTTCCCTGGAGCCTTAGGACGAATGTCGGAGGAAGGGTGAAATCAGTGTCCGTGCACACTACACCCGATTTCACACGCACGATCCACAACACCTTGCACATTGGGCTTGGACAAATCAACCACCACATCAACGAAGGCAGCTCATCCATCCGTCGGACCGCAACAATCGCTAAAAACTCCCAGGCTTGTAAATTCTTTCTCGCTACTGTCCAGCGCTCTGTCCGTATAGTCTAATCTTATTTTTCGAATCAAACTTTACCATTTCTACCGCTAAGAATATTACTAAGCGTCTTAGAGGAAATCGTATCCCTCGACCGCCAAGAAATGCTTCGATGGGATTCGAAGTGGAAGACATCACTCCGCAACTTCCACCGCAATTTACTTCACACAGACCTAGGCCATATCCGATTCTTTCTCACAGCATTCCGCGAGCTCAATTTTCTTATTCGCCGCAAACTCGCTTGACAATTTCGCCACAAGCTCAAGCGTCAATTGCGTCGCAAGCTCAATTGTCAGTTTCTTCGCAAACGCAATTGTCGATTTCGCCGCAAGCTTGTTCACCAATTTCACCGGAAGAAACTACATCAAGTTTGCGAGACGTTCCTTTGCCAGTTCCGCCGCAAATTCAATCTAAAACTCCATCGCAACCTTCTTTGCAAAGACCGTCTCCAATTCTTTTATGTAGTACGCCGCAAGCGCAGTTGTCCATCTCGCCACAAGCTGAGTTATCAATTTCGCCGCAAAAACCTTTGTCAATTACTTCGGAAAATCCTTCGCCAGTTTCGCGGCAAGTTCGTCCTGAAACTCCACCACAGTCTTCTTCGCGCAAATCATCTTTGACTTTTTCCCATAGTACGCCGCAAGTCCAATTATCAATTTCGCAGCAAGCTCATTTGTCGATTTCACCGAAGGTTCCTTTGTTGGATTCGCCAAAAGTTCCATTGTTAGATTCGCCAGAAGTTCCTTTGATAATTTCGCCAGAGGTAGCTTTGCCAGTACCACCAGAAAATTCGAGTCAGGATTCTGTAGAAGATTCGCCGTCAGTTCTTACACCGGTCGCGCCACAAAAACTAAACCAAGCATCTAACAAAAACGAGATTCCAACGGATTTTCAGACCCCAGCAGGAATTCTTCCGCAAACTCAGCCGCCAGACTTAGTAGACGATCCGATCGATATTTCAATTCGAGCAAGCAGTACGTCTCGAGATCCTAATCCAATGTTGCCATCGATTTCTGAGTCACGAGCTTCACATCTCGAATCTCAAGTTCCAGAACAGCAGGTTCAACAACAACCCGATATCCTTCGAACTTCGGACAGCTCTCCTCCTTTAGATTCTGATATGCCATGTAGGCGCGAAATAGTTTTTTCCCATGAAAAGAAACGACCCAAATATCGTTCATAAAGAGATCTAAAAGATACAATTCCGATATTTAACGAAATAGACTGCACATCCATCTGTTCTATTAGTCGTTGCGAAATGCTTGCGCTCTTGGTTTCCCCCGATGATGAACAACTTCATGCAATTGAAGATAAAATAGTCGGTTCACCCGGACAAAAATTATCTAGCAAACCAAAGCTTAAAACTGTAGCTCAAATGTTGGTCACTCTTCGTCAAATCTTTAGTCGCGAATTTAGGATCGCGAATTTAGCTTCTGAATTTAAACACTTAACTCAACAAAAGGACGAATCGATCGAATCCGTTGGAACTAGAGTAGGAGCCGTCGCGATAAATCTCACAGAAATAGCTCAACAAAATTATACCGGGAATGATCTTAAATCACATGAGCGATCTATTCAGCAAGAAACATTAAATGTATTCAATGATAGTCTTCGCGATGGAACAGTTAGGGGAGTTTTATCCACCCTTAAGGAAACTGATCTTTCCGAAATTATATTGGCAGCTCAGAAAGCTGAGAAAAAGGTGACCGTAAGGGGTCAACAAACTGGGGAGACTATGAAGTCGAGCCCGCAAATCTATTAAACTGAAGTAGTCGTAAATGATAGATGTTTCCGATGCAATGAATCTGGTCATCATATAGCTAATTGCCCCCTGAAACATAAAAACTGATACAATGCACTTATTGCAAAAGGTGAGGATACACGAAAGAACAATGTTTTAAACTGAAAAAGAATTAGCAGCTATACTCAATTTCAAAAGAACAGTAGTTTCAGCATATGCTAAATTCAGACAAATCAAGGCTAATGAACAGCCAATCTTGACCAAAAATAAATCAAATCAAAGAGATTGCATCGTGAGTGTACCTTAAGTCCATTTTTGGATACAGGTCTTCCGAATAGTGGTGACAAGGCTCTGAATGATCGATTGGCTAACGAAGTAATCGTACTGCGGCCCTTCGCTCTCGATCAACACCCTCTAACCCGTAGCTTGCTTTGTTGCAAAAGCTGCAATGTGTTGTTTCAAAAAGGAAAATGAAGTGAAAAAAAGAATCTCGCTAGAACTGTTAAGTGCTCAATAAGTGGTCTGCGAAAAAAAGAAATCTCGCAAGAACTATAAAGTGTTCAATGAGTGATCTGCGAAAAAAAGAAATCTCGCAAGAACAGTAACGTTCAACCACTCCTGTGGAATATCAGGCTCCACTTGGTCTTCGGGCAATTTCATTGAAACTATAAAAAAGAAAATATGAAAAGCCAACTCTCAAAAACGAATACTAGGACAACGATGCAATCTCCAGAAAATATCACTCCAATACCTGAAACAGAAAATTCAGTCAGTACCTTTGCAACAACAGACTCACCATTAAATCCAGATATACATCTTAATCTTTTCCTCAACATAGTTTTTCTAAAGACCATCTCCCGATGCGTCAAGACAACCTTATTCACTTGTTTTCCTTAGACTGTCAAGTAGTTTCAAACGTTAAACGAAATTCCATTTGATGTTATCAAAGAACATGGCCTAAAACCTGGTGATACAGTGGCTTTTCCCGACAGTTCTCATTCAATATTCCACCTTTTTCTTCAAAATAAACCTGACGATGAACCAAAATTTTCAAACCTCAATTCATGCTTCAAAACACTTAAAGATTTAATAAATGAACTCAGTATTCAGAGCTTCAGTATATCAACGAATGGATTAGATTCGAATTTTTCTCTTAACACTTCAGTTCATGAATCTACCGGTTTTACACTCCATGAATTAGTATTCGGCGTAAAGGCCAACATTCCATCCGAATTTGCTAAAGAAGCTGTCCCTCGTACTTTCGTCGACCACCTCGATCAGTTGTTTACTTGTATTTCTACGATTCAAGCTCGTGCTTCCGTGAATTTAAAAAAGGCAAAGGAGCGAAGCAAGGAACATTTTCATAAGAACATTAACCCTCGTGTTTTCAATGTCGACGATAGTGTTTATCTCTTCAAGCAGCCGAAAACTTCGAAATTCGATCTTTCATGGGTAGTAGGACCATACAAAATTACTAGAATATTTAATGATCTGACAATCGAGATAGCAATTAGTGCTGTCAGGAGCAAAATTGTGCATGCAAATAAACTTAAGTTAGCATTTATAACGCTCGATCCTTTGTAAATACTCACACGTTAACACTTGTATCGTAGCGTAATCCGATATGAATGAGGAAACTTGACTCGTACTTCTCCGTAACGTAGAATCACTTACGTTTTTCTTTCGTTTCTTCTACACGATAAATAGTTTGTTTGTGCACGATACCAAGTAAAGCTGTTTCTTATGGAAACACCTTTTTGCGTAGGGAAGGAGGTGTTACGTACTCGTGTTGCGGCTCGTGGGAGTCTCCAGATGAAATTCTTCTTCGACGAGCTTCAAGGCAGGCTTCAGGCAGGCTTTAGGCGAGGTTCGTGCCCGTGGAACGCAAAAGTTCCGCTTACGGCGTTCTGCTTACGGATCGCTTACGATCACCCAAAGGTAATTGTGAAGACGAGGACTCGAAATTAATTAAAACGTTATTTCAGGTTCAAAGATTAACGGTTATTCCTTTATTTCAGATAGTAAACTGGTACGTGTGTACTGTGAGTGGTCTGGGCGAAGAAGAGAGCGTTTCCTTTCTCTGCAGCCCTTCTTATAAGATACAAAACGCTGAACATCGGGGTTTGCGCTATGTTATTGTTTGTTTGGTCGATGTAGATCATTAACGGAAATAAATCGATTATGATACTTCGATTGCACTCTTCCTTATCCTACCCATGTCCATACTGCAGAGGACAGGCTTGCCCATGAAAACTAGATAAGTTGGAGCAAAGATAACCCAGATAATGTGAGGCGTCTGAACATGGTTTAGAACGTGAAGCTTTTTTTTTTTTTGACGCAGTGAAAATCCCTGAACGGATACCCCGTCTCTCTGCGGGGAGAGGCGGGGTTATGCGGGGCTTGCACCCACTAAAAACACTGCGGTGACCTCGAAGACATGACGGGGCGGGCCCTGGGGAGACCAGAGGATGCTACCAGGGCCCGCCCCTGTCCCGGCACAGATAGTGCCACATGCCCGGGGGGGAGGAAATGCCCTCCCCCCATTCGATACACTGTTGTTGTTTGGGCGATGGGCGGGCCACGCGCCTATCACCCCTTCACGCGGCCGGAGTGCAAAGGAGGGATTCAGCCCCCCAAGCTAAGCCCCCCCCCCCCCCCCCCGCCGACCGCGCGGACGTTTTTGTGCCGCGGGAGAGCCGTGGCTCTCTCCCGCGGCCGTCCCCCGTAGATGTTCCGGACAGGAGGGGAGGGCAGAGGAGTAGGCGGCACCATCACGGTGGCGCCTGGAGGTCGGGCCTCCTTCTCCTCCCCCTGCCCTTCCACCCGGGGGGCCCACGCCGCTCGGGATGGCGCTGCCGCTCCCGAGCCTTCTCGGCCGTCTCCTTCGCGAGCATTACGTGCTCGCAGAAAGAGACGACCGCATCCCAACAATCCGCGCCGTCGAGCATCCGACCCACGATGCTCGACAGCGCGAGATCGTTAGTCCCTATCTCGTCAACCAGGACGGCGCGCTCGTCCGCCCACGCTGGACAGAACTCCAGCGTGTGCTGCGCGTCGTCCCGGTCGGCCGCACAATGGTGGCAGCGGGTCGTGGCCTCCCTGCCAATCCTGGCCAGGTACGCACCGAAGCAATCGTGCCCGGTGAGCACCTGGCACAGGCGGTACGTGACACCCCCAAAACCCCTATCCGCCCAGCGCAGGAGATGCGGACGGATAGCCCGGACAGCCCTGGTGGGCTCGATGCCCGGCTCGTCGAGCGAGCTGACCCACGAGTCCACCAGATACTGCCGGAACTGGCGCTTCAAGTCGGCCATCTTCTCGGTAGTGGCGACTCCCCTTTTCTGCGGGGCAACGCGGAGACCCAGGCTCTCCGCCCCGGCCACGACCCGCGAGACGGATCGTCCTTCTCCAGTCCTCCTCGCTGGCCAGCACCAGAGTGTCGTCCGCGTAGTAGACGAGTGCCGTTCGATTGGAACGTGAAGTTGGCGCATACGCAACACCTCCCCCCTTAGGGAAAAAGGTGTATCCTTGGAAACAGCTTTTATACATCATTTGGAAAATGTAGCTTCACGTCTGAATTTAGAAGTTCACAATACGCGGTACAACGTTGAACAATATTCTTCGCAGCAAGAATCTAATTAACAAGAAAGTCTAAGTATTTTAGAGTTGACTTAAACATTTGAATATTTAGGAAATGTCGAACGCAGCAGTTAACTGTAAAAGCTATGACCTTGAGATACGTAGCGTGGTTAACATAATAAACATCTATTAGAAGGCATCTATTAGAAGACATCTAATAGAAGACTCGCTGTTGGAAGGACAGAGTGAGAAAACAACAATAATACAATGTGAGAACTATAATATGGGTTTAAGTTTGAACAACGAAGCATTTAAGGTGAGTCTTCGTCAGACTCGAGTCTAAGGTGTGCAAGCTTTAATTTGTTAACGTGAACAATCTTTCTTCTATTCGCGTTTATACGTAACTCAACAGTTAGATCGTCTAATAGGCGTAGTATTTCATAAGGACCAGTCCATTCTGGGTCGATTTTGGTTCCTTTCGGCTCCTTCTTCAGGCACACCAGGTCCTCCAGGTGGAAAGTCTTCGAATTGTCCTTTCTATCATACAGGTTCTTAGTTAGTTAGTTAGTTAAGGTTTATTTCAGTCCACTCCCTACTGGGATCGGGACTCTCCTTCCGCCACAGGCCACATCGCGGGACCTGCTCCGCTCACACTTTCCTCTTATCTCTACCTTATCCTGTGTCATTCGTCACACCACGCCCTTCGAGAGACCGAGAGAGAGTTGCCACATTCCTTCATACATTCCTCATACATTCCTCCACCCTTCCTTCTCCTTCCATCCCTCCATTCCTTCCATTCCTCCACACTCCGGCTTCCGTTTCCGCTGCTCATTATCTACCCTGCACTTCCTTCTCCCACCTTTTCCTCCTCCTTAGCCTCCTCCGCCCCTTTCCTATCCCGTCCTCATTCCCTTCTTCCTACCTTCCCTACTCCCATCCCAGCCCTTCTTTCCTCGCCTCATCCAGCCTTTCCATCCACTCCTCCCCTTTTCCATCCTCCGCTAATATCCTTCTCACCTCTCCCTGCACCCCTTCTTCTCCTACCCTGTCCTCCCTGCAGCTCACCAGGACATGCTCCCACGTCTCCAAACCCCATCCACACCTTCTGCATTTTCTCTTCTCTTCCCCTTCCCAGTACCTTCCTTCCCTCATCTCATTGCCCATCCTGTACCTTGCCACCCTTCTTCTCTTTTCCTCCTTCCACCTTCTATTCAGATACCCTTTTTTTTTACGTGGGGAAATCCTCATGGACCCCCCGCCGCCCTGGTGGGGGCGTCGGGGGAGTGCCGGACTCTTACCGGCTAAAACCCCACGGTGGCCATCCTTCGCGCGTATTGGGGCGACACCGGGAACTCTTGTCGAACACTACCGGTGCCGCCCCGCGCCCGCCCCCTTCTGGGGGCACTTCTCGTGGAGGGGGGGTTAACCATCGCCCCTCTCGCTCGCGCGAGAGAGGGAGGCGCCCCCCTCCGAGCCCGGGAGGGCACGGCTCGACCCGCTCCTTCACTAACCGTGAAGGAGGAGCGAACCGCGCCTCCCGGATCACCAAAAACCACCAAATTGGGCGGGACGCGCGACCACTACACGCCCCGCCCCGCCTCGGGGCCGCTATAGGCGGGCGGCAGCCACCACTCTGCCGCCACACGACCCCTCGGCACGCACCCGGCCCGTCAGCGGGTTGAGATCGGCCACAGGGCCGGAGCGTCGCTCTTACTGCGGGGGGACTCGATCCCCCCGCGCGGCACGGCGGCGAGGACGGGCCCTCTCCAAGCGGAAGGGGTCCGTCCTTTCTCGTCGCCGCTCCTCCTCCTCCTTGTGGAGGAGCACTTCCTCGCAAAAAGCGAGGAAGGCCCTCCACGCCCTCTCGCTGCCGAGCATCTCCCTGACAATCCTCGGCAGCGGTCTATTCAGATACCCTGGCAGCCCTTCGCATCTCACCATCCTATACCACCTGTTGTATCTTGCCTCCCTTATCTTTTCCGCGTTCTCCTCTTCCTGCTTTTCCTTCTCCTTCCTCTATATCTCCCCCCACCCCTTCTTTCTTTCTTCCTCATCCAATCCCTCTAGGTCCCTCTTACCTCCCCTTCTCTCTATGAAATCCTTCCTTTCCCTTTCCCATTTCAACAGCCTCTTCCCTGCCCCTCTTCTCTTTTCTATTTCCTTCAGACATTCCCTCGCCCACTCACTTCCCTCTCCTTCTCTCAGCCTTTCCTCGAACTTCCATGCCCTTCTTGCTCCTCTCAGCCTCAGCTTCTCTCTCTTTGTTTCCTCCCTCACAATGTATCCTGGTGTCACCCACTCTACCCCCAGCACCCATCTGAAGTACCGCTCCTGCATTACTTCTACTCTCTTCCATTCTCCCCATCCCCATACCTCCACCCCGTATCCCATCACCGTCCACACCAGCGTATCAAACAGCCATTCCCTTCTCCTATAATCGTCCCCGAAATGCCTTTTACCTATACCCCATACCTCTCTCATTACTCCACCTGCCTTTCTTACCCTTTCGTCTATGTGTCGCTCCTGCCTTCCGTTACTCCTGAATACATACCCCATATATTTGATCTCCTTTACTTCCTCTATTTCCCCTTCACCCCACCTCCATTTCCTGCCCTTACCTTTTCTCTTTGCAAACTTCACCACCTTTGTCTTATCCCTGTTCACGTTCAGGCCCTTCTCCTTAATATACCTTCTGAACTCCCCTATCATCAGTTCCATCCCACTCTCCTCCTCCGCTAACAGCACCATAACATCCGCGTACATTAGTGTATATATCCTGTTTCTTCCTATCTGTATCCCTCCTTTCCCCCTCTTTTCCATCCTCTCCTCTAGATCCGCCAGGTACAATATGAAGATCTTTGCGCTTAGTGGATATCCTTGCCTCACGCCCCTCCCTACCCAGAATTCCTCACTCACGTTTTTACCTACCTTCACTTTTACCTTCGTTTCCCTATACACCTCCCTTAACCTCTCCCTCAGCCCGTCGCTTACCCCTCTCTCCCTCAGCGCTTTCCATAGTTTCTCCCTGTTGATACTATCAAACGCGGCCTTTATGTCCACAAAGCACCCTATAACCTTTCCTCCCTTCCTCGCCAGCTCCCTGTTGATCAGGTAATTGAGTACATATACAGGGTGTCCCAAAAATGTTGGATATCTCTATAGCCATCTTGTTGGGAAGGGGGCGGGGATGATGATGCCGTTTTTAAAAATTTGCGTTAGGCCTTCAATTCCGAGTTATTCAACAACAAAGTTAGGTAACGCCCACCGAGCTCTTGGCGAGTCCTGGCCGATTGTGCCTTGCTCCTAGAAAAAGGGAGGTGACAGAAAACATCTTGAGTGTGGGCCTCCGACAATTGCTATGGAGGACCGACGGGTGCTCAACCGCTCGGTTCCTTCGAAATCGGGGAGCAGACCCTTCCATGTGCCGTCTTGAAGACCCGAGCACGTCACGGCACGGCACGGCACGGCATCGCCCTACGGACACTCACTTTGACTTTCCTCTCGCTTTCCCTCTTTCTTAATACACGCTTGCGACAACTGATATTCTTGATTAGTTGTTTAGTGACTCCCGACTAAATCCAGTTATATCCGTCCAAATCCAGTGAAGCAAATTTATCAGGGGCCTATGACACTTCTCTTAAAAGTATTGAAGTGGTGCCGTGACAAAACGTTGGAACTGGATCCCTGAGGATTCGAGTTCGATTCCTCCCCGTCGCGGATTTTTTTTTTGATTTCCTTGCTGTTTGTTTTACAGTTCTTTGCCTTATGTTGAATACTCAGCCAATGGTAATGTTTAATTGTTAATCGTTGTGGCCTGTCCTCGTAATTTAGACAAGACTGCAAATTCTCCAGATAGTACTCGTAATTGGTTTGCAAAAAAATTATCAGAAAATCCGATTGAATTTCGATTGAAATAGTATGAAAATAATACAACGCGAAGCGTAAAATACTCATTGAGAAAAAGAGAAACGAAGTCATGTTCTCAAGGTTAGAGACCTATCGCTTTAAACTACTGACTACATTTTCTAACATGTAGGGAAATGTGTACCGGTAGTAATTGATGTTTAACATAATTTAAGAAGATAATCCAAGTCGAATAATGTTCGCTCAATGGTAGTTAAAAAAGTTAAAATTCATACCAATTTATTAAGGAGTCGCTAAACAACTGCTCAGAGACCTTACGTATCGCATGCACGTGCAGGGAAAATGAAAATCTCGGAGAAAAGGCGAGAAAATATTACCACTGCTGGATATTGAACAAGGAAATCAAAAAAAAATATTCGCGACGGGGAAGAATCGAACTTGAATCCTCACGGTTACAGCTCTAACGTTTTGTCACAGCACCACTTCGATACTTCTTAAACAAGTGTCATAGGCCCCTGATAAATTTGCTTCACTGGATTTGGACAGATTTAACTGGATGTAGTCGGGTGTCACTAAACAACTAATCAAGAGTATCAGTTGTCGCAAGCGTGTATGAGAAAAGAGGGAAAGCAAGAGGAAAGTCAAAGTGAGTGTCGGTAGGGCGATGCCGTGCCGTGGCGTGCTCGGGTCTTCAAGACGGCACATGGAAGGGTCTGCTTCCCGGTTTGGAAGGAACCGAGCGGTTGAGCACATGCCGGTCCTCCATAGCAATTGTCGCAGGCCCGCACTCAACATCTTTTCTGTCACCTCCCTTTTTCTAGGAGTGAGGCATAAACGGCCAGGATTTGCTAGCGCTCCGAGGGCGTTACCTAACTTTGTTGTTGAATAACTCGGAATTGGAGGCCTATCGCAAATTTTTAAAAACGGCATCATCATCCCCGCCCCCTTCCCAACAAGATGGCTATAGTGATATCCAACATTTTTGGGACACCCTGTATATTGTCAACTGTACCCTTCTCTTTCCTAAACCCAGTCTGTCCCTCCGGTATCATACCCTTCTCCTGCATCTCCTTCTCTAACCTCCTCTCCAGCACCATCGTGTACACTTTATACGCCGAGTTCAGCAGTGTCACCCCCCTGCAGCATCCTACTGTTCTTCCATCCCCTTTCTTCCTTATTGGAACTACTATTCCCACCTTCCATTCCTCTGGCAATTCTTCTCCTCTCCATACCCTCTTACAAACCTCCCATATTTTCTTTCTCATCTCCGTCCCTCCATACTTCCACACCTCATTCTCTATCCCGTCCTCCCCTGCCGCCTTCTTCAGCTTGAGCTTCCCTATTGCCGCCTCTACCTCTTCCTCCTCTATTTCTTCGTTCTTTTCCTGCCCTTCTGCCTCTCTCCCATCCCCGCCACCCCCTACCACTCTCGTTTCTACTCCCCCCAGCAGCTCCATGAAATAATCCTTCCATTCTCCCATACTTATCCCTTCTTCCACCCCTTTCCTCCCTCCTCTCATCCCCCTCAGAAAATCCCAGACCTTCCCTTCTGACCTCGCTTCCCCCATTTCCCTTATCATCCTTTCCTTCTCCTCCCTCTTCTTCTTCTCACATATTCCCTTGTATCTCCTCCTATTTTCCCTGTATTCCTCCACCGTCCCTTTACCCTGCCTCCACAGCGCCAGTTTCCTTTTCAGCCCTTTCTTTCCCTCCCTGCATTCCCTATCCCACCATCCCCTTCTCTTCTCCTTCACTCTTTCTTTCAGTAACTCCCTTTTTATTGTCTTCACCTCCTCAATTATTCCTTCCATCCTCCTCCCTTCATCATTTGCCTCTTTCCTCCCAATCTCCTCTATTTTCTCCCTGAATTTTGCCCTGACTTCCTCGCTCCATTCTATCCTCTCCGTCCTTTTCCTTTTTTTCCCCACTTCTCTTCCTCTTTCTGCTCTTCCTCTCTCCCTCACCGTCACCACAATCGGCATATGGTCCGACTCTACCCTCTCCTCCACTTCCATCCTTTCTACCCTTTCCCTTGTCCTACTGTCTACCACTACGTAATCTATCACAGTTTCGCCTTTATGTCCCACATACGTGTATTCGCCTTCCTCATCTCCCCTCATTCCTCCATTCAATATCCCTACCCCTAGCTCCCCTAACTCTCTCAACATTACCCTTCCGTCTGCATTTATCGTCCTGTCCCTCGATTTCCTTCTCACTCCTCCCTCTTCCTCTTCCTCCCCTACATCTCCCCCTTCCTCTCCCGTCCTGGCATTTAAGTCCCCCCCGACTATTATCCTGTCTTCCGTACCTCTGTCCCACCAGTCCCTTATTACTTTCATTTTCTTTCCTATGTCTTTATTCACATATATACCTATAACCCTCCATTCCTCCATTGTTATCTTCACTACACCCGTTATCACCCCTTGCTCGTCTTCTCCCCCTTGCCCCTTTTCCTCCACCCTCATTCCTTCTCTTATCCCCATTATCATACCTCCTTTCGCTCTTCCTTTTCCCTTCTCTCTTATCGCCCACTGCTTCTTCCATTCATACCCTTTAGGCAACTTCCTTCTTACGTATTCCCATCCCTTTTCCTCCATCCACGTCTCTATCAACACTAACACCTCCCATTTCCCTAGCTCGCTCCAGAAACTTTCGTCCTTTCCCATTAATCCCGCTACATTCCAGAAGCTTATCCTAACTTCTTTCCCTTTTTCCTCTCCCCCAACATCCTCTACCCTCCCACCTCCTTCCCGTCTCCTCTTCCTTTCGCTATCCGCGTCCTCGCCTTCCTCACCCCTCCTTATCCCTTCCTTCGTCCAACTCGTGTCTCCGCTCTCCTTCTACCCTTACCTTACCTTCCTTCTCATCTCATTTCCATAGCCTTCCTTCCACCCAAACCTTCCCGTAACCTATGCTCACCCTCTTCCCTTTCCTTCTCTCCTCCTCCGCCTTCTGCCTAACTCTCCATTCCATTCTCCTTTCCTCCCACGTTCTATCCTCCCCTATTCTCTCTCTCGTCCCCTTCAATTCCCTCTTCCTCTCCATCACCCCTGCTTTCTCCGCCAGGCCTCCTAGCCTCGCCCATACCACTCCCCGTCCTTCTTTGTCCTTTTTTCCCATCATTCTCACCTCCCTCACCTCCACCTCTGCCTTTATCTCTCTCATCAGATCCATCACTCCTTTCCTCACCGCCTCCTCCCCTTCCCCTTCCATTTTAATCCCTCTGATTATTACATTCTGCTTCCTTCTCTCCCTTTCCCATCTCTCCAACTCTTTTTCTACCCTCTGTAATCTCCCTTCCAATTCCTCCTTCCTGCTACCTCCCCCGTCTTCCTCATTGCCTTCCTCCCCTTCGACTCGCTCCCTCTCTCTCTCCACCCTTCGCCCTACTTCCATCTCCGTGACCCTTTTCTCCAGAACTCCCACCCTCTCCGCCATTTCCTTCCTCTCCTTCTCTATCCCTTCTCGCATTTCTCTTAATATCCTCCTCGTCTCTTCCTTTTCTTCCCTCATCCCCCTCATTTCCTCTCTCATTTCCTTCATCTCCCTTCTCATGTCCATCAAAATCTAAAGGGGATCTAGTGGAACCCCGATGCCAAATCCAAAGTACTGAAGTAAGAGGAACGTCCTAGTTGATCCAAAATTTCGCGTATATTAGGGAGAGGGTAAGCGTCACCTACGGTCTTTTCGTTCAGCTTTCGATAGCCTATCACCATTCGCCATCTGGGTTTACCAGAGGCATCTGCCTTCTTAGGCACAATCCATACCGGTGAGTTGTACGGAGAGGAAGACATTTGGATGATACCATTCTCTAGTAAACCATCTACCTGTCTCTGGATCTCCTCCTTATCGACAAGGAGGAAACCTATATTGTTTGTGATTGATCGGAA
This sequence comes from Ectemnius continuus, assembly GCA_910591665.1. Lineage (NCBI taxonomy): Eukaryota > Metazoa > Arthropoda > Insecta > Hymenoptera > Crabronidae > Ectemnius > Ectemnius continuus. The sequence goes on along the minus strand of OU342858.1, from coordinate 17,227,136 downwards.
GTTCGTCTGTTGTATGAATCGGATAATGTGCAACGCAGGTGGAGCGTAGCTGGTCGGATGGGAGGTGGAATTGATAAGGAAAATCATAAAGAGCCTCCAAAATGCTGCTCTTTTCAATGTCATTGAGGTGAGTGAGGTCAAGATGTTTTATTGCGAGGGAGAATCTACGGGCGTTGGCTTGGGCATACCCTAAATCAGGATCTCCGGTCTTTGCAGACCGGGGAGCAGCAGCTCTTTCCTCGAAGGCGTCAAGTTCAAGGGGAGCCACTGTTTGAAGAACATTGCTGGACGTGGTGTTTATTGCAAGCAGATTCACATAGCCGTTCGTCTGAGAGGTTAAGACTTCACCCATGTAGACACCAGGCTCTGTGTCTATCCTTCTGACATATCCTGTTCGGACGTTGGGGTTTTTGACTGGGATAGCCAAGAGGATTTTAGTTCTCGGAGGAAGAACTACAGTAGGTGAGCGACCTAGGGGAACCTCTGTATCATTTAGACGCAAAGTAGTCGACACCTCACCATTGAAAGTAATTACTGCCTGTTGGGATTGGAGAAAGGGAGTTCCCAGTATGCCAGACAAGTTAACGGGGAAACTATCGCTAGTCTAGTTGCGGCAAGCCATAGTAGCCCCAACAGAAAGATTGCGTTGCCTAATCGAATCAAGAGGAATCTTGTCTCCGACCCGGAGGTCATCGGTGACATTTGACAACAGCCTACCATCAATGGAGAAAAAGTGGATGAAATTGTCACCACGAGTAATATGGTGGGGTCTTTAGTGAAGATGACAGTTGGCCAACCGGTGTGCTGGGATGTGGAAGCCGTGGAGGCAGAGCCATCGACAGGCATAACCTTAATGCTGTCAGTATTTTTATCTTCAGCGATCACTTCGTATCTGGCCGTTTTAAAATCAGCTGTAGATGAGGACTCCTCCGTCGCATGGGACACAATGGTCCCCGGTAATGTTGGAGACTCGTCCGTCTCGTGGGACGCAAACCGTCCCCTGAAATGTTGGAGACTCATCCGTCTCATATGACCATGCGGTCTTCGATAATGTTGGTGATCTGGTTCTAATCTTTTGTGATTGGCTGGTGGTGAAAACTGTGGTCATCATGGCCTCGACGTCTTTGGATGCCACCAGCTCTACATCCTTGCCCTCGAAGGGCTTTCCATTCAACAGAGCTGGCTCACAAGCCTCATGAGAACCTACTGGGTTACGAGACAAAGCATCCGCATTCGTGTTCACCCTACCAGGCTTGTAGGCGATCACATAATCGTATTCGCTTAAGCAGATTTTCCGTCTGGCAAGGCGGGAAGTGGGTGAGTTGAGCTTATATAACCAGACCAAAGGGCGATGGTCAGTCACAAGAGTGAACTGACGACCATAAAGGTATGGACGGAAGTGTTCAACTTCAAAAACGATTGCAACTAATTCGTTCTGCGTTGTAGAGTAATTTGCTTTAGCATTATTCAAGCTTCGGGGGGCATACGCTATGGGTAAGTCGGAGCCGATGGGCCCTTGACTCAGAACAGCTCCCACAGCACAATTATACTTCGGTCCCGTCCTTCGAGATTACATGCAGTAGACCTCGTTCTGCTATACACCACAACATTCAGAGTTCTAAAAAAAAAATCCCTATCCTACTCATTACCTACTTCCGGTTCCCGCCATCCTCATTGTATTTTCGTTGTGCGAAAACATCACACGTGTCAGAGATAAAGGAGCGATTATCTATTTAATCGGTAGTGATCAAGAATGAAAAATGCAAAGAAAGGAATCAAAACAGAGAAAGAAGATCCCATTCAGCTGATTTTGACAAAAATGAATGATATAGAGGATAGACTTCGAGGATTAGAAGCAAAGAGAATAGATCCCTTAGAGGAGGCCAGGCTAGAAAGCGTAGGTAAGTACCTTAGAGACAAAGTTTTTAGTTCGGTTTAAGGTGAAGCAGGAACAAAATTGCAACATCTCAGATAGATGGTTACACTCATGAACCAACAATAGAGGTTGCCGAAGGAGGAAGTTAAGGAGAAATGCGAAACGCTCCTGAACTAGCACCAGAGGCTAGGCAGAGGAGAATGATGAATCGCAATTAAACTTATTTGTGTTTCTAACACAATAAGAGGAAATCGCCCGAACTAACAACAAGGGGAGAAGTGCAAATAAGGTCATTTTTGAGCTAACACAAGAGGTTAGACAAAGTAAATCCAGATACATTCCGGAACTAACACTAGAGGTTAGTCAAGGGGAAAAGTACATATAGGGTCACTCCTGAACTAACATTAGAGGTTAGACAGAGTAGAGAGTTTTTAGCAAACACAAATACATTCCTGAGCTAACACTAGAGGTTACACAAAAAAAAAAAAAATGTAATTAAAACTCAGACATGTCTGAACTAACACCTGAGGTTAAACAAGGACAAAAGATGTCAAATAAGAATCCAGGGCATGCCATATCTAATGACAGGCATTTAACATATACCTGTTTTCTGGACAGAACTAATGGGGGAGCAAGAGGCTGGCTAGGAAAACAGAGACCCAAACTCTGACTTAGATAGGGCAGAGTCGGTCCAATCCCTATTAGAGGAGGACACCGAAGGTCAGGACAGCATTGAGTGTTTGGATGAGGACATCCTAGAGGTGCTTGGGGAGGATCCTACGAAGGAATCAGCCATAGATACCAAGTTCCATCCGGCGCTTCAATCCAGATGGAGAAACTGGATTCAGTCAGGCGTAAACAAACAACTAAGGGAAGAACTTCTCAAGAAGTACAAGAGGGCAGACTTCTTGGTTACCCCAAAGATGAACCCAGAAATTATATCATCTATGAATGAGGTTGCACTTAAGAGGGACAAACACTTTGTTGAGTCACAGGACTTAATTGGCACTGCGCTCTCCTCATTGGGAGGAGGGATCTCCATGTTAATGGAATCCGAAGAAGAGTTAGATAAGATATCTTTACTACAAAAACTCTGTGATGCGGGTAAACTATTAACCCTAGTACATCACAAGCAGCTGCTTGCTAGAAAGGCATATATAGTCCCTCCCCTAGAAAAAAGGATTAAGGATGTGCTGCAGGACACAAAACCCGACGAGTGGGTCTTTGGTGCAAACTTGTCGGAGAAACTTAAAGAATCAAGATCACTAACAAAGTCATCCAAGGAGCTCAGACCACAATTGGCCGACAAAAGATCAACCCCGAACTCCCCAAGATTCGCTTTAAACTGGCGGGGCCCGCCGTCAGGACGCCAGCTGGTGGGACAGGCGGGCTACAGGCAACCTCTCACGAGTCTGCACAGAGTCAAGTTCAAACAAAGATACCCACAAAACAAGGGACAGAACCAATTCAGGGGCCAGAACCAATTCAAGGGCCAGAGCCAATTCAAGGGCCAGAGAACGTTCCTCAAGAAAAATTAGAAGTAAGCCAAATTGCAGGTAGATTAAGATTATTTAGTAAAGTTTGGAGGGATATCACAAAAGACAAATTCATACTTAGTTGCGTCGAGGGTTACAAGATAGCCTTTTCGGAAAGGATAATTTACAAAGATCAGGTCAAAGCAAATAGAAGTAGAAAGAAAATGCGAGAGGTGGAGATCTCAATTAACAAATTAATAGAAAAAGGAGCAATTAGGGGAGCCATTTATGAGGAAGGACAGATGCTCTCATCATATTTTTTAGTTCCTAAACCAGATGGGTCAAACAGGTTCATTTTAAATCTTAAATACTTGAACAATTTCATAACAACTGAACATTTTAAATTAGAGGACCTGCGTGTGGCCAGGAGTCTAGTCCTTCCAGGCCGCTACATGGCATCAATCGATTTAGAGGATGCATATCTGTCTATACCAGTGCACAAACAGAGTAGAAAATATTTAAGATTTGAATTCAACAGACAGATATTTGAGTTCACCTGTCTCCCTTTTGGACTATGTACCAGCCCTTACATTTTCACCAAGGTCATGAAACCGGTAATAAGTTTTCTTAGAACCAGGGGCTTTACCTCAGTTATATATTTAGACGATATTCTCTGCCTGGCAGACAGTCTGGAGGAGTGTAAGAGAAATGTAAGCTGTACAATATCCCTTCTAGAGTCATTAGGTTTTAGCATCAATATTAGAAAGAGTGTATTGCTGCCGAGCACAAGGTGTAGATTTTTAGGTTTCATTATCGATTCGTCAAGGATGCATGTAGAATTAACGTTAAAGAAAAGAGAACATACTGCAGAATTGATAGAGACATGGTTGTGCGTAGATCAGGTGTTGCGCCCGAGCCCAAGGTTGGCTCCCGGAATGCACAAACTAAGCAGACCGCTAAACCCTATCTTTGAAAGGATGTTGCAATGTATAAAAGAAATAAGATATTAGTATAGCAATAAGCGAGCGAACAGCGACTAAATCACGTTTTGCACATCAGCACTGAGTCACATCGCCTGATCAGTGCCTCGTGCTGATGCGACGCCCGCTTCGAGCAAAACCATTGCTCCAAGCCCCAATCGGGGACTCGCTCTCCAGATTTCGAACAGAACACATCAGTGCGTACCAGCGAGTTACTCTGTACCTTTCGTGTCAGTCTTTGGTTATATCCTATCAATAAACTCCAAGTTTTTGGGTTTAATCCCGGTGGATTCTAATCCTTTAAACGCTACGAGCCTGACTTCCTCCGATCCCGCTACCCGCTCTGTGCCGTCACCACACAGGGCACAACATTAAATGGTGGCAGCGGTGGGATCTGCACCGTCGAAGTCGAATCGTGAGCCTGCCGATTGTGTAACGTGGCCTGACCGCCAGTGTTACTCCAACTCGACCTAGACGTCGAATCTCTGCCGAGGTAGAGACCGGCAAGGCCAACCTAACCAAGGGCGCGAACGAGCTCTTAGGAGACGCTCGCACTCCACCAAAAAAAAAACCGCCGCTCTCTCTCGTTAGAGACGGCCAGACGGCCCAACAAACGGGAAAGGTATAACCAAACCTGAACGGACGTCACCAACGAGCCATTGCTGATCCGAGGACCTTTGGCCGAACGGAGACGAACACCAAGGCACCGAGAAGGAACGCACCATCCACCCACGGACCGAGGACACCTGGTCCCCTGTACGAGCGAAAAGGAGCTCCAGAACTCGACACGCCGACAGCACCCTGCACGACACCGGCGATAAGGAGATATCGCCGCCCTGCCGACTCCGGTTGCGTCTACCGACACCCCAAGGCTACCAGCGGACACCGACCAGCAACATGCGCCTGTCAACCATCCTGTGAGTAAACATAGACGTCCGAACCGCTGTAGCGATATCCGATAGCAAAATATTGTTAACCAGAATCTTTACACGGCCCTTGTATGCGTACGGAAGACGCACTCGCTCTGAGATACCTTCTACCTAATCGAAGGTCATTCAGTAGATCGTTAGAATCTTTCTTTGATAAGAAACTCATATTCAGTCCAGTAGACCCTACGAAAGTAAAAACGCGTGCTTCCTCAGACAACACCGGCCCCTTGCGACGCCGCGTGCGAGCACCCAAATTAGACACGAGTACAGACACATATCACGCCGCCGAATCGAGCACCCATACGACGCCCGAGAACGTCGTCGTACCGTCACAGCGCCGATACCCTATCAGGGTACACGATTTCAGTCTTGTAAGTAGCGAATCCGAAATGTCACACACAGAACAAGGCCCTAGTGGCCCGAATAACTCGTCGGCCCGAGATATGATAGCCGCACTCGGACTAATTGGGATATATGACGGAGACAGAAACTCCGACTTGTCTTCATTCCTAGACGACGTTAAATGCGCTTTCGCATGCACGCCCGCGGACGAACGATCGCGACTCCTGCCACTCGTCTTACTAAACAAAATAAAAGGCAGAGCCTCAAAAGAGTTACGGAACAAGACAATCAATAGCTTCGAGGAACTGAAACACGCATTGAGAACGCGATTCGCGGCTAAACGGTCATCCGATACCGCACAAGCCGAGTTCAGTAGCTGTAGACAGAGAGAAGGAGACAGCGCCCAACAATTCGGTTCCAGGTTAGAGAGGCTATTAACCGAAATGAAAGAGCTGTCCATCGAGGACGCCACCGACCCGTCGAGTATTCAAGGAATCATCGAAGTCTTAGACAAACAAGCCTTACGCTATTTCACTCGAGGATTGAGGGGACCACTTAGAACAATAATTAGATCGCGCACTTTCGACAACCTGCAGTCGGCGATAGTAGCCGCTGTTGAGGAAGAAAGGGTTCTAGGATCGGATATCCCGCGTACCAATAACAACTCGCGTTACCGCGGAAATAACCGAAACGGACCAGCGCGAGACACGCCAAAATGCGGGAGGTGCCACAAAATAGGTCACACCGCCAGTAATTGCTACACGCGCCTAAGTACGCCCCGTCCCTCCTCGGACCCGAACCCGTCCCATCCCCACAACCCTCGCATCCCTACCAATAATAGGGCAGTTCGACACGTAACCGTGACATGCAGATATTGTAAAAAACCCGGGCATACACTCGAGGAATGTCGCGCACGCCAGCGCGCAAACGAGAGAAACCGAGCACAACGACCCCCGCAAACACAACACTACTCACGAGAACCTCGCCAACTATCAGAAACACATGATCCGGCACGCGCCGCGCCTCGCCAACCCGACTCCGACACGAGACCGGACGATGACACGAGAGTCAGTTCATATCAGGTTAACACGATCGCAGCTGGTTCCGAGTCATCGCGTACCTTAGTAGAAATTGAAGCACCCGAATTGGTTAACGGAAAGGCCGTCATGCTAGTGGATACTGGCGCCGAAGTCACCTTGCTAAAAGTCGGACAAGTCCTAGGTGACGTTCCCGCCGTGAAAGAAGTCGTAACTCTATATACCGTCGGATCGAACATAGCTCAAACACTATGTAGTGCATATATCACCATCCGTGTAGGAGACAAACAAATCAAACATCTTTGCCGACTGGTACGAGACGACTAACTCGGAGAACAACACGGACTCCTAGGACATGATTTTCTTTCAAAATACAACGCCGAAATCCGACCTGGCCAATCCATTAACATTCTCGGAACACATCTCCCGCTCACTAGTGGAGACCACGTAACTTTAAAAGCACGTACCGAAACATTAGTACTCGCACACACAGCTACCCAAGGCGAAGGAATAGTAGATCAAGCAACAATCAAACCCGGAGTATTCATAGGCAACGTCCTCACCACGGGGACCAAAAACAAATGCCTTATCAGTATAATGAACACGAACCTCGAGGACTCTAAAATCAAAACACCGATTGTGCAACTAAACCCCATCGAGCAACACGAGGTTACCGACCCACCCCACGACACCGTAGACAGCAAAAACGCTTACACAGTACGGACAGTCAGTGGTACAGATAGAATGCAAGCATTGCGCAGGGAGATAATGCTCGACAACTTACACGCCGAGGAAAAAAGACATTTGATCGACCTATGCGAACGGTATAACGATATATTCTTCTTAGAAGGCGACACGCTAGGGTGTACCAATAAGACAGAACACGCCATACCCTTACTAGACAACACGAACCCTATCAACACTAGGCCCTACAGACTTCCACAAACCCAGAAAACCGAAGTAGAAAAGCAAGTGAAAGAAATGGCCAAAGAGGGAATAGTCAGTCCCAGTTCCAGCCCGTGGAACTCACCACTGCTTGTCGTCCCCAAAAAACCAGACGCCACAGGCCGACCCAGATTTAGAGTCGTTGTGGATTTCCGTAAACTAAACTGCGTTACTGCAGGAGACTCGTATCCCCTACCAAATATTACAGATATCTTAGATCAATTAGGCGGAGCCAAATATTTCTCCACCCTAGACTTAGCATCAGGTTTCCACCAAATCCCTATGAAGACAGAGGACCGCGAAAAAACAGCATTCTCGACCCCATACGGACATTACGAGTACAACAGGATGCCCTTCGGCCTAAAAAATGCTCCCGCTACATTTCAAAGACTTATGAATTCAGTATTAACGGGATTACAGGGAATAAAGTGCTTCGTTTACTTAGACGACATAGTAGTATACGGATGTTCGCTGCAAGAACACCAGAAACGTCTCGAATCCGTTTTCAAACGACTCCGTGAAAATAAATTAAAACTACAACCGTCTAAATGCCACTTCTTACGCAAAGAAACAATATACCTAGGACACATCATTAGCAAAGAAGGAATACGACCGGACCCTTCAAAACTAGAGGCCGTGAAACATTTCCCAACACCCAAAAAACTAAAAGACATACAATCCTTTATAGGACTAGCTGGATATTATAGAAGGTTCATTGACAATTTCTCGGGAATAGCTAAACCCCTCACTCAGCTCCTAAAAAAGAATCAAACATTTACATGGACATCGCTCGAGCAAGAAGCGTTCGAAGTCCTAAAAGAAAAACTAACGTCACCACCTCTACTACAATACCCGGACTTCACCAAACCCTTCGTGCTAACAACCGATGCCTCCGGAAAGGCAATCGGTGCTATACTATCCCAAGGTAAAATAGGCCAAGACCCACCAGTAGCATACGCTAGCCGAATTCTTAATAAAGCAGAGCAAAATTATAGCACAACGGAAAGAGAACTCCTAGCTATAGTTGGGGGAACCCAACATTTTCGACCCTACCTATACGGAACTAAATTCATCATCGTCACCGACCATAAACCCCTCACATGGCTTTTTAATGTAAAAGACCCAGGATCGCGATTAATGAGATGGAGAATAAAATTATCAGAGTACGACTATGGGATCCATTATAAGAAAGGCCTTCAAAATAATAACGCTGACGCCCTTAGTCGCATAAACGCGGTAACCAGAGCTCAGAATCTCCGCGCGACAGCTGACGCTAGCACGGCTGGCGACAGACAGCCGCCACAAGATGACACATTAGACATTCCCCCAAATCATACATACACAATCGATGAAATAAAAAAGATCTTATACGAACACCACGACACACCTTTAGGTGGACATCTAGGCATTAAAAGAACCCTCGATCGAATTAAATTATACCATAACTGGCCAACCATGAGGAAAGACGTAGAGGAATACATCTCCAAATGCGAAAAATGCCAGAAAAATAAAACATGGTCTCCAAGTAAAGCACCCATGGTAATAACAGATACCCCTACCAAATCGTTCGAGAAATGCGCGTTAGACCTAGTAGGACCCCTAACCATAACAAACCAAGGAAACAAATACATCCTAACGTTTCAAGACGCTTTAACTAAATTCAGCATAGCTATACCTATACCCGACCAAGAAGCCGGAACCATTGCAAAAGCTTTCGCAACAAAAATAGTCTGCATCTTCGGAATACCCGAAAAAGTCCTTACCGACCAAGGAGCGAATTTCCTAAGCGAAGTATTTAAAGACGTTTGTAAACTTCTCAAAATAAATAAAATTCAGACCAGCGCATACCACCCGGAATCTAACGGCGCTCTGGAAAGGAGTCATCGAACACTAGCCGACTATCTAAAACATTACATTGACGAAGATCAAACTGACTGGGACGAATGGCTCCCTTACGCGATGTTCACATACAATACTACACCACATAGTGCCACTGGGCATACTCCATACGAGCTTACTTTCGGACAAACAGCTACCTTACCGACATCCCTACAACAACCTCCGCGCCTAACATACACGTACGATAAATATGCGGAGGAACTGCGCGAACGAATCCGATCGTCACACGAGGTAGCGCGAGAGACTCTACAACAGAAAAAGCTAAAATCCAAAACGTTATATGATAAAGGAACTAAAACCCCGACGTTTAAAGTCAACGACAAAGTTCTACTTAAGGACGAGACCGTTAGACGCGGCCGATCAAAAAAACTTACGCCTAAATGGATCGGACCATACACAATAACCGCGACACACGATAACGAAACCTATACGATAAAAATGGGACGCCGAACCCAACGTGTGCACGCGAACAGACTAAAAAATTTTATAGAATAGAAAAAAAAAATATATATATATAATAATACTATTCGTACTAAACATTTAGTCCAACTCAAAACTATCTCAGACTATAGACTTTAAGTCATTCATTTAATTAAAACAAAAAAAAATACGAACCAAAAAGAACAACAGTATACATATAAATAAACACATACTTACCGTTATCCTACTTATACTAAATATTACAAACTACGCGCAAAGTAAAACTAAAAGTAAACTAAAGGACAGGAAAAGGACGCGGAACTTATTTTACAATAAAACAACCCAACACACGATATCAGCTAGCAAACTCAACCCTTTTTATTAAGTTTATTTTACATATTTTTTTTTTATTTTACAGTCCTCAGGGCCAGCCGCCTGAGGCGGGCCCAACGGCCCTGCTCAACGTTCCGCTCTGTAACAAACATAATATAGAGATTAATAATCACACCACAATAAACACCAGGTCGAATTACACCCCTTAATACCACGATAACTTACCGAACAGGGCCGCCAGGCCCCACCAATCGGCCTCCGGGCCGCCCCAGGGATCGTCCAGATCTATCTGGTCGCTTTTTAGATGCGACCGCACCCACTGTACCTCCCCCGCCATTTGCATATACAGCCGACCCAAAAACAAAAAACAACATTATATATTTCAAAACACAAAAAAAAAACACGAAACACAAACTACAGCACCAAAACCTCAACTCACCAACTCGCCGCGTGCCTTTTTTGACATCTCCATATCTGTCTGTCGCTTCGAGACAATTAACGGTCTGGACCACCGAGCACCCACGTTATATATCACCCTCTCCCGCAGTACCGCGAAGGAATCCGCCAACTCTGCTCCTCCTACCTAAAGACCGAAGAACTCTCCCACACAGATAACACCCGTGCATCTCCTCTTGGAAATCAACTACCAGCTATGGGCAAAGTACCTCCACACGTATACAGACTTAATGCCAAATTTATTTTTTAACACGAATAGTACACCGACTTACAACCTAACAACAATAACTCTCCATCCGCCGATCCACATAACTCAAAATATGCCTCAAGTAGGCATAAGTACTCCCCACTCCCGGGACCGCATCATCGGAACCCTCAAAAACCCTCAGCAGCTGAAAACTGCGATCTACTTCCATTGTCTCCGCGAACGAGTCCAATATAGTCAAATCCCCCGCACACAATATCCTCGATTCAAGGCACCACCAGCGAAAAGGTTCGCCTCTTAACGCCTCAACCACACGCAAATACGTGACCACCGCCTCAACCATGTCAAACGCCGCCCAAAATCGGGTTGACGGCCAACCGGCGACATTCATGACGTTCTATAAACACACAAAACAACACTAACATTCACAACCACCCTTCATTAACCATACAACATTACCTACCAAAAAGGGCAGCGATCCCCCAAAAATCCCACTCGGGACCATCCCACGGATCTTCAAGATCACGGAAACCCATCCGCAGATCGCTCCGAGCATCACGGACACGGCGAACATGCTCCCAATACTCAGCTCCCTAACAATAAAAACCCACAAAAGGGATCTTCACACTCGAAAATAAACAACAGACAAAATAAAAGGAATTCCCAAACAACACCTACAAGACCTGCGTAATAACGATCCATCACTACTTTTTCCCTTGACGGCTCCAAATACAACAGCTGGATACACTACTGAAACCCGAATGACAATGCCCAGCGAAGAAAATCTTTGAATCCCCACCCAAGGAATAAAACAACTTTTAGCAACGCAAGCTCTAACTACCTACCGCCTAAACACGCGCGAACACTCACCGTTTCGGAAACTGTATACTCCCGACAGGGACAGTATAACACATACACACACGCACACACACCTAATCTCCACCACTAGAGAGACAGAAACACCAATCGTTCTCACTCTCATTACAGAATTTTCCTCCTCGCTATTAGAGCCACCCCAACAAAAGGAACAATCTCCGATAAATACTTCAGCATCCGCAAATTCACGCATCAACCAGGTATCTATTTTGAAAGAATAGGAACACTACAAACCTATCAAGACACTTGGAAACTGGTATTACATCTTAACTTAGCATCAATCTTCCAACGCGAATCAAACCTCCAAGCCATCCTCTATGAAACAATCGCGACATGCAAAAGTCCTCCTACAAACACATCGGCACACTTCTGCCAAACCTTCACTACAGGAATTCAGAAAAAATTAGACCGCGTAACAGACCTTCTCACGTACATAGAGCAAACTATTGGCTCAGACACGCGAGACACTCGCGGCCTAATCGATGGACTAGGAACCATAGGAAAATCACTATTCGGAATAATGGATACCGAAAACAGAAACGAAATTAACGAACAAATTGCACTTCTACAAGAGCAAACAGGAACACTCAAAAGTATTATAAAGGGACAACTCCATGTAATTAGCACAAACGCAAAATTACTTAACGAAACCATACACAACGTAGAACAAAACGAACTGACACTACTTAACGCTACACGCCATATACAATACGCACTTCAACAAAACAGCCTAAATTTCCAACTCCAAGACATAATTGACGAAAACTCCATTCTACTAGAAACTACAACAGAAACCCTACTACGAGACGCACAAGACATACTAGATTTTGTGGTCGATATAAGAAAAGGCATCCTCAACCCACGAGTAATTCCGCCCGCAGAAATAGTAAAACACTTGAAAGCCGTGGCTACAGAACTAACCACCGGCCTAACCTTCCCTTTAACTATAAGCCTTAAAACCATCCATTTATTGTATAAGATTATGCGTATCACGGCATACTCCGAAGCAAAATCTGTAATTGTTACCATCGACGTTCCGCTCACAAACGGACGCGTATTTGAATTAATCAAAGCATATCCAGTACCAACTCGCAAAAGCGGTTCACTGTACGCATACCTCGAATCCGACGAACCTTACGTAACAATAGACCAGGCGACATCGAAATATGTAACTCTCAGCAAAGACGATCTCGCCGCATGCAAGATAATACACAGCACATACCTATGCGCTTCGTACCATCCGATATTCTCATTATCACCAGATAGCCCCTGCGAAGTTCAACTGTATAGTAAACTCACTCAGGAAGAAGTAACAAGCTGTACAACGCGTGTTATGACTCTAAACCACACTATCCTAATCGAACTACAACAACCTGGCGCCTGGATATATATCGCGCCGAACCCCATAAAATTAGGCGTAACATGCGACAAACAAACAATAACGAATTTCGCAACCATCAAAGATTCTGGTATACTATCTATAAAAGGAAAATGTATAATCACCGCTAAAGAATTTACTATCCAAACTGGAAAATACTACGGAATCGAAAAAACCTGGAACTACTTACCAGAGTACAACTTAACAATAGAACACTTACCTGCCGATCCCGTAGAAGCAAACCTCTTAAATTCATATAATGGCACAAACTTCAAACTGAAACGAATCATAAAACACCCAGAAGAACTAGACAAGGTCAGCCAAAAATTAAGCGACCTTCAAGAAACATTTACACGAAAACACCTTCGCACACCCCCATTGTACCACTATGGATTCTTTACATTCACCTCTCTCTCTTTACTCATTGTACTAGCACTAAGCGTAATTGGCGCATACAAATACACCACACGCCGCAGAAGTGCTGACCCACGCGCTACGACAGAAGAGGCCCCAAGGCCTAAACCGCGAAGCGATAACCAATACACGCGAGCGCAATCACAAGAACCTTTTACCAGAACCTTGTAACAGCGATACCCAATTGCCAACAGTATGCAAAATCGCGTTATACATATACCACATACTATAATTTTATAATACATTAGTCTATACTATCACATATATATACAGGGTGTCCCAAAAATGTTGGATATCACTATAGCCATCTTGTTGGGAATGGGGCGGGGATGATGATGCCGTTTTTAAAAATTTGCGATAGGCCTCCAATTCCGAGTTATTCAACAACAAAGTTAGGTAACGCCCTCGGAGCGCTAGCAAATCCTGGCCGTTTATGCCTCACTCCTAGAAAAAGGGAGGTGACAGAAAAGATGTTGAGTGTGGGCCTGCGACAATTGCTATGGAGGACCGGCATGTGCTCAACCGCTCGGTTCCTTCCAAACCGGGAAGCAGACCCTTCCATGTGCCGTCTTGAAGACCCGAGCACGCCACGGCACGGCATCGCCCTACCGACACTCACTTTGACTTTCCTCTTGCTTTCCCTCTTTTCTCATACACGCTTGCGACAACTGATACTCTTGATTAGTTGTTTAGTGACACCCGACTAAATCCAGTTAAATCTGTCCAAATTCAGAGAAGCAAATTTATCAGGGGCCTATGACACTTCTCTTAGAAGTATCGAAGTGGTGCTGTGACAAAACGTTAGAGCTGTAACCGTGAGGAGTCAAGTTCGATTCTTCCCCGTCGCGAATATTTTTTTTTTATTTCCTTGTTCAATATCCAGCAGTGGTAATATTTTCTCGCCTTTTCTCCGAGATTTTCATTTTCCCTGCACGTGCATGCGATACGTAAGTTCTCTGAGCAGTTGTTTAGCGACTCCTTAATAAATTGGTATGAATTTTAACTTAATTACTACTGGTACACATTTCCCTACATGTTAGAAAATGTAGTCAGTAGCTTAAAGCGATAGGTCTCTAACCTTGAGAAGATGACTTCGTTTCTCTCTTTCTCAATGAGTATTTTACGCTTCGCGTTGTATTATTTTCATACTATTTCAATCGAAATTCAATCGGATTTTCTGATAATTTTTTTGCAAACCAATTACGAGTACTATCCGGAGAATTTGCAGTCTTGTCTAAATTACGAGGACAGGCCACAAAGATTAACAATTAAACATTACCATTGGCTGGGTATTCAACATAAGGCAAAGAACTGTAAAACAAACAGCAAGGAAATCAAAAAAAAAATCCGCGACGGGGCGGAATCGAACTCGAATCCTCAGGGTTCCAGTTCCAACATTTTGTCACGGCACCACTTCGATACTTTTAAGAGAAGTGTCATACGCCCCTGATAAATTTGCTTCACTGGATTTGGACGGATTTAACTGGATTTAGTCGGGAGTCACTAAACAACTAATCAAGAATATCAGTTGTCGCAAGCGTGTATTAAGAAAGAGGGAAAGCGAGAGGAAAGTCAAAGTGAGTGTCCGTAGGGCGATGCCGTGCCGTGCTATGCCGTGCTCGGGTCTTCAAGACGGCACAAGGAAGGGTCTGCTCCCCGATTTCGAAGGAACCGAGCGGTTGAGCTCCCGTCGGTCCTCCATAGCAATTGTCGGAGGCCCACACTCAAGATGTTTTCTGTCACCTCCCTTTTTCTAGGAGCAAGGCATAACCGGCCAGGACTCGCCAAGAGCTCGGTGGGCGTTACCTAACTTTGTTGTTGAATAACTCGAAATTGGAGGCCTAACGCAAATTTTTAAAAACGGCATCATCATCCCCGCCCCCTTCCCAACAAGATGGCTATAGTGATATCCAACATTTTTGGGACACCCTGTATTCTACACATACCGCATACTAGCCATAATGACTCTGTATGACCATTGTAAACATTGCACCATCTCCGAAAAGGCCTTCGCCCTTTTCTCCCTTAGGGGGGGAGGGATTGTTGCGCCCGAGCCCAAGGTTGGCTCCCGGAATGCACAAACTAAGCAGACCGCTAAACCCTATCTTTGAAAGGATGTTGCAATGTATAAAAGAAATAAGATATTAGTATAGCAATAAGCGAGCGAACAGCGACTAAATCACGTTTTGCACATCAGCACTGAGTCACATCGCCTGATCAGTGCCTCGTGCTGATGCGACGCCCGCTTCGAGCAAAACCATTGCTCCAAGCCCCAATCGGGGACTCGCTCTCCAGATTTCGAACAGAACACATCAGTGCGTACCAGCGAGTTACTCTGTACCTTTCGTGTCAGTCTTTGGTTATATCCTATCAATAAACTCCAAGTTTTTGGGTTTAATCCCGGTGGATTCTAATCCTTTAAACGCTACGAGCCTGACTTCCTCCGATCCCGCTACCCGCTCTGTGCCGTCACCACACAGGGCACAACACAGGCCTCAATAGAGCAATTTGCTCACCTTATTGGTACCTTGATAGCCGCATGCCCGGCAGTAGAGTACAGCTGGCTCTATACCAAACGCCTAGAGAGAGAAAAGTTACTAGCACTAGTCATAAATGAATGCAATTACTCAGCCATCATGACCATTAACGAAGTAATTAAAACAGATCTAAGATGGTGGCACCAATCAATTCAACACAGTGTCAGTAGAATTAAAAGAGAAAGCTACGACTTCGCAATATACACTGATGCATCAAAGACGGGCTGGGGCGCAGTTAGTGAGGATAGAAGTGTCTACGGGTTCTGGAACAATTCAGAAAGACAAATGCATATCAATTTGTTAGAGCTTAAGGCTGTTTTCCTAGCCTTACAAAAACTAACAGACGACAAGAGAGATTGCCAAATCCTCTTAAGAATAGATAACGCCACTGCGATTGCGTACGTTAATAAGATGGGGGGAGTCCGCTTTTGCAAATTTAACAATCTGGCTAGACTCATCTGGCAATGGGCTCAGGAGAGAAATATTTGGCTATTTGCCGCCTATATCCCCTCTAAGGAAAACGTAGAGGCAGATAGATTGTCCAGAATCAAACCCAGAGACACCGAATGGCAACTAGCGCCGAGACACTTTGACATTATAACGAGACACTTTGGAAATCCAGAGGTGGATCTATTCGCTTCCAATGAAAACAAAAAGTGTCCTTGTTTTGTATCATGGTTCCCAGAACCAAATGCAATGGCAGTTGATGCTTTTACGTTGTCATGGGCAGAATTTTTCTTTTATGCTTTCCCGCCTTTCTCGATGTTGTTAAAAACTCTTAGAAAGATTAGGCAGGATAGGGCGACGGGTATAGTTGTCGTGCCATACTGGCCCACGCAACCATGGTTCCCTCTTTTCTTATCGCTTGTAGTACAAGAACCGATCTTGTTCAAGCCAAACGATAGACTATTAATATCGCATTACAGAACCGACATACACCCCAGAGCAAAGCATCTCACTCTATTGGCAGCCATCTTATCAGGCAGGCATTCATAAGGAAGGGAGTGAAGCAATCAGCATTAGAAATTATGCTGGCATCCATAGCAGAGTCCACGATAAAACAGTACAACCTCCCATTAAGAAAGTGGAAAGAGTTTTGTGAAACTCTAGGAGAGGATTTATTTGAGGCAGATCCAAACACAGTATTACAATTCCTTTCAATGGAATTCAAAGAGGGCGCATCCTATGGCTCACTAAACTCAACAAGATCTGCCATATCCCTCGTCGCCAAAAATGCCATAGGCGAAAACCCTTTGATTAAGAGATTCATGAGAGGCGTTTTTAGGTCGAGACCATCAAAACCCAGATATGATTCGACATGGGACACAAATATGGTTTTAAAAGTAGTCCAGAAGTGGTTTCCACTCGATAGTATCTCGCTAAGAATATTAACACTAAAGACTGTGATTTTAGTAGCGTTAGCATCTGCACACAGAGTTCAAACGCTTGCGTTAATTAAGTTAAGTAACATAAGTCAATCGGAAGAGGGTTTAAATATTAAGATTACTGATCTCGTCAAAACATCGAGAGCCGGCAGAGTACAACCTTTATTGATCATTCCCACATTTAAGGAGAATCCGAACCTCTGCGTAGCCGCAACACTTATCAGATACATTGAGGCCACGAAGGAAATAAGAAATAATGAAGATCAACTATTTGTATCCTTCAAACGACCATATAAACGAGTGTCCTCCCAGACACTAAGTCGGTGGATAAAGACAGTTCTAGAAACTAGCAGTGTAGACACCTCGGTGTTTTCAGCACATTCAACAAGACATGCAGCTACATCCGCAGCGGCCTTGGGGGCATAGATGTAGAAATGATTAGAAAGACTGCTGGGTGGTCGGGCAACTCTGCGGTGTTTGCAAAATTCTATAATCGCCCGATCACCAAAAGCAGAGCAACATTCGCTCACTCAGTCATTACTGCGACCAAAGATAGTTCATAAGATGTTCATATGTAAAAGTCCTAAGTAGCCCAAGAGAGTCTGTTTATTTTGCCTTGCGAGTCCTTTAGAGGCCTAGCATCATATTTAGTTCCTGTGATACTGTGATTCAAACGTCTAAGACAGGGTGTTATTACGTAAAACTCTAACCGAAATAACCAAGGCAGAATAGAATACTGTATGAAGAAAAATAAAGAAAGCTTTTATTTTTACACCTAGAGAAAAAGTGGGTAGATATCACTATTAATTCCTGAATACATCAAAATTGCTCGGACGCTAAATAACTACATGTAATCTCGAAGGACGGGACCGAACTATAATTGAACGATCAAACGAACTTACTTGTATGTGAAGTTCGATCGTAATTATACGAAGGGCCCGTCCGAGATGATTACAACCCCCCCAGGAATTCTTCAGGAATCATTTACCCAACCCAAAGCTAGCGAGCAATTTTGAATCACTCTGAAAATATGAGGATGGCGGGAACCGGAAGTAGGTAGTGAGTAGGATAGGGATTTTTTTTTTTAGAACTCTGAACGTTGTGGTGTATAGCAGAACGAGGTCTACTACATGTAATCATCTCGGACGGGCCCTTCGTATAATTACGATCGAACTTCACATACAGGTAAGTTCGTTTGATCGTTCAATTTGAGGCGTCAGTGGTTACCACAAAATGCTTCGAAAAATCAGGCTACTGCAGAAGAGGCTCTGCTCAGAGAATGTCTCCAAGTGTCTCGAGGGAAGCTTGGGCATCTCGATCCCATATGAAAGGGGTCCCTTTTCTCAAAAGGTTGGTTAGGGGCTTAGCCCTTTTAGCGCAATCCCTAATGAAGCGGCTATAATGCCCTAATAATTCCAGGAACTGTTTAATCGAAAGCACATTTTCTGGCACAGGGAACTGCCTCACTGCCCTAACCTTGTAAGGATCGGGTCTGACACCATCAGTGGAGATTCGGTGCCCTAAATAAGAGATCTCACGACGTAAGAAGTGGCACTTTCCAGGCTGCAAGGAAAGTCGAGCATTTTGCAATCTGGCTAGCAATAATTTGAGTTTTCTGGAGTGTTCTTCCAAAGAATCTGCGTAGATGACTATGTCATCCATATAGATGCACGGTTCGCTGCCCTGTGGCACGAATGTGGCTCGTGCATTTCTCGACCCGGAGGGCATCCTGTTGAATTCGAAGTGTCCTAAAGGAGTCGAGAAAGCAGTCTTGGGTTTGGATTTAGGATCTAAAGGGGATCTAGTGGAACCCCGATGCCAAATCCAAAGTACTGAAGTAAGAGGAACGTCCTAGTTGATCCAAAATTTCGCGTATATTAGGGAGAGGGTAAGCGTCACCTACGGTCTTTTCGTTCAGCTTTCGATAGTCTATTACCATTCGCCATCTGGGTTTACCAGAGGCATCTGCCTTCTTAGGCACAATCCATACCGGTGAGTTGTACGGAGAGGAAGACATTTGGATGATACCATTCTCTAGTAAACCATCTACCTGTCTCTGGATCTCCTCCTTATGGACAAGGAGGAAACCTATATTGTTTGTGATTGATCGGAAGTTCGTCTGTTGTATGAATCGGATGATGTGCAACGCAGGTGGAGCGTAGCTGGTCGGATGGGAGGTGGAATTGATAAGGAAAATCATAAAGAGCCTCCAAAATGCTGCTCTTTTCAATGTCATTGAGGTGAGTGAGGTCAAGATGTTTTATTGCGAGGGAGAATCTACGGGCGTTGGCTTGGGCATACCCTAAATCAGGATCTCCGGTCTTTGCAGACCGGGGAGCAGCAGCTCTTTCCTCGAAGGCGTCAAGTTCAAGGGGAGCCACTGTTTGAAGAACATTGCTGGACGTGGTGTTTATTGCAAGCAGATTCACATAGCCGTTCGTCTGAGAGGTTAAGACTTCACCCATGTAGACACCAGGCTCTGTGTCTATCCTTCTGACATATCCTGTTCGGACGTTGGGGTTTTTGACTGGGATAGCCAAGAGGATTTTAGTTCTCGGAGGAAGAACTACAGTAGGTGAGCGACCTAGGGGAACCTCTGTATCATTTAGACGCAAAGTAGTCGACACCTCACCATTGAAAGTAATTACTGCCTGTTGGGATTGGAGAAAGGGAGTTCCCAGTATGCCAGACAAGTTAACGGGGAAACTATCGCTAGTCTAGTTGCGGCAAGCCATAGTAGCCCCAACAGAAAGATTGCGTTGCCTAATCGAATCAAGAGGAATCTTGTCTCCGACCCGGAGGTCATCGGTGACATTTGACAACAGCCTACCATCAATGGAGAAAAAGTGGATGAAATTGTCACCACGAGTAATATGGTGGGGTCTTTAGTGAAGATGACAGTTGGCCAACCGGTGTGCTGGGATGTGGAAGCCGTGGAGGCAGAGCCATCGACAGGCATAACCTTAATGCTGTCAGTATTTTTATCTTCAGCGATCACTTCGTATCTGGCCGTTTTAAAATCAGCTGTAGATGAGGACTCCTCCGTCGCATGGGACACAATGGTCCCCGGTAATGTTGGAGACTCGTCCGTCTCGTGGGACGCAAACCGTCCCCTGAAATGTTGGAGATTCATCCGTCTCATATGACCATGCGGTCTTCGATAATGTTGGTGATCTGGTTCTAATCTTTTGTGATTGGCTGGTGGTGAAAACTGTGGTCATCATGGCCTCGGCGTCTTTGGGTGCCACCAGCTCTACATCCTTGCCCTGGAAGGGCTTTCCATTCAACAGAGCTGGCTCACAAGCCTCATGAGAACCTACTGGGTTACGAGACAAAGCATCCGCATTCGTGTTCACCCTACCAGGCTTGTAGGCGATCACATAATCGTATTCGATTAAGCAGATTTTCCGTCTGGCAAGGCGGGAAGTGGGTGAGTTGAGCTTATATAACCAGACCAAAGGGCGATGGTCAGTCACAAGAGTGAACTGACGACCATAAAGGTATGGACGGAAGTGTTCAACTTCAAAAACGATTGCAACTAATTCGTTCTGCGTTGTAGAGTAATTTGCTTTAGCATTATTCAAGCTTCGGGGGGCATACGCTATGGGTAAGTCGGAGCCGATGGGCCCTTGACTCAGAACAGCTTCCACAGCACAATTTGAGGCGTCAGTGGTTACCACAAAATGCTTCGAAAAATCAGGCTACTGCAGAAGAGGCTCTGCTCAGAGAATGTCTCTAAGTGTCTCGAGGGAAGCTTGGGCATCTCGATCCCATATGAAAGGGGTCCCTTTTCTCAAAAGGTTGGTTAGGGGCTTAGCCCTTTTAGCGCAATCCCTAATGAAGCGGCTATAATGCCCTAATAATTCCAGGAACTGTTTAATCGAAAGCACATTTTCTGGCACAGGGAACTGCCTCACTGCCCTAACCTTGTAAGGATCGGGTCTGACACCATCAGTGGAGATTCGGTGCCCTAAATAAGAGATCTCACGACGTAAGAAGTGGCACTTTCCAGGCTGCAAGGAAAGTCGAGCATTTTGCAATCTGGCTAGCAATAATTTGAGTTTTCTGGAGTGTTCTTCCAAAGAATCTGCGTAGATGACTATGTCATCCATATAGATGCACGGTTCGGTGCCCTGTGGCACGAATGTGGCTCGTGCATTTCTCGACCCGAAGGGCATCCTGTTGAATTCGAAGTGTCCTAAAGGAGTCGAGAAAGCAGTCTTGGGTTTGGATTTAGGATCTAAAGGGGATCTAGTGGAACCCCGATGCCAAATCCAAAGTACTGAAGTAAGAGGAACGTCCTAGTTGATCCAAAATTTCGCGT
This sequence comes from Ectemnius continuus, assembly GCA_910591665.1. Classification (NCBI taxonomy): domain Eukaryota; kingdom Metazoa; phylum Arthropoda; class Insecta; order Hymenoptera; family Crabronidae; genus Ectemnius; species Ectemnius continuus. Next base: position 17,205,325 of record OU342858.1, on the reverse strand, counting down.
ATATTAGGGAGAGGGTAAGCGTCACCTACGGTCTTTTCGTTCAGCTTTCGATAGTCTATCACCATTCGCCATCTGGGTTTACCAGAGGCATCTGCCTTCTTAGGCACAATCCATACCGGTGAGTTGTACGGAGAGGAAGACATTTGGATGATACCATTCTCTAGTAAACCATCTACCTGTCTCTGGATCTCCTCCTTATGGACAAGGAGGAAACCTATATTGTTTGTGATTGATCGGAAGTTCGTCTGTTGTATGAATCGGATGATGTGCAACGCAGGTGGAGCGTAGCTGGTCGGATGGGAGGTGGAATTGATAAGGAAAATCATAAAGAGCCTCCAAAATGCTGCTCTTTTCAATGTCATTGAGGTGAGTGAGGTCAAGATGTTTTATTGCGAGGGAGAATCTACGGGCGTTGGCTTGGGCATACCCTAAATCAGGATCTCCGGTCTTTGCAGACCGGGGAGCAGCAGCTCTTTCCTCGAAGGCGTCAAGTTCAAGGGGAGCCACTGTTTGAAGAACATTGCTGGACGTGGTGTTTATTGCAAGCAGATTCACATAGCCGTTCGTCTGAGAGGTTAAGACTTCACCCATGTAGACACCAGGCTCTGTGTCTATCCTTCTGACATATCCTGTTCGGACGTTGGGGTTTTTGACTGGGATAGCCAAGAGGATTTTAGTTCTCGGAGGAAGAACTACAGTAGGTGAGCGACCTAGGGGAACCTCTGTATCATTTAGACGCAAAGTAGTCGACACCTCACCATTGAAAGTAATTACTGCCTGTTGGGATTGGAGAAAGGGAGTTCCCAGTATGCCAGACAAGTTAATGGGGAAACTATCGCTTACGACTTGGAACGTAGTGGCTATTCCTTTAACAGAAACTGTTATTTGCCCCATAGTAGTGACGGTACCTGATTCTATTCCCGTAAGGTTGCAAATTGCGGAGCTGTCTATCTCAACACGGTTACTATCCTTACTTCTTTTAACCAAATCAATCTGGGATCCTGCGCCTACAAGGAAGGCAGCAACCCTACCTTCGAAATCATCGTGGGTCAAGTAAATGGTGGGGAGGTTTCCTATTTCGTCCTTTCTAAGCCCTAGGTAGATTTCGCGGGATTTGGCACCACACGATCTTGGGCGCGGACCCCTAAGCGTTCCGGAGCAGCCCTCGGTGCGCCGTTCCGAGGCCCGACATTCGAGTTTAAAGGTACTCGCGGACCAGGAGAAGAAGAGACTCCATGCTTTGGGTCGCGCGAGCCACGGTTTTGCCTACTGAAATCCCTTTTTGCAGAACGTTGTTCCTTGTAACGAGCTATCCTTTTCTTCTTGTAGCAGTTCCTTTCTATATGGCTTATTCTCTTACAAAAATTACACTTGTTGTCCTCATTGGGCGCCTATATTCGTGGGGATCGTGTCAGTCGCGATCGAGGTAACTTCTCTCATCACGATGATCACTCGGGAGGTTAGTGCTCATGACGCGACAGCCCGAAAGTCGATTTTGCTCCTAAAAGAAAAAAAAGAAATTCTCTATCCATATCGTGGGCGATACTAATGAGTCTCCTCAAGTTCCTTTGGACTCGCGGGTTAATATCATTCGCATGTGGTCATTATACAAGCCTCTAAGGAAACCCTCGCTAGCCTCAATGTTTAGCCAGTCCTCCGTTCGCACCAGTTCGGAGCCTGTCTGGGTCCGACAAGCCCCAGCGAGCGCCTCCCTGAGCTGGATGGTCATCCTGCTGCCAAATTCGCGAACGGTCTCATGGTCGCCTTGCATGACGCTCCTAAATTTGGTCACAAATTCTCTTACATGAAAGCTATCAGCATAAATGGCTTTAAGCAACTCTAGTAGTTCCGGAATTGAATTGGGATCCTCCTGACTGAGAATCAACTTTGCATCTGTCTTACAATCTTGTCATAGACCGAAACAAGAAGAGCGGTATTGTTTCGGACAACGGCGAAATTGATCGAATTGTTCAGGCGTGGAAATGAGGGAGATGATGTAGGCACTTAAGTTTTTGGCACAGAATAAAGCACTCTTTTTATCTAAGATTTAAGTCTATTCAGTCAAGGTGGTTTTGTAGTTTTACACAAGTCGAGTAACAGTTGTCGGTAACGCTCGAGACAAATTACAAGCAAAGCAGCGAATTCACAAAGTAAAGCGAAGCACACAGAAAGCAGTTCAAAGAGCAAGCACAAGCGGTTGAGACAAGCAATCTCGATAAGTGACGCAACGCGCACTGTCAAGCGATTCCAAGCGGAAGAGGGCGAGAGCAAGAGCGCAGGTGTATTTATAGGTTGCCCAATTCCAGTACTTTTGTTAAATTCAAAGCCAGCGTACAATTTTGAAAGACCGGGTGCAATGGCAAGGTGACTTTGTATGGAAAAATATTGCGAGTTAGCTCTGTTGGTTCTAGTGCTCGCATGGTAATGAGAACGCTCATTGCCACCGACGCGCTTGTTTCAATTTCGAACAGGCATGGTCAGATGGATGGACTTGGGCATAGTAAGACTCGCACCTTTTTATGAAAGTGGACAGAAGGGAAGAAGTTCTATCAAAGACAGGTATGTTTTTTTTGGCCGTACGAAGAGTTACATAACGGGTACCATTTGGTGCCTCGGAAGAGTCTGGAGGTAACCTGTGTCTGAGAGCTGATGTATTTGTAGGTTTGGATGCTGTCGGATAACCGCCAGTACGGCTTCCGTGGAGGACGGTCCACCGTGGATGCGGTGAACCGCGTCAAGTCCTTCACGGAGGCGGTGGTCTACAGGGGAGGCGTGGCGTTGGCGATGTCGCTGGATATCGTCAACGCCTTTAACTGCCTACCCTGGGAGAGAATTATGGGGGCGCTCGAAAACCACCGAGTGCCCCCGTACCTCAGGAGGGTAGTCGGGGCCTACCTGTCCGGCAGATACATTGAATTTGTCGGGCAGGATGGAGGGTTGTGTGGCCGACCGGGACGACGCGCAGCACACGCTGGAGTTCTGTCCAGCGTGGGCGGACGAGCGCGCCGTCCTGGTCGACGAGATAGGGAGTGACGATCTCGCGCTGTCGAGCATCGTGGGTCGGATGCTCGGCGGCGCGGATCGTTGGGATGCAGTCGTCTCCTTCTGCGAGCACGTAATGCTCGCGAAGGAGACGGCCGAGAGGGCTCGGGAGCGGCAACGCCATCCCGAGCGGCGTGGGTCCCCCGGGCGGAGGGGTAGGGGGACGAGAAGGAGGCCCGACCTCCAGGCGCCACCGTGATGGTGCCGCCGGCTCCTCTTCCCTCCCCTCCTCTCGGAACATCTACGGGGGACGGCCGCGGGAGAGAGCCAAGGCTCTCCCGCGGCACAAAAATGTCCGCGCGGTCGGCGGGGGGGCTCAGCTGGGGGGCTGAGGTACTGAGCCTCCAATTCCCAGGGGGGAATACCCGCCACGGCGCTCGCAGCCGCAGCGGAGATGGTGCGGTAGCCCCGGACGACCCGGATGGCCATACTGCGGTGCAACCGCCCGACTAGGCGGCGACACCGCGCACTGGCCACCATGCTGGTCGCCCAGACCGGGGCGCCATACATCAGTATGGACCGCACCACCCCGGCATACAGACGGCGAGCACGTCCTCCCGCTCCACCCTCGTTGGGCAACAGCCGACAAAGCGCGCCGGCCGCAGCCTCAACGCGGGGGGCGAGGCGGTCAAAGTGCACCTCGAAGCGCCAGTGGCTGTCGAGGACGAGGCCGAGATATTTCATATCGGCCCTGACCTCGACCACGGCGTCACCCACCGACAGCCCGACCCCAGGGGGCGGAGCGAGCCTCCCACGGGCGCAGAACCAAATGGCCTGCGTTTTGTGGGGGGCCACCGCCAGGCCGAGCTGCCGAATGGCGGTGGACACCCGTGCCACGGCCATCTCCGCGACCCTGGTCCTCCTACAGGTCCTCCTACAGTCGCTCTCGCCGGTGATAACGAGGGTGTCGTCCGCATAGCAGACGACATCCATATCGGCGGGAAGCGACATTTGGGTTGAGAGGCGGGGTTATGTGGGGCTTGCACCCACTAAACACTGCGGTGACCTCGAAGACATGACGGGGCGGGCCCTGGGGAGACCAGAGGATGCTACCAGGACCCGCCCCTGTCTTGGCACTGGTGGTGCCACATGCCCGGGGGGAAGGAAATGCCCTCCTCCCGTTCGATACACTATTGCTGTTTGGGCGATGGGCGGGCCACTCGCCGATCACCCCTTCACGCGGCCGGAGTGCAAAGGAGGGACTCAGCCCCCCAGCTGTGGAGGCTCAGTACCTGGCCGAGGTGCATCTCGGCCAGGCTGACCGGCGAAGGGGCGGGCCACAGCGTGGCTGTCCGCGCCGCGCCACGCCGCCAGCAGCGCTGTCGGGGCTATCCTCCCCACCTTGGCGGAGTGGGCGGATAGCGGTAGGAGACACGGCGTCACCTACAGGGAGAGACCGTTCTCTCGCAAAAGGAGGCCGCCGAACGCGACCGGGAGCGGCGCCAAGCTCCCGGTCGCCGAGGACGGGCGAGGGGCGGACGTCTCCGGCGAGGGGCCTATCGGCTCTAACCGGACCACCCCTGCCCTCGTTCTTTTGTAGCGTGAGCCACGCTTTTTGTGAGAGCGCGCGGCGGGGAGCCCCCCCCCCCCCCCCCGCAAGCTCCATCGGTCATTGGGAGGTCCCTGCTGAGGACAGGGGCCCCTCCGCGAAAAGGGTCCGATGAGGGGCGACTAGGCGTGTAGCCCGCCTAGTCGCCAAAGTGCAGGTAACCGAGGGGTCCGCGACACGGGCCCCCCGGGAGGTAGCGCGTAGCGCGCCGAAGGGCCGAGCAGGGCGGGCTCTGGATGTTGTTCGTCCAGAGTTCCTAGAGTCCGCCCTGGAGGGCCCCAGAGGCTGGCCACCATGGGGGTTTTAGCCGGTAAGAGTCCGGCATACCCCCGTCCCCTCCTCAGGGGGGCGGGGAATCCATGAGGATTTCCCCCATGTAAAAAAAAAGGGGTGCTCACCGGGCACGGTTGCTTCGGGGAGTACCGGTGCGACACCGGGAACTCTTGTCGAACACTACCGGTGCCGCCCCGCGCCCGCCCCCTTCTGGGGCACTTTTCGTGGAGGGGGGGTTAACCATCGCCCCTCTCGCTCGTGCGAGAGAGGGAGGCGTCCCCCTCCGAGCCTGGGAGGGCACGGCTCGACCCGCTCCTTCACTAACCGTGAAGGATAAGCGAACCGCGCGTCCCGGATCATCAACAAACCAAATTGGGCGGGACGCGCGACCACTACACGCCCCGCCACGCCTCGGGGCCGCTATAGGCGGCCGGCAGAGCCACCACTCTACCGCACCATCTCCGGTGCGGCGGCGAGCGCCGTGGCGGGTATGCCGCCCTGGGAGTTGGAGGCTCAGTACCTTTTTTTTTTTTTTTCGTGGGGAAATCCTCATGGACCCCCCGCCGCCCTGGTGGGGGCGGAGGGGGAGTGCCGGACTCTTACCGGCTAAAACCCCACGGTGGCCATCCTTCGCGCGTAATGGGGCGACACCGGGAACTCTTGTCGAACACTACCGGTGCCGCCCCGCGCCCGCCCCCTTCTGGGGGCACTTCTCGTGGAGGGGGGGTTAACCATCGCCCCTCTCGCTCTCGCGAGAGAGGGAGGCACCCCCCTCCGAGCCCGGGAGGGCACGGCTCGACCCGCTCCTTCACCAACTGTGAAGGAGGAGCGAACTACGCCTCCCGGATCACCAACAAGCCAAATTGGGCGGGACGCGCGACCACTACACGCCCCGCCCCGCCACGGGGCCGCTACAGGCGGGCGGCAGAGCCACCACACTGCCGCCACACGACCCCTCGGCACGCACCCGGCCCGTCAGCGGGTTGAGATCCGCCACAGAACCGGGGCGTCGCTTTTACTGCGGGGGGACTCGATCCCCCCGCGCGGCACGGCGGCGAGGACGGGCCCTCTCCAAGCGGAAGGGGTCCGTCCTCTCTCGCCACCGCTCCGCCTCCTCCTTTTGGAGGAGCACTTCCTCGCAAAAAGCGAGGAAGGCCCTCCACGACCTCCCGCTGCCGAGGATCATTCTGATGACCGTCGGCAGCGAGAGGTCACAACCAATTTGCCGGACCAGGACACGGCGCTGCTGGGCCCACGCACTGCAGCACTGGAGCGTGTGCTGCGCCGTGTCCCGGTCCCCGTCACAATGGTGGCACTGTGCCGTCGCCTCCTTCCCGATGCGACACAGGTACTCACCGAAGCAACCGTGCCCGGTGAGCACCTGCGTCGCACGGTAAGAGAGTTGACCCCTGCCGCGACTCAGCCAAGCTTGGAGGCTCGGCAGAATCGCCCCGACGGCTCTGTGGCGGGAGTGTTCTGGATTCTCCAGTCTCTCCCGCCACATCTCAACAACGAGCCGCCGGGTCTGACGCTTCAACTCCTCGACCGACCGTTCCGTGGGTGCTCCGCCCCCGTCTCGAAGGGCGCGAAGACCAGCGTAGGTCCTCGCGTCCCCCGCCGCCAGGATATCAAGGGGCGGAAACCTCGCTAGGAGCGTCGCCGACGCCAGGGAGAGCGTGCGGTAACCCCGCACGACCCTGACGGCCATCGGACGCTGTACCCTTAGTAGCAGGGCACAATTGCGCCGACTGGCCGCCAGATCGTCCGCCCAGACTGGTGCTCCGTAGAGCAACATGGAACGGATGACTCCCGCGTATAGGCGTCGGACCCCTTCCCACGGTCCCCCGATGTTTGGCAGCAGGCGACCCAAAGCGCCCGCTGCCTTCTGAACCCGGGGGAGTAGCCGGCCAAAATGATCGTTGAAGCGCCAGCGGCTGTCCAGGGTGAGCCCGAGATACCTCATGGTATCGCTCACCCGGACACGGGCACCCTCCCACCACGATCCACCGCTGGACGGACGGCCCCGCAGACCGACGGCGATCGCAGAGTCAGATCGCCTCGGTCTTTTCGGGGGCCACCCGCAGGCCCAGTCGGTGGATCCGGGCGACGACACAGGCCACCGCCATCTCCGCGACGCGGCTGGTCCTTACGTCGTCCTCCCCGCTGGACACCATGAGGGTGTCATCGGCGTAGCAGATAAGTGCTACGCCAGCGGGGAGGTCGGCCCGCAGGACGTAGTCGTAGCCGAGGTCCCATAGCAGGGGGCCCAACACTGACCCTTGCGGAACCCCGGCGTACGTCTCCCTCACGTTCTGTTGCGTCCGGCCCATGTACTCGACTTGCCTTTGAATCAGGTATTACCGACCGAACGGCTACGCTCAGGCCTGCTCGGTCGGTAACTGTGTTACCGACGGGTCTATTCCGCTGTGGAAGGGAGAGACTGAGCTGGGGACGGGACTAGGCGGTCCGTGCCGAGCCATGCGGAACATGCCATGCCAAGCCAGCAGAGAGGTCAGCTGGCCGCTACACGCTCGACCTTCAGGGAGAGGGAGAGTATCTGCCCCTCCAGGTCGGCGATCCTCGCTCTCAGGTGCGTGTTGTCGGCCTTAACAGCCGTCGCATCCCCGTCGGAGTTGGCCCTGGCTGCCAACTCCGATGCTCCCATCACTCCCGTCTGGGCAGCCTTGTAGAGCCTCTGCTTGTAGGTGCTCTTGAGTTTGCTCAAGGTGGCCGCCAGGTTACGCCCCTCGTACATCGCCTCAATGATTTGAGCACCCACATCAGCAGAGTTGCTGACCCGCATCTTCCGCGCGGTTTCGGCCTCCCATTTGAGGTCCGGAACCGGGCTTACTTCCACGGACCCGCCGGGCGGGCCACCGAGGGGCTGGCCCGCTTCGACCAGGCGTTTCGTCGCCTGTGCCGACACGGCGCCCTCCCCCGTGGATGGGGGCCCCGTCTTCCGACCAGGGTTGCCAGATTAAGAGGGGGAATTGACGTATGCGCATGTCAATTTGTGGAACTAAAAGTCAGGTTCCGCTACACTCCTACAAAACGGTGGTGCCCTTGTCGCCCCTTTCACCTGTTGCAGCTTCTAACTACAAAATTTTTTGCTAAATTTCTAAATTAAGATTTATTACTGGACCAGGATATTATAATAATAGTATATACTTTATATATTATAAACTACCCATTTTATTATATTATTATCGTACAGTTGACCTAAAATGGAATAATATATATAAATTAATTCAATTATAGCTGACAAGGGGAGGCCGCGACCCGGAACTCTTTGATTTAAAAGTATTATAGCTTAAAATGTAAGGAATGTCGTTAGTAATTAAATTCTAGAATACTTATAGCCAATCATTCTTTTTAATTGGTGTTTGTTCGTGGTGCAGAGTAGAATCGTGGGGAAACACTGAGGAAGGCTCAGAGGAGACTTGATTGTTAGAGTCTTGTTGCTTAGTCTTAAGTTTTATTGCCACTAGTTCTTAAGTTCGTTGGAACACTCGTCACTTATTAAATAAATATAAAGTAGTTTATTTCAGAGTATGACTGATTGATTTATTACAGCTAAGGTGATGGATGCTATTCGCAGCCCGGCGAAAAAGATCGATTTCCGATATCAGTGAGCACGCACTTGACACTTCCGAGTTCGCTTCCGAGAATAGAGAGAGCGATTCGGAAGTTGCGGGGTGTATTTATAGCCTAATCCGACTCTCGAACCTTCCAGCACTGACCTCACTTCCGCGAGAAAAATAACGAAAAGTACTGGAAGATTCGGAGCGGTTAGGACACTCCGGGTGAATGTCCGCGAGTATGACGTAAGCCGTCAGCTGACTGCCAGAGTGACAGCTGGAGCACCTAGGTCTCTCAGCTGCACTAATTAGTCAGCTGATCCCTGCCGCGCGCTGTTCAGATTATCCGTAACAGTGTTCAATATTTAACTTTCGGCATCGTGCAATGCGTGATTTTCTTAAATCACAATAATACAATACAAAATAATACATAATACTTATTATTCGATCTAGTATTCTAGCATTTAATTACTGACCCTATTCCTTACATTTTAGGCTACAATATATTCAAATCGAAGAGTTCCGGGTCGTGACTTCCCCTTGTGAAAAAGATTAAATTACAAATATAGGGCGTAAACTTTCCGTTAATGAAATGGATATTTTACTTAGTGAGATTTCACTTAGTGGCAAACGAAAGTTTACGCCCGATATTAAATCGTATAAAATACAAAATAGTATACATAAATACAAAAAATGCACTCCTTGCCCGCTTCCCCATGAAGACTGCAAAGAGTAACGCTGTCCCCAATATGCGACCTAAAAATAAAAAGATGTATATGATTACTAATACAATAATTTTAAACTAGTTGCATAATTGTATTTAAAACTCTCACCTGTTGTAAGAAATTTTCTAATCTCTGCCTTGGACTGGCTGCTGCTGACACTGGAAAATAGAAATTTATATTTCATTATTAATAGAGTCATGTAATAGTAGTTGAACCACTCTATGCAAAACTCTCACCTTGGGCATCCTCTGCCCTGGGCTGGGATTGCTGGCACCTGAAATAAAAAACAAGATATTATTAAAATGAACAACTGAGTATTTTCGTGCAATTGAATACTCTTACCTGGTTCAAAAGAGATCCTGATGTAGCCATGAGATTTCTGGCACCTAAAATAAAAAACAAGATATTATCAAAATGCATAACTGAGTATTTTCTTGCAATTGAATACTCTTACCTGGTTCAAAAGAGATCCTGATGTAGCCATGAGATTTCTGGCACCTAAAATAAAAAACAAGATATTATTAAAATGCACAACTGAGTATTTTCTTGCAATTGAATACTCTTCCCTGGTTCAAAAGAGATCCTGATGTAGCCATGAGATTTCTGGCACCTAAAATAAAAAACAAGATATTATTAAAATGCACAACTGAGTATTTTCCTGCAATTGAATACTCTTACCTCATGATAGCAGCTGTTGATGTCTTCTGCAGTCATCTGCTTCTTACACTTCTTAAATCTAATTATATTTAAATATAAAATAAATAAATATACATACAATAAGTGCGCCTCCTACCAAAATTTCTAAAACAAAACAAAACAAAAAATACATGAAGTAAACAAAAAAAGAAAATAAATAATTTGAATAGACAAGAAATAAACAAAACAAAAAATAAAATTAATTAAATTTATAAACAAATTAAATAAATAAAATAAATAATATAAAAAAAAGGAAAAATCAAAAAATTTAATATAAACATATACATTAAATAATATCTGAAACTATACGAAGTAGCACGTCAAAGTGGTAGAATAATGATAATAAAAAAATAATAAAAAAACAAAATGAAAGAAATTCAATTTTGCTTGATCGGAAAAAAAATAAAAATTAATTATATAAATTGGCTGAATTGTGCAGCTCTAAATGTCGCGGGGATGGCTCGAAATTATGGCAATTTTTGCCCTGGAAATTGCTTCTAACGACACACAACGCATTCAATGTCTCGTGGCGAAGTTTATTTCTATTCTCAACTTTAATATTGTTGACAATAGAAAAAACTCGCTCTGCTTCGGCATATGAATGGGGAAACGACATCACCGCGAAAATGAGTTTAGATAAATTAGGATATACGAGCGCGCCAAAAATATTCTTTTTGGTGACAATGTCAAACCACATTGTCACCAAATTATCACTAGTAATTTGACTTTCCGGCCGCGGAAAAAGCATCGGGATGTCTTTCCATTCAGACGCCAAAGCATTTACATCAAAGTTAAGGAAACTAAAATGCGTTGTGATATCTGAAAGATTAAAAGTGCCTTCACTCTGACGTGCTATTACAGGGTTAATAAAATTTAGACAATTAAAAAACGAATCGCAAAGGGGCAGCCGACACTGAATCTCGTGCACCGCGGTTTTATAAAATTCAAAACAAATATGTTTTATTTCTAAAACATCCGCGGTATTTAATTTATCCAAAAACTGTTGGCATTCCGGACCAACAAATATGTCCTTAATAGGAACAAAAATTTCATTATTCTGTAATTCTACGGAAGGCTTTACTGTAATATACTCTATGTGCACGAAATTCTGCACCAATTGCTTCCAAAGTGCAACACTACTTTCAGCTATTTTATGAACTAACAGAGCGTTAAATTGAAACCGCGCGTTAAATGAATTGAAAATATTTAATACATATTTCAGAAACAAAGCATATGATTTGTTTCTGTCATCAAAAATTAAATCATATAAATTACGGACGGTCTGATTTTTATCTTCTACTACAGCTAACTGAAACTAGTGTCGCAGAACCTCCCAATTATCCAGGAGGCGAGCCACGCAACCATGTAAAGCGAGCCACTGCGTAAAAGATGGTTTCAGCAATTTTCGAGATTCGACCTCGAAATATTCCTGAAACTCTGTAAGAATCGCGACGCGCTTTGGACTATTTGCGATGTAGGAAGTGACACCGCGAACTAATTGCTCTATGCACGTCGGAATTTTGAGAAAAGCCTTATGGGCAATTAAGTGCATAGAGTGACAAAAGCAAGGGAAAACTTTCAAATGGGGCACGTCTTCTTTCAAGCGGGTCATGAAGGAGTTGTTACACCCCAACATGACTGACGCATTGTCAGAAGCCATGCCCACAATATTCTTCAACGGTACCTGTTTGGACTCGAAACTATTCTTAAATAAAGTATATAGGCTTTCCGAACCAGAATCGCGAGCATCTACTTCTAAAAGCTCTAATAAATTTGTTTTAATGATTTTATCCCGATTACACAGGTACCGCACGAGCACGCATAACGACTTGGAGTCGGTATTATCCGTGCTCTCATCGAGCAAAATTGAAAAATAATTATTTTGTAGAACTGAAACAAGTTGTTCCAGTTCTACTTTATGCAAAATATTTTTTATAATCGCGGTGCACTTCGTACGCGCAACCGACATATCTCGAGCGATGTCGGAATCAGGACAAATAGATTTAATTAATGGAAGAAGCTGGTCTACCAAATGAATTGAAACATTGGTCGTCGCGAAAAATGTAGCCAGCTTTAATTCGCTAACTTTAACACGCATTGCGTGGCTCTCTGTACCAGCAATGTTGCTGGTGGAAGCAATCGGCCTATTATCACTACTACCGGAAGCGGAGGAACTAGCTGCACGGCGAACAGCTGCAAGATGCGAACATGTAACCGAATGCCGTATTAAATCTATTTTCCCAGCATTAAAAGACAATGTCTTATTGCATGCTGTACACAAAGCTTTACGTCTATCGCGGTCCGGCGCCAACCACCCCTTTAAAGCATCGTGGTTTAGCCACGATGGTAAAAAGTACTTACATTGACGGGTTTTCTTCCTTTTTGGGTTGCTTCCTTCCATAATCTTCATTTCCAATAGTCCACTTCACTCCACCTCACTCCACTTCACTCCACTTCACGCCACTTCACTGCACAAAAACTCCACTGTGAACGGTGTGAACCGTTCACTGTCGCGAGTGAAAGAGCATTAGCTCATTTGGCGCGAATTTGTCACAACGGTAGCAAAACAACGAAACGCGGAAGATCAGGCGATTGCCTGATTCGATGTTCCGTTACCATACCCCCCGCAGTCTGTGGGACACCTCGTCCACCAACCCTTACAGATTCGATGTAGATACAGTAATACAGATACGCTAAATAGATATACATAGTGACACAGATGCGGTAACTAAAGTCTCCTGTCTCAGCTGCGAGACTTTAAATACACAGTTAAATGCCCAATACCCAAACTGTCGGCGATTAAGCATGATTTTACGATACCTTGTAGACATATTTATTGTTAATCTCTTCAATCCCGGAAAAACGTTTACATAACAAATCCGTAAACAAATTTTTTTAGAAAATCTTAACTGGAGATTAGATTTCGTTTCAAAGGAATTGCAACTTCGTAACAATAAACAACAATTTTTTAAAGTAGGTTACAGCTTTTATTGATATTTCTTCTATTTAATTGTCTTGATATGTAACCTATAACGTACACTTACCTCACGACAATAACAATAACAATAATAATAATCAAAAATAATAATAAACATTACATTTTAATATGTAATTTAATTATCGCGATTTTGACTGGAACCTTATAATCACCTATGTGGTGTAATGGGTAAGGTGGTTGACTGTTGATGGAGCGGACGAGGGTTCGGTTCTCGGAGAGGACAACATTTTTGTCCCGCGTACTCTATACAGATTTAATTTCTTTGCATGATATTAATTGACGATACGTACTGCGTATCAATACTTTTGTCGTAAGTGATAGCCATTGTTTTACAGAACTAAAGGGTATATATAAAGTATAAGATTTAATAACTTTTAAAACTGTTCCTGTCATTCAATTAAACTTTTATTAACTACGATATTACACTATAACAAGCATAAATCGATACATTAAAATCATAAAATGGTGGAAAAAGACATATTCGCCCAAAAAAAGGAAAAGGATATTTTGCGACAGAGGGGAATCGAAGCAGTGTCACTAAGTTCAAGGGGCCCCTCAGTGCTCCCTACGAAAAGATTTGGATGCGCCCGATACGTGTGTGGCACGGCCGCAGCGACGCCTGTGGCACATGCGCAGATGAGGCGAGTGTAAGGAATTCCTTACAAATCTGGCAAGTCTGCTTCCGACGGGAAATCCCGGGCCGGGAGGAGCCCGATGCCATGGAGGCATCGGACCCCTCGCCGGCGGAAGTGCCCGATGTCGCCGAGGCGCGTCGGGAGAGGACCGTGTTCGGCAGGCGGCTCAACACCACCGAACAGCCCGGCACGGCCCTCTCGGCCACCGACACCACAGAGGCGACTGCCGCGTCCGAATCATCGGACTCGCCCGCGCTGTCCTCCGTGGGCCGGACGACCACCCGCCTCCGCTTCCTGTTACGAGTGGAGGGGGTCGCAGGCGGCCCCATTCCGCTGTTGGAACGGGTAGCCGTGCTGCCACCCTCCACTTCTCCCTCCTTGGAGCTGGGAATCTCCGCATCGTCTTTTTGGCACGTTTCAACACTGACTTCCTTATTTGTGTTCTCCATATTGCGAGTTTTCGGGCCTCCGCCCATACCTCCCGTCCACGTCTATATGTAAGTGTAGGGTAGTGTGTGTGTGTGTGTGTGTGTGTGTGAGGCGGCACACCACGGGTGAGTGTGTGTAAGTGTAAGGACGCGCTGTGTCGGAGACCTGCAACTCCCTCCGCGAGACTGGTGGTTGTGGGAGCGACTTAAAGTCGGCCTAACTGCACCAGAAACGCGGCACGGAACGTGCCCGGGAATTGGAAGCGAGTTAATCATTAATTAACTAGGGAAAACCGTTGGACTTCCCGGAAATAACCGCCGGTTCTAGGAAATGAGCTAACGGTCGTTATTAGTAGCGAGGGCGGCACTCAAAATCCGTATGTGGCATTAACCACCTTCCTTCTTCACAGAGTCAATAGTAACGAGACTGCGACTGGGCCGTGCGCAATTAACATTAACAATTATTCATTTACTTTAATACTCAAATACACACAAATTGCTGGGTAGTTTGTATCGTTTAAATGATTCATCATACCATCAAAGATCCTTGGTATATTGTTGAATATACGACAAGCGATAAACAATATTGGTGATGGAGTGTTCATTTTTTACCGGGGCTATTGTACGTTCGTGTATTCGGCTGTTATGTAATGGAAAGTAGTGTGTAATTTGCGGCGTTTTGCGCGCGTGTTTCACATTTTTGATGTTTTGATTGATTGGTATTGCACATGGATAAATTTTCTATGTATTTGTCGTGTGAAAGGCTTGAAACTCCATTTGTGAATAACCGGGCCGGCCAAGTATCAGATGTTTTATTGATGATTAATTCTACTATGCCGTTTCTCTACCCCAAAACTGCAACCAACCCTTATCTAGCACTGTAAAGTATATCATGCTTGTGTTGTGACTGAGTACCCGTAATCGCCTCGGCATTGCGATGAAATGGTTTGATGGTTTCAGAACATTTTTAAAAATATCTCATAATTAAATAGTGCCTTGGCTCTAGTTTCGAAGGATTTTCATTAATTTTTTTGTGAATGTGGCAAAGGCAACGAAATATGTAGTTGTTAGTAGAATTGTCTTCCAATGTTAAAGAAAAATATGATTTTTGTTGAACTCAAAACACATTTTTGGGGGAAAAGATTTTTGTGGGAGGTCGAACAAAACTACTTGGCGATTTTTTTTTACATTTTTAATGTCTTTTTAGGGGATATCACAAGTTTTTGATCAGTAATATGTAATCATATACCAAAGAAATATCGTTATGTACCATTGTTGTAGAATGTGAAAGAGAAGTATGACTTTTGTTGAATCGAAAACACTTTTGTAGGAGGTGGAACAACACTAGTTGGGGATTTATTTTAGATTTTTGATGTCTTCTTGAGGGATATCATAAGTACGTGATCAGTAATATCTTACAAGGAGAGTATCACACCTGTCAGGTCGAAACCCAATTCCAATTTTTTTTATAAGCTCAGGATGTGATGTAGAACAAGTGTACAAAATTTGGTTTGCAATGGTCAACTGCGAGGACCTCCAAAAAATGTCAAATGTGTCAATTTTTGCGCTTATGGAGCTTTAAGGCATTTATAGCAAACCCGCTTGATTTAATTTAAGTTCGTGTACTTGCAGTGCACTATTATAGTTAATATTTCGCATATTTCTCATTTAGCACCTAAACAACTCATTCAGAAAGTTTCGTAATAGTTTTCGACATGACAGGTCTGACATACGGATTTACTATCAGGAAAATACTTTATTCACTGAATATTTCTGGTGGGCCTTGGCAATTGAGCGTCAATTTACCAGGAAAAATGCTTTAAGACTAATACTTCCAAAGGGACGCTAATTCTGGGTGGAGGTGTGCGTACTTTGATCTAAGATAATTATCCTGAATTGACAGAAAGTACTTCCCGACACTTCGGCTTGGGAGACTAACAGTCGGCAGTTCCTCTGCTACACAAAATATGGGCGCCAGGCATCAGAGATGCCACACAAAACGAAATTAGAATCGAGACACGATATAATTGAGAGGAACGGCCACTGGAGATGTCCCAAGACGGCGGAACGGTTGCTCGGTGTTCAAGAAATGTGTTAGTAGATCGAAATTGGCGCGCGGAGCGGTGAGCGACAGCGCTCCCGGCCAGTAATGACAGGTGAGGTTAGGTGAGTGACAGCGGTCACTCACCTGGCCAAAACTCGAGCAAAGTCAGTTGCAACTGACTTTGTAACTCTTTCGTATTAGTTTTTGTAATGCATGTCACTTCCTTCCTAGGACCTTCCCGAAAGTTCCGCCGCAGGAAATAGCGTGGGCGGAGGGTCCTAGGAAGGGAGATCTATAAATAGGAGTGCAAATAGGCGCACTTCCTCTTTCGCTTTGCTGCTTGGCCTACGTAAGAACTGTCATAAGTGCTTGCTTATCAATCCATCGAAATCATACAGAGTGCTTTCTCTGATTTCATAATCCTCTCTGAGTGCTTGCTCAAAATTCACCGCTGTAATATTGCGCTTGAATGTTTCTGGGTGATCTGTGTATATTAACGAAAACTACTGGTTTGATAATAGAGTGATTTAATTTCTGACTCCAACAAACAACACTGACTTATTCGACATATCCTATCTGATCCACTGACTTCTATCTTCAACATTAAGTGGTCCTTCGAGCCGGATTTCAATTAATAGCCAGCCGCTTCACCTGATAACCTAGAATGGAAGATAAAATTCTAGATCAGTTGAAGTTTCAAAAGAGGATTGGAAACGTGTCGAATACAATACTTCGAGCGGTCAAGGACAAGACCCTCACCTTGGGCGCCGTCGAGGTCAAGTTGGAAAACTTAGAGAAGTACAAGGTGTGCTTCGACGCCGGCCATGCGGAGCTACTTCTCCATTATAAAGACCGACTTAAGTCCACCGAATATTGGACAGAGGACTTTGAGGAACAAGTCGAAGAACTTTACAGCGAGCAGAAGGCCATTTTGTATGACCTTCGAGCTCAGCTGAAGCGAGAAGCTCCGTCCACTCACCTTCCTGAGCGTGGTTCTCGAAGTTCCCTGCGACAGCTCCAACTACCAGAATTTGATGGGAAGTTTGAAGAGTGGCCCTCTTTTCGTGACCTCTTCACGTCCATCATCGATAGAGAGGATGAGCTATCGAACTTGCAGAAGCTACAGCATTTAAAGGTGAGCTTGAAGGGCCCAGCTGCAGCGCTCATTGCAGATATTCAGACGCTGGAGTCCAATTACGCCAAAGCCTGGAAGATATTAACCGCCCATTATGAAAACAAGAGAGTGCTGGTGAATCTGGCGCTGTCGAAGCTTACCAACCTTCATAAGCTTAAGGCGGAGTCTGCTACGGGGCTGCAAGATATTTACCTCCGTATGACGTCGCTGGTAAACTCGCTGGAGGGCATAGGGCGGCCCGTCAACTCCACGTTTGACCTGCTAATTTTTCTAATTGTACAGTTGTTCGATTATGAGACTAGGAGCCAATGGGAGATGCTCAGTAGTCAGACCACTGAGCCTCCTACCTATGAGCAATTGTCTGAATTCATACAGCGCCGGGTGCAGACGATCACCAAGGTTCAGCCCATGAAGATGGAGGCCGCTGCGAGGACAAAGCCTTCTTCCATGGGAACTTCTGCACGTTCACAAACCAAGGCACACTTGGCGACAAAGGGCGAGAAGCTGAACGGGCGCTGTCCTCTCTGCAAACGTGACCATCCTCTCATGTTTTGCCCACAGTACAAGAGCAAATCTGCAGATGAGAAGAGGAAATTGGTGGAACAACAGCGTCTTTGTTTCAATTGTCTGGGGAAACACATGGTTGCAGAGTGTACTTCTGAGAAGACTTGCTTCCGTTGCAGTGAAAGGCACCATACCTCACTACACGAAGCTTTTAGTGCCTCCACAGGGCACTCCTCCCAGACTGCCCTGGGATCTTCAGAAGCTTCCGGATTAGCGAAGCCCACAACCAGTCACCGGATGACCGCTGCTGTGTCCTCTGTCTTGCTTGCTACAGCAAGACTGATGGTGGCTGATCGGTATGGCAAGTACCATACTGCCCGAGCACTTATTGACCAGGGATCAGAGACGTCCATGATCACTGAGCGCCTCGCCCAGCTGCTGCACCTTTTTTTTTTTTTTTTTTACATGGGGGAAATCCTCATGGATTCCCCGCCCCCCTGAGGAGGGGACGGGGATATGTCGGACTCTTACCGGCTAAAACCCCCATGGTGGCCAGCCTCTGGGGCCCTCCAGGGCGGACTCTGGGAACTCTGGACGAACAACATCCAGAGCCCGCCCTGCTCGGCCCCTCGGCGCGCTATGCGCTACCTCCCGGGGGGGCCCGTGTCGCGGACCCCCCGGTTACCTGCACTCTGGCGACTAGGCGGGCCACACGCCTAGTCGCCCCTCATCGGGCCCTTTTCGCGGAGGGACCCCTGTCCTCAGCAGGGACCCCCCAAGGACCGATGGAGCTTGCGCGCGACGGGGCCGTGGCTCCCCGCCGCGCTCTCTCGCAAAAAGCGAGGCTCACTCTACAAACTAACGAGGGGAGGGGCGGTCCGGTTAGAGCCGACAGGCCCCTCGCCGGAGGCGTCCGCCCCTCGCCCTCGCTCGTCCTCGGCGACCGGGAGCTTGGCGCCGCTCCCGGTCAGCTGCTGCACCTACAGAGGAAGAAGACGTCAGTGGCAATATTTGGAATTGGCGGCTGTCAGAGCGGAGTGGCGAGAGGAAAGGTGGCCTTAACCCTGCGCTCTCTCCATGGGAGCCACTCACTCCAGGCGTGGGCATTGGTGATGCCTAGACTCACTGTCTATGCTTCACGACTGAATCCAGCCTCACACGAATGGAGTCATTTGAAGGGTCTGGAGCTGGCAGATCCCAGCTATTTTTCAAATGATCCGATTGATATTATTTTAGGTGCTGACGTTTATGGAGCTATCCTGCACGCTGGGTTACGGAAAGGGCAACCTGGAGAACCAATAGCACAACATACCTCGCTGGGATGGATCCTCTCTGGAAGGTTAAGGGATGAAATCTCCCCTGCATCCTCGTCACTGCAGTGCGTGGTGGGAGATTCACTCACCCAGCTGGTGAGATCCTTCTGGGAGCAAGAAGAAATGCACTCCTCTCAATTACCAAGAACACCAGAGGAATGTCAATGTGAGGAACATTTCGTTGCAACGCATAAAAGGAACGAAGAAGGCAGGTATGTTGTGCGTCTCCCATTTAAAGACGGGCTCACTGACGTGTCAAGTTCTCGAGCCAATGCCAAGCGAGCTCTACTATACAATGAAAGGAAATTTGCCCGTAACCCAGTGCTGCAGGAGCTCTATGAGGAGTTCCTGACGCAGTACGAAAGGTTAGGTCACATGAGCCAAGCCAAAGAAGCTCCCATTGAAGGGAGAGTAGCGTACCTACCTCACCATGGGGTGCTCAGAGAATCCAGCAAGACCACTCGGCTGAGAGTGGTGTTTAATGGGTCTGCGACCACAGCTCAGGGCACTTCTCTCAACCAGCAGCTCCTCACTGGTCCAAACCTCCTTCCCAGTTTGGCTGATATCCTGCTAAAATGGAGAATGTTTAAATTTGTGATCATTACAGACATTGAGAAAATGTATCGACAAATCCTGGTGGATCAGCGGGACAGAGATTGGCAGAGAATCCTGTGGCGGCCCTCTCCACAGCAAGACATATCAGAGTTTCAACTAAACACTGTGACGTATGGCCTGGGCTGTGCCCCTTATCTAGCCATCCGTACTATTCAGCAGCTTGCTGAAGATGAGACTGCCCGCTATCCCCAGGGAGCGCTTGCTCTTAAAAATAATATGTATGTGGATGACATACTTACTGGAGCGGCCAGTGAGGAGCAACTTCTGGAGTTGAAGGACCAACTGGTGGGAATTTGCAAGGCGGGCGGCTTCCCCTTGCAAAAGTGGGCCTCGAACTCCAAGACTCTCCTCCAAACTCTCTCTCAACCGCCTGAAACACCCACCCAGCAAGTCAGATTGGAGGAAAAGGAGGATACTCACCTGACCCTGGGGCTTCACTGGCATCCAGCAAGAGACATCTTCAGCTTCTCAGTAAAGGAAGCAGCAGTGAAAGCCGTGACCAGAAGGAGCATCTTATCACAAGCAGCACAATTGTTTGACCCACTTGGGTGTTTGGCGCCTGTCACGGTAAGAGCTAAGATTTTCATTCAAAGCACCTGGTTGTTGAAGGTCGATTGGGATTCAGCACTTCCCACGAGCTTGGTGGAGAAATGGAACGACTACCGATCACAATGGCCGAGGTTAACCTCAATTTCACTGCCACGAGCTGTCACTTTGGGCTCAGATGAGGGAGTTGAGCTCATGGGATTTTGTGATGCGTCTGAACACGCTTACGCTGCAGTGCTCTACCTGCGCCAATTTCAGAGCTCAGGACAACCTCTTATTTCATTGTTGACAGCAAAAACCAAGGTAGCGCCATTACAACAGGTATCCTTACCAAGGCTTGAACTTTGTGCTGCTGTACTTCTGGTCCGGCTGACACATCGAGTGCAAGAGGTTCTTAACCTACAACATGTACCAGTTCATTGCTGGTCGGATTCGACAGTTACTCTTGCTTGGATTCGGGGCCATCCTAACCGGTGGGCAACTTACGTGGCTAATAGGGTGTCCGAGATCCAGCGGCTTCTGCCTGAGGCCACGTGGAGGCATATCCCTGGATTGGATAATCCAGCTGACTGCGCATCAAGAGGAATATCTCCAGCAGAACTGTCCGGCCATCCACTTTGGTGGCATGGACCGGAGTTCCTTCAGACAAGGGAGCTCCCAACCTCCAGCGAAGAAGAGCCTGAAGATGTTCCGGAACAGCGAGGGAGGGCAACGCATGCCATTAATCTTAAGAGCAGCGTCCAGGGAGCTCTTCCATTCCGCAGCTCTTCATACATGCGACTAATCCGCATTACTGCATGGGTTCGGAGGTGGCTTCCCAACCAGCAGTGCAAAGGACATTCCGCTGAAGTGAGCAGCTGCCTATCCGCTCTTGAGCTTGAGGAAGCGGAGACGTGCTGGCTCAAGCTCACTCAGCGCGCTGCCTTTGCAGAGGAAATAACTGCCTTGGAATCAGGAAGGGCACTAAAGGCTCGGAGCCCCTTATCGCAGCTCACGCCCTTCATGGATAAGAAGGGGCTGCTGAGAGTGGGAGGGCGCCTCAAGAATTCCTTTCTCCCATGGGAGCAAGCTCATGCGATTATCTTGCCTTCTAAATCAGAATTTGCAGAATTGCTGGTTGGGGAGTTTCACAAGAGAACCTTGCATGGAGGAGTGCAGCTTACCCTGGGCTCTCTACGCCAACGGTTTTGGATACTTCAGGGCCGCAACCTGGTGAAGAGGATTATTCACCGGTGCATCACCTGTGCTCGATGGCGGGCGGCTCCTCCTACCACGCTCATGGGAGCTCTTCCGCCAGCACGAGTCCAACCATCTCGGCCCTTCCAGTTTACAGGAGTGGACTACGCTGGCCCGTTCATGGTCCGGACTGCTCCTGGAAGAGGAATTAAAGCCTATAAGGGCTTCCTGGCTGTCTTTGTGTGTCTTGTGACAAAGGCAGTCCATCTAGAATTGGTCTCTGACTATTCTGCAGAAGCCTTTATTGCTGCTTTAAGAAGGTTTGTTTCCAGGCGAGGCCTTTGTGCAGAATTGCGGAGTGACCAAGGGACCAACTTTGTGGGAGCAGACACGGAGCTCAAACGAATGTTCTCTGCATCCAGCGGAGCTACAAAGAAAGTGCTGGACTTTCTTTCCACGCTCCGTATTCGCTGGCGCTTCAACCCACCTGGAGCCCCTCACTTTGGTGGCCTGTGGGAGGCTGCGGTCAAGTCTGCCAAGCACCATCTCCGAAGGGTCCTTGGAGCTCACACATTGACGTACGAGGAGATGGCTACCCTTTTGGCTCAAATAGAGGCGTGCCTTAATTCGAGGCCTTTGTGTGCACTTTCGGACGATCCCAGTGACCTGCAGGCCCTTACTCCTGGGCACTTTCTAACTGGCGGTGCCTTGAACTCTTTGCCTGAGGCTTCCTTGTTGGATACTAGCGAGTCCAGGCTCAACCGATGGCAGCTAATCACCCGGATGCGAGACCATTTTTGGGAGCGGTGGTCTTCCGAATATCTGCGCGGCCTGGCTCCACGTTCCAAGTGGCAGACACAAGGGGTGACTGTTCAACCTGGAGCGATGTGCATAGTCATCCAGGATAACCTGCCTCCATCTGCTTGGGCGCTGGCCCGAGTCGTTGCTATTCATCCTGGGGCGGACGGCCACGTGCGAGTTGTGACCGTGAGAACTGCATCGCGAACTCTTGACCGGCCAATAGCAAAACTAGTGTTGTTGCCGATAGATAACGACGCGCCTTAGTTGAGTGAGGAATAATCGCGAGAAATGTGCGTTAGAACTTATACTTACCATGTTTTACTTCCGAGAGATTTCTTCTGCGCCATTGTTGCAATCTTCATCGTGCGTGATCTAGTGCGCCGCGATCAATGAGAGAGTGATTCACTGCGCTCACTTCACATAGCGGAACTCATTCACCTTTGTTCACCGTCACGTGATTCAATTCATTCATGCGTCTCGCGGACCGACTTGTGACTAATTTCGCCGACATGGCGAGGCGGGCGGGATGTTCAAGAAATGTGTTAGTAGATCGAAATTGGCGCGCGGAGCGGTGAGCGACAGCGCTCCCGGCCAGTAATGACAGGTGAGGTTAGGACCCCTGTGAAGTTAGCACCACATGTTTAAAAATCATTGATTTTTTGACAGTTCTAGTGGCACCCCATCGAGTTCTATAGTTCACTACCGGTTTTAGAAAGAGTTCCGCATTTTTAGTGGAAAAAATGACACAATATATACATGGGGTGCTAACTTCCCACTTTCGCTATATAAACCTCTTGATTTCTCCGGTTCTAAAATCGATATTAGTGAATGTGAATAGTGCAATCACGAGAACTCCGCGGGGTGCTATAAGAATTCTAAAAATATTTCCAAAATTTCAAA
This sequence comes from Ectemnius continuus, assembly GCA_910591665.1. Classification (NCBI taxonomy): domain Eukaryota; kingdom Metazoa; phylum Arthropoda; class Insecta; order Hymenoptera; family Crabronidae; genus Ectemnius; species Ectemnius continuus. The sequence goes on along the minus strand of OU342858.1, from coordinate 17,182,367 downwards.
AAAGAAATTTAAATTTTAAAAATTTTCGGAAAAAAAAATTTCAGCAGTTCCAGTGGCGCCCCGAAGAGTTCTATTGAAAATGCTTATGGTATAAGTGCGTATTGTACATGAACACTTTTGATAGGTTGTCATATGTAGAACAATTATACTCCAACAGTACGTATAGGAGTTTGGATACAGTAATTTCCGACGAGTAGATCTGTGTTTTCTCGCAAATTTTGATTGTCTCCACAGGCTCGCCTGACCGAACGAGATATGCCCGCTCGCGGTCACTGAGGGCCAGTGCGCGACCGCTCAAGAGTGGATCTCGCATAATCATAATAGCAGTTGATGCACTCGTTTAAGTATTCACTGGCTACTATTATTATAGGACAGAGGTAGTATCATAAATCATATATTAGCTTTAAATGAATGTAATATGTATTTTAGTTTGACATTTGTAGCGGAGAATTTCATGCATACGGACTGCAATAGCGAGTTTAAGGGAGTACCCCAACTAAATTTCGAGCACCTACTGGCATTCGATACGATCAAGATACTCGCGATAAGGGTTTTGCGCGGGAAGGGGAGCTGCGAGGAAATCAGGATTCGCAAGTGGATCGGTTAAAATAAAATAATTCACTCGTGTAGGGTTGACAACACTGATTTATTCAACATTTTATGAAATCAATTATTGTACAACAAGTATAATATTTGTGTCTTTTCTCTCCGATTTTCCTAAATTCCTAATACATATTTTTAGAGAATGTATGAATGTCAAACGTGACCTGTGATTGGTCACGAGCCGACCGCTGCATATTGCAATTCTTGGTATTCGCAGTGCAACTAACGCTGGTGCGTTGTCGTCCATGATACTGCGGCGCAGGGCAACGAACGCTAATGCGTTGTCACTCGTGGTCTGCGACTTGGAGTTACTCTGTCACTCGCGGAATTTAGTACAACTAACGCTAGCGCGTTGTCGATTATGAACATGATTGTTCTTCTTCCGTGGTGACAATAGGAGAACTGAAGCCGTGGGCAACTAGTGCCTACTCTACGGCATACCAATGCGACGGCAATATGCAGGGTACACGGGTAAATACACGCTAATGCGATGGTATCGACACATGAACTGGTCATATAAAATCTTCAATGTTCTCTCGATCCGTTGACGTTGATCGTCTGTCTTCCACTCCAAATAGGCATTCAGCGACCTGTAACACTTTTATAACAAATATAACTATTTGTTCCCACACTATAAAATCCGACTGCTTATCATCCACATTTAGACGTGGATTATACTATTTTCGAAAACTTATAGGATACATTTTTTCGAAGTAAATAGGGAGAAAATGTATCTTACTTCGCGACATAAATTATAACATGGGGGGAGACTTCATTTTCGGGGCCCACCCTCTTACATTTTTTTTGCAGGTCATCATAATTGATAAAGGTATTCGCACCCGAATACACGTATGCATTATAATGACCTACGGTATTTGATGCACCGATATACGATACGATTCCTGCCAAGCCATATGTCCGGCTTTCTATATTTATAATTTTGGTTATTTTACCTAATATGTACCGCGGATTATCTATCTGTAAAACTTCGGTAGTATAGTGGGGGTCAGTTAAAACGCTAGTGTCAAGCACTATGTGTGGGCCATATTCCGTTTTAAACCTTACTTCCTTGCCACACTTCTTGCACGTCTGGCAAGTATCGAGCTGCTCATGTATTGCATTTTGAACTTGGGTCAGGCCACTTTTAATAAGAATATCCACGTTCACGTTAAGAATTGGATTTTTACGTGGTTCAGTAGTATGGGAGCAATTAGTGCATGATTTAGATGTTATCGTGGCTGGTAAATCCCGCAATAAATAATCCATTATATGGGCAGCATTGCAAATCGCGTCCAACGTATGCATTGTTCTCGTAACTTTTACGGCTGTAAATAACGACAAGCTGAGAAGTATCTCTGCTCTTGTTCTGTAATGATGGGGTAGAACTTTGCCATCTTTTATTATTGCCTGTGCAAGCTTAATAATAGGAATTTGACTATCTTTTATAGCTTCTTTATAGGCACTATTCGCCCCAATCCCGTTTGCTATGACCTGTACAATCGAGTCAAACGCGCAGGTATTTTTTAGAAGTATTTCTATATTGTTTTTTTTTACGCTGTTACATATATTTCCATTTTTTAATAATGGTATATTTATTGTATCTGAATTTTCAACGAAATCCCATTCGGGACAATTCATTAAATACGTAGCCCGCTGAACATTTTGATTTTTATTCGACGCGCTTTGAAGGCCCTTCCAGTCTTCGAATTCGGTTAGATTATCGCGAGAAGTATCCATTCGTTCATTCTCGGATTCATTTTCGATGGCGTCTATAGATGGTTGTTCATCGTTTGTTTCTTTATCCTGCCCATTTATAATGTCTTTTAACAAGGGCGGCGATGCAACTTTTATTCTACCTTCTAGGTATTTGATATGAGTTAAAACAAATTTATCGACTCGCATGGGTAATTGTCCATGAAACACTCTGGACTTGAGGGATGAAAATTCAGCTTCGACACATGATGACGTTGCCGTCTCACAACTGCTGTCAAAATAATTGCGCATTACGCCCGTCCAAAGAGGAATAAAAGGCAATAAAGCTTTTAATTTTGTAGCGGCAGAAACATTGAAGAAAGGGTTAGCACCCTGACCATTTTTTGAAAATGATGCACGCTCAGTTGCTCGCTGAAACATTTCATCCACCCATTTTACCCAACCGCACTTTAGTTTTTTATTTGATACTGCATCGCAAGTTTCAATTTCCGCAATTTTACCAGTATCAAATTCAATTTCGTCCGTGCCCTTTATCACATTGTTTACGTACTGTAAACAAGTTTCCGAATAAACGGGACTTCCTTTCTTTGACAATCCAATGTCTTCGCTTAAAGAAACAACTAAAATTGCTTCTGCGAGCATTTCGACCTCTCTCATATCTGACAATTTTAGTAAATGCGCGAAGGATCTTAAGAAAAATTGCCTGACTTTTTTGGATTGTCCTTTCAGGCAATCCCATCTGGCAACTAGTGCCATCATATGGCTAACATCTAATCGAATAAAAGCCTGTAATTTAATATCAGGTTTTTCCTCGATAAGCAGGGAATAAGTTTTTTGTAAATAATCGGATAGATCAATGCAACTGGCGAAAACTCGAGCCACTGCTATTAAAATGGCTTTGCTAAAATCACTCACTATTGCTCTAGGGGCTTTTACTCCGGACTTTAAAATTTCTAGAAAAAAATATGTGATGGTAGACGCGTCCTGCTGTGCGGAAACCATTTGAAAGACGGGGATGCTACCTGCTGATGTGACCGACATGCACTGATATAGAAAAATATGTGCAGATTTATCGCCGGATGGGAGTTTTAATTTTTTGGCAATTCCACCAGTTGCATCTACTGTCATAAAATGGTTTTTGTCATTTTTTCGCGCTTGTTTATATAAAATTCTTTGTTCCGGTGACCAATAATGGCAATAAAACGGTTCATTAATATTGTGGATGGTCGAGGGGTAGGTAATATATTTCGCCATTTTTAAATTGTAGGCGGGATCACGGCTGTTTATTTCTAACCGTCTGTCGACTTCTTCACCTTTTGCTTTACGCAAAACCGCACTATTATATAATATTGGTGGTATTCTATCACCAAAATTCATAAGCCTGTTGGCTTCTTCGCTACGCCAGACGCTTGCCGATTTTTTCCCATCTACTATTTCTCCAGCTACTTTTTGCCGAAGGCTTCCTTTCAACTGCCTTCTTTTCGAATGTACCACACCTAACGTTATGCCTTTGATAATACAAGAGAATATCGCGTCTTCCCCTTTGCGTGGTTTGTCACACGTCCCCTTTAATAACGCATCGCAATCCTTGCACCGGGCAATGAATTGCGCATAATGGCCAGCCTCCTCGGTTAGAGATATTTTCCCGTTTTTAAAACTGAAGGCACATTCCGTCTTAGTTTGCTCCCAAATTTTTTTAGCAAAAAGATTGGTCCAGCCTGGTTGAAAAGCTAAATAATTTCTTCTACCGTAAGTTACTTTTTTCGGCGATATTTGTGACCAATGTTCATGCGAAATCACTAATTGAAAACTTTTTTTATAGGTGTTTTTGCTATTATCGCACATGGACATTTCAAACGAACTATTGGTAACATTAAAGGAAGCATTTGTATTGACTTCAAACGCTTTCAATACAATGTCTTTCAAACCTCTTCGATTTTGATTCACTACCGTATGAACATGCTTCGAACTCATCGCAGATCCTTTAATCTGCATTTCTTCAGATATTTTTTTGAAAATAGGGTCTGAAGGAGATAAAACCTTTCCATTTTGGTCTATTGTTTTAAATTCTGGTTGCTGTAGTATGACTGATAGAACTTTTATATCGTACATGGTAAGAACGGTTCGGTTACTCTAGACAATAAGGTATATGTATAAATAAAGCAAGCGGCAGACTTACAATTATCCAGTGAACTTCCTAATTGTAAGCAGCAGAACGACGATCGATTGATTCAAAAGATCTGAAGGCAGACGACCCTGAAGCCAGAGAGTGGTTGTTTCAGTTACTGTACATAATGAAGTATATAAAGAAGGTAAGCGACGGACTTACAATTATCCAGCAAACTTCTTAATTGCAAGCAGAACGATGATGGCCTGACTCGATAGATCTGAAGGCAGAGAAGCGCCGCTGTGTAGCAAATCGTTGCCGTGACTGACCGAACGAACGAATGGCTATGCAACGATTGATGGAAAAGTCAGCGATACGCGGCCGACTGTTAGTTGTTTCCGGCGGCTCAAGACGTTGCGGTGCGAAGTGGTGACGTGAGCCTCTACCCAGCGAATCAGGAGACTCGGTAGAGTCTCGCGCCATGTAGTAATATATATAGTTATCCTTTAACTTCAGATCTTTTGAATCAATCGATCGTCGTTCTGCTGCTTACAATTAGGAAGTTCACTGGATAATTGTAAGTCTGCCGCTTGCTTTATTTATACATATACCTTATTGTCTAGAGTAACCGAACCGTTCTTACCATGTACGATATAAAAGTTCTATCAGTCATACTACAGCAACCAGAATTTAAAACAATAGACCAAAATGGAAAGGTTTTATCTCCTTCAGACCCTATTTTCAAAAAAATATCTGAAGAAATGCAGATTAAAGGATCTGCGATGAGTTCGAAGCATGTTCATACGGTAGTGAATCAAAATCGAAGAGGTTTGAAAGACATTGTATTGAAAGCGTTTGAAGTCAATACAAATGCTTCCTTTAATGTTACCAATAGTTCGTTTGAAATGTCCATGTGCGATAATAGCAAAAACACCTATAAAAAAAGTTTTCAATTAGTGATTTCGCATGAACATTGGTCACAAATATCGCCGAAAAAAGTAACTTACGGTAGAAGAAATTATTTAGCTTTTCAACCAGGCTGGACCAATCTTTTTGCTAAAAAAATTTGGGAGCAAACTAAGACGGAATGTGCCTTCAGTTTTAAAAACGGGAAAATATCTCTAACCGAGGAGGCTGGCCATTATGCGCAATTCATTGCCCGGTGCAAGGATTGCGATGCGTTATTAAAGGGGACGTGTGACAAACCACGCAAAGGGGAAGACGCGATATTCTCTTGTATTATCAAAGGCATAACGTTAGGTGTGGTACATTCGAAAAGAAGGCAGTTGAAAGGAAGCCTTCGGCAAAAAGTAGCTGGAGAAATAGTAGATGGGAAAAAATCGGCAAGCGTCTGGCGTAGCGAAGAAGCCAACAGGCTTATGAATTTTGGTGATAGAATACCACCAATATTATATAATAGTGCGGTTTTGCGTAAAGCAAAAGGTGAAGAAGTCGACAGACGGTTAGAAAGAAACAGCCGTGATCCCGCCTACAATTTAAAAATGGCGAAATATATTACCTACCCCTCGACCATCCACAATATTAATGAACCGTTTTATTGCCATTATTGGTCACCGGAACAAAGAATTTTATATAAACAAGCGCGAAAAAATGACAAAAACCATTTTATGACAGTAGATGCAACTGGTGGAATTGCCAAAAAATTAAAACTCCCATCCGGCGATAAATCTGCACATATTTTTCTATATCAGTGCATGTCGGTCACATCAGCAGGTAGCATCCCCGTCTTTCAAATGGTTTCCGCACAGCAGGACGCGTCTACCATCACATATTTTTTTCTAGAAATTTTAAAGTCCGGAGTAAAAGCCCCTAGAGCAATAGTGAGTGATTTTAGCAAAGCCATTTTAATAGCAGTGGCTCGAGTTTTCGCCAGTTGCATTGATCTATCCGATTATTTACAAAAAACTTATTCCCTGCTTATCGAGGAAAAACCTGATATTAAATTACAGGCTTTTATTCGATTAGATGTTAGCCATATGATGGCACTAGTTGCCAGATGGGATTGCCTGAAAGGACAATCCAAAAAAGTCAGGCAATTTTTCTTAAGATCCTTCGCGCATTTACTAAAATTGTCAGATATGAGAGAGGTCGAAATGCTCGCAGAAGCAATTTTAGTTGTTTCTTTAAGCGAAGACATTGGATTGTCAAAGAAAGGAAGTCCCGTTTATTCGGAAACTTGTTTACAGTACGTAAACAATGTGATAAAGGGCACGGACGAAATTGAATTTGATACTGGTAAAATTGCGGAAATTGAAACTTGCGATGCAGTATCAAATAAAAAACTAAAGTGCGGTTGGGTAAAATGGGTGGATGAAATGTTTCAGCGAGCAACTGAGCGTGCATCATTTTCAAAAAATGGTCAGGGTGCTAACCCTTTCTTCAATGTTTCTGCCGCTACAAAATTAAAAGCTTTATTGCCTTTTATTCCTCTTTGGACGGGCGTAATGCGCAATTATTTTGACAGCAGTTGTGAGACGGCAACGTCATCATGTGTCGAAGCTGAATTTTCATCCCTCAAGTCCAGAGTGTTTCATGGACAATTACCCATGCGAGTCGATAAATTTGTTTTAACTCATATCAAATACCTAGAAGGTAGAATAAAAGTTGCATCGCCGCCCTTGTTAAAAGACATTATAAATGGGCAGGATAAAGAAACAAACGATGAACAACCATCTATAGACGCCATCGAAAATGAATCCGAGAATGAACGAATGGATACTTCTCGCGATAATCTAACCGAATTCGAAGACTGGAAGGGCCTTCAAAGCGCGTCGAATAAAAATCAAAATGTTCAGCGGGCTACGTATTTAATGAATTGTCCCGAATGGGATTTCGTTGAAAATTCAGATACAATAAATATACCATTATTAAAAAATGGAAATATATGTAACAGCGTAAAAAAAAACAATATAGAAATACTTCTAAAAAATACCTGCGCGTTTGACTCGATTGTACAGGTCATAGCAAACGGGATTGGGGCGAATAGTGCCTATAAAGAAGCTATAAAAGATAGTCAAATTCCTATTATTAAGCTTGCACAGGCAATAATAAAAGATGGCAAAGTTCTACCCCATCATTACAGAACAAGAGCAGAGATACTTCTCAGCTTGTCGTTATTTACAGCCGTAAAAGTTACGAGAACAATGCATACGTTGGACGCGATTTGCAATGCTGCCCATATAATGGATTATTTATTGCGGGATTTACCAGCCACGATAACATCTAAATCATGCACTAATTGCTCCCATACTACTGAACCACGTAAAAATCCAATTCTTAACGTGAACGTGGATATTCTTATTAAAAGTGGCCTGACCCAAGTTCAAAATGCAATACATGAGCAGCTCGATACTTGCCAGACGTGCAAGAAGTGTGGCAAGGAAGTAAGGTTTAAAACGGAATATGGCCCACACATAGTGCTTGACACTAGCGTTTTAACTGACCCCCACTATACTACCGAAGTTTTACAGATAGATAATCCGCGGTACATATTAGGTAAAATAACCAAAATTATAAATATAGAAAGCCGGACATATGGCTTGGCAGGAATCGTATCGTATATCGGTGCATCAAATACCGTAGGTCATTATAATGCATACGTGTATTCGGGTGCGAATACCTTTATCAATTATGATGACCTGCAAAAAAAATGTAAGAGGGTGGGCCCCGAAAATGAAGTCTCCCCCCATGTTATAATTTATGTCGCGAAGTAAGATACATTTTCTCCCTATTTACTTCGAAAAAATGTATCCTATAAGTTTTCGAAAATAGTATAATCCACGTCTAAATGTGGATGATAAGCAGTCGGATTTTATAGTGTGGGAACAAATAGTTATATTTGTTATAAAAGTGTTACAGGTCGCTGAATGCCTGTTTGGAGTGGAAGACAGACGATCAACGTCAACGGATCGAGAGAACATTGAAGATTTTATATGACCAGTTCATGTGTCGATACCATCGCATTAGCGTGTATTTACCCGTGTACCCTGCATATTGCCGTCGCATTGGTATGCCGTAGAGTAGGCACTAGTTGCCCACGGCTTCAGTTCTCCTATTGTCACCACGGAAGAAGAACAATCATGTTCATAATCGACAACGCGCTAGCGTTAGTTGTACTAAATTCCGCGAGTGACAGAGTAACTCCAAGTCGCAGACCACGAGTGACAACGCATTAGCGTTCGTTGCCCTGCGCCGCAGTATCATGGACGACAACGCACCAGCGTTAGTTGCACTGCGAATACCAAGAATTGCAATATGCAGCGGTCGGCTCGTGACCAATCACAGGTCACGTTTGACATTCATACATTCTCTAAAAATATGTATTAGGAATTTAGGAAAATCGGAGAGAAAAGACACAAATATTATACTTGTTGTACAATAATTGATTTCATAAAATGTTGAATAAATCAGTGTTGTCAACCCTACACGAGTGAATTATTTTATTTTAACCGATCCACTTGCGAATCCTGATTTCCTCGCAGCTCCCCTTCCCGCGCAAAACCCTTATCGCGAGTATCTTGATCGTATCGAATGCCAGTAGGTGCTCGAAATTTAGTTGGGGTACTCCCTTAAACTCGCTATTGCAGTCCGTATGCATGAAATTCTCCGCTACAAATGTCAAACTAAAATACATATTACATTCATTTAAAGCTAATATATGATTTATGATACTACCTCTGTCCTATAATAATAGTAGCCAGTGAATACTTAAACGAGTGCATCAACTGCTATTATGATTATGCGAGATCCACTCTTGAGCGGTCGCGCACTGGCCCTCAGTGACCGCGAGCGGGCATATCTCGTTCGGTCAGGCGAGCCTGTGGAGACAATCAAAATTTGCGAGAAAACACAGATCTACTCGTCGGAAATTACTGTATCCAAACTCCTATACGTACTGTTGGAGTATAATTGTTCTACATATGACAACCTATCAAAAGTGTTCATGTACAATACGCACTTATACCATAAGCATTTTCAATAGAACTCTTCGGGGCGCCACTGGAACTGCTGAAATTTTTTTTTCCGAAAATTTTTAAAATTTAAATTTCTTTTTTGAAATTTTGGAAATATTTTTAGAATTCTTATAGCACCCCGCGGAGTTCTCGTGATTGCACTATTCACATTCTCTAATATCGATTTTAGAACCGGAGAAATCAAGAGGTTTATATAGTGAAAGTGGCAATTTAGCACCCCATGTATATATTGTGTAGAGTTTTTCCCACTAAAAAGGCGGAACTCTTGCTAAAACGGGTGTAGACGGATAGAACTCGACGGGGTGCCACTAGAACTGTCGAAAAAACCGGGTAAAATCAACTTTGGTACAGGCAGGATTGAAAACTGTCCGAAAACTTCAGTTTTTCCCCAAAGAACTCCCTGTAATCCGAATTCCGTGCATGCTACTGATTTTTACCATTAACATTTTTAATAGAACTCATCGGGGTGCCACTAGAACTGCTAAAAAAAATTTTTTTTTGAAAACTTTTAAAATTAAAAAAAAAATTTGTTGAAATTTTTGAAATTTTTTTAGAGTTCTTATAGCACCCCGCGGAGTTCTCGTGATTGCACTATTCACATTCATTAATATCGATTTTAGAACCGGAGAAATCAAGAGGTTTATATAGCGAAAGTGGGAAGTTAGCACCCCATGTATATATTGTGTCATTTTTTCCACTAAAAATGCGGAACTCTTTCTAAAACCGGTAGTGAACTATAGAACTCGATGGGGTGCCACTAGAACTGTCAAAAAATCAATGATTTTTAAACATGTGGTGCTAACTTCACAGGGGTGAGGTTAGGTGAGTGACAGCGGTCACTCACCTGGCCAAAACTCGAGCAAAGTCAGTTGCAACTGACTTTGTAACTCTTTCGTATTAGTTTTTGTAATGCATGTCACTTCCTTCCTAGGACCTTCCCGAAAGTTCCGTCGCAGGAAATAGCGTGGGCGGAGGGTCCTAGGAAGGGAGATCTATAAATAGGAGTGCAAATAGGCGCACTTCCTCTTTCGCTTTGCTGCTTGGCCTACGTAAGAACTGTCATAAGTGCTTGCTTATCAATCCATCGAAATCATACAGAGTGCTTTCTCTGATTTCATAATCCTCTCTGAGTGCTTGCTCAAAATTCACCGCTGTAATATTGCGCTTGAATGTTTCTGGGTGATCTGTGTATATTAACGAAAACTACTGGTTTGATAATAGAGTGATTTAATTTCTGACTCCAACAAACAACACTGACTTATTCGACATATCCTATCTGATCCACTGACTTCTATCTTCAACACTCGGCTAGAAGCTTGAACAAAAGGAGAACACGTGGGTCGACACGAGTGACCAAGCCAGACGTTGAACTCAACAATGTTTATTTCGCTAGTGAAGCTTACAAGAGAGAGGCTTCGTACGAGGTGTTCATTAGCAACCTCGGACGAAGCACGTGGCTTCTAGATGATTCAAACGAAAATTACATTTCGGTGACAAGAGTTCGAGCGCAGATGATCAGCGCTAATGTTACTCGAGTGAGGTTACAGATTATTTCGTTAATCTCGGAATACAGTGTGACTCTTGATCGGCCTCAGCGTACAGAAAGATCATAATCAAAGTACAGAATTCTACGGTTCACATTAATCCGGGAAGATCGCGACGAGCATAGAAAATAGGAAGCTTGCAGTAGTTTGAGCGAGAAGCGAGAAGCAACGAATCCTGGCTGGAACCCGAACGGAATTGGTTCCTTACAGAATGGCCAGGCAGAAGGAGGATTTGCTTACCGCTAGTAATTTATTTGGTGGCCGCTGGATCGAGGTACGGTCTCGCTTCCTTCCTTCCTTCCTTTCTAATATTAGTTTTCGCTATTGGTTCGATAAGACTCGCACGTCCGCTCGCAACGCTCGCCAATACAAGAGTGCCGAATCTCGGCACGCGGGCCGTAACGTTCGCCTAGCCGCCTTTGTCTCGAAGATCGAATCTTATTGGTCGCCGGGTTCTACCTCGCGTAAAGGACTTCGATGTGCCCTCGGACGAGCGACGCCAGGGCCGTACTGGCCCAACTGTGCGCCAACCCCGCATCGCGGAGGAAATATGATGTCCACTCCCGCGTTGCTGGGTGTCTCGGAATCGCCTGCCTCACCACCCAGTTCCCGTCGATGATGACCAGTCGTCGGCGGCAACCTTCGGAGGCTGCTGGTTCCTTAGGCTCGTCCTGGTCGAGCCGAATCCTCGTGCTGGAAAATTTGGCGTCTTCGGGTGCTGTGAGCTGATATTCGTCCCTGGGTTTCCTTGGTTGTGCTAGTTGGCTCGGGCGAAATAGTGGCGTTAGTGATGTTTGCTTCTAAGATCTTCCCGATCTCCCTTGAAGACGCTAATTTCCGCTTGTCTACGGCGCTACGTTTAAGTGTTGGTTGGGCAGCTTGTGACGTACGCAGGGCGTAACGTCACACTCTCCCCACACACCAAAAAGGACCAAAGGTCCGTCTGCGAGTACATTACATAAACTTTGACATGTTCGTGATTCTATTGTGGAGGGAGTTGGCTCGTCCTTCAACTACGAGTACTTCACAACTCTCCCCACACACAAAAATGATTGAAGGTCCGTACGCGAACAAATCATCCTTAACTCGCTGCGTCTCCAAGAAAGAATGTTCCATGACACAATACAAACATAAAGAACTCGAAGAAAACTGATAACCTACTGGTGTTCAATGCAAAATATACATTGTGCGATAATTGTTGACCAATTATTTGACTGACTGCAAGTTTCTGTATTCTGGCTCCTATATTGTTGTTCCTTACTAGTATTGGCTCGGTAGTCGGCTTTATCGTTCTTTAATGTTAACGGTATCTATTCGTAATTGTTTTATTTTGGTTGTTCTCCTTTGAACTGTCTGTCTTGTGCCTTATGCACACCTGAAACGCTAGTAAATATGGGACTAGGTGCTTGTGGGATAAATTAGTTGGCTTTACGTTTCTTTGAAAACAAAATAACTTTACTTTATTGTGCGCTAGTAGGTTGTGTTTGTTGGCTAGATGCCTTAATAACATTGTCTTTTATTTTATACGTTAGTGGTTACGATGAGACATATGACTGCGGCGTAGTTCATAATTGTTTCGCTTGATGCGCCATTCCTCACGGCAGTTTGGGCAATATTTCATGGTCCACCCTGGCTCGCCGCAATGACGGCAAAAGACCTTCCGGGGTTTGTCACAGCTTGAAAATCTGTGTCCGCACCCAACACAGTTCCAGCATTTCTCTTGTAGGTACCATGGTTGTTTTTGCGGTCGGTAGTCGTCTCTTTGGTTGGTGGCTTCCGGGGGCGCTAGTACTGGGTCCCGTGGTGTGTTGTTCGTGGGTGGCATATGCCGACGATGCTCGCTAGTGGCTGCCGCTAGTCTCCGAATTGTTTCCCACCTGGTGTCTTTTTTCGACCAAGTTGTTACAGGGCTGGCCGGTTTGTGCCCTATTTCGTCCTTGTATTGGGATTGACACCGGTGGACGGTGCATTCCTTTTCCCGAGGTTTGGTCGGTAGGGTTCGCGTGGGTGCTGCATTGAGTCTGCTCGTGATGCGTATATACGACAAGCAATGGTAGCAGTAGTCCGTGTTTGGTGAGGTTTGCCGTCTTTCCACTTTTCGTCTGTGGGTGGTGTTTTCCGGTCTGGAAAATCGGCGATCATCAAAGACCGGGATTTCCCTGTCGGCTAGGGGCGCTAGTGTCGGTGTCTTTTGAGTCCCCTCCTTTGTGGACGGTTCTTCCTCGCTAGTCATTTTTGGTTTCCACGGAAGTATTATTGCTCCACTGCGGGTAAATGTTGTGTCCTGGTATTGGCGGACTGTGGCCGTCAGTATACGCCAAAATTCTATTCCCAGTGTTCTTGCCCATAGTATTTCCGGCCTGTATTCATTCACTTTCTTGGTTTGACCCATGGTTTTCGGGTTATGAAGGACGCTAGTTGGTAGTGGCCGTTAGTGGTGCTATGGGATTGAGAGGAACAATCATAAGTTTAAGGTGTATACTTTTTCAGATATTGCACATGTGATTTTCCAACTAATTTACCCTTAAGCGTAGACAGTTCAAAGACAGTAGGAGAAAGCTGTTTGGAAAGACGGAAAGGCCCGTGAAACTTAGGAGATAATTTGGCAGCTCTATGTCGCGCAGCAGATGATAGTACTCGCTGCCTTTTTACTGCAAGATCACCTTCGTGGAATTTCGATAATTGGCGATTTTCATTGTAATATTTACTTTGTTGTTGGTACGCGAGTTCTAGGTTTTCAAGGACCCAGTCTCTAACTAAATTCATATCTGAGATTCGCCTTTTCCACTCGGTAGTGTTTTTAAGTGACGTTGGGTTGCGCTAATTTGTAACTCCTTTTTACAACGTATTGGCAATGGATCTCGACCAAAATTGAGAAAAGCTGGCGAAGTTTGGAGAGAAGTGTGGTGTGCTGTATTATACGCGAATCTGAAGTGCGGTAATCTTAAGCCCCAATTTCTATGATCGGTGCCTATAAACGAAACTATCATAGTTTTTAATATTCGATTGACGCGTTCTACGGGGTTAGCCTGTGGGTGGTACGATGGGGTCGTCGTATGTGTGAACCCATATTGTTTCGCTAGATCTTCAAAGACTTTGTTCACAAATTCAGTACCATTATCCGTTAATAATGTTTTTGGTGCCCCCCATCTTGAAAAGACTATATCCTCTAGGGATTCTGTAATAGCTTTTCCGGTAGCAGACTGTAGAGGACAGCATTCAACCCACTTCGTAAACATATCTTGTACGACTAATAAGTATTGGTTTCCTGATAGACTTTTTGGAAAAGGGCCCATCATATCTGCGGCAATCATTTCCCATGGTTGGTCGACTTGTCGATGTCCCATGAGGCCTGCTGGTGCAGCCTGTTCAACTTTCGTGAATTGACAGGTCTGGCATCTTTTGATAAATTTTATTACCGAAGAGAACATTCCGGGTCAATAATATCTTAATCATAGTCGATAGTAGGTCTTTTGTATGCCCAGATGTCCAGCTTGAGGTTCTTCATGGGCTTCTTTTAAAGCTGTCAATTGTTCGTCTTTGGGCAGTGCCAATTTCCATTCCTCTAGGTCTTGTCCTAAAACTTCTTGAAATATTTTGTTTGGACGATGGTAATATAATTTGGAATCTTCTACTTTCCAAGCAGGAAATTTTTCTGGGCTTTTTGTTATCTCCAATACTTTTTCACTGTACCAATTATCCCTAGTTGTTATTCATGCAATCATATTATCTGGTTCGTACATTTGCGATAATGCATCCGGTACATGATGAAGTGCTCCTTTTCGATGGACAATTTCAAAATCATACTCCAATAATTCTGTTGTATTTTATATTAAAGCACTCTAATCACTAAACATGTTCTTATGTTGGTTGTATCTGTCGTATTTTGTATTAAGACCATAACAAGGTACATTTATCTTATATACTCACATACAAATCGTTAAACTATTTTAACTTCTCTTTTACAAAACACGTCTTTCTAAACAGACTTGTCTGAAGATCTAATAATCTTTCAATTATTTTTTGTACCTTCTTTTTAGTTGTATCGTTATCGTTTTTTAGTCTCGCTTTATCGTAGCGCACTTCGGTTTTGATTTGAGCGCCATGTTCGAAATTACTTTTAAATAAGTATTTCTCAACACCTTCTCTTAATTTCAACATTGCGCTCTATACAATTTCAGATAGTATTCTAAAAAACTAACTTTCGAATGAACACAGTGAACGTATACAATTAACGTAAAGGATTAAGTTTTGAACGAATACAAATCAATATGTATATGACATGAAGCAGTACATCAAGCGTAGAATAATCACAAAAACCCAACTCTGGAAACTAAAATGAAATGACTAGCGTAATAACTGTAGTAATAACTAATAAAATAACTAATAACTTTTTTTTTTTTTTTTTAAATTGATTTGATCATTCATTATGCTTTTGAAGAATCTCATCTCGTAGTTTTTCAAACTTGTCCTTCTTAAGGGGTTTTGTAAATATATCCGCAAATTGATGATTTGTGTCACAGTATTGAATACTAATAATTTTTTCTTTAAGTTTTTCATGTATATAATGATACCTGACATCTATATGTTTCGATCTGCGATTGAATATTCCATTTTCAATCAATTTCATCGAGCTTTGATTATCAATTTTAAGAGTTATGTATATAGTTTCAGTAATTAAGTCTTCAATAACGGCTTTTGGATATACTAGTTCTTTTGTACATTCTGCGGCAGCTATATATTCAGCTTCCGTAGAAGACATAGCAACAATTGGTTGTTTTCTTGAACACCATGATATCGGACCTCCATTGTACATAATCACGTATCCAGTTGTGCTCTTCCTCGTTTGTGGGTCTCCTGCGAAGTCTGAGTCACTGTATGCTGTTATTTGATTTATATTGTTTGTGGTATTGTAACTTAAACCATAATCTAATGTTCCATTAAGGTATCTTAAACTTCTTTTCACGTCAGTTATGTTGCGTTTACACGGATTAGAAATATGTCATGCGACCGCGTAGCTAATGTCTGGCCTAGTATTAGTAGTCAAATATAACAGACTTCCTATCGCCTCTTGATATGGGTATTTTACTGTTTCTTCAATATCGTTTTCTTCGTCATTACAAACGGGATTAAGATGATCAAGCATCTTGTTAGAATTGAGCGTATTACTGCTATCTTCCTCTCCACTACAGATCGGAGTGGATACCTTTTTTGAGTTGGCCATATTAAACTTATCTAGTATTTTGTTTGTATACTGTCGCTGAAATAATTTAATTTCATTAGTGCATAATTCAAATTGAATTCCAATGAATGAAGTGGGATTCTTGTTAATCGTTATTTCGAATTCGGTTTTCAGTTCTTCGAGCAATTTTTCTATGTGTATTTCTTTGGTGCTCAGAATGATACCGTCATCTACGTAAATTCCTAGAATTAATGATTTATCTTTGTTCTTGAAGATGCATTGCTCTGCTTTGATGGCTTCAAGTCCCATCTTGTTTAGAGACGAGGTGAATCTTCGATTCCATCTCGTAGGAGCCTGTTTCAAACCATATAAAGATTTTGTCAGTTTACATAATTTCCCTTTCAGATCGTATCCCTCTGGCGGATGCATATACAATTCTTCTTCTATGTCACCATATAAAAATGCCGTTTTTATGTCAAATGTGGCGATTTTGTAGCCTCGTTTTGGTATCAGTGAAAAAAGTATTCTCAGCGACGTTGAATTAACCACGGGACTGAATGTTTCATGGTAATCTATACCATGTCTTTGTTGGTTTCCTCTTGCCACTAATCTCGCTTTGTAAATTCCATTATCTTTTTTCTTGAATATCCATTTGCTAGTTAGTATTTTCCTTCCTTTAGCATCAGACTCGTCCACTACTTTCCATGTTTTATTTTTTTGTAATGAATCCTTTTCTTTTTGAATCGCTTCGAGCCACAATATTTGTTCTGGACCTGAAGTTACTTGTGTATATGTTAAGTAAATATTATCACCGTATCTGTTAGGTTGTTGTCTATGACGTTGAGATCGTCTTGGGCTTGTATGAGTTTGAGATCTTCTTGGACTTGTATGAGTTTGAATTTCTGTAGTGTTATCAATTGATTGATTTCTCTGTTGAAGTTCGATGTTATCGTATTCAGAATCTGATTGATTTTGTTCCTTTTCATTATGTTCTTCGTTTGTAGAATTAATTATACCTTCATCCATGTGTTCTATTTCCAAGTCATTTACTATATTAAGCTTAATTGGATTAGTATCTTTAACTTTGTTGTTAGACTGCGTTGGTATAATTACATCTCTTGACACAACTATTTTCTTATTTTTACTGTCCCACAGCCTGTAACCATTGGTGCATATCCAACAAAGATGTATTTTATGCATCTATCATCCAGTTTCTTCACATTGTGTAATTTTTTTGCAAATGCTGTTTCGCCAAATATTTTCAAATTTTTTAAATCTGGTTTTTTTCCTGTCAATTTTTCAAGTGGTGTCTGTTTCTGATTTGTTACAGGGCTTCTGTTTAGTAGATATGCCGATGTGTACGCTGCTTCTCCCCACATTTCCTTATTCATATCATTTTCAAGAAGTAGAGCTCTTATTTTTTCAAATAAAGTCCGGTTTAGTCGTTCTGCTTTTCCGTTCTGCTGCGGTGTATATGGTACTCTGAAATCCATCACAATTCCCTTTTTAATGCACCAACTTCTCAGATTATTATTTGCATATTCCTTCCCATTGTCGCTTCTTATTTTTGTTACCGTTTTATTCCATATCCTTTCTACTGTGTTTATGTATTCTTTTACAATATCCACTACTTCGAACTTGTTTTTGATCAAATAGATTATTACGTAGTGCGTAAAATCATCCAAGAATGTCAGTATATATCTTTTACCATCCCACGTATCAGGTTCTACTGGACCACATAAATCGGTATGAATAATTTCTAATGGCCTAGTGGCTCTTGTTCTTTCCTTATTAAATGGTGTTCTTGCTTGTTTGGATCGAATACAAATTTCACATACTTCTTTATTTCTGTTCAACATTTCTTTTCTTAGAGTCATACCTTCAGACATGTCAATCAGTTCTGCAAGTCTCCCAAAGCTTAAATGTCCTAATTTTCTATGCCACAGTTCAATTTGATTATCTTCACGAGAAATTAGGGATTTTCCATTTTCCGACTTTATTAAAGGGATCAAGTTCAATTCGTAAAGGTTATTATTACCAATTTTTCCTTCTAATATTTTTTTGCTATGATGTGTTACAATTACTTTTCCTTTTTTGAAATGTACTTCACCGTCCTTGTCTGTAATTGCCTTGACGGACAACAAATTTGCACTAAGATCAGGAACATATACAACATTTTCGAGACTGAAGTCTTTGGTTCTTAAGGTTCCAACTGCCTCTGCTGTCATATGTTGGTTTGCTTTTGCGACACCTATTTGAGAATTAATAGATGTCAATTGTGTCAGATATTTCTTCTGATAGGTCATGTGTGATGTCGTTCCTGAATCCAGAATCCATTTCATACTATTTTCTTCCGCCAAAAATGAAAGCATGTTACTAGATTCTTTCGATCGTGGAGAATCTTTTTCTCTGAAGAAACAATTTTTTTCTAGATGATTTGTCTTTTTACATATTCTGCAGAAGTATTTGTTATTTTTATCTGTCTCTCCTTGATAAGCTCGTTTTTTTTGGTAGTTCAGTTTCATCATAGGGTCTTTTTATGTTGTTATTGTCCCGGTAACTGTTAGTCCTCTTTCGACAATTCCTAGCTATATGTCCAATATTGTTACAATTATAACATCTTCTTTCCTCCGCTTTGAATGCCACTGACTCGTCTTTATTGTCGTTCATTTTAAATCTGGATTCTTCCATAAGAAGTCTTGCCATTAGATTTTCTAACGTTTTCTGTTCTTTCGTGGCAGACTCCCACGCTGTTACGAAATGGTTATAGGATGTTGGTAAAGTAACTAATATTTTAGATATAAGCATTTCATTGGACACTTCTGATCCTAGTGTCTTAAGTCGAAAAACAATATGTTGTAAATGGCTAATGTGCTTGGCTATATCTTTAGTTTTCTCAAAAGTGTAGTTGAAAAATTCTTGCATTAATGTACATTTCTGTTCCTCATTATCTTGTTTGTAGATTGCATTTAACTTTAACCACATTGCATGTGCCGTTTCCGAAGTTATTATGTGCATCAGTTGCGTTTTATCGCATGAAGTAATAATAATTTTTTGAGCATTAGCATCTTTTTTCTCCCAATCCTTTGATGGTTGAGCGGGAGGCTCTTCCAGAACAATTTTATAAAGCTCATGAGATTTTAGAAGAATTGTAATCTGAAACTTCCATACCTGAAAGTTTTCAGCACCCTTCAGTCTATCAACCTGATTGATTTCGTCCATATCAATTTTTAGCTGTGTCTCAGGCATCTTATTTCGGTTTATTATTTTATTTCAATCTCGTCCGGTTTATTATTTTATTTCAATCTCGTCACTTTGATCGAAAGAAACAGATTGTCAGCGCCCTGGGCCCATAACCTGTTGTATTTTATATTAAAGCACTCTAATCACTAAACATGTTCTTATGTTGGTTGTATCTGTCGTATTTTGTATTAAGACCATAACAAGGTACATTTATCTTATATACTCACATACAAATCGTTAAACTATTTTAACTTCTCTTTTACAAAACACGTCTTTCTAAACAGACTTGTCTGAAGATCTAATAATCTTTCAATTATTTTTTGTACCTTCTTTTTAGTTGTATCGTTATCGTTTTTTAGTCTCGCTTTATCGTAGCGCACTTCGGTTTTGATTTGAGCGCCATGTTCGAAATTACTTTTAAATAAGTATTTCTCAACAAATTCTAAAGCCCATCTCGCTAATCTACCTGTTGGATTTTTAAGTTCCCGTAACCAACGAAGACTACTATGGTCGGTGATGACTGTAAATTTATACCCTTCCAGGTATGGTCTAAATTTCCTAATAGCCCAAACAATCGCTAAGCACTCCTGTTCTGTTGTTGTATAATTTCTTTCGGCAGGAATTAAGGCACGACTGGCAAATGCTATAACTCTTTCTGCTCCTTCGATTAATTGCGTTAACACAGCTCCTAATCCTGATCCGCTCGCGTCAGTTTGTAACGTAAATGGAACATTGAAATCCGGACAGGCTAGTGTTGGTGCTGTAGCAATAGCGTCACGTAGTTTCTCAAAAGCTGTTTGTTGATCACTTTCCCATTGCCACTTTTTATCCTTCTTGAGTAGTAAGTTAAGAGGGACTGCAGTGGGTGCGTATTGTGTAATAAACCGACGGTACCATGACGCCATACCTAAGAATCGTCGCAGCTGTTTAAAATTTCTCGGAGCTGGAAATTCGAGAATTGGTTGTATTTTCTCTGGATCTACCTTTAATCCGTCTTTCGATACGCGAAACCCTAGATATCGTACGTCTGATTTACAGAACTCGCATTTATCAGGATTAATCGATAGTCCGGCTGCGTTAATTTTCTTTAATACCCGTTCGATCCATTCTACATGTTCTTCGAAGCTGGAGTTAACTATTATTATGTCGTCTAAATACGCGAAGGCAACAGGTTCCATTTCTGGTCCTATTAAACGGTCTAGTAATCTTTGAAACGTGGCTGGTGTGCCAGTAAGTCCATAGGGCATTCTTTTAAACTGGAATAATCCTCTACCTGGCACTGTAAATCTAGCCAAATGAAGCTAGCCTCGCCACAAGAATACTCCTCACCCCCGCAAGGGAGGCCAGGGGAACGCCCGCGTGGCCACTCTCTCTCTCTCTCTCACTCGCCCGAGCGTACGGGCCTCGTCACCATCGTTGCTCCAAGGCAGGCACAGGCAAATAAGACAGGCACTAATGCGAATTGGAACCCCGAGAGGCACCTAGGTGAGCGCGACGGACTGAGCCGCCTAGTGGAACGGCTGTCCATTAGGCGTGGAGATAAGTTCGGCTCCGAGGATGGTCAATCCTCCCAGGCCGAGCGAGCTGGGGCCAGCACACGGGACGCCGGAGCTGCCCTGGAAGACGGACGGCCAACCCAAGCACGTCGGAGCGAGGAGTTGGGAGCCCGTCACTCCTGATGTCGACCGAAAGGACAGCGGTCTCAAGCGGTCGATAGAAGAGGTCGAAGTCGATCCTAACGCGCGGGGTCGATTGCGACACCGCCTAATGGATGGAGCCACGGGAGGATTCGAGGGGTAGTGGCGCTGAGGGTGTGAGGCTACGTAGCGAATTAGGGACTCTCGCTCGTCACTCAGATTGCGACCGTAGTAGCGACTACAGGCATTCGAGCGTATTTCTAGCAAGTGTGAAAGTGACGAGTGAGAGAAGGGATTAAAGAGAGATTGGAAGTCCAAAAGCATTAACGCCAGACGACTGGGACAGGGCCGATAAAGAGCCAAGGCCAAGGCATTGATTAGACCGGCGGAAAGACCGGATCTCAGAAAAGCGGTAAGCCTCACACCTTCGTGCCCTTCCGTTAGATTCTTTGCGTAGAAGTTCCGAGCCCGGTAGTCGGGTTCCTCGCAATTGCTGTAATTGTTCTTAGAGTCAGAAAAGCCTGTAACTGTCCTGCCTTCCTTGGGGCGACTTCGCACGTCGCACTGAGTCACGCGGTAGCATTTAAGAATCGCGTTCGCCAAACCAAGTGGTGGCCATCTTGCCACTTGTTGCCGGGACCGCTCGGTAGATTTTCCGCTTGTGCGGCATCGCGGATCCCGCTTTCTTCGGCCGTTACAACTCGCGATTCTTCACCTTTCCGGCCGCCTCCTTGACGACCCGCTACCGCGGGGTTAGATTGTATAGGGGCCTTCGTGGCCTAGGACCGGGAGCGCGATAGTCCGGTTTGCTGTAGGTTAATTAGATTGTAGCACCGTCGGCTCGCCCGACATAAATAAACAGGGCGTTTGTTAACAAGAGAAGTCGTGTCTCTTTTGGCTATCTGTGTTGCATAGTGTGTTGTCCCCGGCCTCCCTTGTTCCCCGCCCCTCTCCCGAACATCTAGCCGGCCGGGCTAATATCCGCGTGGTCCGCCGCACTTGCTCTCCCTCTCAGGTTGACCATCTCCTCCGAGCTGCTAAATATTATAAATATTGGTCTCGGTTTTCGGGGCCTGGCGCCCAGTGAAGCGCCCGGAGGACCTGAGTTGCGGAGGGGAAGCGCGGCGTTCATTTCCTCGTCTCCCTGGTCAGTTTGCACGACCCGCTGATCGGGGAAAACGGTGGTAGCAGTAATTTCTTTGCTTTTACGTTCCATCGGTATTTGATGGTATGCTTGACTCAAATCCAAAGTTGTTATATATCTTGCTCCTCTTAATTTATCCAAAATACTTGACATTTTCGGTAGTGGATATGCATCTTTCTTTGAGATTTTGTTTACTTTTCGAAAATCTAGGCAGAATCGATATTTGCCGTTGGGCTTCTTAACCATAACTATAGGAGTAGACCATTCGCTTCTAGATGGTTCTATAATGTCTTCTACCAGTAAGCGTTCTACTTCTTCATAGATCACTTGTTGTACCGGTGGAGAGACAGAATAATATCTTTGCTTAATTGGTGGATGGTCTCCTACGTTAATTCGATGGGTGGTTAATGTTGTTACCCCTTTTGCCTTTGCTAGTGGGGCTACGATTGTTTTCACGAAACCCGATAGTTGATTCTTTTGTTCGGCCGTTAACGTTTCGAGTCCGCAAATGGTAAAGATTTTATTTGTTCCATCCGTGATCTCAAATGGATGTTGTTCTTTAGGTGTTTCGAGAAAGTGCCATAATTTATCCCGATAGTTTACCATTAATCCGAATTTTGCGATTAAATCTACCCCGATGATAATAGGTGCTTTTTTTTTTTTTTTTGATGCAGTGAAAATCCCTGAACGGATACCCCGTTCTCTCTGGGGGGAGAGGCGGGGTTATGTGGGGCTTGGACCCACTAAAAACACTGCGGTGACCTCGAAGATATGACGGGGCGGGCCCTGGGGAGACCAGAGGATGCTACCAAGACCCGCCCCTGTCTTGGCACTGGTAGTGCCACATGCCCGGGGGGGAGGAAATGCCCTCCCCCCGTTCGATACACTTTTGTTGTTTGGGCGATGGGCGGGCCACACGCCCATCACCCCTTCACACGGCCGGAGTGCAAAGGAGGGACTCAGCCCCCCAGCTAAGCCCCCCTCCGACCGCGCGGACGTTTTTGTGCCGCGGGAGAGCCGTGGCTCTCTCCCGCGGCCGTCCCCCGTAGATGTTCCGGAAGGAGGGGAGGGACGAGGAGGTGGCGATACCATCAGGGTGGCGCCTGGAGGTCGGGCCTCCTTCTCCTCCCCCTGCCCCTCCGCCCGGGGGACCCACGCCGCTCGGGATGGCGTTGCCGTTCCCGAGCCCTCTCGGTCCTCTCCCTGGGACCGCATCCCACTGATCCGCGCCGTCGAGCATCTGACCCACGATGCTCGACAACGCGAGATCGTCAGTCTCTATCACGCCGACCAGGACGGCGCGCTCGTCCGCCCACGCTGGACAGAATTCCAGCGTGTGCTGCGCGTCGTCCCGGTCGGCCGCACAATGGTGGCAGCGGGTCGTTGCCTCCCTGCCAATCCTGGCCAGGTACTCACCGAAGCAACCATGCCCGGTGAGCACCTGGCACAGGCGGTACGTGACACCCCCAAAACCCCTATCCGCCCAGCGTTGGAGATGCGGACGGATAGCCCGGACAGCCCTGATGGGCTCGTTTTCCGGCTCGTCGAGCCAGCTGACCCACGAGTCCACCAGATACTGACGGGACCGGCTCAAGTTGACCTACGACGCGCTCGAGGAATTTTTGTCGCCGCACTGTTTCCGATGCGGTCAGATGCGTGATGCCGCAGCAACACGGATCCTCGGCACTGTACCGGAATCTCTCGGTCGGCCGATCGCGGAAGTACCACTCATTGACGGCGTAATCGATCGCGATCCCGAGTTTTCCGAGCCCGCGCACGCCTAGGATGACCGGTCCGCCCAGCGCAAACACAGTGTGCGGAACTCCAGGCGCTTCGTCCGTCCTTGTATTGTAAGCCTCGCCGTCCCCGACGCTTTTGAGCAATCTACCGCCCCACTCCCGAGAACGTAATATTTCGGTTGCGACACCTACACTTTCACTCGCGACCCGAGTTGTTTTAACGTCGACGGACTGATAATATTGTCACTGGCGCCCCCGTCCACTAACACACGTGCTAGGAGGAGAAGACATTCAAGCATTCGAGAATGACATTTTACACACTTCAAAGCATACTTTTTCAATTTAAAACGTTATCACACCTTACGTCGGTTGTTCAACTTAATATCGAATAAAACCAGGCTTCCTGAAAAACTGACAGATAACGGACGTATTTGCCAAAGCCCGAAAGCTGAATATTTATTCCTCCGAGTAATTTCCTAACATCAAAAGTCGGATTCCTGCCCAATAGCTACAATGAGCAAGAAGGCTACTTCGTCCACTCGAGAAACCGAGGTGAAAAGGGATTCCCTCACCCTTCCAATTTTTAATCCGACCGCCGGGAACATTGAGGCAGCAGAATGGTGCGAATTGGTCGAGAAAGCCGCAGGAAAACGCGACTGGGACGATCAAGAGAAAACCGAGAAAGCCGCACAATTTCTTGCCGAGCCGGCGAGAAAGGTGTATGAACTATGGACTCCTATTGCCCAATCCTGGGAGAACCTGAAGAGGAAATTATTAGCGTCCTTCCCAAGATGCAGGAATCTTGGGCAAGATTTTCAAAAGGCTGCCCTGTTAGCTAGCGACGGTTACGACTCCTATCCCGAGTATGCTATGGACAAAGTCCTCCTCGCGAAGACAAGACTCACTATTACCGAAGAGGAAATAATTGAAATTGTAACACATGGCATACAAGATGAGACGATTCGCCTGAGCATCAAGACCCTAGCGACTAAGACGGTGGCCGATCTTAACCAGTTACTATCGTCCTGCGCTACGCCTTGCAAACGCCCGAGACCGAACTAAGAAGACAGGGAACAATCAAAACGTCCCAGACGCGAAGAAGAAACACGTCGGTGCCATCGATGCCAGCGGGTTGGCCACATACGGAAGGACTGCCGCACTCCTGTCGAGAACCTTCCCGCCACCTCTTCAACCGACCGCCTCCCTCAAAAGGAATCCAGGCCCGAACCTCCCAAAAGGGTGCAATGTGACCACTGCCACAAAGGAGGTCACACTATTGACGCCTGTTGGATTAAAAGACGCCTCGAAAAGAAAGGTGATATCAATATCTTAGAAAAAGGTAGGTTGCCGACTACCTTAGTAATCATAAGAGACTGCGTCGTATCTGCGCTGGTCGACACGGGAGCAGCGTGTTCTATCATCAGAGAAAACGTCGTAAGACGCGTCGCACAGTGGCCGATTTGGGTCTAAAATGCGCGCATCGGATTTTATGCCCGAAAAAATGGACAGAAACGGGAATGAAAGTTTAACATTATATCCTTATTCTGGACAATATAAAGCACAAAAAATGTTAGTAAATAATTTTTTTATCCCAAATAGTTTTGAAGATAACGATAATTTTATATAGCATGTTCCCATGTATTCAAATGGAGAATTTGAACTTTATGTACTGATCGTGCACCACATTGCACCACGATGCTTCTTTTTTTTCCTGAAAATAGATTTTTTCCCGCGTATTTTGGCGTATCATTCATCTGCCACAATTTGCCGGTACTTAAGTTATAAATTTTTGAAGTTACAAAGATTGAATTTTAATACCCTTATAATTGACATGGAAACGCAACATTTCAAACTTTCATATCACAGTAAATAAAATCGCAAGAATATCCTAAAAAAAAGCATTTTGATGAGTAGTGCTTTCTCCTTGTATCGTAGTTCCCCGTTTTAAATTAGTTCTTTTTCATTAGACCAAAATTTGCAAGTGAACAAAGATCTGCAATAATTGAATAAATTTGATACCTTATGTTTCCTGCAATAGAAGTCAAATTATTATCCATTTTATTTGTAAACATTTTATTATTATTTGTAAATTAATTTACAAATCTTATTTATTTATAAATAAAATAAATGAATTAGTCAAAAATTTAAGTGTGGGCTGTGAAAGTTTCCTTTTGAAGGTTAAAAAATTATTTAAATGCATTAACAATTATGCTAATTGTTCAATTGTAAATGTTTAATTTTTAATTATTATTTATGTTATTAATTAATTATTTAAAGAAAAATATTGTTAATATATAAATAATTACATTATTAATTGTTTAACAAAATGCCCCGGACAGCATTCCGTGACTACAGAATAATCTACTGCATGAAGAAATTTTTTACTCATTGTATGTACACCGGGCTTAACCGATTCTGTTAATTAATTAATTAATTAATTAACGCCAAGCACCTTAAACAAACATTGTGTAATCTAATGATGCTTCATCATTCATCGTGATGTTGCAAAGATTAACAAAAAAATAAGTCTCGCTTTAGCGGAACCTGAGATATCGGCCATGCGCGCATATTAGACCCAAATCGGCCACTGTGCGTCGGCGGTCATTGTGAACCGTGTATCAGCGCATTCACGGGCATCGGACCGGGGTTGCTATATGCGAAACATCGATCCACTCTCGTTGTGGAGACTGAAAACTTGTGTCTGGAAGTAACGTTTTATGTAGTCCCGGACCTTCGCTATGAAGCCATTCTGGGGCACGACTGCATTTCCCGAAACGATGTGATTTTCGAAGCCTCCAAATTAGGGACAAGGATTGTCCAAAAAATTCATAATCCCGTTACGGAGGTAAACCTTGCTTTCGATTTCGTCACGACAGCTTGCGAAACAGCTCCGCCCCAAATACGACGCGACTTACGCCAACTATTTGGAAAATACCCAATACTTTTAACATCCAGAACTCACTTGCGTGCAGTCACCAGCGGAAGTATGCTAATCAGGACCACCACAGACGTACCCATCACGTATCACCCCTATCGGTTAGCATTCACTGAAAGGGCTAAGGTACGCGACATGACAGAAAGCCTACTGAAGGATGGGATTATACGCAACAGTGTGTCGCCTTACGCGAGCCCTATTATCCTGGTCAAGAAACAGGACGGCAGCGACCGATTGTGCGTGGACTATCGCGCATTAAATCGCAAAACGATTAAGGACCGATACCCGTTACCAAGAATTGATGATCAGCTTGATCGCCTCGGTAAAGGGAAATATTTCAGCACTTTGGACATGACGTCGGGATTTCACCAGATCCCAATACACCCTGACTCCATAGAAAAAACAGCGTTCGTGACACCTGATGGGCATTTCGAATATCTTAGGATGCCATTTGGTTTGTGCATTGCACCCTCCATGTTTCAGAGAGCTGTAAATACAGCCCTCGGCGAATTAAAATACACCATCGCCATAGCATACCTCGACGACATCCTTATTCCCTCCGAGACGCTTGAAAAAGGCGTAGACATCTTGGAAAAAGTGTTTGCCGCCCTAGACTCAGCGGGATTCACCCTCAACATGATAAAATGTAAATTTTTACGTACAAGCCTTGACTATTTAGGCCGACACATATCAGCTGAAGGAATCCGACCGGGAGAGAGGAAGTTGATAGCTCTACGAAACGCCCCAATCCCAACTAACGTTAAGCAGGCACGACAGTTCCTGGGTTTGGCTGGATATTTCCGCAAATTCATTCCGGGATTTACGTCCCGTGTTGCAAGTATTACTGATTTGACGAAGAAAGGAGCGTCTTGGAAGTGGTCGCCCGAATGCGAAGAGGCTCGGCAATATATAATAAACGTACTCTGTGGACGACCATTGCTGGTAGTGTACGATCCGACATTAGATACTGAGTTGCACTCTGACGCTAGTAGCATCGGGTTCGGTGCTGTTCTATTGCAACGTCATGACAAGGAACTGACAGTAGTAGCTTATTACAGCAAGAAAACTTCCTCAGACGAGGCGAAATACCACTCCTACGAGTTGGAAACCCTGGCAATTGTAAATGCTCTAAAACATTTCCGGGTTTATTTATTGGGCATTAAATTCGAACTAGTCACCGACTGTAATGCCATTAAAGCAACGGCTACCACGAGAGACCTCATACCACGAGTTGCAAGGTGGTGGATCTACTTCCAGGACTTTGATTTTGAAATCGAATATAGAAAAGGAGCTAACCTCCCGTACGCAGACTACCTAAGCCGCAACCCAACCGATCAAGATTATCCAAAAGACGTCTTGGTGATGGAAAAAGCCACATGGCTAGAGATTCTGCAAGCAAGAGACCACGAGACACAAGAAATTTTAAGACGGGTTCGCGAAGGGCACAGCAGTTCCAACGACTACGCCGAAGAGTCTGGGTTATTATTACGTACCAAAGACGAAAATAACAAAAAAATTAAACGTTGGTATGTACCAAAAGGATGTCGCCTGGCTCTTCTTAGACAACACCACGATGAGCAGTGTCATATAGGATACGAGAAGACCCTGCACTCTCTAAGAAGAAACTATTGGTTCCCGAGGATGAATCCTTTCGTGAAGAAGTACGTAAATAGATGCATCGTCTGCATTATGGCCAAGCGTCCTAGTGGTCCGAAACAAGGAATGCTACACAGCATCGAGAAGATCCCCATTCCTTTTCACACTGTTCACGCTGACTGTCTTGGGCCATTTCCACCGAACGAAGAAAACTTCAAGCACCTACTCCTGTTGGTTGATGCTTACACCAAATTTGTACTGCTATGTCCGCTACGAAATATGACTGCACAGGAATTAAAGGAAGCGTTAGAACCACGCCTAGTACTATTCGGAACCACCACCAGACTGATCGTTGACCGGGGAAGCAACTTTACCGGCAGGCTAATCAAGGATATGCTCAAAAAGCATGACATTGAAATTCACTATGTCGCTACATCTGCTAATAGAGCCAACAGACAAGCAGAGCGATATGTCTCCACTGTATTAAATATGCTAACCTGCGAAACGCTCACCGGGAAAGAATGGTCGAGCGTGATCTCAAAAGTACAACTCACCTTAAATACCACTATTCAAAAATCCACTGGTTGTCCTCCCATCGAACTATTGACCGGTATGAAGACCCAAACAAGTCAAGTCGCCAAGCTTGGGATATTGCAGCCCGGTACACAAGACCCAATGGATATAGTCGAATTCTATTACTTAATTACACTACCTTCTATT
Source organism: Ectemnius continuus (assembly GCA_910591665.1). NCBI lineage: Eukaryota > Metazoa > Arthropoda > Insecta > Hymenoptera > Crabronidae > Ectemnius > Ectemnius continuus. The sequence goes on along the minus strand of OU342858.1, from coordinate 17,153,210 downwards.
TATTGGATATATATATATATATATATATATATATATATATATATATATATATATCCTCTCTCTCTCTGCCTGTTGCAAAACAGCGTTACTAGGAGAATACCATCGCGGTTCGGAGAGCAGGTAGAGTATGCACGAAGTTTTTCAGCTGGCCTCACTTTAAAAGTAGTGATATGAACCAATCAAAACCGTTTTACATAGCTATTAGTGCATGTAGTTAGCGTGAAACTACTAGACGACGACTTACAAGGAACATTTACTAACACCTTATGCCAGTCCTTCATACTTTCAGTGGCAAGGGAAGATTTTTGTATAATCACGAAAAATAATAATACGCAAAAGCCTTCTTTAGCTTACACTCTTCCTGTCGGCGAAGAATAATATTCAAACATCTTGTAATCGTTAGGTAATTCAAAAAGGCATGTATAAAGGATCAGAATTGTATTTATTGTTTGAGAATTACATAATTGCACTTTGAAAGTACACGCCTCTCAAACTGAGGGTCTTTCAACCTATTAAATCGTCCAACATTCATCAATGTAGCATAAGAAAATAAACGCTCAACGGGAGCAGACGAAGGTAAAGGAGTATTATAGTACACAAATAATTCCTTAATTAAAGGATACGAATCTAATTGCGTCAGCGACTCACTCCAAGGCTCCTGTAAGTATCGTAGAAATTCTAATTCTACGTTTACATTACTACCTTCAGGTGTCGCGGAAGTTTCGTCGTCGTCCCCAAAGTTAAAAAAATCGTCATCATTGTCGTTCTTTTTTTGAGAGCAACGTCCACATCTTGCTGTCATTTCTCGCAGTGCTTCTAATACAGCATTATGCATGTAATTTTTTCGCTCTTCTGAAAAAGAACGCGCCCACCGCATCTTAAACCTAGGGTGAACAATAGCAGCTATCGCTGCAAAATGTCCATTTTTTGTAACATTAAAATATTCCGCAAACCTATTACTAATACTAACTTCTATTCCCGAAATTAATTTATTACATGTAGTTAATGAGGTGTCCTTCGTTAGAGCTGTAACATTATGTCGAAGACTTACTAAGCTTGGCAGGACATATCCATAAAAACAATTGTAAGCGTGTTCCCCGGATCCGTCCGCGCTGGCTACGGGTGGAGGCGCTCCAACCACGCCAAGGTCCTCGGGCTCCTGAAAGGATGGGGAAAACGAAGGGCCGCGTGGGCGCCAGGCCCTGCAAAGGGCCGAATTTATAGGCGGCTCTCCTATCCGGCTGGTAGCTCTCCGGGTGACCCGTGGTATCCTTGGCGGCACTCGCTGCTGTCCTCCTAGCTAGCTCGGGGAAACGGTACAGTGGCGGAGTGATTACGTAGAGAGAAAGGAAGCTAAAGAACCCACGCGGATGGGTAGCGAAGATGTTTATTCGGCCGGAACCCAAAGCCCTAACGCTCGCGTCCGAACGCAGTTCGTTCGGACTCTCGGCTTTTCCTTAGCCGCTTGCAATATAAATACAGTTAACAATAATGATGACCCGGCCTATACGCGCTCGCCGTGCGCTCTTAGACCGTGATTAGAACATGCCAGTGGTTCGGTGGACGCGCGGTTCAAACGGCGACGTTTGAACCGTACCGGTCGCGGATCGCTCTCGGAGGCCGATGTTATGGCCTCGAATCTCGGAAAGTCCAACTCGTGCAATCCCACTACGGCAATGACGGCCGTGTCGCTCCTGGCTTTCGTTCGCCCCACAATCTAAGAAACGCAGGACCGGGTACTTTGCGACGACCTGAAGGGTCGCGCCAAGAGTTGACCGCTCAAGTGACCGGTGGTCACTCGCGCTAGGGATGCCTCTCAGGAGCGTAAACGGCCGACACCGAGACCAACAGATACTCAGGCAGGCAGGTAGAATCGCTGGGCTTACTTGTAAACTCTCGGAACTCTTCCAAAAATCTGCTCGCTCTAGTCGTTGTCGCATTCGCTTCAAGAACGCTCGCACGTCTAGACAGTCGCTCGCAAAGTGACCGGCTTCCGGTCCTACCTCAATTTCGGCCCAGCGTTACGTTGCCGCTTTACCTGTTCGATCTCTCGGTGCCGGCGTGTCGATCGGTATCGATCGGTATCGAGGGCTGACGTATCGATCGCCTCGCAACGCGTCGCTAGACGCCGCTGTCTTCAGTCGGCGTCGGCTGGGAGCTCCTACGTCACGACGGCTGCTGTCTGACGTCACGGCTACCGTCGTCTCTGTAGGCTCTGAGCGGCCTTTTTTTTTTTTTTTTTTTTTTTTTGACGCAGTGAAAATCCCTGAACGGATACCCCGTCTCTCTGGGGGGAGAGGCGGGGTTATGTGGGGCTTGCACCCACTAAAAACACTGCGGTGACCTCGGAGACATGACGGGACGGGCCCTGGGGAGACCAGAGGATGCTACCAGGACCCGACCCTGTCTCGGCACAGATAGTGCCACATGCCCGGGGGGGAGGAAATGCCCTCCCCCCGTTTGATACACTGTTGATGTTCGGGCGATGGGCGGGCCACACACCCATCACCCCTTCACGCGGCCGGAGTGCAAAGGAGGGACTCAGCCCCCCAGCTGAGCCCCCCCGCCGACCGCGCGGACGTTTTTGTGCCGCGGGAGAGCCGTGGCTCTCTCCCGCGGCCGTCCCCCGTAGATGTTCCGGAAGGAGGAGAGGGAAGAGGAGGTGGCGACACCATCATGGTGGCGCCTGGAGGTCGGGCCTCCTTCTCCTCCCCCTGCCCCTCCGCCCGGGGGGCCCACGCCGCTCGGGATGGCGTTGCCGCTCCCGAGCCCTCTCGGTCCTCTCCCTGGGACCGCATCCCACTGATCCGCGCCGTCGAGCATCTGACCCACGATGCTCGACAACGCGAGATCGTCACTCCCTATCTCGTCGACCAGGACGGCGCGCTCGTCCGCCCACGCTGGACAGAATTCCAGCGTGTGCTGCGCATCGTCCCGGTCGGCCGCACAATGGTGGCAGCGGGTCGTGGCCTCCCTGCCAATCCTGGCCAGGTACGCACCGAAGCAACCATGCCCGGTGAGCACCTGGCACAGGCGGTACGTGACACCCCCAAAACCCCTATCCGCCCAGCGCTGGAGATGCGGACGGATAGCCCCAACAGCCCTGGTGGGCTCGATACCCGGCTCGTCGAGCCAGCTGACCCACGAATCCACCAGGTACTGCCGGGACTGGCGCTTCAAGTCGGCCATCATCTCGGTGGTGGCGACTCCCCGTTGCCGCGCGTCGGACAGGCCTCTGTAATAGAGCGCCTGCGAGCGGGCTACGATCTCCCACGGGGGAGATCGGGCCACCACACTGGCTGCACGGTGGGATATAGTTCTATATCCCCGGCAGGTCCTTATGGCTATACAGCGGTGTAGCCGGCCCACCCGAGCTCGGGTAGCGGCGTTGCCAGCGCCGCATAAGGCCTCGGACCATACCGGAGAGCCGTACAGGACTTGCGACCTGACGACTCCACCGTACAGCCGACCGACTTTCTCGAGAGGACCGCCCAGATTGGGAAGGAGCCGGCATAACGCGCCGGCCGTCTTCTCCGCCCTGGGAAGGATCCTCTCGAAGTGCTCCTTGAAACGCCAGCGGTGGTTGAGGTGAACTCCGAGGTACTTAAAGCACCCCTTCACCTCGACCAGAGTGTCACGCACCATGATCCCGGTCTCCGGCAGCCCGGCGTGCAGACTCCGAGGACGGCTGATCCAGGCCGCCTCGGTCTTCTGCGGGGCTACGCGGAGACCCAGGCTCTCCACCTCGGCCACGACCCGCGCGGTTGCCAGACTCGCGAGACGGCTCGTCCTTCTCCAGTCCTCCTCGCTGGCCAGCACTAGAGTGTCGTCCGCGTAGCAGACCAGTGCCGTACCAGCGGGGAGGGCGGCCCGCAGGACTTTGTCATACCCGAGGTTCCACAAGAGGGGTCCCAGGACCGATCCCTGCGGGACACCTCGGGTAACGTCCTTGACCCCCAACCGGCCACCGGCGGCCGGAAAGCCGACCGTCCTGTCCGACAGGTAGGCGCGGACGACCCGCTGCAGGTACAGAGGCACCCGGTGGTACTCGAGCGCCTCCATTATCCTGCCCCAGGGGAGGGAGTTGAACGCATTGACGATGTCGAGCGACACCGCCAATGCGACCTCGCCCCGGGCGATCGCCGCGTCCTCGAAGGCCCTAACACGGCTGATGGCATCAACCGTGGAGCGGGCCTCGCGAAACCCGAACTGATGTGGGCTCAGATCGGGTCCCACCGTGGACAGGTGCTGGACGAGTCGGTTGGCGATTACTCGCTCAAACCACTTTTCCGACTCGTCCAGCAGACAAATCGGCCGGTAAGCCGACGGGGAGTCAGCGGGCTTTCCCTCCTTGTGGAGAAGGACGAGCCGCGAGTTTCTCCAAGCCCTGGGAAAACAGCCCATCACCAGGCACTTGGAGAAGAGGTCCCGAACCCTCGGACCCCAGATCCTGCTGGTCAGAGCCCAGGCTTTGCCAGGGATGCCGTCCGGACCAGGAGCTTTCTTGCCTGAAAGCTTCCTGGCCGCCCTGGCAAGCTCGTGCTCCGAGACGGCCAGGTCGTCGACCGCCTCGGAGTGCGCCACCATCGCAGTCCCATCCCCGACTCCCGGAGGCACAGCCACCTCCCCCACCGGAACGTCCGGCGGGAAAAGGGTAGCTATCACCTCGTCCAGGAAGCCGGGGTCGAGAGTCTCCGTCAGCGGGGGCACCCGTGGTCGTAGCTTATGCATGACCATGCGATACGGGCGCCCCCACGGATCCTCGTTAATGGTGGCGACGAGCTCAGCCCAGGCTCTGCTCTTGGCTGCCCTGATAGCGGCCTGCAGGAGACGCTTCCTAGCGGAGAAGCTCTCCCACAGAACCGCCTCCTCAGCGAGGCATCTGTGAGCCCTGCGCCTTGCTCTGGTGTACCGGCGTCGGGCGCGGATGGTTGTGCGCCGGAGATCAGCGATCTCCTCCGACCACCAGTACATCTGGCCCCGGGGGACGGATTTCGTAGCGCGGGCCATGGCGACGTCACAAACAGTCGTCATGTCGGCCCGCAAATTCTCCACCTCGTCCCCGGGGTCGACGCAGGGCTGCCTCGCTGGCCAAGTGATGACCAGGGCAGCCGCGACCAGCAGGTCTTCGTCCAGGGTTCGGGACCTCCATCCTGACGGCAGTGTCCTGGCCCCGCCATGGCGGCGGTCCCGGGCAGCCGAGGAGGCCGTGTTCGGGAGGAGGGTCATTGTGACGTACAAGTGATCGGAGAATGACTCCAGACCCTCCTCCACACGCCAGCCCTCGACCCAGCGCACGGTCGAGGGGGAAGCCCATGTCAAGTCGACGATGGACACCCCCTGTACCCGCACGCAGGTGGGGGTGGACCCTTGGTTGAGCAACCTCAGGTCCAACCCCGCTGCCCAGTCCCCGAGAACTGTCCCCCTACGGTCCGTGCTGGGGGACCCCCACGCAGTCGCGTGGGCGTTGAAGTCCCCCATCACGAGCATCCGACCGCCAAGATGCGGCCGGATGCTGGCGCCCAGATCGTCGAGCGCCGACTCGTAGTCGTTGAGGGGGATGTTCGGGGACAGGTAGACCGCCACTACCACGAGATCTTTCCACCGCGCGGCCACAAAGCCCCGGCCTCGCCCCAGGAGGCGGGCGGTGCCGAAGCTCGCAGCCGCGGCGGGCCCTACCGCTATGGCGGAGACACCCAGCAGGTCTCCGACCCATAGGGGCGAGTCGGGGATCCTGTGGGGCTCGGACACTGCCGCCAGGGCCACTCCCCTTTCCGCCATAGTCTGCGCCAGCAGACCCTGGGCGTCGGGGGAGTGGTTCAAGTTCGCCTGGAGGAGGGATATCGCCATTACTCGGCGATGTCCATCCCCTCCTCCGGGCGGGCCTCTGTCGTTGCGGGTCTGGCAACCTCAGCCATTTCTGTTGGTTCAGTGGGGGGTGGATCACTCCCCCCACTGAACTTAGCCGGGGCTTTGCAAGCCGGGCCACCCAGACGGTGGTCCGACTTGAGCCCCTTCTCCTTGCACACCGGGCAGCACACGGCTTCCCGGCATGCGCTGGCCAGGTGTCCCGCACCGCCGCACCGGAAACAATGACCAGTGCGGTCGGTGGGGGCCGAGCAGTTGACCCGCACATGGCCCTTCTCCAGGCATCTGAAGCACTGGAGAGGGCGCTGCGCCAGTGCAACTATCCGGGCTGACGACCACCCGACCAGCAGACGCCCCGCAGCCACCAGCTTCTTCGCGGAGGTCAGTGGGCACCTCACCCAGATGGAGCCAAGACCGCCACCCGCACGGGTGGCGATCCGCCCCACCCTGACCTCCGCGGGGGGACAGTCCCCTTCGCGCGCCACCGCCGCAAGGACCTCCTCCGGGGTGACGGAGTCATCCAGGCCGGTCACGCGCAGCTCCGCGCTCTTAACTGGCCTGGTAACCCTCACCCCCGAGTCCTCCATCACCTGGGAGAGGCGATGGGATAGGGCTTTCGCCTTCTCCGCACCGCCCTCGCCAGGGATTTCAAGGAGCAGGGCTCCTGTAACGGCCCTCTTGGGCCGGATCTCCTCGATCCCGAGATCGGATATATTTATCCGATCCCGGGCCCGGCGCATCACCTCCGCGTAGCTCATACCCTCGACACTACCGTCGAGGGTAAGAGCCACTGCAGCATGTGCCCTGCTCCTTGGGAGCTTCACCCCCGTTTGTGAAGCGGGGGGTTGGCTCTCGCTCGGCTTCGCCGTTTTGGTCCCTGCGGCGGCGGCAGGTTTTGCCGGTTTAGCCGGCTTCGTCCTTGCGGCGCTGGGGGGCTTGGACGCCGGCCGGGCAGTGGCCGCTGCCACTCGGGACGTCCCGCCCGCCTTGTTGGTGGCGGGCGTGGAGGAAAGGGGCCCTCCGGCCTCCTTCTTTCTCCCGCCTTTACCACCCCTCACCACAGTGGCCCACTCACCATCGCCACCCGCGGCAGACGGTATCGCGGGTTTGGCGGCCGGGCGAGGGGCCAACGGCGGCGCGGCGAGGGGCCAACGGCGGCGCGGCGAGGGGGGGCTGCGTGGCCGCCCCACCGAGAGCCGCCTGAAGGCGGCTCTCTACCAGCGACCCCACCCTCTCGAGTATGCGCCGCTCCAAGACATGCGTGTCCTGGGGCGGTTTTGGCTCCTGGGAGGGTGGGGCCGGATTTGAACCCGACCCCGCGAGGGAGGCGACTTGGAGGCGAAGCTCCACCACCTCCCTGCGGGATGCCTCCAGCTCGCTCGCGAGTGCGGCCACCTGCTGGTGCAGGCGAATCGCCTCGATGCGGCCGTCCACCGAAGACCCGGAGGCACCTGCCCTGAGCGCAAGCTCGGCGGTGCCTGCTGACAGCCACCGAGCCGCATCTTTGAAGTCCTCCTGGCAGGTCCCCTTCAGCCCCGTGGACACCGAGGCGACCCCCAGCACCGCCTGGGCTTTCTCCAGCAACCTGGAGCCCACGTCAGAGGTGGACATACGTCTCACCTTCTGCGTGACATCCAGGTCGGCCTTCTGCTCTTTACCCTCCCTGCGTCTCCTCGACCGCTCTGCCTCTGCAGAGCGTGGAGGAGGCAGGGGCGGGAACTCCTCTCTGGGCGGCGGCGCCGGCGCACCGGCACTCTTCGCCCCCGATGACGAGGGCTTTCCAGCCCCCGACACCGTCTTCGGACGCCGGGATCCTGCCTCCAACTCGTCCTCTGCGGAGGACGAGTCGGACAGGATCCGTCTGCGTTTCGGGGCCTTCGTCCTCCTCTTCTTGTCTGAAGAGGAAGACGAAGACCCCGCCGCTGGTGCTGCGGGAGCCGGTAGGTCCAGGCGGCTCGCCCGGACCACCAGCTCCCGCATCCCCTCCGCGTGGCTCTTCGGCCCAGGCTTAGACCCGGGGTCCGAAGACCCGGGTCGTCCCCCCGGGCTCTGGGAGACGCGCGCCCTGTCGTCCGACCGACGACGACGTACCGGCTCCGAACGAGCTGCGGGAGGGATCATCCCCCCCGACCCGCCCGGAATTCCGGAACCACCCGCTGGAGAGGACCCCCCTCCAGCCACTCCCTCCCTAAGCACGCTTGTGGCTTTAAACGATGCGCCGGCCAAGTGGCCAACCGACGCACCGCTGCGGTTGCTGGCTGACGACGTGCTGGGGCCCGCTTTCGCACCCTCACACGCCGGAACTGGGGACTCGCACCCCTGCTCCGTAAACGGAATCTCTTTGTTGCTGCCGTCCATGATTGATTTAGTTTCGGGGTTTCTTCCCCTATCCCCCTTGAGGCGGGAGACATCCCCGGGGGTATCCGCCCCCGGACGGTGTGTGTAAATGTGTCAGTGTAAGTGTATGTAAGTGTGAGCGCTGGTTTTGGTCCGCGGCGACCGCTTACGCAAGTCGCAACCCTCCAGTTGGAACCGGAGGGGCCCCCTATCCGCCACCCGGGGACGCGCCGTGTCGGAGACCAGCAACTCCCTCCGCGAGACTGGTGGTTGTGGGAACGACTTAAAGTCGGTCCAACTGCACCAGCCACGCGGCACGGAGGCTCTGAGCGGCCCTATCGGCTCCTCTGGCGGACCGGCACCCTCTTCATGGCTCGCGGCCTTTCGCCTCTCCGGGCGCTTTCCACGAGCTTGTCTCCCGCTCCTCGATCGACTCGATGCAGTTGTCGCTAGATAGGGGCTCGACAAAAGAGGCATTCCATAACCTAGGCGGTAACCCTTGGAGCGACGGTTGTTCGTATTGCGCGGCGAGTGCGCGGCGAGAGGGCTTCAGAGCGGGCGACTTGTGACAGGCAATTCTGCCCCGTCACACAATATGTTTCCCCTTGGAGCTTTTCGATGGTATCAGCAATGGGTTTCATACATATTGTGTACTCTTTTATGTACTTAAAATCGAGATCGTTGAGTGGTGGCTCTATTCCTAAAATCTCTATCGCCTCAATAATTTTATTTTTTAAATCTGTAATTTGTTTTAACGCGTTGTATAACGAGTTCCATCTTACAACGATTGGCGTCTTCAAACTTTGCCCGAGGATAGTAGCCAGGCGAACGTAAACCGTTTTGCTCTGTCAGACACCTATCAGTAGCGGGGGAGCATTAGAGAGACAAGACGACTATACGCTAGTAGTGTACTGGACACTTTTTTTGCTACGATAAATTAGTGACCAGTATGCTAGTATGTGAGAATATTAGAAATCGGCACAGGAATACATGTGCAGTGCAGACCTCGTGGAGGTTCTGCGGAGTTTCTCTCCCCTTCAGGGAGAAACCCAGGGGTCATAAAACTCTCAAGTCTGGCCACGCTGACACAGGTAACCTGACGGCGAGTGATATCCGAGAGCATGACTCTCTGACTGATTTTGGAACACCAAGAACCTTGTACTTCTGCTCATTGATTGTGAATATATTGTAAACCAGATTGAGATTCGACCAAGCTGACGCGTCACATTTATACAAACGCCTGCCCATACCACCGTAGACTATCGGTTAGTCTTACACGTGCTCCCTTCGTGTGTAACTTCAATGGTCATGGTTCTTCTGACATTATACTGCATCTAAGTACATTGTATTTGGGCTTCTCAAGTAAGTTGGCCAAATAACCTGATAATTATTGTTCCCAAGCATGCTCTTTCATCTATTTAAGGGGATAAATACACAAAGGAAGTTATAATGTATAAATAAGGATATATATACATATATATTGTGTATGTGTATATGTACATATTAGTACACATATTCTATTTTTAACAAATGGTCTAATTTTTGAGTATTTCGTAACTTTCTGAGTGTATGTACCCCTGCCATTTGACCGAGTTTCTTGTGATTGACAATAGCGGACGCATCAAACTTTCAGAAATGTCTGACTCTCGATATCCGACAAGACTGCAAAGAGATTTGCAAAGAAGAGTAGAAGCTGCCGGTGAGTGCAGTATCAGCACGCCCGCGAATGATCAACAACCGTTCACCTCTGGAATCGCCTCAACTGTTGCGCGGAACAGCGACGATAACAGAATACAGAAGCTGCATGAGGAATGCGAAAAGAAACCCTACTTAGATGGGAAATTCTTTAAGGTGGACATAAAAAATTCGTCACTGGATGGGCCAATAATTGGCATTTGCCAACTATGCCCGACAGAGAAATCCATAAACACTTGAAGGTAAAGCAGCAAAGAATTCCTGTCACTTAATAATATAAACATATATCGATATTAGCCCAAATAAACATAATTGTGCCAAACGGACTCATTCATGCTGTTTGGAGCTAATGGATCGGAGAGAGTTCAATATACGATCGTATGCGCCTTTTGAATTCTCTCTTGGGTTTTGTACGTCTATCTCCGATGACGTTTTTTGGCTTATTGAAATGACAACTCGATTGTCATGGAATATAAACTTTGGATCAATAGATCCCTTTTCTACTTCAGATCAAAACTCATCAGTTTTTTATACGTGCTACTTCAGCACTTTCGAACAGATCGAAACACATGCCATTCTGTTCATTTTTTAGAGAGCGCATTCTGATATTTACCCAGCTGAGTACCAGGACTATGCAAATCAGAAGCGAGCCAGACTGGAAAGCGGTTCCAATACGAAAGGATAGAAAAAGACAAGCACATGTGAATTTTCCCAACCACAATTTAAGAAAAATGTCACCGAATTTATTTTAAGCAGTATGACTCCCTTTTCAACCGTGCAAATGCCAGCTTTCCGGAAAACATTTGACGGTGATGGCTCGTATAAACAATTTTTATTAATTTTCATTATATGTCTGAGATCAGGAGACTCGGTAGAGTCTCGCGCCAAGTAGTGGTATATATAGGACAGCGCAGTATATATAGGACGGCGCGAGACTACCGATGATACTTATCCCGAAGTGTAGCGGTTGTCGTCTGCTATAAAACTTTCACCTCCATTTACGAAGAAGTTATAGCTCCAAGAATTTATTTCTCAATTTTGTATTTTTTTCCCGATTTTTCTGAATCGAATGGGCCAAGAATCAAGCGAATCGGTTCAGTCATTCAGGAGATATGAATTCTCGTGCTTATTTTACTCGTGAAAAAGGCAAGGCGAAGATTCATGTCATTCAGCAATTCCTAAAAATGTGACTTTCACTTTTTTCACAGCAGTTGGCACCACGGCGAAATGTCGTGTTTACGTTACCGATTTTTAATCTGTGTAATGTTTACGTTACGGACACACTGGTTAAGCCGACTATGCTATGGTTGGTTATGGTGTCGTAATGGTTATTATTTTATTATTCCCGATTCCATGCTTTATTTAGTTAATAAAAGAGTATACTGTCCTTCTCCATGTCCCTGTGATCTTGTCATTATTAAGAATTATGGAATGTCAAAAGTGTTAAGTGCATAACTCACAAGTCCTTGTTTTGGTCAAGGAGTGCTGATTACCACGAATTAAAATTGTTCAAATGTGTAGCATATTAATTTTTTAAGCAATAATTAGCAATTTTTTATTTACAGTTTAAGGGAATGTTAGGTATCAGTAATCAGTACTTGCTCAAACTAATTTCAGCACTTTAAGTTTGCGGTCCATCAGCTAGGCCCTTGACAGTCAGGAATAACTTATAAAGGTAACTTAAAAAACTTGGCGTGTGCGCGCTTTATCGCGAGGTGAAAAGGTAATGGGAAATTGGTTCAAACCTAACACTGACTTTACCACAATTTTATTTCTTTAAAAGAGTAAAAGTACACGCCAAGTTTCTTTCACTGTTAATCGCTAAGTTGTTGCTAAGTTATTGTTAACTGCTAATGCCAGTTAAATCGAGGTATCTTTGAATGAAAACTTGGTTTTCTTGTTTGATATCTATATCTTTTTTGTTATATCTCAATTTTGTGGAGAAATCAAACTGCTATTTGGCGCATTTTTTTACATTTTAATGTTTTTGGACGGATAATATATATTTTCACAAGAAGCAGTTTAATTACATTTAATTTTTCTTATTTACAGACATGAAACTTCATAGCGGCAGTAGGCCACTCCAACATATGAGTCGGCGCAAATTAGTACGTAACGTGATCCAGGTCTATGAAGAAAAAATGAATAAACTAAAACGGACATTAGCGGACACATCGTACGTATGCACGACAAGTGATGTTTGGTCTTGCAACACACGAAGATTTTTAGGAGTTACTGTTCACTGGGTGAGGTTAAAATAAATTCATCTTGTAATTCAATGAAATCTATAAACGCCTTTTAAGGTTTTGTACCAAGTATAGTAGGATGATTATAACTTTGCACGCAGATCGACAAAACAACATATGAGCGGAAATCTGCCGCAATTCCATGTCGGCGGTTCTCTGGCACGCATTCTTACAACCGGATCGCAAGTCTGCTGGAGGATATCCACTACTCCTTTGGCCTTACCAGAGAGAAAATCGTCGGTACTATCACGGACAATGCTTCCAATTTCGTTAAGGCCTTTAAAGAGTTTGGTGTCGATTCATCGGCGATTACATACCAAGGTACGTAAATACAGGGTGTCCCAAAAATGTCGTAAAATATTACCACCATCGTGTTGGGATGGTATTTATGAACAAAATGGCAGGTTTGAAAATTGTTGTTCGGCCTCCAATACCGAGTTATTAAACATTTACTTACGCTCCGCCCCTCGGACTCTTGGCGAGTAAGGGACAGCTATCGCCTGCTCCTAGAATAAGGGAGGTGACAAAACACATCTTGACGGTCTGCCTGTGAGAAATGCGATGGAGGACCAACCGGTGCTCAACCGTTCGGTTTTCCCGAAACGAAACAATTGCCGTCTCGGTGCGGTCGCACCGGCGGCCTAGCCAGCAGGCCGCTGCATGTGCCGTTCTCGACACCCGAACACGGCACGGCATCGCCCAGCCAACGCTTCTTGGCCATTCCTCTTGCTTTTCCGCTTTCTTGATATGCGTTTACGGTAACCAATATCCCTGATTAGTTGTTTCGCGACGCCCGATTAGACCCAATTAAATCCGACTAAATTCAATGAATCAAGTTTACCAGCGGCTTGCGATACTTTTTTTTCCAAGTATCGAGGTGGCGCCGTGGCAAAGCGTTGGAGCAGCGAGTGCGGTGATCCGAGTTCGGTTCCCCGTTGTCGCGATTAATTTTTTTTAATTTTCTTGCCGTCACATCGGTAATTATGCATAATAGGGCTGACCCCACCGATTTTAATGAGGTTGATATACGTTGTAGAAAACATTATTCTGAACAATTTTTTCCTATACATGTACCCGCCGCTCGGATTTCGTTTTCGAGATATGTGTGACCGAAGTTGTGGTTTGGGCAGACTCGTTGCACTCGCTTTGTCTCATTAGCAAGTCATCGCCCCCCCCCCCCCCCACACTACCCACACACCTTGACCGAAACCATAATGAAAACAAAGTAATCGTAAATTTGAAATCAATTTATTTCATTGTGCAGTAGGTGGAAAGTTTTCAGCGATTATATCGAAAAGGTGGACGGTTTACCAAGTACTAAGTGTCAACACAAATTCATGTGCCTTCCCTGGCCTGTTGTTTTCATATTTTGTGTGTATACAGTATAGGAAGACCAAAACACAAGTGCAAGGTGTGTGGTGAAAGTATGTGGATAGTGTGTGTGTGGGGGGGGGGGGGGGGGGGGGGCGATGACTTGCTAATGCGACAAAGCGAGTGCAACTAGTCGTTTTTTTTTTCGTGCGGAAATCCTCATGGACCCCCCCCCCCCCCCCCGCCGCCCTGGTGGGGGCGGCGGGGGAGTGTCGGACTCCTACCGGCTAAAACCCCACGGTGGCCATCCTTCGCGCATAATGGGGCGACACCGGGAACTCTTGTCGAACACTACCGGTGCCGCCCCGCGCCCGCCCCCTTCTGGGGGCACTTCTCGTGGCGGGGGGGGGGGGGGGGGTTAACCATCGCCCCTCCCTCCCTCGCCCCCGAGGGAGGCGAACAACATATATCAACCTCATTGAAATCGGTGGGGTCAGCCCTATTATGCATAATTACCTTTTTCCTGCCTTTTGTCCTGCTTTCCTTCTCCTACCATTCCTACTCCATTTCGTTTTGTGGATGTATTTACAGCTATCAGTATGAAACTTGGTACCATCAAATTTCATTTTGATAGCTTTGATTGGTTTACTGGAAAAGAAATCTGAAAGAACATGTATTTTCTGGCCATCTCGAATAAGGATTTTCAGAGTGGAGATTACAGGTGGATGGCGAACAGAAAAAAATATCACCACTGCTCAGCGTTGAATATGATGATGAGAGGGCGACAAAATGCAAAAAAAATAATCGCGACAACGGGGAACCGAACTCGATTTTTTTTTTAATTTTTATTTTTATTTATAAGTAACATACAATATGGGTTACAATGGGTTACAAATAATAATGTACTAAAAGTTGTAAACTTGATGTAGTTTCGACAACTTTCAACCCATTAATATCCCTATAAAGCATCGAAATTATGGAATATCAGGTATCATCCGGTCTGTAGCGATCCTTCATCTTTCGATTGGGACCTTTCCCAACCCTAAATCGTTTCATATAAGCCCACAGGAACGGGAATACGGAAGCATGATTTTCGCCGCATCGTAGCCATGTTATTGATATGCAGAGCGGTATAGCTGGGTACTTTAGGTGGGCCATTGGGTCCGAGGTGGCGCCTAATTGAGAGGGCTACTCTGCGCTGTGTTGACAGCTTTGACAGCAAGATCTGGGGTTAGGCATATACGCGATGTAGATGTACCTCACAAAAATTTACTTTTACAAGAATGCCCTACCCTTACTTATGTTTTTTAACCGTGGGATTTATCGGAGTCTAGTAAACAGTTCCGTAATTCCTTAGTAAATAATAATGACTTGTTTTGAAATATTCTTATGCTATTGTAATAACTTGGGCCTTCCCTACTGTAAATGAGAGCTTCCACAACTGTGTTGTTTTTGATACAGTAAAATGATCATGAAGAGTTGATCTTCCAGTTTTGGTATGTTTAAAAAGTTGGACCCAAGAACCAAACACTTGATAAATACAGCAGTTCAAATTTGGATCAATGGACATTTATTTAAGAAAGTGAGACTTTTAAATCTCAGTAACCGTAAGGGACTTACAAATCTGCAAACATATCTTTGAATTGAAGCATTTAGATCTGCGTAACAGTTCTTCTGCAACTGACTTTTATGAAATGGATTGTCTAGTCAAAGATCTGCTATTTTACAGTTGCTCTTATTGTTATAGCACAAAGTGAAATGAAACTGAGTTGTGCACACTTTTCATTAAAGTATTCTTCATTGTCTTGAATACTTGACTATCATAACTATATTAAAGAAACTAATATATCAACCATCTTTGTCTCTGCTATATCTGATACTAGCATCAGAGGACTATAATAGTAAGACTATTATAGTAAGCCCAGCTCAGTGTACCTAGTGAGAAAGGGCATGCTAGCAAAGAATTTTTAAGATTGGAATTGTGTATTTGTTTTTGCAAAATAGAAATATTTCCCACAGCTCAAATGCATACGTATACCCTAATATTGCCAGCACAAATGTATGATAACATTCCTCCTCCTCAAGAGAATTACTATGCATTCCCAGTGCATAGATCTATATTATTTGCCGTGCATATCTATAAAAACTGTCGTAATACATCGCACACTAGGAATCGAACTCATGACTTATTGTTCGAATTTCTTTGCCATATGAAGCACTATTTTGACTCTTCTTATTGTTTTTTCTGTCCGAAAAAAGACTGCAAATACCGTTTATTAGAAAAAGTGTAACAACTACGGCTAGCCCCTAAAGTTTTAATCTTTACACGTAGAGTAATATACCAGAAAAAGTTGATTGATTTTGTAGGAAATTATATACGTCTTACGAATCATTCAAGCCATAGTCCATGAGATTTTGTGTGGTCATATTCATTTTCCATCAAACTCATATGCTCATGTCGTATTAACAATGGCTCAAACAATAATAATTCCACGTGTTAGACACTATTGTATAATATGAAACTGAATAATTTCGACATACTGTAAATATCTCGTCATCTAAAATGTGATTACAGACATAGAGTAGAGTCATACTTCTTTTACCGAAATAGGAAATTTGATTATAATTCAGTAAGTAGTGTTGTAAGTAAGACGATGGATATCCATTTCAAAGGGGCGAGTTCGATTCCGTGTTCAATATAATTGCTGCTGTTCGCGTCTCTTTTCGTTTATTTATTTTTAATTTATATTTAATTTATATTTTTATAAAAAACGACATCCGATCAATTCTATGCATCACTATACTTCTGATAATAGACATGTACGTAACGTGTGGATAATGTGAGACAGCGTATTGTAGTCGAAAAGAAACGGAGACACACCGATCCCCTTATATAGTATAGTATGCTATAGTACGCATACGTACTGTACTATACGTATAGTATCGGTAGTTGGGACTGGGCTCGCACTCGGTCTCGGAACCTCGGGAGCTAGGACCTCCCCAGTTCAAGATCGTAAACGCGATAAGCGAGAGCCGCAAAAAAAGGGGATCGAAACAGTTGAACATATGTATGTGTGAGATCTGACACACATGCGTTTGGACGCTGGATCATTCGATAGACATCGCGAGCAGCTCCATCTCGCCCGTCAAATTTCTGTAGGTAACACAGCAAACGGCCAACTCGCTAAAAGTCACGTGACTACCCTTGCCCCTTAATGCCTGCGTAGCATGTGTGAGCTTGGAGCTCGAGCGCTCCGCGCCGCCCCTTATTCCCATCACGCGGATCCCAGTCATAAAACGGAGCTACCTGACTATGGCTTAACGAGAAACTGCAATAAACATTTGAAAAGAAAGAAATTGTAATCTTTCTTCAAAAATTGAAAAGCTGTCATATATCTATCTATAATAATATATAATAATAATATATGAATATTATTATGAATATTATTATGAATATTATTACGACCTGACTATGGCTTAACGACACAATAAACATTTGAAAAGGAAGAAATTGTAATGTTTCTTCAAAAATTGAAAAGCTGTCATATATCTATAATAATATCCATCACATAGAATTTGTAAACTGCTTGGCACTGAGAATCTATTGATTCTTCTAATTAACGTAGTACAACTTGAGCAAAATGAGACAGTTGTTTCACTATATACGTGACAGATGCAATCATTGAAACGTTCGTAAGTTTCATAAAATACGAGCACAACACATATATTCGAAAATATCACTGACTTTGATGAAACAGATAATTATTATTAATAATTATTATTAATTCTTATTAATAAGAGCGTTCACTGTATGTCGTCGGGCGCGGAAAAGACAACGCTTATTATTAGCACTATGTATCTGCTATGGTATCCGATACCTGTTTGACACTACCTGGCTGACGGTCCGAGGCATTCTGATGCCAAGCGCCCGTCCAAAAGCAGGTAGGGCGCCGCCAGCCACCTAGCGGCGAAAAAAGGAAAGCGACATTTGAGGAAACTTGATTATAATGAAGAATTTCAGTAACTTTTCGCTTCGGACAAAATATTTCAAATATTTATATCTCTTAAACTAATGGACCGATTCTATTGTGCCTTACGTCATACGAATCAGAAAAAATCACAGAAAAATATATCCCGAAAAGAATTACTTCGTGCAGGAAATCTCTTAGAAATTCGGAAAAGAAATTTGCAGACAATTTTTCGCATGGGTTAAATCGTTTTACGTCGGGATAATATAGCCTCGGGAGTCTCGCTGGCCCGTACGGCTACGCCTTCACTACTTGGCGCGGAGACTCTACCGAGTCTCCTGATACGTCGGGATAATATAGCCTCGGGAGTCTCGCTGGCCCGTACGGCTACGCCTTCACTACTTGGCGCGGAGACTCTACCGAGTCTCCTGATCTTGATTTGTTGTTTTTGTAGTCATCCCATTTGAGGTCGATGGTTTTGCAGGCTCGATGTCTTTTCCAATGATAGAGTGTAGGGATATTGTCTTCGTTTTGTAGGATTCCTTCGTTGCCGAAATGGGTGAAGGCTTGGGGAGGGATGTATCCGTTTGCGTTAGCAGTGTGTATTTCTTGTGGGTCAACTATTGCAAGGTTCTGAATTATTGTGTTGGGGTTTTTGGGCAGATTATTGTAGTAATCTCTTGACAGCTTCAGGATGTAGGAGTCTATACGCGGAATGTTGGCGTTTCTGTATAATTCATTGTTGCTAATTCTTTTTAAATAGTTTGGTTCGGGAGATCGGTACAGGCGAAGGCAAGCTCTCAGACATTGCCTTTCGCAAATTCTTAGTTGTTCGCATAGCGAGGCACAAATGTTCCACCATATGGGGGCGGCGTATGTTAATATGGGCCTGATTAAAAGCATGTAACATATTATCTTAGCTCTGGATGACAATTTGCTGTTGTGTAGTAGTTTGCTGTTGGTTTTGAAGGCTATTTTAGCCTTTTCAATTTATATTTTGGCGTGAAGGTTTCCTCTTAATAGGTGGTCCATATTGTAACCCAGGTATGTTACCGTGTTTTTGTGGGGTATAACTGTATTTTCTTGTGTGCCCGGTATTGTGGTGGTGATGGAGAAGTTTTTGTATGCGTTCTTGTTGGCTTTTGAGAGGTGGTTGGTTGGTCTTCTGAACACTATTGTCTCACATTTTGCCGGATTAATTTTTAAATTTCATTGGGTGTAGTATTTGTTAATGCTGTTGGTAAGGTCTGATAGTTTGGCTTGGATTTGCTGTACTCTGTCTCCTGCTACGTATATAACTAAGTCGTCGGCGAAGGCTATTGAATATGTGTGGTTATTACTGTTTAGATCGTAGAGATTGAGAATGTCACTGTTGAATATGTTGAATAGTATCGGGGAGTTGACTGTTCCTTGTTGGAGACCATCCTTGATTGAAAATTCGGTTGTGCTGGTGCTTTGTCCGTCCCAGGTGACGAATGATTTGTTCGTAATCATGTTCGTTATTAAGAGTAGAAGCCAGTGTGGGAAGTCTTTCTTTTGAAGTTTGTATATTAGGCCCTTGATCCATACTGAGTCGAATGCTTTTTCGAGGTCGATTAGGGCTGCCGCAACTAGTTGGTTTTTATTGAGATGTGAGTTTATGTCTGAAGTTAGTTTGTTAATAGCATGCACTGTTGAGGTGTGGTTTTTAAAGCCAAATTGCTTGTTGGGTATTATGTTTTTTCCTGTGCAGTGGTTTAGTATTAACTTGTTGATGATGGCTTCGTAAACTTTGCTGATGCTGGGTGTGAGGCTTATTGGTCTATAGCTTGCTGGGTCTGTCGGTGATTTGTTTTTTTTTTCAATATTGGCGGGACCTTGCCTTTCTTCCACGAAGTTGGGAAGAAGTAATTGTTGAGTGCGTTATTGAATAATATGGTATAGTCTCTGATGTAGCGAGGTGGTAGGTGTTTCAATACTATTGGAGGGATGTTGTCAAGACCGTGAGAGCTCTTGTTTGGGAGTTTTGAAAGGATTTTTTTAACTTCTCTGTATGAACAGAAGAAGAAATCTTTGTCCTGTTCCGGCCATGGGTCGTCTGCTGGGTTATTTTCGGTGAAGGTGGTGTATGTGGATGCTGTGTTCCTAGCTTCGGTTAGTGATTTAATGTAGGTGTCTGCTTTCTCTTCTACTATTGATCTGAGTCGGGTTCCTTGGTTTAGTGATCTAGGAGAGTTGATTGACTCGAAGTAAGCTCCTATGATGCCGAGTTTGTCTTGTGGGCTGCTGATAATATATTCATTGTTCACGATGGGAAGTTGCTCTGTGTTGCAGGAGCTTCTTTCGAGGATGTTTTCGTTGTTCTTGTTGATGCGGAGTTCTGCGATGGACGTGAAGGTGCGTGGACGGAATATTCTGTTGATTAAGGGAAAAAAGTTATTTGTGTCTTTGTGGTTTATTCTGGACATGATAGAGTTCCAGTAGGCGTTCGCTGATTTGTATAGTTTGTTGGAGATTAGAGCTTTGGTGTTCTTGATGAGGGTCTTCAATGCTTTTATGACTGGGCTATTGCCGGATGGTGTAGCTCTGAGCAGTTTGTGGAGGTGGGTGATCAGCTTAGATTTGGTTTTTTGCAGTTTTCGGCATTTGGATGTGTAATATTTGTATATGTCGGTTTCGCTTTTTTCTTTGGGCACTGTATTATTAGAGACCTCTATAATGGCGTTGTTGATAGCTTGGAGGTTTTGTTCTATTTCCTGTGTGGATAGATTTCTGTTAGCAGGAATGTTTGATGGTGGTGTTTGGTTTAGTTTCTTGGTGAAGCGTTTCCAGTTTGTGCTTTTGTACTTGAGTCTGGCTTTGGTAGGGTTGATGGTGGATTGTGCCTCTTGGTTTAAGTTAATTATTGCTTCAAAGTCTAGGGCTTTGTGGTCGCTGTCAAATGGAAGGGTGTTGAGTTTGCCGTTTTTTGTGTTTGTGATTTGGATTCTGCAGTCTATTATGGCGATGTCCAGTAAGGTGTTTGCTGGGATGAATGTTGGTTCGTATGGTATGTGGCAGTTGACTCGGTATTTTATTTCATTGAGGTTCAGCCAGTTAGTGAAGAATCTGCCTCGTTGGTTGGTGGCTCTGTCTCCCCATTCTTTTTTCCTGGTGTTTAGGTCCCCTGCTAGGATGTAGTAGTTTCTATTGTCTTGTAAGTTTAGATCTTGGAAGAGTTTATTCCATTCCGTGATGAACAGATCTCTATTATCGTTGGTTGCGTAAGAGCTGATGAAGAATAATTTGTCGTTATGGTGGAGGTTCATTTTGACTATTGTGAATTCTAGGATTTCGTTGTTGTGAGAGCCAGGGTAAGATACGAGTTCATGGTGAATGGTGTTGTGGATTAGGATGACCGTGCCACCTCCATGGAGATCTCTAGGTCTGTCTGTTCTGATGATGTTATAGTTTTTTAATGTAATTTTATTGATGGATTTGAGTTTCGTTTCCGAGATTAATATGATGTGATGCTTGTGTTGCTGGATGAAAGTATGGAGTTCGACTCTTTTGAGTTTTGATACTAGTGAATTAGCATTCATAGCAGCAATTTTAAGTTTATTTAGGTTGGGTTCCCTGGGGTCAGGGTTAGTATTAGTATGAAGGCCCGTTGGTAATGGCATTATTCACTGAAGTTAAAGTAGGTGTATATTTTTTCAATTTTTGCAGAATTTGCTGCTATTTGTGTGGGTAAGAAGTTAAATTAATCTTTTATGGAGGCTACTAAGTCTGCTTTTAAGTCAGCGAGCCATGGTGGTGGATTTTGGTTGTATTGGTCTTGGGTTGATGGAGTGTTGTAGCTAGTTGATACTTGTGGTGGTACGGTACTGTTGTTTTTAGTGATATTAGCGAAGGAGATGTGTGGATTCACTATTCTTGCTGTTTTGGTCAGTTTGATGGTTCGTTCCTGGGTGTGCTGTGTTTTTGTCTCTTTGTACAGTTTTTGGGCAAACTTTAGAAAGCTGCAACCTTTATATGAAGCTGGGTGGCCTGCTTCTCCGCAGTTGGCACACTTGAGTTGGTTTTTATTGGATTCAGTTGTAATGGTGCACTGACCTAGTTCATGTGTTAGGGAGCATTTGACGCATCTGTATTACATATGGCAGTTGATACTGGCATGTCCAATTCTTTGGCATTTTTTGCATTGGAAAATGTATTTTTTCCTTAGCTTTTCCCATCTAATTTTTTGGTATGCCAAGGTTTTAATGTCTGTAAGCTGCTTTGTTTTGCTCTGGCTTGATACTTGTATGAGAAAGTGGTACCGGTCTGGGTTGCTTTTGTTGAATATGAATTTGGATACTTTGATGATTTCAATCTCCGTTAGGTTGAGCTCTTGGAGTTCTTGCTTGATGTCGGTTTCGGTGAAGTCACCTCTTATGCCTTTAATGATTAAACTTTTGGGTCTGCTTTCTTTGGGGGTATACGTGTAGAAGGTTGCTTTTGTGGCAATTAGGCATTCTTTGGCTTTATTGTGGGCTTCGATATTATGTGTTAATATTTTGATGTTGTGGTCGTCTATTTGTAGTATGGTAAACATACCTTTTTGCCATCCCTGTGAGGTCAGGGTATTTATGGCTTGCCTTACATTTTGGTTGGCCACATGGATCGGTGGTGGCTTTGTTGTTTTTTGCATGTTGCTATGAGTGTTAATGTTAGAAGGTGGGGCATTTTCTGTTTCGCTTTGTGTATGGTCCTCGTCGAAGGCCATACCCTATTGATCTTCAAGGTATTGAAAAACGTTCGACGTTGAGGTTGAAGGTTTTGGTGATGACGGGTTTTCAGTGCTGGCTCTGGATGTTTTTCTGCGGGTTATCCAATTATCCTGTGGTGTGGTGGGCTGGCTTGGCACAGCTACTTTCGATTTATCGCTGGTGCCTCTAGGTGGTAGGTTTGGTGCTTAATTTTCTAGTACCATACGTTTTTAGTGTGTCTTTATACAGCTTTTCTAGAGTGGCCGCGTCTAAACTCTTAGATGGGGCATTTCTTCTTGTTTGTTTTGCTACCTGGCTGTTACCAGGGGATCAAGATACCTCGACGACGGGCAGTTCGGCTTCCGTCAGGGACGATCGACGTTAGACGCGATTAAGCGTCTGAGATCCCTGACGGAGTCGGCTGCAAGCCGGGGCAGGGTGTGCATCGCTATGTCGCTCGAAATAGTTAATGCTTTTAACACCCTGCCCTGGTGGGTCATCAGGGAGGCGCTCGAGTACCATCGAGTGCCCCCTGAGTTACGGGCCGTCGTCGGGGACTACCTCGCCGGCAGGAGCATCAGCTTCATGGGCCGGTCGCAGGAGTACGAGAGGGAGACGTACGCCGGGGTCCCGCAGGGGTCCGTTTTGGGCCCCCTGCTGTGGGACCTCGGCTACGATTACGTCCTGCGGGCTGCACTCTCCGCTGATGCCACCATGATCTGCTATGCAGACGACACACTGGTGGTAGTCAGCGGGGAGGATGGGACGAGGACCATCCGCGTGGCAGAGATGGCGGTGGCCTGTGCCGTCGCTCGAATCCACCGACTGGGCCTTCGGGTGGCCCCGCAGAAGACCGAGGCGATCTAGTTTTACGATCGCCAACGGTCCGCGGGGCCGCCCGCCCAGCGGTGGATTGCGGTGGGAGAGACCCGCGTCCAGGTGAGAGATACGATGAAGTATCTGGGACTCACCCTGGACGGCCTCTGGCGCTTTAACGAGCACTTCGACCGGCTTATCCCCCGAGTTGAGAAGGCGGCGGGCGCTTTAGGACGCCTGCTGCCCAACATCGGGGGACCGTGGGAAGGGGTCCGACGCCTATACGCGGGAGTCGTCCGTTCCATGTTGCTCTACGGAGCACCAGTCTGCGCGGACGACCTGGCGGCCAGCCGGCGCAATTGTGCCCTGTTATTCAGGGTATTCGGGTCTTCGCGTCCTCCGTGAAGGGGGCGGAATACCCACGGAACGGTCGGTCGAGGAGTTGAAGCGCCAGACCGGGCGGCTTGTTGTCGAGAGATGGCGGGAGAGGCTGGAAGATCCAGCCAACACCCGCCACAGAGCCGTCGGGGCGTTTCTACCGAGCCTTGAGGCTTGGGTGAGTCGTGGCAGGGGGCAACTCTCCTACCGCGCGACGCAGATGCTTACCGGGCACGGCTGCTTCGGTGAGTACCTGCGTCGCATCGGGAAGGAGGCGACGGCACAGTGCCACCATTGTGATGGGGACCTGGACACGGCGCAACACACCCTCCAGTATTGCAGGGCCTGGAGGGAGCAGCGCCGTGTCCTGGTCCGGTATATCGGAAGGGACCTCTCGCTGCCGACGGTCATCCGACAGATCCTCGGCAGCGAGAGGTCGTGGAGGAAGAAGGAGGAGGCGGAGCGGCGGCGGGAGCGAACGGACCCCTTCCGTTTGGGGAGGGCCCGTCCCCACCGCCGCCCCGCACGGGGGGACGCCGTTCCCCCCGACTAAGTTTGGCGGCCCGGACCCGCCGGTGGGGTTTTCGCTGCCGGTGGGCCGGGCACGTGCCAAGGGGCCGCCAGGCGACAGAGTGGTGGCTCTGTCGCCTCCGCAAAACGGCCCCGAGGCGTGGCGGGGCGTGTAGTGGTCGCACGTCCCGCCCAGGAGGTTGTTAGTAGTGCGGGAGGCACGGTTCCCTCCTCCTTCGCCGTTGGCGAAGGAGTGCGGCGAGACGTGTCTCCCCGCGAGTAGTGGGGGACGCCTCCCTCTCTCGTGAAAGCAAGAGAGCGGATGGCCACTCCCCCACCACGAGACGTGCCCCCCAATAGGGGGCGGGCGCGGGGCGGCACCGGTCGTGTTCTTACAGAGTTCACGGTGTCGCCCCAGTAAGCGCCGAGGATGGCCACCGTGGGATTTTAGCCGGCAAGAGTCCGGCACTACCCCGTCGCCCCCACCAGGGCGGCGGGGTGTCCATGAGGATTTCCCCACGAAAAAAAAAAAGGCTGAGCGTCAAGATGTGTTTTGTCACCTCCCTTATTCTAGGAGCAAGCGATAGCCGTCCGTGACTTGCCAAAAGTCCTATGGGCGCAGCGTAAGTTAATGTTTAATAACTCGAAATTGAGGGCCGAACAACAATTTTCAAACCTGCCATTTTGTTCACACATACCATCCCAACACGATGGTGGTAATATTTTACGACATTTTTGGGACACCCTGTATACATATATTAATCACGTAAACATGCACTTTTATTTAAACAACCCCAAGAACCTCCACAGAAAATAGCCACACTTAACAGGAAAAGAAAAGGACAATAAAATCCAAAGGACAAAACGAAAACACTAATGGGAACAAACAAGGAAAAGTAACAAGTGCAACAACAAATTAACATAACAAAAAGGGACACGAAACGGTAACAACTTTCTTTTACATACTCATACACACCCTACCCTCTTCCCTCATAAATAACCAAACCCTACTAACGAAACCAACAATAACAACATTATACTCGCAAGATTTAATTCCAGGATAACAAAAAAAAAGAGAAAGAACCAAAACGCACCACCCCACAGGAACCAAAGGAACTACATCACACCAAAGAGAGAAAGAACAACATCGAAAGCACACAACATCACGATACCAAGGAACCACACCAGACACCACCACATCACAAACACCTGGGAACCGCATCACACCACGACACCAGCACACCAGCCCACCAGATTCACCGCCCTACCACCCGCCCTACCACCTACCCACAATATTGTCACGGAGTGCCAAAACTGAAAGCGGGGGAGTGTAACACGGCACCCCCGTTATCAGCTCGGGCCTCCGCACCCCGAGCGCCCCTCCATGTGACCGGGCCGCAGTCCCGAGGCACTCGGCTCGACACTGAAGAGTCAGTCCCAAACTCGCCCTCGCTTTGTACAGTTCTCTCTCTCTATATATTAAAACTCTTAAACCCACACCGCATCTACTCGCTTGACCGCTCCTGCCCATCACACAGTAAATCGTGATATTTTTCTTGAAAAGTTAAATGCATTAATTGCGGGTAAACGAGAAGACAATTGTTTTTATTTTTCTCAAGAAAAGTATTCTAAAATACTTTCTAAAGTGGTTTCTGCTAAAATTAAATGCAACACACCTTTGGATTGCAGACGATTAAAACGTTTTGATGTTTTAAAAATTAATGGTGAAGAGGAGTTAATTGTACCATTAAAACCAGGAGAAACGAACATACAGTATTATGTTACCAACGAAGAATTGTACAGTATACTATATGAAACTCACACCAGAATAGGCCACGGAGGAAGAACACGTATGCTTAAAGAGTTGCAAGTTAAATACAAAAATATCACATATGAAGTTGTAATGTTGTATTTAAATTTATGCAAACAGTGTCAAATGAAACACAGTGCACCTAAGAAAGGTATTGTTGTGAAGCCGATGGTTAGTTCTGAATTAAACTCAAGATGTCAAGTTGATGTGATAGATCTGCAGTCAAACAGAGATGGCGAATATAAGTTCATAATGGTGTATCAAGATCATTTAACTAAGTTTGTGCAGCTACGACCTTTGAAAACTACAAGAGCTGAAGAAGTAGCGCATCACGTTCTTTCAATATTTTTAACATTTGGTGCACCAGCAATATTGCAATCAGATAATGGTAGAGAATTTAGTAATCAAGTCATATCCGAAATATGCGCTATGTGGAAAGATGTTAAAATAGTTCATGGAAAGCCTCGTTACAGTCAAACACAAGGCTCAGTTGAAAGGGCCAATCAGGATATACAGAATATGCTAACTGCATGGATGAACAATAACGATACAAATAAATGGTCAGATGGTTTATCCTTTGTTCAATTTGCCAAGAACACTACATACCACGAAGGAATACGCCAAAGTCCTTATGAAGCCATGTTTGGCGTTAAAGCAAAAAGAGGCATAGCATCGTCTTTTTTGCCTGGCGAACAAATCGCAAATATTGAAACTGAAGAACAACTCGAAGAAATTGCCAATACTTCTGAAACCGAAGAACAGCTTGAAGAAACTGTTAATGGTTATAAAAAAAATTTGAGCGGTGGTCATACCGAAAACCATATTCCAAAGAAAAATATTGAAGAGGACCTACAACCTACAACGTCTTCACATCAAATTCTGACTGAAAAACACGAGTTGATTTCTACAAAAAGAGCGGCCGCGAAAGAAAATCTTCTACTGCAAACAACAAAAATGTTACGAACCTCACAAAAACAATTTCCTCCTGCTCAAATTGGTGATAATATACGAATACAAGTCCCTGATGTCGACCGTGGTCATACAGATAGCCGAAATGTGTTAGCGGTTGTTGTTGGAATAGAAGACTCCGACTTCTATAAACTGGCAAATAAAAATGATACCCTCAAGCAGCTTTACACACGTAATCAGTTCGTAATTTGCAAAGAAAAGTTACTTTCCATAGATGAGATTTCTTTTCAAGAAATGTCGCTGAGAGAAGCAGCTGCAGCTAATTCGAAAAGCGGAGGACAAGGCTATACACGCTGTCATTGCAAAAGGAACTGTTCCACAAATAAATGCAGTTGTAAAAGCAAGGGACTCTTGTGCAATTCAAAGTGTCATAATAGTTTAAGTTGTTGCAATAAATAAGATTTGAATCACATAAATAAGTAATTTTTGTATTACTATTATTTTCTTTTCTCATGTAGAATGTACTGTGTATTTTAAATTCTTGGTCATTCCTTTCAGAAAGAGAGGCGAAAAAGTTACGTCACCCTTGTGACGTTTTATAGCGACTGAATTACGGAGAAGAAAATATAAATCTCCAACATGTTCAACATTCACCATTAGTGCATGGTGGATGTGAACATTTACCGGTGTAAGTCAGAAATAAGGGTATTTAGCAAATATTTCGGACATACACCAAGCGACTATGTGAATTTTGACATTCACCGGTGAAAGTAGACATTCTCCAGATTTCGGTGTTTCGCTGTAACATATACACACACATAAAGTACAGCTCGTTACTGGAAAGAAGGCGCCTGGCTCTAGAATTCGGAAAGAGTGGGACTGATGGACTACGCCTTACAAGGCTGGGAAACACCGCCTTTCCTATTTTTCCTCGGACGAAGCCCCTCACGGTCTTCACCTGGCCCTTTGTATACCTGGCAAAAATGGTGTCCGGCTCAGGTCAAATTGTTTCCTACTGGCCAATAGAAACAAGACTACGGGTTGCTAATCATAAAACCTTTTGTTTCCATCCCTAAGTACCGTCCCTAAGTAATTTTGAAGGAAGAGACAAATTTTTCGGCAAATCAGAGCCAGGCGCCTTCTTTCCAGTAACGAGCTGTACATCTCTTCTATTGCCAAGTGCAAATATTCGTTCGGAAAATGAACTCAAGTATCGTATTTTCTCCAATCAAGTACAAGTACTTAGCACAGAAAGTACTCAAGTACATTTGCGTCTCCAAGTACTTGTACTTGCTCGCAGAAGGTACTCAAGTACAGTTCTGCTTCCGAGTACTTGTACTTGATAGTGGAATGTACTTTGGGGCTGCCCATCCCTGCTTGGAGCAACGATGGTGGTATGCCCGCGCGCTCGAGCGAGAGAGAGAGAGGGAGAGAGTGGTGTTGCGGGCGTTCCCCTGGCCTCCCTTGCTGGAGTGAGGAGTATTTTGGTGACGAGGCCAACTTGCCCCGTCACAGCCGATACTCCAGCATCCACCAGCCCTCTCCAACTATCCACTTCCCAGTTCACGCAGATCCTAGAATCCATCCATGGGAAATCCTCTGCGGACAAAGGAAGCTTCGCCAAATGTACAGCCCGTTATGATGGGAGCAATGATTACGCCAAAGTCGTGGAATTCACATCCACGACATCGATTTTCAAAGACATCGAGAAAATCCCCGATGAAAACACCCTCCGAGGCCTACCATTGCTCTTAGAAAAACATGCTGCCACATGGTGGAGAGGAGTCAAAGCCACCGTTAATACCTGGAACGAAGCCGTTCTGATACGTGCTACTTTTGTACCCCGGCGATCGGCGTACCAGGTTTACATAGAAATCTTTCGGCAAACTCAAGACGCGAAGACCCTCACCGACTTCTTTATAAGCTGAAAGAGAGCACTGATTGCCGAACTACCAACCTTGCCGGATGAGACCGTGCAATTGGACATGGTGTACGGTCTGCTGCGACTCCACATAAGGGAGAAAATTCCTCGCGACTCGGTCTCCTCTTTTACCGATCACGTGAGGAGAGCAAGAGAAGTTGAGGCCTTAGAGAAGGAAGCAAGGGGTTTAACCCAGGAAAAAGAGGGCGACTTTAAACGACCAACGCAGAACTGGAAGGAGCGCCCACGTTGCGGGATATGTCGCCGTTTCGGCCACCATACGACGAGTTGTCGACATCGGAGATACCAGGCACCTGCCCAACATCCACCGCGACAGCATGAGATCGCTACGAAAGAGCCGCTAGCCAACTCACCCCGGACACCCTTCAAATGTTACGGTTGCGTAAAACCGGGCTTCGTAAGAAGCAAATGCCCAGACTGCAGCAAGAAGATAGCAACACCACAACAAGCAACATTCTGCCTGATTTCGGCAAACCCACAGCCACGACCACGACCAACGGTCTTAATAAACATCGCCGGAGAACAGGGCCGTACCTATGTAGACACGGGGGCGAAATGCTGCGTAGCGAGTCAGAGCCTCTTCGCGGTTCTCCAAAAGAAGAGCTTGGAATTCCGTAAGAAGCAGATGAAGATAGCACTAGCGGACGGAAATCCGCGAAGCCTTGAGGTTTTGACAACGGATGTCGACGTAGAGCTTAAAGGCAGAAAAATCAAAACACAATTCGTGGTGCTCCCGAACAGCAAAGACGATCGCACACTCTTGGGCGTGGATTTCCTGGAAGACGTGGGCATGGTGATGAATATCCCCCAGAGGTCCTGGCATTTCGTGGAAAGTCCGGAGGAGGAATTCGACTTTCACGGGGAAAGCGAGGAGACTGCACCTTCCGACCAGGGGGAGGATACGACCATCCTATCCACACTGAAGGCAGTAACACCTTTGCCAGAAGACACGCAACCAGAAATAGGAGGACTCGCGGCCTATATGAAGGATGTGGAGGAAGAATTCCCGGCTCCACCTCCGCTCTTAAGCCCAATAGGCAGTCCCAAGCATTCCAACCAAGCAGACGCAAAACTAGAAAGGTCAGGCATTGACGCGTTGTTTGAGAAATGCCTGCGAACATACGAGACTGCTCAACGAATGGTCGTCGCAGCCGTCGACATAGAGGAGTTGCGTGAGGATGAGACGGTGAGTACGACATCTCACGAAAAGAACCTCCTGCAGAATTTGTTGAAGAACCCCGACGGCGGAGGCGATCCATCGCATAAATACTGAGGACAATGCTCCAATTGCGGTACCACCTTATTGCCTTCCACCTGCGAGAAGAGATGCTCCGGAAGGAGCTCGATAAGATGTTAAAAACTGATGTGATAGAAGAGTGCGAGTCACCTTAGGCTGCCCCAGTGGTCCTTGTGCCGAAAAAAGACGGAGGAATTCGAGTCTGCGTTGACTACCGACGCCTAAACGCTGTCACCACCACGGACACCTATCCTCTGCCAAGAATAGATGACCTGCTCCACGCAGCCAAACGGACCAGCTTCATGACTGCTCTCGATCTTCAATCAGGATACTGGCAAATCGGAGTACGGTTCGAAGACCGAGACAAGACAGCATTCACCACCCCTTTCGGTGTATACCGATTACGCATGCCGTTCGGCCTGAAAAATGCTCCTACGGCCTTCCAACGGCTCATGGATCGCCTGAAAGTGGGACTGGGGAACCGAAACGTCCTGGTATACTTGGACGACTTCCTAATCCTATCTTCAACCTTCAAAGAACACATCGAAGACCTAGAAGCAGTGTTCAACAGGCTCCGAAGATTTGGATTAAGAATGAACCGGCAGTAGTGCCGATTCTGCTGTCAGAGAATAAAATATCTGGGAACACATCCTTACAGCAGAGGGGATTCAACCAGATCCAGAGAAGACTCACGCCATACGAGATATGAAGGCACCGGCAAACCTAAAGCAGCTGATCTCGTTCCTGCAAACATGCACTTGGTACCGGCGATTTGTACCAAACTTCGCCAGCATCGCAGAACCACTTACGCGGTTGACACGGAAGAAAATCGCCTGGGAATGGTCCGAGCAACAAGAGAAGGCCTTCACGAACCTGATGAGAGCGTTGTAAGAGACTCCTATCCTACAAACAGCGGACGAGACCAGGCCATATACACTAAGAACGGATACCAGCAGTTATGCTATCGGGGCAGTTCTTCTTCAAGGAGAGAAAGAAACCGAACACCCAGTGGAATATGCAAGCAGACTACTGTCACTGCCGAAAGGAACTACTCCACTATTGAACGAGAGGCACTTGCAGTAGTATGGGCAGTTGACAAGTTCCGTAGCTACATCGAGGGTGCCAATGTCACAATTGCTTCAGATCACCAGCCTCTGAAGTGGTTCATGACATTGAAATCTTCCAGCGGAAGATTTCAAGCGACATGCTCTCACGACTGCCAACCGAACCGTGGGCTGAAGAAGAGCGGACGAATATTGGCGGTGTCACAGTGGACCTACCACGCCGAGGACCTGCCGCGACGAGGGAAGGACAACTTAAAGACGAACACCTTGAGACAATCATTAAAGCACTGGAGTCCACTGATGAGGAAGCTCTGAGAAAATGGACGAGCCGTGGCCCCACTTCCTAAACGACGGTATTCTACACCGATACGCACCCAACATTGACTCTGACGAAGCTCAGCTCGTGGCACCGACGCATGAGAGAAAGGACATTCTAAAAGAGTACCACGACGATCCCACCGCTGGACATTATGGGATCCAGCACACTCTACATCGGATAATGACTCGGTACATTTGGCCTAGGATGAGCCGACAAATTGCCGAATATGTCCGCACTTGCTTGGAGTGCAAACGTTATGAAGCGAGCAACCAAAAGCCAGCAGGATTGCTACAAACACCGGTGATGCAACGACAATTCGAAGTACTGGCCGTCGATCTATTTGGCCCACTACCTGCCACTAAAAAGGGGAACCGGTGGATCCTGATCGTCGAGGACGTCGCATCTCGATGGGTGGAGATCTTTGCTCTACAAGAAGCCACAGCTGAGGTCTGTGCGGAGACGCTGATCAACGAGGTGCTCCTACGATTCGGCTTACCGCGCCGAATTATCAGCGACAACGGCACTCAGTTTGTGAGCGCTGTTATGCAGCAAGTGGCCCACTGCCTAGGCATCCAACAGTGTTTCACACCGGTCTACCATCCAGAGGCCAATCCAGTAGAAAGGAAAAATCGAGTCCTGAAAGCGCAGCTTGGGATTTATGTGGGCAGGGATCACACCACTTGGGACCAATTCGGCCAATTGCGAGACCACTGGGTATACAGCAGCTTACCTCACGTTTGGGCGTGAGCTCCGCACACCGGATGACACCAGGAGGGACCTCAGGACGGTTATCCAAGGAGAGACCTTTCTGCCAGACATCACTCCAAAACTGCTGGCTCTCGCCGATACTTTGCGTGTGGCACAACATAACCAAGAGGAGCGGCAAGACCGCCGCAAGCAGTACGCCGATCAACGACGACGGGAAGGACCAGTGTACGAGCCTGACGACCTAGTGTGGGAGACCACTCACACTTTGAGTAAACGGGAGCAGCATTACACATCGAAGCTAGCTCCAAAGAGAGATGGACCCTACGTTGTGACCCGGTGGATTGGAGCCAACAGCTATGAGCTATACAGCAGGGGCGAGCACCCAGACGTCATCGGGGTTCACCACTCTTCAACGTTCACCCCGTACACTGGAGAACGGGACCAATTACCAGAGCCAGTGGTACCAATTCGCAATCGAGGACGACCGCGAAAGAGGAAAATAGCGGACGTAGCAGGACCCAGTTCCCGACCGGACGAAGCTAATTAAAGAGTCCTGGACTACTCATCGGGGCGATTTCGTGTCCAGAGGGGGAGATTGTAGCATCAAGGAATTCCATAAGAGCCTGGAATCTTCTAGAAGGCGATCATACGTTGGCATCGCCGCTTGTAGGCGGCAGCGGACGTAAGAGATGCGGAGCGCGATCGCTGACCTCGCGCCTGACAACGCGGCTGTTGGTTTCGGTAGCAACGGCTAGTATAAAAGGACTGATCTCGGCCACGCGCGGTCATTACGCTGTTTCCGAAGAGAGAGGACGAGCTGCAATTCCTGACTTCCAATCCTTATTCCTGGCTACAAAACTAAGTAGTACCGCTTAGTTCGCTACGAGTCACTACAACCTTCAGCCCAGTGAAAAAAAGAAGAACACAGACACTATATTCATCTTATTAATATCCGCCCTCCTTCTTGCATCTTTTGTCATAACGTTTTTTGTGCGGGACGAGAAGCCACACGTCTTCAGCTATCCCAACTTAATTACGATTTCGGTTGCTTAACCAAATATAAAGAATGGGGAAAAAATCAGGGAAAAGGAGTCATACCGTACAGATCTACGGCTCTTCCAGAAAAATCCTCTGATTCCGAGGTCAACATCCTCAGTGATGACGAAAGGGGGTCGAATAAAGGATCTGAGGAGGGCAGTCAAAATAATCTGGATGAGACAAAATCGGCAGAGGACGATGCCTTTGTCGAGTTGGCCGAAGAATTCCCAGAGATATTTGACGGTGAAAAATTATGTAACGAGGCGGAATTCAGATTCCATTCTAAGTTAGTGGTCGCATGGGAAGCAGTGCTTAAGGAAGGTTTGAATAAGGAAACTAAAACTCTCCTTTTGAAGAAATACCCACAAAAAGGAAATTGTCCCATTATTACGCCTAAATTAAACCCAGAAATTGAATCTACAGTAAATGACACTGTGAAAAGACGAGATAAATATCTTGTAATAGACCAAGATTTTTATAGTGCCGGTCTATCTTCTTTAGGGAAAAGCATAGACTTAATCCTAAATGATAAAATTGAAACATCAAATAAAAAGGAATTGCTAACAGCTCTGTTCGATTCGGGAAGATTACTGTGTGAGCTTTTCAGACAGCTCATAAAGGCCAGAAAAGCCTTTGCCTATCCAGGAATGGATAAAAAAGCTAAGGCAATCTTAGAGAAAACGGAGACCGATGAATATCTCTTTGGAGTCAATCTATCACAAAGGATAAAAACAGTAAAGTCCGTGGAAAAGGCAGGACTTTCCTTAAAATCTCAGTCAAGTGAAAAGAAGCTTTTTTTCCGGCCTTCAACGGCGTTAAACATGAAGGGCCCGCCTGCAAAAGTAGCAAATTACACACAGGCGGGCTACAGTCTCAAGACATTCCAAAGACCTCCGTACCAGAGCAAATTCAACGAGAGGAATCGCTCTGCAAGCCAACTACTACCACAGAGTCGGCCATCAACCTCGCAGTCGAACAACACGACTCAGAAATAGTTAAGGCAAGTACAATCGTAGGTCGATTAAAACACTTTGAAGGAGCTTGGTACACCATCACTTCAGATAAATTTATTTTGAGTTGCATATCGGGTTACAGAATAAATTTCAATTCAATCCCATTTCAAACCAAGTCAACGAAAAATACTTCTTGGAACGTCAGAGACGAGCCTTATTTAGATGAAGCTATTGATAATCTTCGGAAACTGGGGGTAATTCGACGATGTATTCCTCGTAAAGGCCAATTTTTATCATCGTATTTTTTAGTTCCAAAGTCTAATGGAAAGCAGAGGTTTGTGTTAAATTTAAAAGATTTAAATAAATTTATCACAACAGACCATTTCAAAATGGAAGACATTCGGATGACACTAAAATTGATGACCAAAGGATGTTATATGGCCAGCCTAGATCTTCGCTATGCATACTTTTTACTACCTATCGACGAAGATAGTTGTAAATATTTGCGTTTTCTATGGAAAAAGTCTTTGTTCGAGTTTGTGTGTTTACCTTTTGGGGTCAGTACGGCACCCTGGCTATACACTAAAATCACAAAACCGGTGGTTAACTATCTGAGAGGAAAAGGGTTTTCATCAGTAGTTTATTTAGATGACTGGTTATGTTTTGGTGAAGATAAAGAGGAATGTGCAAAGAACGTTGAATCGACTCAACAACAACTAAAATCTTTGGGATTTTTAATAAATGAGGAAAAAAGTAACCTTATCCCTAGCACGAGATCTCAGTTTCTCGGGTTTATTCTAGATTCTGAATCTATGACAATAGAGCTTCCTCAAAAGAAACGAGAAACAATACTCGCGTTAATAAATAAATTCCAAAAATTACAAGTATGCTCTATTAGAGAATTTGCACAATTCGTGGGAAATATCATTGCAGCATGTCCGGCTATTCAGTACGGCTGGATTTACACTAAAGGTTTTGAACGCTAAAAATGTCTAGCGCTATTAAAAAATGGGGGTGATTATGACGCTTATGAACGTCCCTCCCGGCTCCGTCCACGCTGGCTCCGGGCGGAGGCGCTCCAACTTCACCAAGGCCCTAAGGATCACCTGAAAGGGTGGAGAAACCGGAGGGCCGCGTGGGCGCCAGGCCCTTCCCAGGGCCGAATTTCTATTGGGCTCTCCTGTCCGGTTGATGGCCCTCCTGCTGATGCGCGGCGTCCTTGGCGGCACTCGCTGCTGTTCACCTAGCTAGCTCGTGGAAAACGGTAGAGGGGCGGAGTGCTTACGGAGAGAGAAAGGAGTCTAAAGAACCCACGCAGATGGGTGGCGAAGATGTTTATTCGGCCGGAAACGGCCGGAACCCAAAGTCCAACGCTCACGTCCAAACGCAGTCCATTCGGACTCTCGGCTTTTCCACAGCCGTGTAAATTACAAAGTTATATATCCCGGCCTACTCGCGCTCACCGTGCGTTCGCAGACGGTTAGTCGAACACGCCAGTGATCGGATGGAAGATCCGTTCAAACGTCGCCGTTTGAACCGCAACGCTCGCGTATCGCCATCGGAGACCGTTGGTATGGCCTCGAAACCCGAAAAGTTCAACAATCGTGCAATCCCAAAACTACGGCGATGACAGCCGTGTCGCTCCTGGCTTTCTTACGCCTAACAGTCTAAAGTGCGCAGAACCGGGGACTTTGCGGCGACCAGAACGGTCGCGCCAAGGATTGACCGCTCAAGTGACCGGTGGTCACTCGCGCTAGGGATGCCTCTTAGGAGCGTAAACGACCGACACCGAGACCAATAGATACGTAGGCAGGCAGGTAGAGTCGCTGATCTTACTTGAAAAACGCTGATGCTCAAAAAGAAAAACGCCTTGCTCGCTAATGTCGCTGACGCACTCGCTCAAATCGCTCGCACTCGTCGACGGTCACTCACAAAGTGACCGGCTTCCGGTCCTACCTCAATTTCCACCCAGCGTTACGTTGCCGCTCTACCTGTTCGATCTCTCGGTGCCGGCGTATCGATTGGTATCGATCGCTGTCGAGGGCGGACGTATCAATCCCGCGCGGCGGGATCGATCGCCTCGCTACGCTTCGCTAGACGCCGCTGTCCTCAGTCGGCAACGGCTGGGAGCTCTTATGTCACGACGGCTGCTGCCTGACGTCACGACTACCGTCGTCTCGGTAGGTTCTGAGCGGCCCGATCGGCTACTCTGGCGGACCGGCGCCCTCTTCCTGGCTCGTGGCCTTAGTCATTCCGGTCGCTTATCCACAAGTTTGTCTCCCGCTCCTCGATCGATTCGATGTAGTTGTCGCTAAATAGGGGCTCGACAAAAGAGGCATTCCTTGAGTAAATGTTCGCATAGCTTAGGCGGTAACCCTTGGAGCGACGGTTGTTCGTATAGCGCGGCGAGTGCGCGGCGAGATCGCTTCGGAGCGGGCGACTTATGACAGGCAACTCTGCCCCGTCACACGCTATAATGAAGTTATCGATGAATCTAATGCCAGATTTTGATCGGTGGGAATCACATATTTCTAATACTGTTAATTTAATTAGACGACAGATATATGTATTACAAATATTCCCAGACGCTTCTCTAACCGGATGGAGTGCGTCTTGTGATAACGAAGTCACTCATCAGGAGACTCAGTAGAGTCTCCGCGCCAAGTATCAGGAGACTCGGTAGAGTCTCCGCGCCAAGTAGTGAAGGCGTAGCCGTACGGGCCAGCGAGACTCCCGATCAGGAGACTCAGTAGAGTCTCCGCGCCAAGTATCAGGAGACTCGGTAGAGTCTCCGCGCCAAGTAGTGAAGGCGTAGCCGTACGGGCCAGCGAGACTCCCGAGGCTATATTATCCCGACGTAAAACGATTTAACCCATGCGAAAAATTGTCTGCAAATTTCTTTTCCGAATTTCTCAGAGATTTCCTGCACGAAGTAATTCTTCTCGGGATATATTTTTCTGTGATTTTTTCTGATTCGTATGACGTAAGGCACAATAGAATCGGTCCATTAGTTTAAGAGATATAAATATTTGAAATATTTCGTCCGAAGCGAAAAATTACTGAAATTCTTCATTATAATCAAGTTTCCTCAAATGTCGCTTTCCTTCTTTCGCCGCTAGGTGGCTGGCGGCGCCCTACCTG
This sequence comes from Ectemnius continuus, assembly GCA_910591665.1. Lineage (NCBI taxonomy): Eukaryota > Metazoa > Arthropoda > Insecta > Hymenoptera > Crabronidae > Ectemnius > Ectemnius continuus. The sequence goes on along the minus strand of OU342858.1, from coordinate 17,116,251 downwards.
CTTTTGGACGGGCGCTTGGCATCAGAATGCCTCGGACCGTCAACCAGGTAGTGTCAGACAGGTATCGGATACCATAGCAGATACATACTGCTAATAATAAGCGTTGTCTTTTCCGCTCCCGACGACATACAGTGAACGCTTTTATTAATAAGAATTAATTATTATATTAATAATTATTAATAATAATTATTATTAATAATAATTATCTGTTTCTTCAAAGTCAGTGATATTTTCGAATGTATGTGTTGTGCTCGTATTTTATGAAACTTACGAACGTTTCAATGATTGCATCTGTCATGTATATAGTGAAACAACTGTCTCATTTTGCTCAAGTTGTACTGCGTTAATTAGAAGAATCAATAGATTCTCAGTGCCAAGCAGTTTACAAATTCTATGTGATGAATATTATTATAGATATATGACAGGATTTCAATTTTTAAAGAAACATTACAATTTCTTTCTTTTTAAATGTTTATTGCAATTTGTCGTTAAGCCATAGTCAGGTAGCTCCGTTTTATGACTGGTATCCGCATGATGGGAATAAGGGGCGGCGCGGAGCGCTCGAGCTCCAAGCTCACACATGCTACGCAGGCATTAACTCAAGTATTTCCCAATAGGGTCAGGTACGGTCAGGTAATAATTGACAGACTGAACAAAACTGTGACAGATGGTGGGCAATCCCACATTTTACACCAGTATCTGTCCCGTCATTACAATCAATGATGCATAAATATCAACCGGCTGATTCTAAAATATGACCTACAGTTAACTACAGTTTTGTAATGTCGAATTATCGATAATACCGACATTGCGTACTTCTTTTGGTGGCCGTGTAGTGTCACTTAGGTCTTGTTTCGCTGACCATTAGGCGGAGTGAATTACGACAGATATCGGGAGCCAATCCGGTTAATTGATAAATGCAAAATCTCGAAGAAGCGTTGCTTATGAACTTCAATAAAACTATTTTATTTTCAACTCAGAGTTACATGGTAACTTTATTAATTGTGTCATATAAAATTCCTATGAGCTGAATTTCGGGAGAGTGGCCTATTGGGATGAACGCTTGTCACTTTGAATGAATTCAGTTAAAGTAACAATAGCAGTCGTCGTGATAAGACGCTGAAATCGTAATTTTATCGTTCCAGTTCTATTCCAAATATTTGATATTTCTTACTATTTATGCAGGTAAAGAAATGATATATTTTGCTATTGGCAATAAACTCATTACACAATTACTCTGCGACTATCAACAAACAACGCTTTAACCACATTTATAAATATTTTATTATATGTCAAGACCAGGTGCTGTGGAACTGCAAAGGCACCATTCACTGTTAAACAGGTAGGAATATAAATAGTGTGGTCACGCTATTCCTCCTAATTCGATGAAGGTGGATATTGTGCAGCACGAGACAAATTCATTACTAACATCAAAATATAATTTTTTCATCTGTGTAAATAACAAGGAATTAAACAAATATTATGTATTTGCAATAGAACGAGAATCATAAGATTGCAAATTGAGTGTCTTACTACAACTACTACTATTCTTACTAGAATTGTATTCATTTAAACTAACAACCATGCATTTTAACAGTCATAGCTTACTCTCCGGAAATTGTTTACAAAAATTGTATACCCCCACAAAATGTAGCGCAATTTGCCAAGTAGTTTTGCCCAACCTACTCCAAACATTCTTTGTTCCGCATAAGTGTTTTGGATTTAACAAAAATCATACTCCGCTTTGACATTCTAACAAAAAGTGTTAGACCTGTCACGTCGAAACCCAAATCCAATTTTTTTTATAAGCTCTAGATGTGATGTAGAACAAGTGTACAAAATTTGGTTTGCAATGATCAACTGCAAGGACCTCCCAAAAATGCCAAATGTGACAATTTTTGCACTTATGGAGCTTTAAGGCATTTATAGCAAACCCGCTTGATTTTATTTAAGTTCATATACTCGCAGTACACTATTATAACTAATATTTTAAATATGTGGCATGCAGCCTCGAAACAACTTAATTAGAAAACACCAATTCAACAATCGCAAGTAATATACCAATTACGAACTGCATGTGTTTTTCGATGAACATGCAAGAAATTGCAGTCCCAGAGATTCGGCGCCATTTGAGTAAACAATATGCATAGGGATCCCTGTCAGCTTTGTCATGTTGAAACCTTTGACCAAACTTTTTACAGGTCCTAAAGAAAGAATATAAAAAATTCTAACTACAATCGTTCAGTGCAAGTGTATGAATGTATATGAGAGCTAGCAAATATGCCCTCGATGCTGTGAAACACTGTAGTAAATCCGTATGTCAGACCTGTCATGTCGAAAACTATCACGAAACTTTCTGAATGAGTTGTTTAGGTGCTAAATGAGAAATATGCGAAATATTAACTATAATAGTGCACTGCAAGTACACGAACTTAAATTAAATCAAACGGGTTTGCTATAAATGCCTTAAAGCTCCATAAGCGCAAAAATTGACACATTTGACATTTTTGGGAGGTCCTCGCAGTTGACCATTGCAAACCAAATTTTGTACACTTGTTCCACATCACATCCTGAGCTTATAAAAAAAAATTGGAATTGGGTTTCGACCTGACAGGTGTGATACTCTCCTTGTAAGATATTACTGATCACAAACTTATGATATCCCTCAAGAAGACATCAAAAATGTAAAATAAATCGCCAACTAGTGTTGTTCCACCTCCTACAAAAGTGTTTTCGATTCAACAAAAGTCATACTTCTCTTTCACATTCTACAACAATGGTACATAACGTTATTTCTTTGGTATATGATTACATATTACTGATCAAAAACTTTTGATATCCCCTAAAAAGACATTAAAAATGTAAAAAAAATCTCCATTTGTGAATAACCGGGCTGGCCAAGTATCACATGTTTTATTGATGATTAATTCTACTATGCCGTTTCTCTACCCCAAAACTGCAACCAACCCTTATCTAGCACTATAAAGTATATCATGCTTGTGTTGTGACTGAGTACCCGTAATCGCCTCGGCATTGCGATGAAATGGTTTCATGGTTTCAGAACATTTTTAAAAATATCTCATAATTAAATAGTGCCTTGGCTCTAGTTTCCAAGGATTTTCATTAATTTTTTTGTGAATGTGGCAAAGGCAACGAAATATGTAGTTGTTAGTAGAATTGTCTTCCAATGTTAAAGAAAAATATGATTTTTGTTGAACTCAAAACAGATTTGTTGGGGAAAAGATTTTTGTGGGAGGTCGAACAAAACTACTTGGCGATTTTTTTTACATTTTTAATGTCTTTTTAGGGGATATAAACTTTCTAGAATTATTAGCGGCATTTCTTGCCTTAAAATGTTTTGCCATGTCCAAACACGACTGTGAAATATTGTTACGTATTGATAATACAACGGCTATTGCCTATATCAATAGAATGGGCGGAATCCAATACCCAAAGCTAAACTCAATTGCCGGAGAAATCTGGTAATGGTGTGAAGAACGTAATTTATGGATTACAGCATCACATACATCGCATCGAAAGAAAACATAGAAGCTGTAACGAAACTCCTCGCGCATAAGCATAAGACCGGAAGGTCATGAACTCTAGAATTAGGAAAAACTTCTATCGTCTCCAGAAAAGGTCATGACAAGTCAGTCAACTCGCAAAAGAAATGTACCGCTTCTAACGTTTGTTTGAATTTCGCGTGAGCTATCCCACACCGTTGGTCAGGGACGCAACTCTACCACCTGCACCCAGGCGAACATCTTCGAAACCGGCACTCTCAGCCACGAGACTCCGGCTCGTCGTGGAAGCCCCATTATGGACGACAGCAGCCCTCGAAGAAGCTCCACCGCAGCACCGGCCATGCCGCAGGAACTTCGGGCGGTAGGGAAGGCGCGTCCATGAGGAAGGACTCATCAGAAGCGGCTACTCGGGTCTTCCAAAGCGCAGGGGTACGGCCCTGTCGCGGGGGCTCCCCGAGCCTTGGCGTTCGGGCTGTAGGGTGACCTAGGCGGCCAGGTCAGAGGCGCAGGGGGTAAATTACCGAAACTATTAGAGTCCCGCGCGCGGAAGGAGCGGCCATTCGTTACGCTAACTTGAGTAAGTGAACCAGTGCCGAGCTGCCGAGTATAGACGCCTCTCAAATCTACGATTTGGTAAGCCACCAGCTCAATTCTCAGAAACGTTGTTACCGGTCAGGGGATTGTCCTGATCCGGTATTGTACACGTATTCTTGGGTTCCCTATTTTAACGTCTGGTTCTGTAAAACGTCTAAAACTTATCGTCAAATCGTTATCGCGCTTTCCTGGAGGGTTTTCGCCCGCGTATCGATTTTTGTGCTCGAATCATACTCCGAACGTCTCGCTTACCGAGACTTGCTCCCGCCGTATTTAATTGGAAACTTTTGTCATAATCTTTGCCGCTTAGCTTGCTTCCCGCGGGCACCGTGAACTGCCCGCATGAATAGCCCGTTCGCAAATCACTGTTGACTATTCTTTGCCATCTACCGCGAGTAATAAATCTCATTGTACGCTAAATTCTGTGTTGGTTGCGTCTTCTGCCGAGTCCACGGCCCTATCCTTTCTCCGAATACAGCTGAGCTGCCGTGTCAGAGAATCCGATGGAGTTTCCGTGGAGAATTTCCGACCTGCGTGGTCAGTTAGTCGATGTGAGTGGTATCGCAGGATATCTGGCACCTTGGAAGTTTGTCTCCCGGATTCCCCGTCGAAGGTCAGGGATTATTCGAAGTTAGATTCCACTGAGTAATGCCATCCGTCAGGGCATAGGCCAATTTAGTTCATCTTTCCATCAGTAAAAAGTTACATTTTCCTGGGAACTATTGCGGGTAGCTCTATCCCCGAGGAGCCCCAGGAAAATCCCTAGTAAAGCTGATCGCGAATCTAGAATAGTCAATTTAGATACTGGATGGGAATGGGAGTTAGCTCCTTGGGCATTTAACGTTGTTGTGCAAAATTTCGGTACACCTGATATTGATCTATTTGCAGCCAGGACAAATGCAAAATGTAAAAAATTTTGTTCATGGCATCGAGATCCAGAAGCTTTCTGTATTGATGCTTTTACCATAGATTGGGCCAATTTTTATTTTAACTCATTTCCTCCATTTGCGTTAATTCTAAAAGTATTAAGAAAAATTCAGTTGGACCAAGCTCTAGGTGTTTGAATTGTTCCCGATTGAAGATCACAATCTTGGTTTCCTTTATGGAAATCAATGTTGGTGTCGACACCAATATGTTTTAATCCTGATAGAAATATTTTATTATCCCCCGATAGGAAGACACAACACCCATTATCGGACAGAATGATTTTAATGGCAGGGAAATTATCAGGCGTACCTTTAGACATCAGAAAATCAGTGAAAAGGCAATGGAACTTTTATTAGGATCAATAACTGATTCGACATTGAAACAGTACTCAAAACCGTTACGAGAATGGGCAACGTTTTGTTCATTAGAAGGATTGGACTTATTTAATCCTCAGATCAATGATGTAATTAGATGGCTAGCAGACAAATTTGAAGCCGGTTCGTCTTATGGCATTCTTAACACAGCAAGATCCGCTCTGTCAATGATCTGTGGAGACAAGATTCGAAAAGATCCTATTATTTCAAGATTATTGAAGGGAGTATTCAATAAAAGACCCTCTAAGCCTAGATACGACGAAACTTACGATTTACAGCCTGTGTTATCGGAATTGGAAAAATTATATCCTCTGGAAAATCTCAACCTGCCTACTGTGACGGAGAAATTAGTTGTTTTACTAGCCATAGTGATGGCGCATAGGAAACAAACATTGCCTCTCATAAAAATCAGTAATATATCAGAAACTATCGATGGATACGAAATGAAAATTTCCGATAGAGCTAAACCTACGCGTCCGGGAGTTTGTCGACCGTTATTAGTATTACCAAAATGCACAGAAAATGTACCACTTTGTGTAGCCACAATTTTACAGAGATATCTTAGTGTTACTAAAGATCTAAGGGGCTAAATTGATTCTCTATTAATTACCACACGGTAACCTTTTAAACAGGCCTCAAAAGACACCATAAGTAGATGGGTTCGAACTTTTTTAAATAAAAGTGATGTAAGGAATGAATTTCCTCCACACAGTATTCGACATGCAGCTACTTCAGCAGCATTCAAAAATGGAGTAAGTTTAAGTGTCGTAAAAAACCTGGCAGGATGGTCAGAAAAATCTAAGACATTTGATCGTTTTTATAATCGACCAATACATGTCAATAAGAATTCTCTTTGAGAGGCAGTCCTCCTTGAAACAAAATAATTTTTGTTAGTATTGTGTGTGTTACACTCATATTGTCGTGAATAATGAGTCAGTTTGTATTGAATAAAAAGTTATCTTTTTCAATAAACATGAATGTTGAAACGTAGAATCAACTCTAAACATCTACTTAGATTTCTATACTGATCACGAGAACGAGACCACGAAGCATAATTGAGCGTTCGATCGTTCGATCGTAATTATGCGAGCGTCTCATTCGAAGAGATCAATACCCACCCTTAGATACATTTTAGTTTAAAAAAAAAAACTAGATTTAGCGTCAGACTCTAAACTATATGACAAAAGATGCAAGAAGGAGGGCGGATATAAATAAGATAAATATAGTGTCTGTGTTCTTCTTTTTTTCACTGGGCTGAACATTGTGGTGACTCGTAGCGAACTAAGCGGTACTACTTAGTTTTCTATTCTGATCCCTTCGAACGAGACGCTCGCATAATTATGAATATGAAGATTATATACACTACATGACCAATCTATGCCAAGTGTTGTACGGTTTTGTTTAGAGGGTCGAACTGTACATCCCCAATTTTTACCGACTTCGAAACGGAGGAGGTACTCAATTCGATCGCAATGTTTCTTTTTTTTTAAAATGTTTGTCCGGCTAGTACGGGAAGACGGCTGGACCGATCGGAATGAAACCCAGCTTATGTTACAGAGGATGTTCACAGTTTGGTCCCATTACAAATATTTGCAAAATTGTTTAACGCTCACCATTTTTAGTGCATAAATACCGAATTTTGCGCCGATTTCACGTTCCTTCTAAAATTTTGTTTGTCCCGTGATAGTTCTGAAATGGATGAATCGATCCAGGTGAACATTTGTCTACTCTGTAGGCGTTATTCTTCCAGTGGTCCCGCTGTTGCACCCGAGCCCAAGGTTGGCTCCCGGAATGCACAACCTAAGCAGACCATTAAGTCCTATCCTTGAAAGGATGTTGCAATGTATAAAAGAAATAAGATATTAGTATAGCAATAAGCGAGCGAATAGCGACTAAATCACGTTTTGCGCATCAGCACTGAGTCACATCGCCTGATCAGTGCCTCGTGCTGATGCGACGCCCGCATCGAACAAAACTATTGCTCCAAGTCCCAATCGGGGACTCGCTCTCCAGATTTCGAACAGAACACATCAGTGCGTACCAGCGAGTTACTCGGTACCTTTCTTGTCAGTCTTTGGTTATATCCTATCAATAAACTCCAAGTTTTGGGTTTAATCCCGGTGGATTCTAATCCTTTAAACGCTACGAGCCTGACTTCCTCCGATCCCGCTACCCGCTCTGTGCAGTCACCACACGGGGCACAACATTAAATGGTGGCAGCGGTGGGATCTGCACCATCGAAGTCGAATCGTGAGCCTGCCGATTGTGTAACGTGGCCGGACCGCCAGTGTTACTCCAACTCGACCTAAACGTCGAATCTCTGCCGAGGTAGAGACCGGCAAGGCCAACCAAATCAGGGGCGCGAACGAGCTCTTAGGAGACGCTCGCACTTCACCAAAAACCGCCGCTCTCTCTCTCGTTAGAGACGGCCAGACGGCCCAGCAAACGGGAAAGGAATAACCAAATCTGAACGGACGTCGCCGACAAGCCATTGCTGATCCGAGGATCTTTGGCCTAACGGAGACGAACACCAAGGCACCAAGAAGGAACGCACCATCCACCCACGGACCGAGGACACCTGGTCCCCTGTACGAGCGATAAGGAGCTCCAGAATCCGACACGCCGACAGCACCTTGTATGACATCGGCGATAAGGAGATATCGCCGCCCTGCCGACTCCGGTTGCGTCTACCGACACCCCAACGCTACCAGCGGACACCGACCAGCAACATGCGCCTGTCAACCATCCTGTGAGTAAACAGAAAAGTCCGAACCGCTGTAGCGATATCCGATAGAAAAATATTGTAAACCAGAATCTTTACACGGCCCTTGTATGCCTACGGAAGACGCACCCGCTCTGAGATACCTTCTACCTAATCGAAGGTCATTCAGTAGATCATTAGAATCTTTCTTTGATAAGAAACTCATTTTCAGTCCAGTAGACTCTACAAAAGTAAAAGCGCGTACTTCCCTAGACAACACCGGCCCCTTGCGACGCCGCGTGCGGGCACCCAATCTAGACACAAGTACAGACACATATCACGCCGCCGAATCGAGCACCCATACGACGCCCGAGAGTGTCGTCGTACCGTCACGGCGCCGATACCCTGTCAGGATACACGATTTCAGTCTTGTAAGTAGCGAATCCGAAATGTCGCACACAGAACAAGGCCCTAGTGGCCCAAATAACCCGTCGGCCCGAGATATGATAGCTGCACTCGGACTAATTGGGATATATGACGGAGACAGAAACTCCGACTTATCTTCATTCCTAGACGACGTCAAATGCGCCTTAGCATGCTCGCCCGCGGACGAACGATCGCGACTCCTGCCACTCGTCTCACTAAACAAAATAAAAGGCAGAGCCTCAAGAGAGTTACGGAACAAGACAATCAATAGCTTCGAGGAACTGAAACACGCACTGAGAACGCGATTCGCGGTTAAACGATCATCCAATATCGCACAAGCCGAGTTCAGTAGCTGTAGACAGAGAGAAGGAGACAGCACCCAACAATTCGGTTCCAGGTTAGACAGGCTATTAGCCGAAATGAAAGAGCTGTCCATCGAGGACGCCACCGACCCGGCGAGTATTCAAGGAATCGTCGAACTCTTAGACAAACAAGCCTTACCCTATTTTACTCGAGGATTGAGGGGACCACTTAGAACAATAATCCGATCGCGCACTTTCGGCAATCTGCAGTCGGCAATAGTAGCCGCTGTTGAGGAAGAAAGGGTTCTAGGATCGGATACTCCGCGTACCAATAACAACTCGCGTTACCGCGGAAACAACCGCAACGGACCAGCGCGAGACACGCTAAAATGCGGGAGGTGCCACAAAATAGGTCACACCGCCAGTAATTGCTACACGCGCCTAAGTACGCCCCGTCCCTCCTCGGACCAAACCCCATCCCATCCTCACAACCCTCGCATCCCTACCAATAATAGGGCAGTTCGACACGTAACCGTGACATGCAGATATTGTAAAAAAACCGGGCACACAGTCGAGGAATGTCGCGCACGCCAGCGCGCAAACGAGAGAAACCGAGCACAACGACCCCCGCAAACACAACACTACTCACGAGAGCCTCGCCAACAATCAGAAACACATGATCCGGCACGTGCCGCGCCTCGCCAACCCGACTCCGGCAGGAGACCGGACGATGACACGAGAATCATTTCATATCAGGTTAACACGATCGCAGCTGTGTCCGAGTCATCACGTAGCCTAGTAGAAATTGAAGCACCCGAATTGATTAACGGAAAGGCCGTCATGCTAGTAGAGAATGGCGCCGAAGTCACCTTGCTAAAAGTCGGACAAGTCCTAGGTGACGTTCCCGCCGTGAAAGAAGTCGTAACCCTATATACTATCAGGAAAAATACTTTTGAAAAGATTCAACTCTTTAAACCATGGGCGGTTGGACACCAATTAGTCAAGAAATTTACTTAGAAGACTGATGCTTTTAGAAGGGGCGCTAATATTGGGTGGAGGTGTGCGTACTTTGATCTAAGCTAGTTATCCTGAATCGACAGAAAGTATTTCCCGACATTTCGGCTTGGGGAGATTAATAGTCAGCATCAACAGTTCCTCTGTTACACAAAATATGGGCGCCAGGCATCAGAGATGCCACACAAAACGAAATTAGAATCGAGACACGATAGAATTGAGAGGAACGGCCACTGGAGATGTCCCAAGACGGCGGAACGGTTGCTCGGCTAGGGACTTGAACAAAAGGAGAGCACGTGGGTCGACACGAGTGACCAAGCCAGACGTTGAACTCAACAATGTTTATTTCGCTAGTGAAGCTTACAAAAGAGGGACTTCGTACGAGGTGTTCATTAGCAACCTCGGACGAAGCACGTGGCTTCGAGGTGGTTCAAACGAAAATTACATTTAGGTGACAAGAGTTCGAGCGCAGATGATCAACGCTAATGTTTACTCGAGTTACGTTACAGAATACTTCGTTTGTCTCGGAATACAGTGTGACTCTTGATCGGTCTCAGCGTACAGAAAGATCGTATTCAAAAGTACAGAAATACAAGTATTTTACTTATATTTGCGCCGACTCTGAAAAGTTGCAAAATATTTGGGCTTGCAAAGGGTTGGGTGTTGCATTGGGTTGCAGTACAATGCGGGAAGGTTGCCAAAGTTACACATTATGACTGCAAAATGATGAAAGCACGAAAACAGCAAATTATTTTTTACTTTTCAGCGCATTTTTATTCTGCTTATTTTGATTATTAATTTTATTTTTCCAGCTCTTTTAGTTTTCAGTTTTCTGGGATGCTGTCAGTTTTTCGAAGTCGGTCACATTTTTTTAAAAATATTTTTTTTATTTCATGCTTTTTAGTATTTCAAATGCATACAACGATAGTTCGCAGTAGATTGCATCTCGAATTTCATCGATGCACTGGTGTACCAGTTATAGATGAAAAAATGTATCCGGAATTGTCGAGGAAGGAAAAGCTTTTATGCACTAAAAATGATTAGCATTAAACAATTTCGGAAAAATTTATGGTGGGACTAAAGTATGTGCATCCTCAATAAGATATGTCAGATTTAGTCAATATCGGTCCAAACATCTCGAAGATAACGTTGGACAAACACAGTTTTAGTAGAAAAGTGAAATCAGCAAAACATTCGGTGTTTATGCAATAACAATGGTTAGCGTTAAACAATTTCGCAAAGATTGATATTGGGACCAAAGTACGAGCATCCTCTACGCGATAAGCCTGGGTTCATCAATTTCGGTCCATCCATCTCGGAGATATCGCTGGACACACGAAAATTCCCTCAGAAACGTGAAATCGACGAAGAATTGGTTTTTTATGCAATAACAATAGTTAGTGTTAAACAATTTGGGAAAAATTTATATTGGGACCAAAGTACGAGCATCCTCTACGCGATAAGCCTCGGTTCATCAATTTCGGTCCATCCATCTCGGAGATATCGCTGGACACACGAAAATTCCCTCAGAAACGTGAAATCGGCGAAGAATTGGGTTTTTATGCAATAACAATGGTTAGCGTTAAACAATTTCGAAAAATTTTATAATGGGACCAAACTGTGAACATCCTCTATGATATAAGCCCGGTTTCATCCCGATCGGCCCAGCGGTCTTCCCGTACTAGCCGGACAAACATTAAAAAAAAAAAAAAAAAAAGAAACATAGTGATCGAATTGAGTACCTCCTCCTTTTCGAAGTCGGTAAAGAGTCTACTGTCCTTGCCCTTGTCCCTGTGAGTTTGTCATTATTAAGAATTATGAAATGTTGAAAGTGTTAAGTGTGCAACTTACAAGTCCTTGTTTTGATAAACAAGTGCTGATTACCAATAGTTAAAATTGTCAAGAGTATATCAATCTTTTAAGCAATATGAGCAATTATTTATAATTTAAGGGAATACTTGTTATTGTCAATCAGTATCTGCTTAGGCCAATTTCAACAGTTTAGGTGTTTCCTCCATCAGCTAGGCACTTGATAGTCAACAAACACCCAAACAAAACTAGACTGTGTATGACCTGCGTATATAGCTAACAAAATCTAATTGCAAATCATTGTTTGACCTAATGCTTCACAATTATAATATTAACCAAATGATATGCTCATACGTAATCTAATTTAGTTTGAGACTGTCAAGTTTGTTGCTCAAGGAACGTTTGGCAATTGAGAATTAGTATTTGTTTAGCAAATTTCTTTTCTTTAAATTTTGCACTGCTTGAGCTATGCATTTGGCAGTCAAGATATATCGAAGTTAAAGTACTCACACGCCAAGTTTTTTTGTATTATTAAGCGTTAATTTATTGTTAATTCATTGTTAATGCGAGTTAAATCGAGGTATTTTTGAATGAAAACTTGGCTTTCTCATATGATATTTATTACTTGGCGCATTACTTGACAAACTACTTGGCGCATTTTTTACATTTTAATGTTTTTGTACGTTAATTATTGTCAATGCCAAATTACATTTGGCGAGTATGTACACGCATTTCAAACTACTCGTCGGTTGGCCGATTATATTTCGGTACGCTCATAATTGTTGCGTACGAGAAGAGACGATCGACAGGTGGCGATGAGGGTAGCGACGCCGGCATCCAGAGATTTTTAAATACCAGATGCAACACTGCTGCAAAGCCGAATTCCCCATTCCTTCTTATTTCGAAGTACTATTGAAACCTATTTTCTACTTTACTTCCTAATTCGCTAACTACACAAGTACAAATTTTAAAATTATAATCTTCCCGAACTTTTGCTATGTTTCTGCGCAGACTTACTATAAACTATTTTATAGTAGTGAGCCTGCGCAAGGTAGTAGTTTGTAATCAGTAGCAATAAACATGCTTTTCGTTGTCAATTTTGACCGAATGAATTCAGCAGGTTTCAAAAAATTTATATGACACGGAGCCAGAATGCTGGAATATACGTTTTCATGGGAGTGTCTTCTTTGCGCACATGTGGATTTTCGAACACAGTGGAATTTGCACACATTCGATCTTGCCCACAGTAGAAGCAGAACACATTGGCAGTGAATCTGTACACACCCAGAGGAAACTGCACACGGGAGTTAACGCGAATAATCGAATTTGGACACAATATACAAAAAGGATCACATTTAATTCAAAAGCAATAAATAACTGTGAAGTAGTTAATGAATACGCAGGAAAGGTCAAAATTGGGACACTCGGAGACTTTTTTGCATGTTACATGCTAGTTGCTAAAACGCGGTAAAGCTGTAAGATAATGTTGTTAAACAGAGAAGACTCTCTTTGTAGTTTACTTTCAGATTGTAGTGCGTTAGCATCTGTGCATGATGAGGTACTGGCACTTGGATTGTTTAACAAGAAGTATAATGATTTGAAGAAGATAATTATTAATGAATTTAGCCAGAAGGCAAAATTAGATCGAATTAGATCGACTAATAGATTGAGGAAAGCTTCGACCTTCCCCCGAGACGTAACAATGGTGGATTTGTTAGTGAATCGAGTCTCATTGGAGTCTTATTGGGTTAGGTCTGGTTTATGTGGGGTAGTTTTTAGTTTTGGGTTGGGTTTGGCTAAGTGTTGGGTGCAATGCAATGAGGGAAGGTTACCAAAGTTGCACATTATGACTGCAAATTTATGAAAGCGTGAAAACAACAAATTATTTTTTACTCTTCAATGCATTTTTTATTCCGTTTAGTTTTTTGTTTTTTTTCAGTTCTTGAAGTTTTTTAGTATTCTCCGGTGCTGTCAGTTTTTCGAAGACGGTCACATTTTTGTTAAATACTTTTTTCTGTGTGAAAAATTTGATCGTAATCACAAATCAAGCAGTTCGCTCTATATTTTCCTTAGTCACTGACACCTACCGTTTTTAATTTCAATATCTTTTTGGAATATCAGTAACCTGCACGTTTTCCCCTTTGTTTTCTCGCTAATGAACTTCTACAGGAGATGGAAAGAAATTAAGCCAGTTTCTGTCGAACTATCGTAATAGTAATTTATTGGTTCATTTCAATTCTGATATCTCTGAATGTTTATCTATCAGGCTGCTTCCATCGAAGTCTTACGCTTGTTCCTTAGTCCCTGCTTCCATGAAGTCTTACACGGACCATGTGGGCGTACGCCATCTTTTATTCATTTCTCTAGTGGGCCTTTTGCCATCTTATTCGTACTATCATTAGGATTACGTCAATTATTCTGTTTCTCTATTGGGCCTAAGCCATCTTTTAAAACTTCTTATTATGAAAGTAATCTGATTACTTACAATACGTGATCTCGTCACTGCCTCTCTTTCAGTCAACTCACTTCAACGATCTGTAGCACACTACTGATCGCTCTCGCCGTTCGGCTCCTTGACCGACGTCGCATGCAATTGTTTCGGCACAATCTCGGCCTCACATATATTCTACGGTGACACACTCATACCGGAGCGATGCACTCTGGCACCCCGCACGGCGGTTGTCCCTTTTCCTGTGCTTCTTAAGAGCCACACATCCATATTTTGACTGCTTGACGTAATCCTTAATTCATATGCATATTTCACGGTCGTGATCACTTACACGCCGTAACACCCTTGGTGTGTGGAAATCATTATTCGCGGTTTCTCCAATGTGCAATTTCCACTCATGCGAGTACATGATGTGTACTGTTTACTTTGTGGATGGCTCTGTGTGCAGTTTCCACTTTGCACAGCTCCCAATGTAGGCAATGTCCATTGTGCGTTGTTTCCAATGTGGGCAGTGTCCACTGTGCGCTGTTTCCAATGTGGGCAGTGTCCACTGTGCACTGTTTCCACGTGCGCAAGTTCGAAAAGAGGCTCGTGTCCAAAGTGGAATGTGCGCAAAGGAGACTCACTCGACATATCCACATACATTACACACACGCCCCTAAGCATGCGTAAATACACACCTGCGAGCAAATTTGCGATGCGGATTCTCGAACTCATTATCTGGCGTATATAAGTACGTCAGTGCGTGTGCATAACCACTACCCTTAATCATGTAATAGGAGTATTTTTTTATGACTGACAGGAACTGTTGCCGCCCCATTTTGTCCCGCAATATATTTAATCAACCTCGAAATGACCGCCAATAATTTTTTTGGGACGGAAAATGAGCGCCAATAATTTTAGTGGGAGGCGAACAGCATGCCAATAATTTTAATGGCGGGCATTTTCAGTCTCAATAAAATTATTGCCTCACGTTTTTTGTCCCAATAAAATTATTGGCGGCCTTAATTTGTTGGTTAATGCCCATCCCTGCTCGCAAGATATTTCCAACAACTTAATTATATCCTTTTTAACAATAGGCGAAAGCATCGTAGCTTCTATTTAAATGGTAAAAGTAAATCGTGGAAAAAAAACTTTCATTACCTAAAAACACCACCTTATATGTATAAAGGTTTATAGCACCTCTTTAAGAGGACTAATTCATACGCGTGCATATAATTCGACATTTGTCTCTACATGGGAAGAAACAGTGATAGGGAAGTGTGACTGATCGGTTTACAGCACGGAAAACATAAAGAGAAAATATTGACCCCCACAAAAATCTTTTCTCCCACAAAAGTGTTTTGGGTTCAACAAAAATCATATTTTTCTTTAACATTGTAAGACAATTCTACACAGAACTACATATTTCGATGCCTTTGCCACGTTCTCCAAAAAATTAATGAAAATCCTTCGAAACCAAAGCCAAGCCACTATTTAATTATGAGATATTTTTAAAAATATTCTGAAACCATCAAACCATTTCATCGCAATGCCGAGGCGATTACGATTACCCAGTCACAACATAAGCATGATATACTTTACAGTGCTAGATAAGGGTTGGTTGCAGTTTTGGGGTAGAGAAACGGTATTGTAGAATTAATCATCAATAAAACATCTGATACTTGGCCGGCCCGGTTATTCACAAATGGAGTTTCAAGCCTACACACAAATTGCTGGGTAGTTTGTATCGTTTAAATGATTCATCATACCATCACAGATCCTTGGCATATTGTTGAACATACGATAGGCGATGAACAATATTGGTTATGGTGTGTTCATTTCTTACCCGGGGCTATTGTACTTTCGTGTATTTGGCTGTTATGTAATGGAAAGTACTGTGAAATTTGCGGCGTTTTGCGCGCGTGTTTCACACATTAGATGTTTTGATTGATTGGTATTGTACATGGATAAATATTCTATGCATTTGTCGTGTGAAAAGCTTGAAACTCCATTTGTGAATAACTGGGCCGGCCAAGTATCAGATGTTTTATTGATGATTAATTCTACTATACCGTTTCTCTACCCCAAAACTGCAACCAACCCTTATCTAGCACTGTAAAGTATATCATGCTTATGTTATGACTGTGTAATCGTAATCGCCTCGGCATTGCGATGAAATGGTTTGATGGTTTCAGAATATTTTTAAAAATATCTCATAATTAAATAGTGGCTTGGCTTTGGTTTCGAAGGATTTTCATTAATTTTTTGGAGAATGTGGCAAAGGCATCGAAATATGTAGTTGTTTGTAGAATTGTCTTACAATGTTAAAGAAAAATATGATTTTTGTTGAACCCAAAACACTTTTGTGGGAGAAAAGATATTTGTGGGAGGTCGAACAAAACTACTTGGCGATTTTTCTTACATTTTTAATGTCTTTTTAGGGGATATCACAAATTTTTGATCAGTAATATGTAAGCATATATCAAAGAAATAACGTTATGTACCACTGCTGTAGAATGTGAAAGAGAAGTATGACTTTTGTTGAATCGAAAACACTTTTGTTGGAGGTGGAACAACACTAGTTGGTGATTTCTTTTACATTTTTAATGTCTTCTTGAGGGATATCATAAGTTTGTGATCAGTAATATCTTACAAGAAGAGTGTCAGTCCTATCAGGTCGAAACCCAACTCCAATTTTTTTTATAAGCTCAGGATGTGATGTAGAACTAGTGTACAAAATTTGGTTTGCAATGGTCAACTGCGAGAACCCCCCAAAAATGTCAAATGTGCCAATTTTTGCGCTTATGGAGCTTTAAGGTATTTATAGCAAACCCACTTGATTTCATTTAAGTTCATATACTTGCAGTGCACTCATTTAGCACCTAAACAACTCATTCAGAAAGTTTCGTGATAGGGTTCGACATGACAGGTCTGACATAGGAATTTACGTACAGTGTTTTAAGTTATTGAGGGCATACCCGCGGGATCTCATATACAATGGTCCACTTGCAGTTTACAATTGCAGCTAATACTTTTGTATATTTCGAATTTAGTGTGCACACACGTGTTCGAACTGGTTCAGAAACTAGTTCAGAAACTTTCATGATAGGTTTCGACATGACAGGTCTGACCTACGGATTTACGTACAGTGTTTCATAGCATCGAGGGCATATTTGCTAGCTCTCATATACATTCATACACTTGCACTGATCGATTGTAGTTAGAATTTTTTATATTCTTTCTTTAGCACCTGTAAAAAGTTTGGTGAAAGGTTTCAACATGACAAAGCTGACAGCGATCCCTATGCATATTGTTTACTCAAATGGCGCCGAATCTCTGGGACTGCAATTTCTTGCATGTTTATCGAAAAACACATGCAGTTCGTAATCGGTATATTACTTGCGATTGGTGAATTGATGTTGTCCAATTAAGTTGTTTCGAGGCTGCATACCACATATTTAAAATATTAGCTATAATAGTGAACTGCGAGTATATGAAGTTAAATACAATCAACCGGGTTTGCCATAAATGCCTTAAAGCTCCATAAGTGTAAAAATTGGCACATTTGGCATTTTTGGGAGGTCCTTGCAGTTGACCATTGCAACCAAAATTTTGTACACTTGTTCTACATCATATCCAGAGCTTATAAAAAACAATTGGATTTGGGTTTCGACCTGACAGGTCTAACAACACTCTCCTTGTTAGAATGTCAAAGCGGAGTATGATTTTTGTTAAATCCCAAACACTTATGCGGAACAAAGAATATTTGTGGTAGGTTGAGCAAAACTACTTGGCGAATTGCGCTACATTTTTATTGTCTTTGCGGGGGCATACAATTTCTGTAAACTGAATCTCCGGAGAGTAAGCCATGATTGTTAAAATGAATGCTTGTTAGTTTAAAGGAACACAATTATAGTAAGAATAGTAGTAGCTGTGGTAAGACGCTCAATTTACAATCTTACGGTTCCAGTTCTATTGCAAATACATAATATGTTTTTAATTCCTTGTTATTTACGTAGATGAAAAAATTATATTTTGATGTTAGTAATGAACTCGTCTCGTGTTGCACAATATCCACCTCCATCGAATTATCAGGAATAGTGTGACCACACTATTTATATTCCTACCCGTTTAGCAGTCAGTGGTGCCTTTTCACTTCCGCAACACCTGGTCCTGACATATAATAAAATATTTATAAATGTGGTTAAACGTTTGTTTGTCGATAGTCGCAGAGTAATTGTGAAATGAGTTTATTGCCAATAGCAAAATATATAATTTCTGTACCTGCGTGAATAGTAAGAAATATCAGATATGTGGAATAGAACTGGAACGATACAATTACAATTTCAGCGTCTTACCACGACGACTCCTATGGTTACTTTAATTGAGTTCATTGAAAGTGACAAGCGTTCATCCCAATAGCCCACATTCCGGACATTCAGTTCATAGGGATTTTATATGACACAATTAATAAAGTTGTCATGTAACTCCGAGTTGAAAATAAAATAGTTTTATTCAAGTTCATAAGCAACGCTTCTTCGAGATTTTGCATTTATCAATTAACCGATTGGCCCCCGATATCTGTCGTGATTCACTCCGCCTAATGCTCAGCGATACAAGACCTAAGTGACACCACACGGCTACCAAAAGAGGTACGCAATGTCGGTATTACCGATAATTCGACATTACAAAACTGTAGTCAACTGAGGGTTATATTTTAGAATGAGCTGGTTGTTATTTATGCACCATTGATTGCAATGACGGGACGGATACTGGAGTAAAATGTGGAATTGTTCACCATCTGTCACAGTTTTGTTCTGTCTCTCAATTATTACCTGACCGTGACCCTTGTTGGAACATATAAGTAAGCGAAAGAAGTGATGCGCTATGAGAATTCGGCGCCTGTGAGCTACAACTATGAAAATGAAAAGATCCCGTAAAGGGCAAGTTAAGAATTGAAAATATAATAGCCGCCGAGACTGTGATGACCCATGCGTAATTACGAGTCACCCGGTCGTGGGCGTTAGAGACGAGCCCAGCGGCAAGCGAGAAACAATTCTTTTGTTTCTCGGAAATAGTCGGAATTATCCGAGGAATGAATACGAATGATTGATGAAGAACGATGCTCATTCGCAAAAAAGACGTCCATTAGGCACGAGGTGCAACCTGCATCAGAATTGGAGAGAGAACAAGGGTGACACTCCTGACGATTAGAGACGGCAAGCCAGGAACAAATAATAACCCGGAAGGCTGTGATACGACTCTGAATCGAAGTAAGTACTACTTGAATTAGTAATTCAGAGGCGATCGATTTACAACCGATCGCAGAAGGAAAAGATGGCTTATGCCCAACCTCGACGTAAGACTTCATGAGAAGCGGTCAGAAGGTAGAGTGAGCGCGAGTCCGAGTTGACTGAGAAATTATAATACAGCCGTCAGGAGTCTCAAAGGATGGCGAATGCCCACAAACTATAGAATATCGTTGTGTTACCCAGAAAGATAAGATGGCAGAGGCCCATGAA
This sequence comes from Ectemnius continuus, assembly GCA_910591665.1. Taxonomy (NCBI): domain Eukaryota; kingdom Metazoa; phylum Arthropoda; class Insecta; order Hymenoptera; family Crabronidae; genus Ectemnius; species Ectemnius continuus. The sequence continues at coordinate 17,096,627 of OU342858.1, read as the reverse complement.
AGAGAATCATTAATAATTTAATAATTCCAAATTTCACAGAACAACCCACAAAATATACATGTCCTTTAAATTTAAACCTGTGTCCTAATTTCTTATTTATGTTCCCTATCCCTGATCCGAAGTGCACTAGCCTGAACAACCCTATTGGGAGATACTTGAGTTAATGCCTGCGTATCATGTGTAGGCTTGGAGCTCGAGCGCTCCGCGCCGGTGCCGCCCCTTATTCCCATCATGCGGGTCCCAGTCATAAAATGGAGCTACCTGAGTATGGTTTAACGACAAATTGCAATAATAAGATCGTTAACGTGGTAATACTATTGAATCTTTGAATCAGCGTTAATGTACCAAATCTCTTATTGGACATTTGAAAAGAAAGAAATCGTAATCTTTCTTCAAAAATTGAAAACCTGTCATATATGTATAATAATATATGATAATAATATTCATCACATAGAAATTGTAAACTGCTTGGCACTAAGAATCTACTGATTCTTCTGATTAACGCAGTACAACTTGAGCAAAATTAGACATTTGTTTCACTATATACATGACAGATGCAATCATTGAAACGTTCGTAAGTTTCATAAAATACGAGCACAACACATATATGCGAAAATATCACTGACTTTGATGAAACAGATAATTATTATTAATAAGTGCGTTCACTGTATGTCGTCGGGTGCGGAAAAGACCACACTTATTATTAGCACTATGTATCTGCTATGGTATCCGATACCTGTTTGACACTACTTGGCTGACGGTCCGAGGCATTCTGATGCCAAGCGCCCGTCCAAAAGCAGGTAGGGCGCCGCCAGCCACCTAGCGGCGAAAAAAGGAAAGCGACATTTGAGGAAACTTAATTATAATGAAGAATTTCAGTAACTTTTCGCTTCGGACGAAATATTTCAAATATTTATGTTTCTTAAACTAATGGGCCGATTCCATTGTGCCTTACGTCATACGAATCAGAAAAAGTCACAGAAAAATATATCCCAAAGAGAATTACTTCGTGCACCAAATCTCTGAGAAATTAGAAAAACAAATTTGGAGACAATTTTTCGCACGGGTTAATCGTTTTACTTCGAGATAATATAGCCTCGGGAGTTTTGGTGGCCCGTTCGGCTACGCCTTCACTACTTGGTGCGGAGGCTCTACCGAGTCTCCTGATTATATAGCTTTACCGTTAAAATGATCAGTGAAAAAGCAGATTAAATAGAGAGCTGATATTAGTACTGCATACGGACTGCGTATTTACAATAATTCATCATACAGTTGTTGATCTCTAAGCATATAATCAATTGAAAATTACGATATTACTGATATTTAAATGTTTCGAGAGGAGTTTAATAATACCGTTAGTAGTACTCGAGATTGGTTGCGTTTCAAAATAGTAGTGGTGTAATGATTTTAAATAGTCAATATAAAATTTACTGAAGTATATTTTTGGCTATCCGCATTGTCAGTGACTATGAAACACACCTGCGACAAATGTAGAAATTTTGGAAAGCAGGTGTACTGAAAACCACATTAATTGAAAGCTTCGAACAAGAAAGTCCTGCAAAATACCGGTTCACTAGTGACCTATTTGGTGTTTTATATTTCAGTGTTCTACTTTGCATGAGGATTAACCCCCCAAGCCAAAATCAGCCAATTGGGTACACTGCCAGATTTATAATAGGGATGCAAAGAGCGCGTTGGTTTTGAGCGCACACGTGCAGGCCAGGCCACCCTGATAATCGGGTAAAATTGACGATTATTAATGCTTAAGTCCGGAAAAGGTATACGATATGCGGTGATTATTTCTTTATGAAGGTTCTTAAAAGGTACTACCTACGGGAATGCGGACTGTTTTAAGAACATATTGTTTCCTGAAAGTTATTGTTTCAGAAACTGGAAAAGTACAGGTCCTTCGACTATACTGGAGATCTAGGTGGCCGCAAAATTGCCAGCATAGTGTTGACTCCCTGGCTACCACTTCACTACCAATTCAATAGCTCTAGTAATAAGGGAGTACTCTACCTGGGGCGACAAGGCGGTAGGCGAATGTGACTTACTGCCACTTTGAAGCTCAGGTTACACAACGAACCTTGCAGACACGACAATAAGTTTTACGTTCTAAATGGGCGACGATCACCGCGGATGGTTAGAAAAATAATCGGCATTCAACGGTGTAAACTGATACCGCGGGAGTTGCTAAATCGCGCTGCAGAATTCACTCAAAAGAAATATAATTCCCATCTGTAGAAACTGTGAGGAATTTTCCTGGGGTAGCTCGGGAATAGAGCTACCCACAGCCAGTTGCTCAGGAAAATTGTGTATAGATTTTAAATAATATATAAAGAGGATGGATCGAATCGGATCTATCGCGATCGACTTCTATACTCACAAAGATCGAGACTGGGGAAAAGTCGGGACGCAACACTATGCCCAGACTCTCGACTGCAATTCCGGAAAACCGAAGAAGAAAGGCGCCAGGTACCCCGCGGTACCACAATAAGCAAAACTAACTGGCTTACAGCCGAACAATAATTCCGGGGACTTGCAGTCGGATTTCCCTACACGGCAGCTCAGGGTTGGAATCAGGAGACTCGGTAGAGTCTCCGCGCCAAGTAGTGAAGGCGTAGCCGTACGGGCCAGCGAGACTCCCGAGGCTATATTATCCCGACGTAAAACGATTTAACCCATGCGAAAAATTGTCTGCAAATTTCTTTTCCGAATTTCTCAGAGATTTCCTGCACGAAGTAATTCTTCTCGGGATATATTTTTCTGTGATTTTTTCTGATTCGTATGACGTAAGGCACAATAGAATCGGTCCATTAGTTTAAGAGATATAAATATTTGAAATATTTCGTCCGAAGCGAAAAATTACTGAAATTCTTCATTATAATCAAGTTTCCTCAAATGTCGCTTTCCTTCTTTCGCCGCTAGGTGGCTGGCGGCGCCCTACCTGCTTTTGGACGGGCGCTTGGCATCAGAATGCCTCGGACCGTCAACCAGGTAGTGTCAGACAGGTATCGGATACCATAGCAGATACATACTGCTAATAATAAGCGTTGTCTTTTCCGCGCCCGACGACATACAGTGAACGCTTTTATTAATAAGAATTAATTATTATATTAATAATTATTAATAATAATTATTATTAATAATAATTATCTGTTTCTTCAAAGTCAGTGATATTTTCGAATGTATGTGTTGTGCTCGTATTTTATGAAACTTACGAACGTTTCAATGATTGCATCTGTCATGTATATAGTGAAACAACTGTCTCATTTTGCTCAAGTTGTACTGCGTTAATTAGAAGAATCAATAGATTCTCAGTGCCAAGCAGTTTACAAATTCTATGTGATGAATATTATTATAGATATATGACAGGATTTCAATTTTTAAAGAAACATTACAATTTCTTTCTTTTTAAATGTTTATTGCAATTTGTCGTTAAGCCATAGTCAGGTAGCTCCGTTTTATGACTGGTATCCGCATGATGGGAATAAGGGGCGGCGCGGAGCGCTCGAGCTCCAAGCTCACACATGCTACGCAGGCATTAACTCAAGTATTTCCCAATAGGGTCAGGTACGGTCAGGTAATAATTGACAGACTGAACAAAACTGTGACAGATGGTGGGCAATCCCACATTTTACACCAGTATCTGTCCCGTCATTACAATCAATGATGCATAAATATCAACCGGCTGATTCTAAAATATGACCTACAGTTAACTACAGTTTTGTAATGTCGAATTATCGATAATACCGACATTGCGTACTTCTTTTGGTGGCCGTGTAGTGTCACTTAGGTCTTGTTTCGCTGATCATTAGGCGGAGTGAATTACGACAGATATCGGGAGCCAATCGGTTAATTGATAAATGCAAAATCTCGAAGAAGCGTTGCTTATGAACTTCAATAAAACTATTTTATTTTCAACTCAGAGTTACATGGTAACTTTATTAATTGTGTCATATAAAATTCCTATGAGCTGAATTTCGGGAGAGTGGCCTATTGGGATGAACGCTTGTCACTTTCAATGAATTCAGTTAAAGTAACAATAGCAGTCGTCGTGATAAGACGCTGAAATCGTAATTTTATCGTTCCAGTTCTATTCCAAATATTTGATATTTCTTACTATTTATGCAGGTAAAGAAATGATGTATTTTGCTATTGGCAATAAACTCATTACACAATTACTCTGCGACTATCAACAAACAACGCTTTAACCACATTTATAAATATTTTATTATATGTCAGGACCAGGTGCTGTGGAACTGCAAAGGCACCATTCACTGTTAAACAGGTAGGAATATAAATAGTGTGGTCACGCTATTCCTCCTAATTCGATGAAGGTGGATATTGTGCAGCACGAGACAAATTCATTACTAACATCAAAATATAATTTTTTCATCTGTGTAAATAACAAGGAATTAAACAAATATTATGTATTTGCAATAGAACGAGAATCATAAGATTGCAAATTGAGTGTCTTACTACAACTACTACTATTCTTACTAGAATTGTATTCATTTAAACTAACAACCATGCATTTTAACAGTCATAGCTTACTCTCCGGAAATTGTTTACAAAAATTCTATACCCCCACAAAATGTAGCGCAATTTGCCAAGTAGTTTTGCCCAACCTACTCCAAACATTCTTTGTTCCGCATAAGTGTTTTGGATTTAACAAAAATCATACTCCGCTTTGACATTCTAACAAAAAGTGTTAGACCTGTCACGTCGAAACCCAAATCCAATTTTTTTTATAAGCTCTGGATGTGATGTAGAACAAGTGTACAAAATTTGGTTTGCAATGATCAACTGCAAGGACCCCCCAAAAATGCCAAATGTGACAATTTTTGCACTTATGGAGCTTTAAGGCATTTATAGCAAACCCGCTTGATTTTATTTAAGTTCATATACTCGCAGTACACTATTATAACTAATATTTTAAATATGTGGCATGCAGCCTCGAAACAACTTAATTAGAAAACACCAATTCAACAATCGCAAGTAATATACCAATTACGAACTGCATGTGTTTTTCGATGAACATGCAAGAAATTGCAGTCCCAGAGATTCGGCGCCATTTGAGTAAACAATATGCATAGGGATCCCTGTCAGCTTTGTCATGTTGAAACCTTTGACCAAACTTTTTACAGGTCCTAAAGAAAGAATATAAAAAATTCTAACTACAATCGTTCAGTGCAAGTGTATGAATGTATATGAGAGCTAGCAAATATGCCCTCGATGCTGTGAAACACTGTAGTAAATCCGTATGTCAGACCTGTCATGTCGAAAACTATCACGAAACTTTCTGAATGAGTTGTTTAGGTGCTAAATGAGAAATATGCGAAATATTAACTATAATAGTGCACTGCAAGTACACGAACTTAAATTAAATCAAACGGGTTTGCTATAAATGCCTTAAAGCTCCATAAGCGCAAAAATTGACACATTTGACATTTTTGGGAGGTCCTCGCAGTTGACCATTGCAAACCAAATTTTGTACACTTGTTCCACATCACATCCTGAGCTTATAAAAAAAAATTGGAATTGGGTTTCGACCTGACAGGTGTGATACTCTCCTTGTAAGATATTACTGATCACAAACTTATGATATCCCTCAAGAAGACATCAAAAATGTAAAATAAATCGCCAACTAGTGTTGTTCCACCTCCTACAAAAGTGTTTTCGATTCAACAAAAGTCATACTTCTCTTTCACATTCTACAACAATGGTATATAACGTTATTTCTTTGGTATATGATTACATATTACTGATCAAAAACTTTTGATATCCCCTAAAAAGACATTAAAAATGTAAAAAAAATCGCCAAGTAGTTTTGTTCGACCTCCCACAAAAATCTTTTCCCCAACAAATCTGTTTTGAGTTCAACAAAAATCATATTTTTCTTTAACATTGGAAGACAATTCTACTAACAACTACATATTTCGTTGCCTTTGCCACATTCACAAAAAAATTAATGAAAATCCTTGGAAACTAGAGCCAAGGCACTATTTAATTATGAGATATTTTTAAAAATGTTCTGAAACCATGAAACCATTTCATCGCAATGCCGAGGCGATTACGGGTACTCAGTCACAACACAAGCATGATATACTTTACAGTGCTAGATAAGGGTTGGTTGCAGTTTTGGGGTAGAGAAACGGCATAGTAGAATTAATCATCAATAAAACATGTGATACTTGGCCAGCCCGGTTATTCACAAATGGAGTTTCAAGCCTTTCACACGACAAATACATAGAAAATTTATCCATGTACAATACCAATCAATCAAAACATCTAAAATGTGAAACACGCGCGCAAAACGCCGCAAATTTCACACTACTTTCCATTACATAACAGCCAAATACACGAACGTACAATAGCCCCGGTAAAAAATGAACACTCTATAACCAATATTGTTTATCGCTTGTCGTATATTCAACAATATACCAAGGATCTGTGATGGTATGATGAATCATTTAAACGATACAAACTACCCAGCAATTTGTGTGTAGGCTTGAAACTCCATTTGTGAATAACCGGGCTGGCCAAGTATCACATGTTTTATTGATGATTAATTCTACTATGCCGTTTCTCTACCCCAAAACTGCAACCAACCCTTATCTAGCACTGTAAAGTATATCATGCTTGTGTTGTGACTGAGTACCCGTAATCGCCTCGGCATTGCGATGAAATGGTTTCATGGTTTCAGAACATTTTTAAAAATATCTCATAATTAAATAGTGCCTTGGCTCTAGTTTCCAAGGATTTTCATTAATTTTTTTGTGAATGTGGCAAAGGCAACGAAATATGTAGTTGTTAGTAGAATTGTCTTCCAATGTTAAAGAAAAATATGATTTTTGTTGAACTCAAAACAGATTTGTTGGGGAAAAGATTTTTGTGGGAGGTCGAACAAAACTACTTGGCGATTTTTTTTACATTTTTAATGTCTTTTTAGGGGATTTGTAAGAGCGCTATGGGTCCGGCAGGAGACGCAACCAAGACAGATTTCTTTACTCTTAAACTCGAAACTTTATTAGTTCTTTGGAGATGGAATGACAAATCGAATAGCACGGGATCAAACGGACTTCACTCACGGGCGTTACAGTGCGTGTCCGTGAGGAGCAAGCTTCCAAAGGTACAATCTATGGTATTGACGGCCTAACAAAATGAGAGGAAACGTCTCTGGACGACGAGACGAATGGACAGAACTAGCGAGCTGAACGGACTATGAAAATCTCGAGAAGCCAGCGACTTAAAACTAATGGACGGAAATTGATTCGTTGCGGGGACGGGAGTCCTCCAGGAAGGTCAGTATTCGTTATGCGGAACTTGCGGTGCGGTCAAACTACCAGAAGCACAAAGGACGAAACGTTTACAAGACACAGTCAGGACAATCCCCTGACTGGCCAATACGTTAAATAAAGATACTTTGGAGTCCAAAGATTTAGCTCTTACCAATCGAGGTTGGCTGTGGCGTGCAGGCGGAACACACTAATTTAACTGAATGTGCACTAAATTTCACGCAACGAATGTTCGCTCCTTACGCGCGCGGGACTTTAATAGATTTGAGCCTATGATTCCCCTCTGCCCCTAACTTTGGCCGATCATGTCACCTAACACAGTCCGAGTAGGTCGGGCGAATAGCAGCGAGTTCCACTGGGTCTATAAAGGTCAACCGGAATGGTCTCGGGTGACACGAAGAGGAACCACTAGAACAAATTCGACCCTGCACATGGCCCAGCGCCACTTTCCTGCTCTCCCTTTCTAGCAGACCTAGTGGATACCAGTGAAGTTCCGGCACTTCCACCAGGCTACCGCGGATCATCCGACGAGAGAGGAACGCTTACCAGACACAAGGTGTATTTGCAAATAGAAATAATAGCAGAAACGAATTAAACGTGAAAAGACAACAAGTAACACATAATGTATGTTTTATTTCAATTGAAATTACAGTAACTTAAAAAACACATTAAAGACCGCGTAAAATTGAACAAGATTCGAGCATTTTAGGCGCAAGCAGAGCAATACTTTGTGTATTAAAGAATTAGTGTAACGACCAAAAACATATCCGCGGATGACAGTACAACACTTATGATCATGCACTGATATTAAGTTTAATCCTTCAATGCTTCAGAAAAGAAGTTATCATATAAAGAAACCCTGGCGAAGACATCGGGTTTACCCTGAGCACATGGAGCAATCCATGAAAGAATACCAACGAGCTGACCCTTATAAACAAGTGGGCCGCCGCTGTCACTCTGTAGCAGAGAAATAATGAGTGTCGACAAGGTATACAAAATTGAATGAAACTATATTTATTGTACTGAAACCACACGTGACTCACCGTGCAAGCACCGATTCCAGGGATCTGAATAGTGCAAAGTTGACTGTCGACAATACGAACGTTGGTGTGGCCTTCTTGGCACTTTTCATTGGTTATGTGGTAAACATAGGCCTTCTGCAAATGGTTGGGATACTCCCCATGAGCCTGAAGTTTGCCCCATCCGGAGAGAATCAGGGAAGCATTTACTGGTGGATCAGACGTTGCCAGAGGTATGGACTTCTGATTTTCGTTGAATTCAATGGACTCATTGAGCTGGAATTCACAAAGTCATGATTTTGTTACTTCTGGTTTTCATGTACACGAGACCACAACGCAATTCTATGGGAATAAACCGATGGCGGCTTACGGTAATGACAGCTACGTCGTTAACCCAGGACTGATCTTTCTCTTTCTTGTATTCGGGGTGAACGCGGATGCTCTTAACAGTGTACACTTTCTTTTCTGGCGAGTCAAGTCTGATGACTCCACCCTGTACACGGAAGTTCTTCAATGATGCCTCTACGAGTCTGTCGACGCAATGAGCGGCGGTAGCGATGTGTTTGTTCGAGACGATGCTTCCACCACACACGTGCAAGCCGAAATAATTGAGGGACACGTGGTATGGAAATTCACCAGGACTGGCGTCGGAACCGCCGACAATTCGTTCAGGTTCATGATAGTACGCCTCTGCGAAATATGCAAATTAAGTATGTATTAATTTATTCAGCAGTTGCAACATGCTTTTAAGATCTGTCAAGCCGCTGAATGAATTAATTAAACTGAATTAGCTGATTCTCAGAATGATTTTAGCTGACACCATAAGTAATGTTGCATTTCATTATATTTTGCGAGTTTGAACTTTAAATTTGTTCAAGCTGTAAACTTTATCAGTTTATATGTAGTGTTATTATAGCTTCATATTTAGGGGAAGTCCGGGCAAAGCGGATCCATTAACAAAAAATGGGTAAAAAATACTAGAGTATCGGAATGATGAACAACTTTATATTTTTTTTACTTCGTACGCAAATAAAAAAATTAAAAATAAATAAAATAAAATTTCAAGACTACTTATTTCATTGAAAACTAAAACCGTATCAGGTATCCGCTTTGCCCGACCACCCTGAGCAAAGTGGATAGTGCTTAAAATAAAGAACAAAATACAATGAAACAAAGTAAAAAAAATGTTTAATCGTCACATTCGGTATAGAAATAGCTTCCATAGCCCCTTTATGCAACGTATCATATGGGATCCCATTGGTATAAGTTAATAAATTGGTTCGCGGCAGATTTCATTGAGTTTCCTTTTACTGTCACAACAAGAGTATTTTTTAAAGTGCAATTCCTATCTAAGTACCCTGATTACTTATTTTAATGTATTGGTGGACGACCTATAAGAAAAGTTCGATACTATTATAACTCCGGCCATAGTGGATAGGGTATTTGCTTTGCCCGATCCACTTTGTCGGGTTTACACACTTCATATTAAAATATCCACAAACAATCTTTTGGCCGACATAAAAAATATTCCCCATACACATAGCAATTCTAAAGAATAGTATTATCATGTGATATGATTGTAATTTGGTAATAAAAAATACAAATAAATAGGGGCACTGAATTTTTTTAGAGTAGCATGAAGTTTACTGAGTATTTTAGGAAAAAATTAACGCCCCAAAAGGTATTTTCCCACTAACAAGGGGTGCTTGTAAGGACCGGAACACCAAATGGGTTGAAAAAAATTGAGGATGTACAGTTCGACCCCCTAAACAAAACCCTATAACACTTTTTCAGAATGCGTCTTGGTTACCGAGAAAAAAATTCGCAATATAGTCAACTAAGTCCACTAAGAAATAATTGTGCAGCCTGTTTATAGCCTGAGTAATGATTTTGCGAAATACTTTTTAGTAATCCAATTTCTAATTACTCGTGTAATAACAAATAATGTGATATTTATGTTTAAATTTACTCTTTACGCATGTCTGTAAAAACTAGTTCGACCTCTGTGCCATCCTGGTACGTGAGAATTTGTTAATAATATAAAGATTATATACACTACATGACCGATCTATGCCAATTTTTTCTCGTCAACCAGGACACATTCTGAAAAAGTGTTATAGGGTTCTGTTTAGTTGGTCGAACTGTACGTACACAAATTTTTTCAGCCCAATTGATGTTCCACTCCAGACCATACCTGTTAATAACACAAGGCTACGCTATGTACCAATATTCGCTCATTTTTTTCTCAGTAACAAAAAAAAAATTTGGTGTTCCGGTCCTGACAAGCACCCCTTGTAAGTAAATCTTATAAATATATAAATCAATTTCAGCCCTTTTTTGTTACTTCTGCAAAACAGTTTATTAAAATGATTAAAATCAAAATTATTGAAATATTGAAGCAGACTGTACTTTAATGCATAATAAATTCAGTTGACGCATATGTACTTTATTTCTCGGCAATATTATTTTAATAAATGTTCTCAATAAGAAAGCTGTATGAAAAAGTAAGCAAAGACAGAGGAAGAAATCTTATAAAAAGTATTATTATTGTTCTTGTTGATATTTATAAATATAATTCTATAATTATTATACAAAGTAAATCAAATAAATAGGTAAAGATTCTTTACCTAAAATTATTCTTGACGCATCAATAATTCTACAATTACAAACTTTTAAAATTCAAATTAGAGCAACCTGTACATTAATATATAATTTCTGAAGTTGACTTATGTGTACTTTATTTCCCGCCAATAATATTCTAATAATCCTCACAAAGACAGCCATACAGAGAAGTAATCAAAAACGGAAGAAGAAATCCTATAGAAAAGTGTTTTTCCTTTTTATTTTTATTTTGTATGTCTATTTTTTTATGTATACTTCATACGAGCCCATATGAACATGATTCATTGTACATATAATTCTAAGTTCGACCGGAAATCATCATAAGTTAACAAGCAAGAATTATGACAGCAAATAAAATTAGTACAAAAACTTCATCAGTAGCAATTTTACAATACCTTATACTACTTTTAATAGTTATACACTAACTATGACGGAATGAAAAAAGTATCGATGATATTTACGTACGACTTTCATCGGCGTCCTCTGCAGCGATGTACTGCAGCGCCATACACCATACTGCGAGTAAGAAGAGAAAGGTTGGGCGGGTATTCATCTTTCTACGAGGTGTGTCGAGAAAATGCTCGATTCTGGCAATGTGTCCATTTTAAATACTGAATCGTGACGCAGTACAGGAAATCCCCGATGGCAAGACCAACTGCAGACAAGGCCATGACGCTTGTCCAGTAAATAAAATTGTCATTACTGCACATGTCACGTTTAGTCAATAGGGGGAAAGTCTGTCGGGAAAAACCTTGGCATCAATAACACGTCATTGACTTTCATCGAATTTCGTCATTGCGCACGATTTTATCGGTGAAGGGGGAACAAATCTTCGGCATGATTAAAACTTAATTTGATCCTGAACATCCTGGCGCCTTTTTAAATGTTTCGTTATTTTCTTATATAATCATTTATTTCAGTGGCGGAAGCGGAAGTCTTGCTATCTTCGGATTACGACCATCTGAAAGTGATTTGTGCATGTATGTTTCAATAACTTATTTTAGGAGCTATTATTTTAGAAAATAATTTTTGAGATAGTTGTATCAGTACTGTATCATCCAAAAGTCAACCGGTGGTTGCCGAAAAAATTCTTAACTTCTGTCATTAACTTTTGTCAGCGCCTGCCCTCAATACGTAGAAGCTTGCATATACCAATAGGTTCCAGACCCATACACACGCACTTGAAGGCAATAGCGGCAACGTCACTCAGCTTGGTTTGTCAATTCGTGTCTTTAATTTCTCAGAAATGTAAGTTCTACTAATTTAATTCCGCAAAAACGGAATGATGAAAAATTCTGCAACAATTTGTACGCATTCGTAAAATATCGATGAAATACGGATTAATTTATTGTAAAATTCTACAGAAGAGTGAAGCCGCTAAAATTGCTAATGGGACTAACTTACGGGTTTTGGCTATCTTGCACGTGTTAAAAGTTGCCAAATCCAATGTCCATTACCTTAGAAACTGCGTGGTTAATCCAATCAAAATTAGCCAGTTAACTACATGAATTTATAATTGAGGAATAAAGTATTCAATAATCTTGTTAAAATCATCACATTTGCATGCGGAAGATAATAAAATTTGATAGATGTGTAAAATTTCGCGGCAAAATTGGTGAGTCCAATTTTATATTAATTGCAGCATCATCGTTAGTAAAATTATGCATTTTTAAATTTTAACACTTTTTGACATTTAAGTAATTGTTCGATTAAATTTAATAACAAATTCAATTGAATTTCAAATAATCTTATGACAAGTTGACATACAGTCGGGGACAAAAGAAAGCGGACAAATAGTAGAAATGGTTGTAGTAAATAGTAATATTATTATTATTAAACACTCCATTTTTTAGTTTGAATCTTTATATTACACAAATTTGCAATAAGCATTTAAACGTATTAGTAAAGATTACATGGAGAATCTTGTAAATACTATGGCACAATATTTGGAGACAGTAATTCTATGAAAGGAAAGCAACACCAAGTACAAAGAATCCACTTATTTTTCTTTCAATACATATAACTGGCTGATTTATTCAACATATATATTTCACTTATACATCTTTGTAATTAATAATTATAATTATTACATACGAAACACAATTGTGGTTTATAACAATAAGATTCTTCTGTGTAAACTCTCATTATAGCCATTTCTATTAATTGTCGACTTACTTTTGTTCCCGACTGTATGTATAAGTAATAATAATATCCAGAAAGTTACCAAACATCACATCAATCAACAAAATTCTGTGCCAACTGCAGAAATACCTAATAAATGATTAATATCCATTATCATTATTCAATGTTGACTGATTTCATGTGTCTTCATTATTATCTTAATTAATCCCTTATAAAGCCATTTATGAAAAGCAGCTATCAGCATTACATTCAATTATGCTTGATTTAACAAAATGTTGGTAACCTTGTTGTCAACGAGTCATTCGATAAAAATAAAGTAGCACGTGGTGGGAAGAATCAAACATTGAGTTCCGAACACTACAGACTCACCAAAACACATTAAAATGTATGAAATGTCAAGTAGGGGAGAACCAAGCAAAGCGTACACCCCGGGGCAAAGAGAAAAGGGGTTAATTTTTAAACGCGCCGGTAGGTGACGAGATGGCGTCTGACGTTTCTTTTAGAGAACTTTCTTGTCGGCGCCATAACACTTCGTTTAGCGTTTTCTAAACAAAGACATGGAGTATTGTAAAAATTTCAATTCTACGTTGTTTTCTTAACATTTTAACAAGGAAAGTGCCCCTATTTATTTGTATTTTTTATTACCAAATTACAATCATATCACATGATAATACTATTCTTTAGAATTGCTATGTGTATGGGAAATATTTTTTATGTCGGCTAAAAGTTTGTTTGTGAATATTTCAATTTGAAGTGTGAAAACCGGGCAAAGTGGATCGGGCAAAGCAAATACCCTATCCACTTTGGCCGGATTTATAATAGTATCAAACTTTTCTTATAGGTTGTCTATCAATACACTAAAACAAGTAATCAGGGTACTTGGATAGGAATTGCGCTCTGAAAAATACTCTTGTTATGAAAGTAAAAGGAAATTCAACGAAATCAGCTGCGAACCAATTTATTAACTTATACCAATGGGATCCCATATGATACGTTGCAGAAAGGGGCTATGGAAGCTATTTCTATACCGAATGTGACGATTAAACATTTTTTTTACTTTGTTTCATTGTATTTTGTTCTTTATTTTAAGCACTATCCACTTTGCTCAGGGTGGTCGGGCAAAGCGGATACCTGATACTGTTTTAGTTTTCAATGAAATAAGTAGTCTTGAAATTTTATTTCATTTATTTTTTTTTATTTGCGTATGAAGTAAAAAAAAATATAAAGTTGTTCATCATTCTGATATTTCAGTATTTTTCACTCATTTTTTGTTAACGGATCCGCTTTGCCCAGACTTTCCCTAGTAGTTTAGTATTATGTAAAAAGGGTTTAGATGTAATACAAAAAAGCCAAATTTTTATTGAAAGAGATTAAACTTGCAGTTGTAACATTAAAAAAGTACTGTGTTTGGGCCATATAATACCCGCCTTTAAGTATGCGTAACTTTTTTTCTATAAATTTTCCCCACATGAGGAATTAAACGTAAAAAATCAACACGAAGCACATAAAATATAGGTGTCATTAATCTTGAAATTACAGTAGCTTAGGAAACATGTTAAAGAAGTTCGCTTGAAATTCGAACAAGAGTTGAGCATCTTCGATGCGAGCAAAGCAATACTTTGCTTGCTGAAGAACTGGTATCACGAGCAAGGACATATCAGGTTCCACGAGTGGCTACACTATACTTGTCTTGATGCGCTTATATCAACTTTAATCCTTCAAAGCCTCAGAGAAGAAGCTATCATATAAAGAAACCCTGGTGAAGACATCGGGTTTACCCTGAGCACATGGAGCTATCCAGGAGACAATACCAACGAGATGGCCCTTGTAAGCGAGTGGGCTGCCACCGTCACTCTGTAGATAGAGAAATAAGAAGTGTCAATAACGTGTGGACAATTGTATCACTTTATCGACCGCTAGCCTATTAATCGGCTTTTCGATTGCCAATGCTTATCGACCGCTAGCCTATTATTCGGCTTTTCGATTGCTGGGAGCAAATGCACGCGCGACTAAGCCGGTCCTTACTGAGTGGCAGCCTCAACCATGACCGGTCGATAAAGTGGTATGAAACAATATTTATCGTACTGAGAGCACACCATACTCACTGTACAAGCACCGATTCCGGGAGCCTGAATAGTACAAAGCTGAGTATCAACAATACGAACATCGGCGTGGGCTTTCTGGCACTCTTCATTGGTGATGTGGTAAAGGTAGGCCTTTTGTAGATGATTGGGAAACGGTCCGTGAAACTCAAGTTTGCCCCATCCAGAGAGAACAAGCGAAGCATTTACTGGTGGATCAGACGTTGCCAGAGGTATAGACTTCTGATTTTCGTTGAATTCAATGGGCTCATTAAGCTGAAATTCGCAAAGTTATGATTTTGTTACTTGTGGTTTTCATGTACACGAAGCCACAACGCAATTCTATGGGAATAAACCGACAATGACTTACGGTAACCACAGCAACGTCGTGAACCCACGAATTTTCTTTTTCCGTCTTGTATTCGGGGTGAACGCGGATGCTCTTGACAGTGTACACTTTCTTTTCTGGTGAGTCAAGTTCAACGACTCCACTCTCTATCCGGAAGTTCTTCAATGATGCCTCTACGAGTCTGTTGACGCAATGAGCGGCGGTGACGATGTGTCTATTTGAAACGATGCTTCCACCACATACGTGCAATCCAAAATAATTGAGGGACACCTGGTACGGGAACTCACCAGGACTGGCTTCAGAACCGCCAACAAGTCTCTCGGGTGGATTGAAGTACGCCTCTGCGAAGTAGGGAAATTAAATATTACTTTGTTCAACAGTACGAAACATGTTGTTAAGAAGGTTAAGAAGGTCCATCAAACCACCGAAGGCTAACAGAACACTAAAATTCTGCAGTGGGGCCATTCCATGCCAAGTAAGCAGCTGGATTTTGGTGATGTCGGGGATTTTGCTGGAAATTCAGCATTTTGTTCCTGAGATGAGATGGGGGGGGGGGGGTCCGCCTCATCGTTTTTCATAATTCGTATTTCTGTGGGAAATACAGGCCGCCAAAGTCGACGTTTTCGCGCATCGGCGAAAATAGACCATTGCGGGAGAATTTTTTTCTGAAAAAACTACTGGTCGTATCGGAATGATTTACATTTGGTTTTACTTGAGAAAGGCCAATCTATGTAGCCATGTTTTTTTTAATGATTAGCAGATTAATTGTTGAATGCAAAAAATTAGCATAAACTTTTGACTTTTAAATAAAGTATCGAAGGTAGCGCTCGTTTAATCTGAAATGTATATCAATATGTACCTTGGAGCTTTGTCTATTGAAAACTGTTTTCTCCGAAATGGAGAAAATGATCCAGATATCAGAAAAACACTTATAATAATTTCTAGCAGAGTCGTGCTGAAATTCAGAAAATCCGATTTGAAAGTTAGGTTTACCAAGCGGCCAGTACTGTGATCTAACTAAACTGATTGTAAGACGCCCCTGAAACTTTTGAATGGATTCAACTTTCTTGCTGCATTATAAGAGAAATTCAGTATCTGCAGTTAAAGCATATGATCTACTGATTCAATCCGCATCATTTACCAAACAAAATTTTATATTAGAGTAAGGAAAAAGTGTACTATACAAAACACTTATTACTTCACACCTAAAATATTGCCACACCGAGAAATCGGCACACTTCTGATACTCGCTCTTTATAATCGCGTTTGTCACCCTGTCCACTAAGCCATTCCCTGCAAACGCCACATGTAGCTATAGCTTGGATCTCGGACTTTCGATATCATCAGACCAAACTTTGATTCTTAGCAAGTTGCATCTGCAAAATTCGGAAGCCTGCTAAGCCTGTCAGCTTCGCCCGACTCAATTGCACACTCCAGCCATGCCTGTACTGATATAAATGGACAGGCCTTGCAAGCACCATAATCCTTGCACCCTCTGCTAAACTAGACCTACAAAAGCATCGAAAAATCGTCTTTATCATAAACCATATACACATTCTGTAATTTTTTATAATAAAATTGTGCTTCATGGTGTAAAAGCAAATAAGGAATGGTAAGTATTGTATATTTATTTATGTCTAGATACGTTTTGATGCACATCTTGTTGTAAACTTCGTGATTTATTCCGCAGTTGTTATTCCTGGAACCAAGAAAGCTCGAAAAATTGTAAAGCATAAGGAAGCACCGGGTGGAAACCCGAGAATAAGTTACATACAAAACAACTCGTGGCACTTCTATGCTGTTTCGAACCGTATTCTTACTCTACGCGAAATTATTTTAAAAATTGTGCAGCGAAAGAAAGAGACAGCCAAAATCTACTCTGAGTGGAGTGAGAAAGAATGACCGAAGGGGTGGTTTCTTGTAGCCGAGTTTCAAAACTTTCAGCTCATTAGAATCCTGAATTTTGGTATTTCATGATTGATTGTGCTTTTCAGCCAGGAGAAGTACCCGAAAAAGAGATTCGGGCCTTGAAGCTGAAATCGCCGACCTCAAGAAAAAAAACCTACAATCAAGAAGATTGGAATTCATCCGCTCCGATGATCGGGGACCATTCGGTATGTCACATGCCGACCCGACTTCGGATGTTGACGTAAAAAAAACCTGATGGAAACAGCGACAGCGCGGCGGGGCAGCCGCCAATCCAAAAAATACGTACGTTCGTTGTACGATTATAAATAAAAATTAAATTATATGAACCAGTATTTTGTGTTGCTAATTTTTGAATAGTCGGCAAACATTTAAAAAAAAATACTTTTGTATCATAACTCTGGAATTTGTCTACAGAATAAAGCTCTAAAAACCTAACACTTGTACACATATTTTTTGTAAACTGTGTGCATCATGCACTTTGTAACCCTAGTGGAAACGATAAATCTGTAGTACACAGTACAATAAATATTTAGATTAATTTATTCATATTTAAATGGGTACTAAATCAAAAACTTATGTTTCTAATATGTTGTATTTTTCCATTCTATTCACTTATCAATATTGCACCATATGTATATCCGTGAGGATTGCTCAGATTGAAATAGAATCTGATAGCATGGAATCACGTACATGCATGTATAGTACGCAAAGCTTTGGCATCTTTGATCACAGTTTCACACACTTGTTACAGAAACTGACTGCAGATACATCTAGAGGCGCTTTCTCTTATCAAGAATGGTCTGTAGATTCACCGCGAGTTTCAGTAAGTAGGGTAGTCAGTTCTGGCTTTTTTCAAAACGTGCGTTCCCCCTTAATAAAAAATACATTTCCTCAGAGGAGACAGTTTTCTTTCTCTAGAAAATTTATTCCAGTAATCTAGAAATACTGGGTGTACCAATACTTTTTCTATGTATTATATACATATTTTATTACGTATAAATGGACTTTTATATTTAACTCACTGTTAACTGATTATTTTATCAAATCTAATGCGTCAGTGGGTGTTTTCCCACTAATAAAATATTATAAAAATATGAATTGTAATAAAGCTGAAAAATCTAATACTGCCCCTGACAATTAATCTCGATGCGTCGGGAGGCAGTGGGGATCTGCAAACACGCTCTGATCGGAGTCATCAGCCGTATGGTAACCGCCTCGTTGATCGCAGCGGCGGTGGCTCAACGAACCTAGCAACGGCACTATATAAAATTCGCGACTGCGTACACGCTCGTCCTATTCGGGCTGCATTCTCGAAGGAGAGGACGAGGTAAGAAACCATGGCCGCCTGAGAATAATTGACATAGCACCGGGGAGTACAGGGGTTAGCTCCTGAACACCTTTTGGAATGGAGACTTCGGCTGAGGAAGCCGAACGCCTTTCAGAAGAAGAGTATAGAGAGTCACCCAGACGCAGTGAAACGCGCACATGCGAAGTTTTTTTTATTATTAATCGCTAATTTATTGTTAATATATTGTTCGTTACTAATGCGACTTAAATCGAGGTATCTTTGAATGAAAACTTGGCTTTCTTCTATGATATCTATTGATATGATATCTATGATATCTATACTTGGCACATTTTTTTAATTTTAATGTTTCTGGACGGATACTAATATTGTTATCTTCAACTGATCTGGTATGCAAGAATTCCGTATAATTATATCTCATAGATGTTGGTTAATCTACCAAATTTGCAGTATATTTAGGCTTAATGGGGGAAGATTGCTAAAATTACAAACTGCAAATTTATGTAAGCATAAAAACAACAAATTATTTTTTATCTTTCGGAACATTTTTTGTGCCGTCTACTTTTTGCTTTTTAGCTCTCTGGATCTCTATTAGTTCTCAAAATCGGGCACATTTTTTAAAGAATTTTTTTTTATTTAATGCGTTTTAGTATACGAAATGAATAAAACACTGACTCGCAGTCAATTTCATTTCGAATTTTGTCGTTGCACTGGTGTACGACTTATAGATGTGTTACATACTCACTCTCATCGGACTACTTTTCTTAATAATTATTTTATGCGTAGCTACAATAGTCTTAACTCGCCTTAGTTTCCCACACGAAATTCCCCTGCGCATTTTCCGTGCCCTTAAACTGTGACTTCGACCCTTCCGTTCCGCCTTATCTCGATTCTTAAAACGAATTCCAAGTAAGGGACAACCATCCCTGAGTGCACTTAATGCATCTCTTAAAATTCGCAGAACTCAAACATAGTCAAACTCTCGGCGCCTAATTTTCCCCACCTATACCCCTGCTCGCTGGATTTTTCGGGTATATAAACCCCTAATTTCTGGAGCTCATGGGGAATCAGTTCCGAACGCTAGTCAACGACGAAGCTCTGTCCATCGGACCATCGAAGAACACCCTAGTAGATCGAGCACCAGTCTCTTTCGAAGCAGTTCATATACACCGTACGTACATCGTGTCATATCGCGATCGTTAGGGAAGTCACAGTTCTCTCGATTAGTTCTCCCCGATCAAATTGTGTCGTTAAACAATTCCATACTAAATATTGTAACAACAACTCGAAACCACACACGTCTCATTTTTATATTCTGAACATTGTATAGTTTATTTACTAGAATATACTGAACAGTTTTTCTGGTTTTCATTTAATTGTGTGTTCATTACGTATTCCTGATTAGTCATCCTTGGTTCAACTAATTATCTTTTGGAGAAGAATAATAAAAGATCCCACAAGAATACATTTTTATCACTCGAAGTGTATCCGGCGAGCTATAGCAGGATTAAATCTAGCCTAGGGCATTCTTCTACGATCGATGAGCAGACTTGAGTCTGGTTAAGGTGAAATAGCCGTTAGCACGATCCCAAGATCTGTTCTGAGCTACTGGAAGCAACTAGCCACTCTTTTATTTAACAAGGTCCAGTCTTGAGTCTGGTTAAGGTGAAATAGCCCTTAGCACGATCCCAAGCTCTGTTCTGAGTTATTTGAAAGTAACTAGTAAAAGGGGTTTAATAGGAGAATAGGGACCTGAGTACGGTTGAGATGAAATAGCACTCAGCAATATCTCAGGATTGATATAGGGCCGATTGGGTACTAGAAGACTCGAGTCTGGTTAAGGTGACATAGCTCTTAGCACGATCTCAGAGCATATTTAGGACTCGCGAAGCCTTGGCTCGTAATAGACGAACAAATGTAGCCGGACTTTTTAAAGAAAAGGTTGTGCATTGCGAAATTTATGCAAGAGGCAGTACCCTCGAGGACTTTCCCTATAAGTTAGTAAAAGTTTCATCCCGATCGAGCAAACCCTCCCAAAGCTATCGCCGGATAATCGAAAATTCGGCTTTATGCAATAATAGTTGTTAATGTTACAAAATTCCGGACAAACTTAGAACGAAATTATTCTGGGAACATCCTCTGTGAGATACGAAACGTTTCATCCCGATCGGTCCAACCGTCGAAGAAATATGGCTAGGCAAACGTAAAGTCGACGAACAATACGGTCTCTATGCAATAATAATAGTTAATGTTTAATAAATTACGAAAACTTGCAAGTAGGATTATGCAATAACTATAAGATATGCAAGGTTTCATCAAGATCGGTCGATTCATCTCAGAGTTCTTGCCGGACAAGCATTAAAAAAAAATATGTAAAACTTAATTTTCTTAAGATATTTTCATTAATCTGTCGAAAAAACTCGATCTTTTTAGAAAAACAAAATTGAAAATTCAGGATTTTGGTGTGAATCTTCAGGGTGACAATCATAAAAAAATTACAGAATGTGGTC
The DNA here is from genome assembly GCA_910591665.1 of Ectemnius continuus. Taxonomy (NCBI): domain Eukaryota; kingdom Metazoa; phylum Arthropoda; class Insecta; order Hymenoptera; family Crabronidae; genus Ectemnius; species Ectemnius continuus. The sequence continues at coordinate 17,075,368 of OU342858.1, read as the reverse complement.
TTTATATGTATGATCAATCTCAATTTTTTGCAGAATTTTTGATTTGGTGCTTCAAGGTGAAAGTAACTAAAACCGATTTGTTGGTATAATTTCGAGTTCACAAACAGTTGTGCGATTGAGTCTACCCGAAATAATAAACAAAATATTGGCGTCCTTGTTATCAAATTACATTATATTACATTTCATTACACATTTAGTATCTTTAAATGATATACTAAAGGTAAAAAGAAAATATCTAACATGAACGATTATGCCGCCAACTGTCAACGTTTAATCTCTCTAATCTCCAGTGTCAGAACTCAAAAATCACTTACTCCTAAACTTTACGCTCTGTACTCTTGCTTCTATGCTTTACTCAGGATTCCGAATTCAGCCATCAGATCACTCTGCTGTGCTAAGTAACTTTTGATATCAAGGACGCCAATGTTTTGTTTATTATTTCGGCTAGACCCAATCGCGCATTTCTCGTTTCTCACTACGTATATAACTATTTATGAACTCGAGATTATACCAACAAATAGTTTTTAATTATTTACACCTTAAACCAACTAATCAAAAATTTTTCGAAAGATTAAGAGTGACCACACATATAAAGATCACATTCTGTAAATTTTTTCGTGATTCTCCCCCTGAAGAATCACACTGAAAACTCCAATTTTCGATTTTGTTTTTCTACAAAAAATCGGAATTTTTCGGCAGAATAATAAAAATAACTAAAAAATGCGTTTCATATATTTTGTTAGTATGTTTGTAACAAAAATCGAAAAAATTCTGTGTGCAGTATTGTAAGAGAAATAAAATACAAACAGAAAATTATATTTTTGCTTAGAACTTTTAAACGGGAAGGGTTACAAAGCTGAAACTTGTAGAAAAGTTTTCTCTGTTGGAGAGGAGACTGTGGGGCACGCAAGAGTTCTTTTCCCACCGGGGGCACTTTTGACCCTCTTACCCGGCTCTTTCAAGCCTGGTTCTTGGTTATGCACTTGGCTTGGACACTTTATAATTGTGTTGAATAAGAGGATTAACAAAAAGACATGAAATTCCCTCAAAAACTTTAAAATGTAAAAAACATTCCACGTAGTCTCCCTGGCACTAAAATAACGAATTGGCGTGTGCGTGCTTCATTCGAGAAATATTTGCTCTGGAAATATTACTAAACAAAAGTTTTGAAGAAATTATATTGTAGTGGAGGCGGACGAACTCACAACCCCCTTTTTGATATTGTAGTAAAATATGTTAGGATTAAATTAGTTTCCCAATGATCTTTTACCTCGCAACGAAGCACGCATACGTCAAGTTGTTTTTAATGTCTAAATCATGACTTGGCTTTTGTTTTTCAATGATATCCATTTCTATTTTTGATACAATGAAATGAAGAAAACATTTTGGGGAGGTTGATGGCTTGGTCGTTAGTAGCGGAGAGAGGGAACTACTTGACGTTTTTTTCACGTTTTAATGTGTTTGGTGGTATGTGATATGTTTACGTACGACTTTCATCGGCGTCCTCTGCGGCGACATAATGCAGCGCCACACACCAGACTGCGAGAAAGAGGAAAAGAGTTGCGCGCGTATTCATCTTTCAGCGACGTATTGCGAGAGAATGCTGAGCTCCAACAGTGTGTCCATTTTAAATACTGAATCGCGACGCACTGCGCGAAATTCCCAATACCAGGACCGACTGTAAACAAGGTCGTGCCGCTTGTCACGGTAAAGTTATCATTGTTACACGTGTCACGTTTAATCAACCGGGGAAAAGTCTTGCGAGGAGAAATCTTCGCATCAACCATTAATCTTCATTGTATTCCAACATTGTGTAACATTTTATCTGTAACTTCATTAAGACTTAATTTGATCCTGAATATCCTAGCGCCTTTTTGAATATTTCGTTATTTTGTTGGACAACCAGTTATTTCAATGGCGGAAGCGGAAGTCCTGCTATCTTGGAATTACGATCGTCTGAAAGTGATTCGTGGTTTTGATAACTTGTTTTAGGAGGTATTATTTTAGAAGATAATTTCGTTTTAACACCAAGTCGGCGTATGTTATGCCAATTCGAATTGTTGGAAGGCGAAATGGGTAAAGAAACCGAATGAATTCAAAATTCACAAATAAAGTATTCAATCATCGTGTTATAATCATCACGTTTGTATGCGCAGTACTAACGACAATTGATAGTAGCATGAAATTTTGCAGTAAAATTGACGAGTCCAAAATTTGTTATTAATTGCAGCATCATAATTATTAAAATTATACATCTTAAAATTTTAACACATTTGCCATTTAGTTATTAAATTAAATTGAATAAAAAATTGAATTTGTAGCGTCGAAGATTTCTTAAAAGACCTAGAATCTTCTAGAATGCGCCTGTTTTCTCGCTAGTGAACCTCTACGGGAATGGAAAGAAATCAAGCCAATTTCTGTCGACTATCGTAATAATGCTTTATTAGTTCATTTCAATTCTGATATCTCTGAAGGTTATATATCATGCTGCTTCCATCGAAGTCTTATGCTTGTTCTTTAGTCCCTGCTTCCATCGAAGTCTTACACGGACCATGTGGGCATACGCCATCTTTTATGCATTTCTCTAGTGGGCCTTTAGCCATCTTATTCGTGCTATCATTGGGATTACGTCAACTATTCTATTTCCTTATTGGGCCTAAGCCATCTTTTAAAACTTCTGAATATGAAAGTAATCTGATTACTTACAATACGTGATCTCGTTTCTGCCTCTCTTTCAGTCCACTCACTTCACCGATCTGTAGCACACTACTGATCGCTCTCGCCGTTCGGCTCCTTGACCGACGACGCATGCAATTGTTTCGGCACAATCTCGGCCTCACATATATTCTATGGCGACACACACATACCGGGGCGATGCACTCTGGCACCCCGCACGGCGGTTGTCCGTTTTCCTGTGCTCCTTAAGAGCCACACATCCATATTTTGACTGCTTGACGTAATCCTTAATTCGTATGCATATTTACGGTCATGATCACTTACACGCCGTAACAGCGCCACTGCTACAACGTCGAGGCCGCTCGTGGGCGGCAGCAGCCAGAGGAGACGAGAGACGCGGCTTTGACCTCGCGCCTGACGACGTAGATGTTGATTCTGATTCTGGTCGCCCTCTTGGACGGATAATTGGAGCGCTATCAGCAGCGTTCGGCAAGAATACCTGGACGCCTGCTAGCCTCAACAGGAGAGTACGGAGGGTTCCCGTGGACGCCCTCGGTCAGGAGAATACAGCGAACATACCTGCAAGCCTGACCGAATGGAAAGTACGGCAGAATATCTCTGGACGCTTACCCGCAGATATAAAGGGAAAGTACGCCGAAATATTCCTGGACGCCCGTAAATAGGGAAGAAGAAATCGGGACTAGCGAATAACTCCTCTTCTGCCCGTTCCTTGCTTCCTAGTCTGACTTGTATTATCTATTATCTAGATCTTGCCCCTCTATATTCCCAAAACTCTATCTGATCTGTTCAAAATGTGTATGTTCTACCATTGTACTGAACACTGTATCCCAATGTGTAACCTATTTCCTAATAAATCTTGTTCCAGAACATTTCTGTCTACCCCAATCCTTATCCTTCGCTACAAATTTAATTTAAAAAAAAATATGTCAAGTTAACATACAGTCTGAAACAAAAGTAAGTAAGTGGGTAAATAGCAGAAATGGTTAACACATTCCGTGCCGTGTGGAGCGTATACGATCCCCGCTGGACATTCCGTTGGAGCCGCTTGGAATGATCATTGAACAACGAGGAATAGTTTAAAAATTTGTTGTAGAGTGAAATAGGGGCATCTTAACATCATGTATACCGCATTCGTCGTAGCGCGGAGCGCGTACGCCTCACGCGGAGTGGCAGTCAGTTTTTTCGACTACCCTTTGTTCAAACTGCAGAGATCTTGTATCGTTCAGTCATTTATTCGGGCGTCGTTGAAGCAAGAAGTACGGTTTGATTTAATGCTGGTGTTTATTTCGTTCAGTGTGTTTCTAAAGTAAATCAAACAGAAAATAAATAATATACTCAGGTAAAAGCACCAGTAATTAACACTTTAAGGAATTTTTTGCCTATTTGTTCACATACCTCAGACTAAGTTCACTTCAATGAAAATGTATAATTAGTAGTCACTGTACAAACTATTCTTCTATTATATTACGTTAAGTATTCATTCCTGATGGCCGTTGTAATAATTTTTTCTTTCTTTCCCTAAAAGTAAAATTTGATTCAATAGTTGGCACCCAGCGAAAACAATAAATTCAGTAGTTGACATCCTTTTATTTCAGTAGTTGACATAGGGAGAAAAATCAATTAACGAACTACTCTTGCCAATGTATGAGTAGAGAAATTTATTCAATGTTTAAAAAGATTATTCTTGAGTAAGTTTCCAAAAAATGTTTAATAATTAGAAGTTACTTCCATAAAAAATCTAACTTAGTTCGATGACTGAATACATATTTCTGGTTCTGCTTATTTTAATGGGTTCGTTGATACGAAACAGCACAGCTCCCCATTCATAATCAAGCTTATCCATTCTTTTCGGCCTCTTCCACAGTTTACCACAGTTTGCCATTGCTGAAATGGTTGCAATCGCATCAGACACAGCAATAGACACCCTAAGAACATTAAATTTCCTAGCTGCCGTTTTATATGAATTTTATGGAGCCGGACTTCCTCCACAGCCGCGTGCATAGTCTGCTCTGTATAATTTCTGAAGTTACCCTTCGTAGGAGGCATCTTAAAATTGACAGGGGAAGAAAGTCAGTAGTTGACACCCCATGTCAACTAATGAATAACAGACAATTACAAGTTTCAATAGTTGACACGGGGGAAATTTGGCCTCTTTAGCATTCTTTGCTGCAAATTTTAATAAGTAAATCCCCTTTTAAGGTTCAAATAACATAAACGAGCGCCTTTTTAACCACAATTATTAAATAATGCAAACTTGCACTCTATACAAGAAAATACGCGAAAGTCGTAAGAATCACGTACGGGTTTGATTAATCAGTTGCTACGACACTTCTCGATGGCGGACTATGCGAAATAGTTCGCATTTAAGTTGCTGAAGGGCGACAGTATACAGATTACTAAGGTTTGATGTATTCCAGCTTGTGGTTTTCTTATTTATTTACTTTTTTTTAAAAAGTGTCAAGTACTGGTACAGTGTCAACTACTGGTACTTTTACCTTGTAAGTATATATCGGACTTGTACAGAAATTCTTCTTAGAAGTCATGCTTTGGTACTGTGAAAGCGGAAGTTGCATTTTGTTGCGTTTTAACAGACGTTCGTGCTTATTTCCATTAGCGATATCTTGAATGGATTGTACGATTAGTGTAGTGGTGGACAGAATGCGCTGCTATTTCGAAAATCGCAAAAAACGTACTAACTGGTTTCAGGGCGTTAAACTAGAAGGTTTGACGAATATTTTGACCTATGTCTGATATGTGAAACATGGTGAAGTTTTTGAGAAAAAAAATCATCCATTTTATGCATCAAATAATATGCTGTTATATGGTGGACCATAAGTTGGAGACTACAGTCATATTATCAAAATGAAAAAACAAAATCAAGATCATACGTCATATATGATAAAACCCGAGAACACCGATAAATACGTTTTTGTTACGATAAAATACAATTTAGTTCCAATGTCCGCGTTTTCAGCTGTGACGGGGCAAGCTAGCCTCGCCACAAGATTACTCCTCACCCTCGCAAGGGAGGCCAGGGGAACGCCAGCGTGGCAACACTCTCTCTCTCTCTCTCTCTCACTCGCCCGAGCGTACGGGCCTCACCACCATCGTTGCTCCAAGGCAGGCACAGGCAAATAAGACAGGCATTAATGCGAATTTGGAACGCCGAGAGGCATCTAGGTGAGCGCGACGGACTGAGCCGCCTAGTGGAACGGCTATCTATTAGGCGCGGAGATAAGTTCGGCTCCGAGGATGGTCAATCCTCCCAGGCCGTGCGAGCTGGGGCCAGCACACGGGACGCCGGAGCTGCCCTGGAAGACGGACGGCCAACCCAAGCACGTCGGAGCGAGGAGTTGGGAGCTCGTCACTCCTGATGTCGACCGAAAGGACAGCGGTCTCAAGCGGTTGATAGAAGAGGTCGAAGTCGATCCTAACGCGCGGGGTCGATTGCGACACCGCCTAATGGATGGAGCCACGGGAGGATTCGAGGGGTAGTGGCGCTGAGGGTGTGAGGCTACGTAGCAAATTAGGGACTCTCTCTCGTCACTCAGATTGCGACCGTCCTAGCGACAACCGATTTCCGAGCATTTGCGAATTGAAGTGTAGTGACGAGAGAGAGAAAGAGAGAGAAAGCGAAGCTCAGGAGACCACCGAGCGTTACACCGGACGACCGGATTAAGACCTCTCACCAGCTAGCCTGGAGAATTAGTGCCGGCGAGCACAGGTATTGAGAAGCGGCAACGGCCGTCTGCAAATCACGATAAGCCTCACACCTTCGTGCCCTTCCATTAGATTCTTTGCGTAGAAGTTCCGAGCCCGGTACTCGCGTTCCTCGCAATTGTTGTAATTGTTATTAGAGTCAGATAAGCCTGTAACTGTCCTGCCTTCCTTGGGGCGACTTCGCGAGTCGCACTGAGTCACGCGGTAGCACCTAAGAATCGCGTTCGCCAAACCGAGTGGTGGCCATCTTGCCACTTGTTGCCGGGATCGCTCGGTCGATTTTCCGCTTGTGCGGGATCGCGGATCCCGCTTAATTCGGCCATAACAACTCGCGGTTCTTCATATTTCCGGCCGCTTCTCGGCCGCACTCTTGACCACCCGCTACCGCGGGGATAGATTGTACAGGGGCCTTCGTGGCCTAGGACCGGGAGCGCGATAGTCCGGTTTGCTTTAGGATAATTAGTTTGTAGCATCGTCGGCCCGCCCGACATAAATAAACAGGGCGTTTGTTAACCAGAGAAGTCGTGTCTCTTTTGGCTATCTGTGTTGCACAGTGTGTTGTCCCCGGCCTCCCTTGTTCCCCGCCCCTCTCCCGAATAACTAGCCGGCCGGGCTAATATCCGCGTGGTCCGCCGCACTTGCTCTCCCTCTCAGGTTGACCATCTCCTCCGGGTTGCAAAATATTATAAATATTGGTCTCGGTTTTCGGGGCCTGGCGCCCAGGGAAGCGCCCGGAGGACCTGAGTTGCGGAGGGGAAGCGCGGCGTCGATTTCCTCGTTCCCCTGGTCAGCTTGCACGACCCGCTGATCGGGGAAAACGGTGGTACAGCATTTGAGCCCACTGTGCGCCATAAAACTACACGCACATGTTAATACAATTAGAATCATAATTGACATGCTAAATGAAAATTTTCAAAAGGGCTAGGATCCAGGCGAAATTGTTTGCGTGGATGAATTTTTGATTCCCTTTCGAGGTCGCATCATCTTCAAGCAGTGCAGCGAAAGCGGCACAAATACAGTATAAAAATATTTAAATTATGTTCGGCACCGGCGTACACATTCAGTTTTAAAATTTATTGCGGGAAAAAATCAGATATGAAGAAAACAACGCCTACAAATGTAGTTTTGGCATTATGTAAAAATATATTTGGTAAGGGTCATACACTGTGTACAGATAATTGATACACAGGTAACGACCTGCCGAGATAACTAATTGGAAAAGACACTCATCTAATTAGAACTATGCGATCGAATTGCCGCGGAATTCCAAACAATTTGGTCGCATAAAATTAAAGCGTTGTAACAAAGCACTCCGAGAAACATCCAGAAGATTCGATTTTAAAGAGCCGAAGAGACTAGCGGTGCCTCCCGCACCGCGAGGGCCCGCTGAGGGAGTTTTGGATCGCCTAAGTATCCAAAACGTCCCCCTGCAGGTTGCTCGAGCCTGTTTAGGGTAAGTAAGAGCCCCCTTTGCAACAGAGTGTGAATTGCTCTTCGAACACGTTTTCCTGAGTGTATACAGATGCTATATACACAAGAATCTGACATAGAAGTGGACTTATTCGACATAAGATTACCTCTTCTTAGTACAGATGGCGCCTACAGTTGCGCAACAAACACCAGCGGTGAAGTTTCCCGCTCTATGTTATCCCGACCCTGTCAAGAACTTGGTAGGATGGACCTTCCATCCGCTCAAGGTGGTTGGAAGTACGACAGCGTCTCTGTCAGAGACGCCGCGCGGTACGGACTGCGTATCGCAGCCAAAATGCCGCGGTCAGTCTTACTCATCGTGGGCGTGCTCCTCGCAGCACTATGTTGGCGCAGGATGCGTTCAGACGGCGACAGCGGCGAGGACGCCGAGATCGGTAGCCGACGATTGGGGAGACATACCGACAGAGGAAGAGCTGAGCAGTATGCTCAAGCCGGACAGACACCTGTTGAAGACAGGTACACACAGGTACGTGAGGGCAGTCCGCCGGACGATGACCCCGACCGACTTCAGGAAGTACGAAGCGGAGCTCAGGAAGTCCACGGCGTCGGCACCTTCACCATCATCTAGCCAGAAAGACGCTGTTGTTGGCGCGGTTCTTCCCTCTGGCACTCCGTTGGTTACGGAAAAGATGGCAGACGGGAGGACCCTCTTAGTACCGCAGACACCGGAAGGCGGGCCCAAAACTCAATCAGCATGGCAATGACTCCCCATAAGAATCGCGATCGCGTACGCGCTCGCCCCTATTCCGCCGCATTCTCGAAGGAGAGGACGAGGTAAGAAGTCACGGCCGCCTGAGAGAATTAGGCAAAACAGGAGAGTACGATGGGGAGAATACGGCTGAAAAGGCCGGACGCCCGATACGTCAATTAAAAAATGGAGTCGTTGCTAAGGATCATAATGATTGAATTATATCGAGTCACGGATAAACCATTTCCTGTATCCAAATCCAATTATGCTCCTTACATTGTACTCCATTTATGTAATCCTGAACCTGATTCCGCATAATAAAACCTTAACTTTGTTTGTCTAGCCCAAGCAATTCCTGTTTTCCTGAGTAACTTCCCGAATACCCATCCGATATGGAAACGAAAGGTAGACCCGCGAAGCCAAAGCGCACTACCTCGGCTACAGCGTAAGGAATATATTGCAAACAAAACATCGGATGGATGAATGGTACAAAAAGGGAAAGGGAAGCGTGATGTCCTTTTACTATCAACAAAGTGTCCTGACGAAACTGTCGTTATATGGAAAAAAGGGTATGATTGTGTAAAACCAAAAATGGTTGTAGATTACAATGAAGGAAAGTCTCACATAGAAATTTTCGATTAAATGTCTTCGTACTGCAATCCATTACGTCAATCTGTCAAATGGTACAAACAAATTGTATTTAAACTTTGTTGAATACAGCTTTTTGCGAGGAAGTGCTCCTCCACAAGGAGGAGGCGGAGCGGCGGCGAGAGAGGACGGACCCCTTCCGCTTGGAGAGGGCCCGTCCTCGCCGCCGTGCCGCGCGGGGGGATCGAGTCCCCCCGCAGTAAGAGCGACGCCCCGGCCCTGTGGCGGATCTCAACCCGCTGACGGGCCGGGTGCGTGCCGAGGGGTCGTGTGGCGGTAGAGTGGTGGCTCTGTCGCCCGCCTATAGCGGCCCGGGGCGGGGCGGGACGTGTAGTGATCGCGCGTCCCGTCCAATTTGGTTTGTTGGTGACCCGGGAGGCGCGGTTCGCTCCTCCTTCACGGTTAGTGAAGGAACGGGTCGAGCCGTGCCCTCCCGGGCTCGGAGGGGGGCGCCTCCCTCTCTCGCGCGAGCGAGAGTGGCGATGGTTAACCCCCCCCTCCACGAGAAGTGCCCCCAGAAGGCGGCGGCACCGGTAGTGTTCGACAAGAGTTCCCGGTGTCGCCCCATTACACGCGAAGGATGGCCACCGTGGGGTTTTAGCCGGTAGGAGTCCGGCACTCCCCCTCCGCCCCCACCAGGGCGGCGGGGGGTCCATGAGGATCTCCCCACGAAAAAAAAGGGGATAAACGTTCCACCATGTGTTTGTTAAAATAATTCCTTAAAAATTAATTTATTACTTTGTTATCTAATGCATATTAAAATTTATACCTTTTTCGTGCTAATTATTTCTTCGCACCATTGAAAAATTGTGAGGCATACGTAAAAAACGAGTTTATTGAATCATAAAAGTGTGGATCATATACACCCAAAGCGAGCCGAACGGAAAGTCTTCAAAAATTGATCCGGCACGGAACGTGTTAAATAGTAAGTAAATAGTAAGATGACAAGGAAAATCTTATAAATAGTATGCCACGATATTTGCGGGCAGTAATTTGATTAAATATTAGCAAACCCAAGTACAAATTATTTATGATTTGAAATAATAATTGCTTATATCACATGTGAAATAACGAATGTACTTATTTTTCTCCCTGCATAATTGGCAGAGTTATTCACCAAATATACTTCATACACACACCTAACTAATAATTATAATAATTAACTAATAAATCTGTATAGCGTAAAGATACATAAGAAAAAGAATTTAGGTTTATAACATTAATTTTATTTTCTGTAAATTTCTATCATAACCATTTCTACTAATTGTCCACTTCCTTTTCTCTCCCAGTGTATATATAAGTAACAATAATGTGGAGAGAACTACCAAACATCACATCAATCAATCAAAATCTATGCAGAAAAGCTTAATATCCATTATCCTTATTCAATATCGATTAATTAATTTCTTAAACATTAATCCCTCGATAAAGTCATTTATGAAAAACAGTAATCAACATTAGATTTAATTATGCTTGATTGATTAAGAGGGAACGTTTAGTCACAAACACAAGCGCGTCAAGTCACATGGATACACTACCGCATGCAGCGCCAAGCGTAGATAAATTTTACACTTAAATTGAACATACTGCAGAGTTTTGTAAAACCAGTTAGAATTATCGAAAGTTCATATTCCAAGGAATAGCTGCATATAAGGATTTCTAGCATAGACGTGCTGAAATTCAGAAAATCCGATTTGAAATTTGGGCTTGCTAAGTGGCCAGTACTGTCATCTAACCAAACTAAGACGCCGCTAGAACTTTTCAATGGATTCAACTTTTTTGCTGCATTATAAGAGAAATTCTGTATCGGTAGTTAAAACTTGTTCTCTAATGATTCAATCGGTATCATTTTCCTAACAAATTTTACATTAAAATAAGGAAAAAATGTAAAATACGAAACGCGTAGTATTTGACACCTAGCACTTGAACAAATGGGCGTTTGGTGCGCCAGGGCTATTTGCTCAAAACGGCAAATCGTTGTCGGTAACACATAAAGACGGCTGGCTGTCAGCTCGTATGGCACACCGAGAAATCGGCGCGCTTCCGATACTCGCTCTTTATAATCGCGTCTTTCACCCTACTAACTAAGTTACCCCCTGTAAACGCTATATTCAGCTATAGCTTGGACCTCGGCCTTTCGAGTCGATCAGGTCTAACTTTGATTTTTAGCGTGCTGGAGGAATCATCTGCAAGATTCGGAGGCCCGCTAACCCTGTCAGCTTTGATCGCACGCTCTAGCCACGCCTGTACTGATTTAAACGGATAGCCTCGAAAAAGGGCCTATATTATAAACTAGAGATCGCTATTTCACGTGTATTTAAAAACACGTGTACACGTGTATCACAAGCATGCGAACTTTAATCCGTGTAGCTTTTAGTACACGGGTACCCGTGTATCAAATTCTTTGTTTCGCGTGCATTCAAATTCACGTGCGTTAAGAAGTACACGTGTATTAACACATCTTGCGCGGGAAGCGACTGAAGTTGTTTTGCCCGCTACACGGTAAGACTTTGGTGGTAAAGTACCCGCGCAAGATGTGTTAACTGCACAAGTGTATTAACGCTGATGCCTATATTAATGATTACAGGGTACCTCTTAACATTAATCCATTCATAGTTTATTTCATTAAACTCTTGCGTTATTTTTGCATTTCTACAGTGGTTTTGTAAAAAGTGCAAAAAATTGCACCACAACCGGGAGCTGAACTCTGGTCCACAAGTTCATCAGCCAATTATTTTGTCGTAAGACTATCGCGGCTCTTATACAGGGATGCTCTTCCAGCATTTAGTACAGTTGATTCACAGGAGGAGCAGGAAGATATAATGAGGCGTACACGAATTTATTCGCAGGTACCCAGAGGACTAATGATGAGTACCCTTTATATTTGGATCTGCTTCTGGAAACAAGTTCTCTGAGTCACTTGCTCAAAACTTTCGAGTCGCTTGCTCGCTTTAAATAACGTCGAGTCACTTACACCCTGTGAAGAGTCGCTTGCTCTTACGTTATTATACACGCTTAAGTATCTAACAAGGTAGGGATTTGTACACCGATTATTTAAGCAAAGTGTTTATTTAAAACCACCAGAAATACAACTACAGTGTTCAACGAGAGAGGAGTAAAACTCAATTTCTACCTAAAACTAACTAGACTAATCTAAACTTATCTAAACCTAACTAAACCTACGCTACAAACTATCTAAACCTAAACTAAAACTACAAAAATCCTATCCTAACTAAAATCTAACTGGAGAGCTGCTTGGTTCCCCAACATGTCATGAATGACATATTATATGTCCTTTATTCATTTTGTAATTTGTACACTTGACGTGGAATGACTTATTATAATATTTAAGTGCACACGCCAATGATTCTGCCGTTCCATCCCACCTGTACGAAATATGTGATTACTAAAAACATTAGAAATTATAATTTTATACAAACGACGCCCGCAGTCGCAGTTTCTCTCACAGTCCATATACAAGCTGCCAATTTTATTGTCAATCTGTAAGATCACTTTTATTAATCATCGCATATTCAACATGGCGAAACGCAAGGGTTTGGCAATATGCTGTTCGCGATGGGGACAAAGCTGTGTGCGACATGTGTGACGAAGGAGAAAACAACATATTTTCATGTGCTGGTGGGACGACAGGATCGCTGAGCAGGCACTTAAAAATTATTCACAATTTGAAACGTATAAATGTCCAAACCGAAGATGCTGCATTGAATTCCGGTCGCGGGAGTCGTGATTCGGAAACGGAAGAAACCGTAAATAGTGTGAATAGTGTGAATAGCGCAAATAGTGTAAATACAGAGAAAGATAGTAGTGAAATTCAATCGCCGGAAGAGATTGTAATTGGCAATATTTCACGACGCCGAAGAAAACGGCAAAGACAGTCTCAATTCAGTTCCGGCAACTCTGATAGTAAGCGTCCATATGACCAGAAACGCTCTGAAACAATTCACACAGCAGTAGCCAAACCAATAGCCGTGAACCAGTTGCCCCTATCATTTTGTTCAAGCTTGGGTGTTGCTAATTTTATGAAGGTGGTGGAGCCGAATTATAAAGTTTGTAGTGAGGAGGCTGTCAAAAGAAGGTTGAAAGTTCTGCGCTTAGAAATAGAAAATCATATACGGAAAGACCTGAATTCAGCCAAAAGCATCTACCGACTGCTGGTCCTCATTAGCGCAAGACTCCTACATCACAATTACAGGACATTTAATAACCCCCGAATGGTGTTCCAAATCTTATACTCTCTCCACACACGAGATGAAAGAGCGACATACGAGTCTTCACCTTGCCGACGAGCTTAGAAATACACTTACGGAATGGTAAATTCTGCATAAAATTTCATCAATTGTGACTGATAACGCCCAAAATATGGTGAATGCCATTTCGGTCCTGTCTCAGAACACCGAAATTATTGGAACCACTTGTGCAGCTCATTCGTTGCAATTCGCAATTAATACTGCGCTACGGGACGAGACGTTGCAACAGCTGTTACGACAATGCAGCAAAGTTGTCGGACATTTCAAACATTCAAATACTGCGAAACAGGCATTGGTCCAGAAACAAGAGCAGCTTGAGATGCCTAAAAAACCCTACTCCAAAGCTGCCCCACCAGGTGGAATTCAACGTTTTTTATGTTGGAACGTCTTCAAGAAAACAGATGCCCCGTTATGAACGTTCTCGCCGATAGATCGGTTACTAGTGCAATCTTAGCACAAACTTTAGAGATTCCAGAATGCCAGTGGAATTTAATCCATTCATTAGTAACTATATTAAAACCACTACAAATTGTAACCACACTGTTTTGTGGAGACGGCCACTCTCCAATTTCAATGGTGCGGCCGTTAATCTGGAAAATACTGGACAAGCATCTGGCGGAGCAGAATACAGACAGCGAAATTTTAGGCAACGTAAAAGCTACGATAAGAAGCCAACTAAAACAACGGTTCGAGTTTGAAGTCCAAAACACCATATTGTCTTTACGGAACTTAGCTTGCTTTCTGGACCCTAGATACAAAGATCTGGAACACGAGCCGGTCACTGTACGGCGTATTATCAGAATGAGGGTAAAACAGTTGATGGAAGCCATCCCTCGCGATCCCGAGAATTCAAATCAGGAGCACTCGGCGCGTAAAAGTGCTCTTACATTTCTTTATAACGATGACCTGACTGAGCAAGCAGATGCAGCTGCGGAATTGGAATCGTACATCGCAGAGCCTCAACTGAGGTTCGATCTCGACCCTTTTGAATGGTGGAAGACTAGAGCTGTCAAATATCCGGCGATTGCGGAGCTTACTGTAAAATATTTAACAATACCCGCAACGTCCGTCAATTCCGAGCGATGCTTCTCAAGCGCTGGAAATATAGTAACATCGAAGCGAAGTCGCCTGTTACCTGAAAATGTAAATATGTTAGTTTTTTTACATCAAAACAAAAAATTAATTACCTAAAATTTGTTTAACAGCCGTTTATGTTTCACTATAATGTTTAGGTTTTCTTACTGTTGTTGTCAGTCTTCAAGTTTTGGGTTTGCTTTATAATTTTAATATTGTATTTGTATTGGAATTTATTATTTGTTTCCCACAACTGAAAATAAAGAAACTTATACAGCAACTGCCTTGATTTATTTACTAAAGAGAAGTTGAACTATTGCAAGTATTGTAAGTACATATTGTAAGTATGTGTATGTTAAAACTAAGAATACAAGTATACGTGTATTCAAAGATTGCGAATTATTATTGAAGAGAAGAGAGTTTTACAAGGAACGGTAAGTTGTGTAAAATATGATATACAATAATGAAAAGAAAGCTTTTGAAATATGGTTTATGATCTAAAAATTAATGGTTCTCTAGTTTCTAACCTTTTTAGAGGGCGGGCTTTGAGAATTCCATGTACTATCAGGAAAATACTTTGAAAATGAGATTATTTGTGAACATACGTTAAATAGAATTTATTTGTTGGAGACCAATGGCCAGTGAACGCCAATTTATCAGGAAAAGTGCTTTAATGAGATTGCTGGCTTAGAATTTTCACTAGTAAAAGGTTGGACTTTACTGAGTTTGGTCTATGTTAATCCTTCAGATTCTGAACAAAGTATTTCCCGACACTTCGGCTTGGGGAATCAACAATCAGCAGTTCCTCTATCACAACAGATATGGACGCCAGGCATCAGAGATGCCACAAAAAACTTGACCAAAGCAGGAACGCGATAGAATCGAGAGGAACGGCTACTTGAGATTTCCCAAGACGGCTACTCGGCTACTCGGCTAGAGACTTGAACAAAAGGAGAGCACGTGGGTCGCCACGAGTGACCAAGCCAGATTTTGAACTCAAAATATTCATTCCGTTGGTGAAGCTTACACAAAGGTTGACTTCGCACGAGATGTTCGTAGTCAACCCCGGGCGAAGCACGTGGCTTCGAGGTGACGCAAACGAAAGTTACATTTAGGTGACGCGAGTTCGAGCGCGGATGACAAACGCTAGTGGTTGTTCGAATTTCTCTACAAGACTCTTCTCTAATATCGGACTATAATTTGACTCTTGATTGGCCGCAGCCTACAGAAAGATCGCACTCAAAGGCACAGAATTCTGAGATTCACATAAATCCGGAAAGATCGCGACTATCATAGAAAGCAGGAAACTTGCAGTAGATTTTAAGGGAGAACGACGAGAAGCAACGAATTCCTGGCGGGAGTCCGAAAGAGATCGGCTCCTTACAGAGTAGCCAGGGAGAAGGATGGTTTGCTTACCGCTAGTAAATTTCGTGAGAACGATGCCAGTTTAGGAGGAGTGCTCGGCTTCCTTCCTTCCTTCTTTCCGCCCTTCGCTAATTCAATCTCGCCCATAACGCTTCGTCTCACTAATGATCGCTAGTCGCCAACACGTCCGCTCGATAGAGTCGCCAATACAAGAGTGCCGAAATCTACACGTGGGCCGTAACGTTCGCCTAGCCGCCTTTGTCTCGAAGATCGAATCTTATTGGTCGCCGGGTTCTACCGCGCGCAAAGGACTTCGATATGCCCTCGGACGAGCGATGCCAGGGCCGTACAGGCCCAACCGTGCACCAACCCCGCTTCGCTGAGGAAATATTGTGTCCACTCCCGGGTTGCTGTGTGCCTCGAAATCGCCTGCCTCACCACCTAGTTTCCGTCGTTGATGACCAGTCGTCGGCGGCAACTTTCGGAGACTGCTGATTTCTTAAGCTCGTTCTGGTCGATCCGAATCCTTAGTGCTAGCAAATTTGGCGTCTTCGGGTGCTGTGGGCTGATGTTCGTTCCTGGGTTTCCTTGTGGCTGATTGGCTCGAGCGAAATATTTGGCGTTAGTGCTATTTGGTTTTAAGATCTTCCGGATCTTCCTTGAAGACGTTGTGTTCCGCCTTTGTGTGGCACTAATTTTAAATGTGGGTTGAGCAGCCTGTGACGTACGCCGGGCGTAACGTCACAGTACATACAATAGCACTGAAGTAAATATTTGTGGAGACAAAATATAAATGTGTGAATACGCGTGTACATTGTAAAATACGAGGGCATATTAATATGCGTGTACTCCTTCATACACGTATCTATGTTAATATACGTGTATTTAATTACACGTGAATTAGCAAAAGTTAATACACGGTGTTACGTGGCATTTTGCCCGTCACAAATTTCGTCATGCTTTCGGTAGCGCTCGGGGTCAGAGGTGGGGGTATCGGCAGGCTTGCGGGCTCGCCCGCGAGGCACAAGGCACTCTACGTCGTACATTTCTTTTACATGGGATTATCGTTAGCCTATTTGAGATTTATTTCAGCTACGTTTCCACGTAAGACCGAAGTAGCGACAACCTGAGGATCAGCGGGCTACGCATCGCTGCGTAGCCAGGGCCGATCTAATCGGAGTATAGCGTTTTGTGACTATCGTTTAGGTTTCTCGTTCGGTATTCTGGCTAACCGTCAGGGCCATCCGATTTCTCGGTCGGAAGGGCTAGAAAGACACCCACTTACCTGCTCCGGACAGGGCTTGGGGGTGCGGAAGATCCGGCTCCTTCCCTCCCTGTTGAACCACCGTTGTGGCAACGGGATGGGGCTCCTGATGTTTTGTAAATTGCATTTTCCGTTCGCGAGGCACACCTGTGTGCTCGCTGTATGAACGGCCTTTGGTGTAATAGGCTGGCAGAGGAATGACCAGCCTGAACGATTCCTCCCTTCAACCTTAGGGCAGGGTAATTAAGAAGTACCTGCGGCCCTGCCAGAGTTTTCGTAGCCACGAAGACTCTGTTTCCGTCTCGTTCCGGGAAACGGCGAATTTTAGTTGAGTCGCCGATTTCCCGCGAACCTACGCCACAAGGATTAGCGAGTTCACGAGAAGTCCTAGGTAAGAGCTGTAAGTGCTCCTGGGCGAATCAGGGGGTGGTGTTACGTCATGGGGAGCCAATCCTCGCGCCCTCGGAGCTCCAATCGCGAGTATAAATTGGGCATTTGTGGGATAGAAAATTCATTCTTTGGACAACGAGTGAAAGTGCCTGAGGTGACATCTTGTGCTCCAGCCGACGTATCTCTGCGACTCCGAGTGTACCACAGACGTGCTGCTTTCCCCTACTGCCGATTCGGTGAGTGGAAACTCTCGTGTTTTCTGAAGCTGAGTCTCTCCGAGGCTAACATATCTTGTGTTTCAAATATTGTTGAGTATTGCTATCTATTGTCTGCCGTACGCTTTCTACCGACATTATTGTTGAGATTATCGTTCGAATATCGCGGCGGCCTGTGGCCGCCATTTTGTGAACGCTTGGCGACGAGCTGAGCAGCGGCGACTTCAATCGCATTGGTTACCTCTTGTGATTATCGTTCCGAATATTTTGTGATTATTGTCCCGAGTATCTTGTGACTATCGTGTGATTATCGTTCCGATTATCGAGTATATTGTGAATATCGCTTCGAATCTCGGGTGAATATCGTTTCGATCATCAGGTGATTATCGTTCGGGATATTTTGGGATTATCGCTCTTTCTCTGTCTGAGTCATGAACCTCCCCCCCTCTCTGCTGAGATTAGCCAGCCCTTGGGATTAGTGACCAGGAGATCGGAGACTTGCCTGTGGACATCAGGAGACTCGGTAGAGTCTCGCGCCAAGTAGTAGTATATATAGGACGGCGCGCGACTACCGAGTATATTATCCCGAAGTGTAGCGGTTATCGTCTGCTACAAAACTTTCACTTCCATTTATGGGAAAATTATGGGTCGGAGGATTTATTTCTTAATTTTGTATTTTTTCTCTGATTTTTCTGAATCCAATGAGCCAAGAATCAAGCAAATCGGTTCAGCCATTCAAGAGATATGAATTTCTCCTGTTATTTTTACTCGAAGTAAGGCACAGCGATTTTAAGAGTCAGTTTCATACGATATTCCTAAAAATGTGGCTTTCACTTTTTTCATGGGAGATGGCAGCACACCGAAATGCTGCGAGCTGAGCCGTGTTTACGTTATCGACACATTGGTTTAAACAGATTGGTTAGGCTGGTTATGCCATAGCTGATGAACAGTCCGATTGTATTGTTTTATATTGTATATCATGCTTATATCCCATGCTTTATTTAGCTAATAAAGGAGCATACTGCCCTTGCCCTTGTTCCTGTGATTTTGTGATTATTAAAAATTATGAAAGAAGTGTCAGAAGTGTTAAGTGCGTAACCCACAAAGCACTATTTAGTAAAAGAGTACTGATTACAAATAGTTCAAATTGTTAAGTATGTAGCATATGAATCTTTTAAGCAATAATTGGCAATTACTTATAATTTGAGGAAATGCTAGCTATTAGTAATCAGCACTTGCTTAAAGTAATTTCAGCAGTGTAGATGTTTGCTGCATCAGCTAGGCACTTGACAGTCAAGATACACCAAACAAAACCAGACTGTGTATGACCTGCGCATATATCTTACAAAATCTAAATCATTATTTCACTTAACGCTTCAAAAATATGATATTAACCAAATTATATGCACATACTATCACATACAATCTAATTTGCACATACAATATAATTTAGTTGTGACTGTCAAGTTTGTTGCTTATGGAACGTTTGGCGAAAATGACATAATTAAGTAATAACTACCAATCATATGTCATTTAGGAATATATTAGCCATTGGTAATTAGTACTTGTTTAGTAAATTTCATCATTTTAGATTGTGCACTGCTTGAACTATGCATCTGGCAATCAAGATACATCAAAGTTAGAGTTCTTATGCAGCTATAGCTTATCCAATCTCAAATTTATATGCATCCTAGCTGTTGGTAATGTATCATTGCTGATCTGGACCTGAATTATTGTATGTTAACACTTTACAAATTATATTAGGCAGGTAACATCTCCATTTGCCCTTTAATTTTAGTATACCTGACTGAGAAGTATGTAGCTCAAGAAATGTTTCAGTTAAAGAACTAAGATGATGTGGACTAAGTAAGTTTTGTAGTGCACTAACTACTTATTGGTAGCAAGGTTCAGTATTTAAGGGTGCGCCACCTTGAGTCATGCACTTGAGAGGCAGAATACATTAAAATTAGACTGTGTATGAGGACAGCTCATCCAATATAACATGTAAAGTGTTAAAGAATAATGCAACTTTAGCAACCAAAAAAATACATGAAATTTGAAAGTGTGACGGAACAACATCTGGGGCCGCCCCTGAGAATCATTCTAGAAGATTCGGGAGGCGGCGGGGAGCAACGACCCCGCTCCGATCCGAGCAGCCGCATGCTTGGATACCGCGTTGTTGATTGCGGCGGCGGCGGCTCGGCTTTCCTAGTAACGATCGAGTATAAGAATCGCGATCGCGGACCTGCTCGCCCCCTTTTTCGCTGGATTCTCTTGGGAGAGGACGAGGTAAGACCACGGCCGCCCAAAACAATCGGGAGAGGACGAAGCTTTGCTATCGGCCGCCTGACAGCGCAGGAGAGTACAGGAGTTAGCTCCTGGACGCCTCTCGGAATGGAGAGAACGGCTATTAAAGCCGGTCGCCTTCCGGAGGAGAGTACAGGGCAGCTTCCTGGACGCCTGTGGGCTACCCGGAGAGTACAGGGGACTATCGTCTGGTCGCCTCTTGGAGTGGAGAGATCGGCTATTAAAGCCGGTCGCCCTCCAGAGGAGTGAACAGGGGTCTACCTGGACGCCGGTCATCCACGGGAGAGTACGATAGTTACTCCAGGACGCCCCAAGGAAGGGAGAGACCGGCTATGAAAGCCGGACGCCTGACCGAAAGGGAGAGTACTGGAGGACTACTCGGATGCCCCGTGTCGTACCGCGATTTACTATGATACCCTACGAAAAGGAGAGTTCGGCCATGAAGGCCGGACGCCCACGCGTTGTTTAAACGTTACTAGGTTGACCGACAGAAACGGAACAACCCTGTAAAAACAATCCTCCTGTAATACAATCCTGTCTCGTTTTAATAAACCCCATTCTTATTCATTCCCAGCTTCCTGTATTTCCTGTATCTCCAACCCAAACCAAAAACCTCCTTACAAAAGTTTTTTTAAAATTTGTTTAAAGGTCTTTATTGTGTCATTTTTGACAAAATGACGGAGTTAGAGCACAGCAATTAAAGCTGTCTAATATTTTGCCGCCGGAAAGATTCCTTCTTGAACCTGGAGCAATAAGACGAACATTGTTTAATTCTGTATTGTGTATAAGCTTAACTAAAAAAAAAGTATCAAAATTAAGATATTTCTTTTTGTTAAAGCGACACACAAAAGACAAAGTTTCTGTTTTCGATAAAAAATTATGTGCAATTACAAAAGATATTTTGTTTCTCTTGTGTGCCGTTCTAACAAAAAGCAATATTTTTGAATTTAATTTCGCCACGTACTTTTCGAGTTAAACGTATACAAAATTGAACAATGTCTGTTTTATTACTCCAGATCGAAAACTAGAGAAATTTTTCTGGCTGTGGAACACAAACACGCTTTCACTTGCCGAGCTCTAATTCTGCCATTTTTTCGAAAATGATTAAATAAAAAACTCTAATCATTCTTTAAAATATGTAATAAAGGCATTCAAACAAAATTTATTAAAGCTAAGGGTTAAATAACAAAGACATGAAATCAGTCCAAAACCATTAAAACGTAAAAAAGTGCGCTAACTAGGGGTGCTTGTCAGGACCGGAACACCAATTGAGCTGAAAAAATTTGTCTACGTACAGTTCGACCATCTAAACAGAACCTCATAACACTTTTTCAGAATGTGCCCTGGTTGACGAGAAAAAATTGGCATAGATTGGTCATGTAGTGTATATAATTTTTATATTATTAACAAATTCTCGCGCACCAGAATGGCACAGAGGTCGAAGTAGTTTTTACAGACATGCGTAAAGAGTAAATTTAAACATAAATATCACATTATTTGTTATTAGACGAGTAATTAGAAATTGAATTACAAAAAAGTATTTCGCAAAATCATTACTCAGGCTATAAACAGGCTACACAACTATTTCTTAGTTGACTTAGTTGAGTATGTTGCGAATTTTTTTTCGGTAACCAAGACGCATTCTGAAAAAGTGTTATAGGGTTTTGTTTAGGGGGTCGAACCGTACATCCTCAATTTTTTGCAACCAATTTGGTGTTCCGGTCCTGACAAGCACCCCTTGTAAGTAGCAGATTCATTTTCGCACAAAATTGAAACATTGGTAAATAATTAGAAATTTTATTGTCTCTATTGTTCAGCCTTAACTAACAAAAAGACATGAAATCGAGTCAAGTAGTTGGATTTCCCGACAAAACTGAAATATAACGAAAAAGATAATAGATATCTTACAGGAAAGCCAAGTTTTCATTCAAAGATACCTCGATTTAGCTCGCATTAGCAATGCACAATAAATTAACAATAAATTAGTGATTAATAATAAAAAAAACTTTGCGTGTGCGCGTTTCATTCGAGGGACTCGCACCGGTAATATTCCTACAAAACTTTTAAAGTAATTAAATTGTGGTAAAGTGAGTGTTAGGTTTAAATCAGTTTCCCATTGTCCTTTTACCTCGCAGTGAAGCGCGCACACGCCAAGTTTTTTTTTTTATTATTAATCGCTAATTTATTGTTCATTTATTGTTCATTGTTCAGTTATTACCCTTTCAACAAGAGGAAGCAAGAATTATTAAAATGCAAAAATATAGTATTACAGGTGCACATACGTCAAAAATACTTATCGCGCAAAAAGTTTATAGAGCGAAAAGTGCTATATTTTATCATACAAAAAATAATAAACAAAATAGCCAGCCTGGGCATTATACATGTTTTGTAAGAGATAACAAAAATAGATTTATTAACATTGATGATGAAAAGATTATACAAAAGATACAGTGACTGAGAGGTGCAAAAGATGCCTATCTACTATTTATTGAAAAACACGGTTCAAAATGATGTGATGTAAAAATTTAACAGCTTTCAGCATTTGCACCCTTGCAAAGAAGATAACCTCGTCTGCATTTAGCGACACCTTTGCAAAATCATAAACAGAACTAACTACATAAAAAATATACCTCATTTAAAAGAAGTCCTGCAAAAAAACAATCCTCTCGTTCCCCTCAAAACATTAAAATGCAAAAGAAAGTATCAGGTAGTTTTGTTCCACTTCCCGAAAGACGCCCACCAACCCAAACGAGCATTCCGCATTTAAAAGAAAATTTTTAAAAAGTGCCAAGTACTTTTCTTCCACAGCCCAAAAAGACTTATTAGCTTCTTTTAACCAGTTAAGTGCGTTTGACGAGTATACACGTCGAACCAAATCTCTATTGTGGTGCGGTTGACGTGTATACTCGTCGTACTTGCATTTGCTTAATTTTAATTCCGCACTGTGTGGAGGATTTTTAAAACTAAATTCCACAGTTAAGAGGTTAAAGAATATTCTTAAATGGACGACCAAAAAGACATGAAATCCGTCCAAAAACATTTTAAGAAATGTGAAAAAATGCGCCAAGTAGTTTTGTCTCTCATCCCTAAAAAGATCTTGCCTCACAAGAAATGTCCCGCATTCCACAAAATAAATGTGTGGTGAAACTACTTCTATCAAATTGACCAAAAATGTAAATCAATATCATTGAGAAGTTAGTTTCTTTTAAAGAATATTTTTAAATGAACGACCAAAAAGATATGAAATCCGTCCAAAAACATTTAAAAAAATGTGAAAAAAGGCGCCAAGTAGTTTTGTCCCTCACCCCTAAAAAGATTTTGCCTCATAGAAAATGTGCTGCATTCCACAAAATAAATCTGTGGTGAAACCACCTCTATCAAATTGATCAAAAATGTAAATCGATATCATTGGGAGGCCAAGTTTTGATGCAAACACTCTAGTAAAAAAAACAGGAACAGGATATGAATGTGAAAACCAAACCTTCAGTTAGGAATATAAACCAAAACATATGTTAAACAATCGTGAAAATGAAATTCAAAATATATCTCTTCTGTTCGTTGAATTTATCAAAGAAAATGTAACACTTGGCCAGCCCTTTTCTTCACAAATCGAGTTTCTTGGCCTCCCAATGATATCGATTTACATTTTTGATCAATTTGATAGAGGTGGTTTCACCACAGATTTATTTTGTGGAATGCAGCACATTTTCTATGAGGCAAAATATTTGTACGGGTGAGGGATAAAACTACTTGGCGCCTTTTTTCACATTTTTTTAAATGTTTTTGGACGGATCATATTATTCGTGTGGCTATCGTTCCGTCTCTGTCTATCGCTCGTGTGGCTATCGCTCGCGTCTACCGCCCGAGTGACTATCGTTCCGTCTCTGTCTATCGCTCCTGTGGTTATCGCTCGCGTCTACTGCTCGTGTGACTATCGCTCCGTCTTCGTCTATCGCTCGTGTGGCTATCGCTCGCGTCTACCGCCCGGGTGATTATCGTTCTACTACGTTCGAGTGTCTAGTGCTCAGTCCGCGTTATAATAAAATTGTTTCTCCCATTGGCAAGCCCCCGTCGAGTCTCCCATACATCGTTCTCGTTCTCTCCGTTCTTTTTGTTGCACCCGACTTCGACCCAATCAAAGGGGAAACCACCACCTTGCCCTGAATTCGTCGACCGACGCTTCCGCTTACCGAAGTTGGGTCACAACGGATATCCGTGTACTAAAAATTACACGAATATACGTACGGACAATTTCAATACACGTGTATACGTGAACACGTGTATATTTAATACACGTCCAAAAGCATGATCTTTATTATAAACCATGTGCACGTTCTCTAATTTTTTATAATAAAATTATGCTTCGTGGTGTAAAAGCAAATAAGGAACGGTAAGTATTGTGTATTTAAATTTATGTTTAGAAAAATGGTAAAGCATAATGCAGCATTGTGTGGAAAACCGGATACAAATTACATACAAAATAACTGGCCGCACTTCTGTGCTGTTCCGAACCGTATTCTTACTCCATACGAAATTATTCTAAAAATTGTGCAGTGAAAGAAACAGACAGCCAAATTCTACGCCGAACGGAGTGGGGAGAAATGAAGGGGTGGCTTGCAGTCGAGTTTCAAAACTTTTAGCTCATTAGAAGTCGAAAATAGCTGGTAGCATCATGGAAAACCAACAGGAGCGGATCATTCCCACGACCGTAAGTATTTCTATTCTCTCCCACTGCCTAGATTTCAATATTTCACGATTGATTATGTTTCTCAGCCAAGAGAAACTCTGGAAAGAGAGTCCCCGCCCTTGGAGTTGACGACTCCCAAGACTAAAGCAAGCCTCCAGCCGAGGAGGCTAGATTTAGTCGGCTCCGGTGATCCGGGGCTGTCCGGCTCGTCGAGTGCGAAAATAAGTGAACACTAACAGCTCTAATCTTAACACTTGGCATGCGGGCAACGTACCTTTACGTTTTTCGCAGTCTGTCACTGGAACGAAAGATCTGAGAAGCAACAATGTAAAGCGTTGCCTAACAACGCAAACAGCATACCGTAATTATACGATACTCGCTCTCCGGCAGAAATCTCCTCAATACGTATGTTTACGTGGCCCGCGCTCCAGTGTCTTATTTTCGCTATTTGTAATATCATGGCCGGACCGTATCAAGAACTGTATGACATGATGTTGTGTCTCGGGTGGTGCAACGACAACACGCACAGAGCGGTCGCACTCTACGCAGAACGGTTTCTCAATCGGAGGCACCCGGCATACAGCGCATTTTCAGGACTACGAACCCGTCTGTTAACGACCGGCAGTATGCTTCCTCGTGGCAGCGAGGTCGGGTGGCCACGCACTGCCCGCACAGAAGGGGTGGAGGAGGCCATTGTCGAGGCGGTGGAAGAAAACCCGGGCACGAGCACCCGCGAAATTTCGCGAACCCGCCGGTAAGATTATCGTGTTGTCACACTTGTATCACACTCGGCAGAGTCTCCGTGCCATGTACTTTTGTATTTCTCACATGCTTCTTGATTATCTAGGATTTCAAAATCTACAGTGGGGCGCGTGCTAAAAAACGAGTCCTACCATCCTTATAAGTACACGGCAGTGCAGGAGCTCCTTCCCGCCGACCATGACCGCAGGCGGGAATATTGCAGGTGGATTTTGGGGCAATCAGAGAGGGACCCGGAATTCACGAAAAAAATCCTGTGGTCCGACGAGGCCCTGTTCAACGAGCGAGGTATTTTTAATGGGCGCAATGCCCATTACTGGGCGACCGAAAATCCCCGCGTTAAGAGGACGAGGGCTTTTCAGCGGAAGTGGTCCCTGAACATTTGGGTGGGGATCTTGGGGGATAATATTATTGGACCCCACATTATACCCCACCGACTCAACGGTGCGCAATATCTTGCGTTTTTGGAGGATGTTCTCCCCGACTTGCTGGAGGTTGTTCCTCGCGAAGCGAGAAACAACATTTGGTTCCAGCAAGATGGAGCTCCTCCGCACAGAACCCGACGAGTTCAGGAACACCTCAACCAGGTGTTTCCTAACAGGTGGATAGGGATCGGCAGCGCCACCGCCCTCTGGCCAGCAAGATCTCCGGATCTCACCCCCCTTGACTTTTTTTGGGAGGATATGCGAAGGTATGTTTACTGTCTAATACTGTTCAATACTTGACTTTTATCAATCGCTTATTTAACAATAATATTTCTTTTACAGAGCATAACGTACGGCGTCGACGCGCCTTCCGAGGAGGACGTCATACAGCGGCTTCAGGCGGCCGTTGCAAACATAGAGCCGGAACAATTTTCCCGAGTTCGGCAAGACATCATCGAACGTGCCCAACTTTGTTTGAACAACAACAGTGGGCACTTTGAACAGCTACGGCGCTAATAGCGCCATTTTTAATTGGCCCTTTTCAGGGCCAGCAATAATCTCAGACGTAGACGCTTCGTCAATATAATTGAAGAAGCATGTGTACAAACAGTCCTTTTCAGGGCTCCAATGTTTTGCATGCGTATCCATGCCTTTTGTCCTGCTTTCCTTCTCCTGTCCTTTCTACTCCATTTCGTTTCAGCTATCAATATGAAACTTGGTACCAGCAAATTTTATTTTGATAACTCTGATTGGTTTGCTGGGTAAAAATCTGAAAGACCATGTATTTTCTGGCCATCTCCAACAGGAATTTTCAGAGTGGCGATTGCAGGTTGATGGCAAACACAAAAAAATATCATAACTGTCAGGTATTCAGTATGATGATGAGGGCAAGAAAATGCAAAAAAAAGATTCGCGACAACGGGGAACCGAACCCGGATCACCGCGGTCACTGCTCCAACGCCTTGCCACGTCGCCACTTCAGTATCTGTGAGAAAAAGTATCAGAAGCGCTTCATAAAGTAGATTCACTGAATTTGGTCGGATTTAATTGGGTTTAATCGGGCTCGCGAAACAACTAATCAGGGATATTGATTACCGTAAGCGCATATTAAGAAAGTGGGAAAGCAAGAGGAATGGCAAAGAAGCGTTCGTTTGGCGGTGCCGTGCTGTATTCGGGTATCGAGAACGACACATGCAGCGGCCTGTCGGCTGGGCCGTCGGTGCGAGCGCACCGAGACGGCGATTGTTTCGTTTCGGGAAAACCGAACGGTTGAGCACCGGTTGGTCCTCCATTGCGCTTCTCACAGGCCGACCGTCAAGATGTGTTTTGTCACCTCCCTTATTTTAGGAGCAAGCGATAGCCGTCCGTGACTCGCCAAAAGTTCGAGGGGCGGAGCATAAGTAAATGTTTAATAACTCGAAATTGAGAGCCGAACAACAATTTTCAAACCTGCCATTTTGTTCATAAATACCATCCCAACACGATGGTGGTAATATTTTACGACATTTTTGGAACACCCTGTATACAAACTTATATACAGCAATGGTAGAGAGTATGGTTGCGAGTCACATATTTTGCTTTGGCATATGTCTGAATATGTGTAGGATAGACTTGCGAGCGTCAGATTTGTCGTAAGCGTTTTCACGGCTGGAAGCAATTCGAGAAATTCGTGAAATTCGCAAAGAATTTTCAGTGATGAAGCCTCAGTGTAGTGTTAGTGAGAGGGAATCCAGAACCGATAGAAGGAGATGCAAAGGAAAACCCCGGAACAAGCTTCTACCGAGTGTAAGGCGATTGTCCCGACGAAAGGAATGGGTTGAGAAGTAAGTACAAACTTTGTGATTTTACGAGTGTTTCCCGATGAATTCTCATGAGAAAATCATAGCAGTATTATACATACAGGGTGTGCATGATTTCACTGTTAATTTGCAAATTGTATTTCTGTTTAGACGCTGCCATCGAGAAGCAGAGGCAAGAGAAGCAGAGGGTATGGATGGTTCAGGGAACCAGAATACGCCCGTTTCGCAAGAATTTGAGCACCAAGTACCATTGGGATTCTAACGCATGATACAGCAAAGAAATCAACCAGTGAAGTGCCAGTGAAATTGTATAATGTAGACTTTGTTCAGCAAAATATGGATGCCATGGACTTCGAGTGCTCAAGAGAAGACAGTGATTTGATGCTTGAAGAAGCAACCGCGGAAGCTGCAACCGAAGAAGACATTGCTGCAATGGAGAATGTTGAAGATAACTGTGCGAAGGATGTAGTGCCTGAAGAACCAGTTGTGGAAGGCGACAGAATAGTCGACCTCGTGCACTTCTTCGGAGAAATTCAAAAGTTGGCCCGTCATTCCGATCGATTCGCCTGCGGGATCGCGCATCTGAAAATCCACTCCGAAAAGACCGATGAACTAAAAACGACCTTGCGAGTGCAATGCGCAATGTGCATGTACGGGGGTACAATAAGCAGCCGCCCTGAGGAGCAGTCAGTGCTGGATGTGAACCACGGCGCGGTCGCAGGAATGAACCATGGCTACTGGAGGCGGATACGCGCAATTGGAAGAGTTCCTAGGGTCAATGAACGTCCCCTGCATGTCTAGGCGCAAGTATGACGATTGTGATGAAGATCTGGTACGCGGATTCAAGAAAGCAGCGGCAACCGAAAGGGACGCAGCAGCAGCAGAAGAGAGAAGATTGGTTGTTGCCAGAGGAGATATTGCACCAGGAACGGACCCGCCCCCATATACCGGTAATTACCGATAGCGCCTGGATGAAAAGGTCCTACAGGGCAGGGAAATACAACTCTCTGTCGGGTGTTGGAGTGATAGTCGGATTCCACACCCAAAAGGTCCTATTCTTCTCCGTAAGGAATAAATTCTGCGCAATTTGCCTCACAGCAGCGAAAAGAAGCGAAGAGCCCCGCAAACACACTTGCTACAAGAACTGGGGCCGTAATCATACTTCCACGGCGATGGAGAGCGATATCATCGTGGAAGGTTTCAAGGTAAGCGTCCAGATGCACGGGCTGATTTAATCCACCCTGATTGGCGATGGAGACAGCAGTGTATGTAAGAAAATACGAGACAATGATCCGTACAAAAATGTGCTGTGTGTAACCACTTGCTGCGGAACACGATGCAGAAGATACACGAAATCCTGCCAAAGATCCCTAAGGGCCCATGCAGAATCATTGTTGACAAGAGCGCCATGCGTATTCGTACTGGTGTTGCTGACATGTTCTAATAATGGAACAGATCTAATATCGAACAGACAGTCTTCTAAGTCCAGGTCGTGTGTATTGATCATCTGAATACACTCAGGAAAGTTGCTGATAAGCAAAAGTCGCACTTAGTAGCAAATTAGTAAAGGGAATCACTATGTGATTCCCGTTAGCCATGTGGCTTGAGAAAGGTACGCTCCGAGGGCGTTACCTAACTTTGTTGTTGAATCACTCGGAATTGGAGGCCTAACGCAAATTTTTAAAAACGACATAATCATCCCCGCCCTCTTCCCAACAAGATGGCTATAGTGATGTTGGACATTTTTGGGACACCCTGTATTTGCGCAGACTCCGAAAAGTTGCAATAAGGTTGAATGCAATCAGCAAAATTATTTTTTACTTTTCAGCGCACTTTTATTTTTTATGTTTTTTTTCAGGTTTTTCAGTTTTCAGTTTTCAGTTTTCTGGGATGGTGTCAGTTTTCGAAGTCGGTCACAGTTTAGAAACTGAGTTGAAGATACAATGGTGAGCAAGGTTGGAGAAACTCAACGGGATACCCACTGATTCCATAAGAGAAGAAAGAATGAATGAATAAATGCATTCAATGTGCATTAGCTATACAGAATCTATCAGGTGACTATGAATATACATGTTATCCTCCAATGTGCTAATTATTCTTTACTTATATATGTTGCAGAAAGTCAACAATCCGATGGCGGATATATGAGAAGAAATTTGAGTTCGCACTGATGGAGGATATACAAGAATTATTTTTGTGTCCGAATCCATAAGTGTCAATTGTAAACATAATATTTATTAACTGTGTGCATCATGCACTTTGTAACTTAACTTTGTTAAGTTGTAATTTTGTTGTAATTTTAACTTTGTAACTTTGTACCTTAGCACTCTGGAAACAATAAGTCTGTAGTACACAGTACAATAACTATTTTGATTGGTTCATTCATATTTAGATGAGTACTAAATTAAAAATGTTGTGAAGGAACAACATCTTGGGCCGCCTCTGAGATTTATTCTAGAAGACTCGGCAGGCGGCGGGGAGCGACGATTCCACTAAGATCCGAGCAGTCGCATGCTCGGAACCGCGTTGTTTATTGCGGTGACGGCGGCTCGGCTTTCCTAGTAATGATCGAATCCCCCCCCCCCCCCCCCCCCCCCCCCCCCCCCCGAAGTCTGTTCATCTGTTCATCATGTCGCGATGGGGGAGGGGGGGTGCGAGTCCTAATGATCCTGAAAGCGATGCCGGCGGGAGCTTCCCTCGGGAAGCTTCTGGTAGGGACACCCATGACGGAACGGTCGATGGTGAAGGACCAGACTAAGAGACAGACAACATTCAGGGACTCAATGAGGGTGGACGTGGTGAACCCACCCTCTAAGTAGACGAATAGCTGCCAGGGCAAGTAGTTGAAAATGAGTATTCAAATGTGGAAATACGCAGGGGGGCTACGCAACGGGGGCCTCAATTGCTCATTTGTGTGGCTCTGGTGAGCAGAGGTAAGACGCTCTAGTCTTCGGTGGTTGACTACACCGCGTACCCGAGTTGGCCGACCAGTGTAGTACCTGCACACTCGTGTACTTGTACATCCTCAACTGGTACCTCGGGCCGGTCTATGCCCCACTCGCGAGAGTGAGACCGGAAAATAGGTTGAACTCGAGGAGGTACGTGGTTTCGGCCACCCCTTGGCAAAGCTAGTAGATGGCTCTTTGAGGAGAAGTCGGTATGGCCTACGGCCGAGGTACGGCGCCTATTTCGACGGGTAAACACTCAGTAACGATCGAATATAAGAATCGCGATCGCGGATGTCGTCGCCCTTTTTCGCAGGATTCTCTTGGGAGAGAATGAGGTAAGGCCACGGCCGCCCAAAAGAATCAGTAGAGGACGAAGCTTTGCTATCGGCCGCCTGACAGCGCAGGAGAGTACAGGAGTTAGCTCCTGGACGCCTCTTGGAATGGAGATATCGGCTATCCCCTAAAAAGACATTAAAAATGTAAAAAAAATCGCCAAGTAGTTTTGTTCGACCTCCCACAAAAACCTTTTCCCCCGCAAATGTGTTTTGAGTCCAACAAAAATCATATTTTTCTTTAACTTTGGAAGACAATTCTACTAACAACTACATATTTCGTTGCCTTTGCCACATTCACAAAAAAATTAATGAAAATCCTTGGAAACTAGAGCCAAGGCACTATTTAATTATGAGATATTTTGAAAAATGTTCTGAAACCATCAAACCATTTCATCGCAATGCCGAGGCGATTACGGGTACTCAGTCACAACACAAGCATGATATACTTTACAGTGCTAGATAAGGGTTGGTTGCAGTTTTGGGGTAGGGAAACGGCATAGTAGAATTAATCATCAATAAAACATCTGATACTTGGCCGGCCCGGTTATTCACAAATGGAGTTTCAAGCCTTTCACACGACAAATACATAGAATATTTATCGATGTACAATACCAACCAATCAAAACATCCAATATGTGAAACACGCGCGCAACACGCCGCAAATTTCACACTACTTTCCATTACATAAGAGCCAAATACACGAAAGTACAATAGCCCCGGTAAAAAATGAACACACCATAACCAATATTGTTTATCGCCTATCGTATGTTCAACAATATGCCAAGGATCTGTAATGGTATGATGAATCATTAAAACGATACAAACTACCCAGCAATTTGTGTGTAGGCTTGAAACTCCATTTGTGAATAACCGGGCCGGCCAAGTATCAGATGTTTTATTGATGATTAATTCTACTATGCCGTTTCCCTACCCCAAAACTGCAACCAACCCTTATCTAGCACTGTAAAGTATATCATGCTTGTGTTGTGACTGAGTACCCGTAATCGTCTCGGCATTGCGATGAAATGGTTTGATGGTTTCAGAACATTTTTCAAAATATCTCATAATTAAATAGTGCCTTGGCTCTAGTTTCCAAGGATTTTCATTAATTTTTTTGTGAATGTGGCAAAGGCAACGAAATATGTAGTTGTTAGTAGAATTGTCTTCCAAAGTTAAAGAAAAATATGATTTTTGTTGGACTCAAAACACATTTGCGGGGGAAAAGGTTTTTGTGGGAGGTCGAACAAAACTACTTGGCGATTTTTTTTACATTTTTAATGTCTTTTTAGGGGATATCACAAGTTTTTGATCAGTAATATGTAATCATATACCAAAGAAATAACGTTACGTACCACTGTTGTAGAATGTGAAAGAGAAGTATGACTTTTGTTGAATCGAAAACACTTTTGTAGGAGGTGGAACAACACTAGTCGGCGATTTATTTTACATTTTTGATGTCTTCTTGAGGGATATCATAAGTTTGTGATTAGTAATATCTCACAAGGAGAGCATCACACCTGTGAGGTCGAAACCCAATTCCAATTTTTTTTATAAGCTCAGGATGTGATGTAGAACAAGTGTACAAAATTTGGTTTGCAATGGTCAACTGCGAGGACCTCCCAATGGAGCTTTAAGGCATTTATAGCAAACCCGCTTGATTTAATTTAAGTTCGTGTACTTGCAGTGCACTATTATAGTTAATACTTCGCATATTTCTCATTTAGCACCTAAACAACTCATTCAGAAAGTTTCGTGATAGTTTTCGACATGACAGGTCTGACATACGGATTTACATACAGTGTTTCACAGCATCGAAGGCATATTTGCTAGCTCTCATATACATTCATACACTTGCACTGAACGATTGTAGTTAGAATTTTGTATATTCTTTCTTTGGCACCTGTAAAAAGTTTGGTCAAAGGTTTCAACATGACAAAGCTGACAGGGATCCCTATGCATATTGTTTACTCAAATGGCGCCGAATCTCTGGGACCAAAATTTCTTGCATGTTCATCGAAAAACATATGCAGTTCGTAATTGGTATATTACTTGCGATTGTTGAATTGGTGTTTTCTAATTAAGTTGTTTCGAGGCTGCATGCCACATATTTAAAATATTAGCTATAATAGTGCACTGCGAGTATATGGACTTAAATAAAATCAAGCGGGTTTGCTATAAATGCCTTAAAGCTCCATAAGTGCAAAAATTGGCATATTTGGCATTTTTGGGGGTCCTTGCAGTTGACCATTGCAAACCAAATTTTGTACACTTGTTCTACATCACATCCAGAGCTTATAAAAAAAATTGGATTTGGGTTTCGACGTGACAGGTCTAACACTTTTTGTTAGAATGTCAAAGCGGAGTATGATTTTTGTTAAATCCAAAACACTTATGCGGAACAAAGAATGTTTGGAGTAGGTTGGGCAAAACTACTTGGCGAATTGCACTACATTTTGTGGGGGTATACAATTTTTGTAAACAATTTCCGGAGAGTAAGCTATGATTGTTAAAATGCATGGTTGTTAGTTTAAATGAATACAATTCTAGTAAGAATAGTAGTAGTTTTGGTAAGACGCTCAATTTGCAATCTTATGATTCCCGTTCTATTGCAAATACATAATATTTGTTTAATTCCTTGTTATTTACACAGATGAAAAAATTATATTTTGATGTTAGTAATGAATTTGTCTCGTGCTGCACAATATCCACCTTCATGGAATTAGGAGGAATAGTGTGACCACACTATTGATATTCCTACCTGTTTAACAGTCAATGGTGGCTTTGCACTTCCATAGCACCTGGTCCTGACATATAATAAAATATTTATAAATGCGGTTAAAACGTTGTTTGTTGATAGTCGCAGAGTAATTGTGAAATGAGTTTATTGCCGATAACAAAATATATCATTTCTGTACCTGCATAAATAGTAAAAAATATCAGATATTTGCAATAGAACTGGAACGATAAAATTACGATTTCAGCGTCTTACCACGACGACTGCTATTGTTACTTTAACTGAATTCATTGAACGTGACAAGCGTTCATCCCAATAGCCCACTCTCCCGAAATTCAGTTCATAGGAATTTTATACGTCACAATTAATAAAGTTACCATGTAACTCTGAGTTGAAAATAAAATAGTTTTATTGAAGTTCATAAGCAACGCTTCTTCGAGATTTTGCATTTATCAATTAACCGATTGGCTCCCGGTATCTGTCGTGATTCACTCCGACTAATGGTCAGCGAAACAAGACCTAAGTGACACTACACGGCCACCAAAAGAAGTACGCAATGTCGGTATTATCGATAATTCGACATTACAAAACTGTAGTCAACTGTAGGTTATGTTTTAGAATCGGCCGGTTGTTACTTATGCACCATTGATTGTAATGACGGGACAGATACTGGAGTAAAATGTGGGATTGCCCACCATCTGTCACAGTTCTGTTCAGTCTGTCAATTATTACCTGACTGTACCTGACCCTATTGGGAAATACTTGAGTTAATGCCTACG
This sequence comes from Ectemnius continuus, assembly GCA_910591665.1. Classification (NCBI taxonomy): domain Eukaryota; kingdom Metazoa; phylum Arthropoda; class Insecta; order Hymenoptera; family Crabronidae; genus Ectemnius; species Ectemnius continuus. Next base: position 17,040,775 of record OU342858.1, on the reverse strand, counting down.
TGGCATGTGTGAGCTTGGGCTCGAGCGCTCCGTGCCGCCCCTTATTCCCATCATGCGGATCCCAGTTATAAAACGGAGCTACCTGACTATGGCTTAACGACAAACTGCAATAAACATTCGAAAAGAAAGAAATTGTAATCTTTCTTCAAAAATTGAAAAGCTGTCATATATCTATCTATAATAATATATAATAATAATATATGAATATTATTACGACCTGACTATGGCTTAACGACAAATTGCAATAAACATTTAAAAAGAAAGAAATTGTAATGTTTCTTTAAAAATTGAAATCCTGTCATATATCTATAATAATATTCATCACATAGAATTTGTAAACTGCTTGGCACTGAAAATCTATTGATTCTTCTAATTAACGCAGTACAACTTGAGCAAAATGAAACAGTTGTTTTACTATATACATGACAGATGCAATCATTGAAACGTTCGTAAGTTTCATAAAATACGAGCACAACACATATATTCGAAAATATCACTGACTTTGATGAAACAGATAATTATTATTAATTCTTATTAATAAGAGCGTTCACTGTATATCGTCGGGCGCGGAAAAGACAACGCTTATTGTTAGCACTATGTATCCGCTATGGTATCCGATATCACTGACTTTGATGAAACAGATAATTATTATTAATAAGAGCGTTCACTGTATGTCGTCGGGCGCGGAAAAGACACGCTTATTATTAGCACTATGTATCTGCTATGATATCCGATACCTGTTTGACACTACCTGGCTGACGGTCCGAGGCATTCTGATGCCAAGCGCCCGTCCAAAAGCAGGTAGGGCGCCGCCAGCCACCTAGCGGCAAAAAAAGGAAAGCGACATTTGAGGGAACTTGATTATAATGAAGAATTTCAGTAACTTTTCGCTTCGGACGAAATATTTCAAATATTTATATCTCTTAAACTAATGGACCGATTCTATTGTGCCTTACGTCATACGAATCAGAAAAAATCACAGAAAAATATATCCCGAAAAGAATTACTTCGTGCAGGAAATCTCTGAGAAATTCGGAAAAGAAATTTGCAGACACTTTTTCGCATGGGTTAAATCGTTTTACGTCGGGATAATATAGCCTCGGGAGCCTCGCTGGCCCGTACGGCTACGCCTTCACTACTTGGCGCGGAGACTCTACCGAGTCTCCTGATTAAAGCCGGTCGCCTTCCGGAGGAGCGAACAGGGGTCTACCTGGACGCCGGTCATCCACGGGAGAGTACGATAGTTACTCCGGGACGCCCCGAGGAAGGGAGAGATTGGCTATGAAGCCGGTCGCCTGGCCGAAAGGGAAAGTACTGGAGGGCTACTCGAATGCCCCGTGTCGTACCGCGATATTTCATGTTACCCTACGAAAAGGAGAGTTCAGCCAAGAAGGCCGGACGACTGATCGTAGGTGATGGGAGAGTTCGGCCACGAAGGCCGGACGCCCTCGCGTTGACTAATCGTTTCTAGGTTGTCATTTGAAACTCGAATAATCCTATAATATCCTAATGCAATCCTATCTGTAACGAAATCCTGTTATGAAACCTCATCTCAATAAATCCCATTCTTGTTCATTCCTGGTTTCCTGTGTTCCTGTACGAATTACTTCAAAAACCCTCCTTATAACTTACATTTTCAATATTTTTCTTTTTTCATTCAATTCACTTCTCACCCCAACAGAATCTGACAGCATCGAATCACATACATGCATGTATAGTACGTAACGCTTTGGCATTTTTGTTCACAGTGTTCACACACTTATTACAGAAATTGATTGCAGATACATCTAAAGGCGCTTTCCCTTATCAAGAGTAGTTTCTAGTTTCACCACGTGTTTGGGAAAGCGGGGTAGTCAGCTCTGGCTTTTTTCAAAACGTGCGTTCCCCTGTAAAGCGTACATGGCCTTATCATGAGCGAGTTAGCTGATAAAAGTAAAAGAACACGTGGCACGAACAATCGAGCATCAAGTTTCAAAATCTAGGAATCCCCCAAACAGTAATCGGAGAAAATTTCCTTTTGCATTCATGCACTGCGAGAAGGCTGAAGGTCTAGTCGAGTCAACTTACCGGGTTTTACCTACAAGTGTCAGTAAAACCGAGTCGTCACAAACTCACTGCGGAACGGCATGGCTTTGGAATGCTCTCGCTCTGCGCAGCTACATTCGTAGAGTGTTTAGTAGATTTTGACATTTATATGTATAAATGTATTTAATGAATAGTGCGAAGTTCGTGCACACTTCTCTCGCTAATTTCAGTAAAAGATAATCTCTGAAATATTTAAGTTTGAAGTTGCAACGCGATCATCCTTTATGTTCGGGTGTATTACGAGCCAGGCTTCGCGAGTCCTAAGATATGCTCTGAGATCATGCTAAAGGCTATTTCACCTTAGCTAGACTCGAGTCTTCTAGTTCCCAATCGACCCTATATCAATTCTGGGATATGCGATAAGTTCAGTCCATATAATGTTTCTATATTTGCAAGTTGCTTGCTGTTTCATTTTTCTTCAGGTTCCCGAATTATAAAGTTGTAATGGAACATCTAGTATACCGCCCCTGAAGATTCCCCAACATTCGAGATGCGGCAATGAGCGGGGAGCACGCGGCTCCGTGCTCCGATCGGAGTAGCCGCCCGCGTGGAAACCGCGTTGATTACTGCGGCGACGGCGGCTCAGCGTACCTAGCAACGACTCCGTATAAGAATCGCGATCGCGGACGCGCTCGGCCTATTCCTGCTGAATTCTCTTGGGAGAGGACGAGGTAAGACCATCGGCCGCTCAAAAGAATTAGGAGAGGACGAAGCTCTGCTCTCGGCTGCCTAACAGCACAGGAGAGTACAGAGGTCTGTTCCTGGAGGCCTCTGGAATGGAGAGAACGGCTGAGAAAGCCGATCGCCTTCCAGAGGTGAGTACAGAGCTACTTCCTGGACGCCTGCCTACGATGGGAGAGTACGGGGTTACTCCTGGATGCCCTGAGAATAGGAGAGGACGGCTGAGAAAGCCGGCCGCCTAGCCGAATGGGAGAGTACGGGAGGACTACCTGGATGCCCGCTCCGATTCGAATTTGTACCGTACGATGGGGAGAGTTCGGCTATGAAAGCCGGACGCCCGATCGTAGGAGATGGGAGAATTCGGCTACGAAAGCCGGACGCGCGGAATTACGTACTTAATGTCGTTGCTAGAATCGCCGGTTAAGCTCAATAATCATGTCGAGACAATTTTGTTTTAAACCGAAAATCCTGTATCGACTCCTCTCCTCAATAAACCCATATTTGTGTTTTCCTCAGACATCCTGTGCACCTAAGTCATTTAAAACCCAGATCCCTTCACCAAATCGAATCGCCACGTTACAAAGTTCAATAAAGTTTCCTAGTAGCACAAAATATTGAATATATATGTATTTAATATTTAAAGAACATTGAATCTCTTTTTAATATTTAAATATATATCAAATATTGATTTTAGATTTAGAAAAAAACATTTGTTTAAAATGTTTTTCAAATGTTTATTATAGATCCAAAAAAAATATATTTTTTAAGATATGAAACACGTTAATTTAATATTGGAAATAAAATATATTCTTTTTGATATTTGTAGGAGAATTATAAAATACAAGAGACTAGTATGATAAAGCGAGAGAGAATGTATGTGTGTGTGAGAGAAAGATAGAAAGAGTGAGAGTGAAGGATGCTGCTATAGTTATCTAAGACTACATTTGTATGTTTTAAAAAAGGACAACCGTGTGCAAGGAGGGCTCACTTATTGATTTACGAATTCATTCCTTTAAGAACCTTGAAAGAGACAAGACGTGTACAATAAAATCATTCATCTGACTTCCAATCACTCGCGTTCCTGTTTATTTACTACATATTTGAAATTTATTTTTTCTTTTTTGTGCATTAAGAAAAGACAATTCTGCGAGTTGCATCGAGGTGTCGTGTCATCTGAAGATTGCATCATATTCAGACAAAAACGAGACATATCAAAGCATAGTTACCGAAAAATATTGCTAAAACATTTTATCAATGTTTTTTGGGTAACTATAGAGACCATGCATGTATCTCGAAAACGGAGCAGGTCGATCATTAGTGGATACACACTCAATCTCAGCAAACGTATATCGAACGTCTTGAATCAGTGTTCTATATAGTGTGTTACTTTAGTTAATTATTCTTCTCGCCGTGCGTTACGCATACGTGACACCTCAAAAGTAAGTATATCTTTATGTAATAATATTGTTACGGCCCTGCGCGCCCTGCTCAGTTGTTCGCCGCTGGGCACCTGAAGTGCAACCCTTTGAACTACCGTTTACGATCACTATCAACTGGTTGCAATTTGTTAAACAAGTCGTTCTCGAGATCCCAAACTATACAGACGTGTCATCCGCCAAATAAATCTGTTCATTCGTGTCCGACTACATATTTCGTATGATTACGCGTTCCGCGGGTGCAACCCGCAACACTAGTGTCAGAAGTGGGATTAACGAAAACTACGAGCCAGAACCTGAAGCGTGTAAAAACACAGACGACGTCAACATGTGAGGAGGAGACGCTGAACGACCTGGGCCGTCAGCGTCGGAGGATCAACCCGGACCCTCTCCAGCGGGACCGGCCACATTTCAGGAAATGTGCAGACTATTGGAGGGCTTCTGTAAGAGAATGGAAGCACGCGAGGAAGCGCTTTGCCAACGCATGGAGGAGAAAAACGACAGCTTAGCTTCAAAATTAACATTACATCTACGTCAATCTGAAGAACGCAACACCGCTGCGATTCGAGATATGGACAACCGATATAAAGCTCGATTCCGGGAACTAGAAGCGAAATTAAGTACCTCTTTGGCTCCCACTCCTTCCGTCAGCCTTCTTCCTACTCATACATCCATTTCAGTCCCCCCTGTCAATACGTCATCTGTGTCTGTCCTTCCGGTCACCCTTTCGTGCATCCCCGTTCCGCCTTCGAATGTCCCCGTGAGATTGCCAAAATTCAATGGCTCGCATTAGCGTGAATTTCGAGCCCAATTTATGACTACCGCGTTAGTAAATAATTGGAATAACGCTGCTAAAGTCACGGGACTTATAAATTCGTTGGAGGGGCCCGCGTCCGCCGTTCTCATTACATTGAGTGAAGCGCAACAGTCGAACTTTGAATCGCTTTTGGAAGCGTTAGAATTTCGATTCGGTCAAGTGGAGTCCCGAAATATGCACAGCGCACAATTTTATAGTTATAATCAGAAACCGAACCAGACCATACAAGCCCTCGCCGCGGAAATTGAAAATCTCGTGCATTTATCTTTCCCTAATACCTCCGCCGAGGTTAAAGATCACCTTGCCCGAACACGCTTTGTCGAGGCCGTGCGCGATACGGAAGTGCATAGACCACTTCAACTCGCGGATACGAAAACGTTCCAACAGGCTGTATCCAAAGCCCTCGAGATCGTCGCGATAAACAGTAGAAATCCTACGAATTTTAACCATATAAATTTCCTGGATCACAATTCTCGATATTCGCGCCCATCACCTTATTTTAATAATAACCAACAAAACTTCGTAACGCGCCGTATTAATAGAACTCGGAACAATGAAAGTAAAAATAATCAAAATGCCATCACCACCCCCAGTTGCTGGAAATGCGGGAAATTAGGACACGTACAACGAGACTGTTTTCAGAATAGATTCGGAGACGATAGACGGGGTACAGTCCGAAACATTGATCGTCCCAACACTTTAAATTCGAGGAACAATTTCGCGTTTCCGAAGAATTCGGGATTTAGAGGTCCTCCGTCGGGAAATGCTTCGGCTCCGAATTGAAGGAGGCCAGTTCGAGGCCACCAGTTGTTGCCTCCGTTAATAATAATTCTATTCATAAAATTAATTCCATTCATAAAGTTAAATCGACATTAGACGATTCGTTATTTGTTACCTTGATTATAGCATTCTTGTTCTGTGTGGTGTCGTATTACGAGTAGTTAAGATTCTATGTTTTCAGATTTTTCATGTTTTGAAACCACACCTAGTATTAAGAGAATTATCCATGAGCGTCGGGCACATAGCCAATACGTGTACGGGACTGGTTAGGCCGCGTAGGTCAGGTTTATTTGTCAAAGGGCTTATCGACGGTGACTTTGCTTATCGATACAGGCTCAGATGTGACACTAGTTAAATTCAATAACGAACTCCATAAAGATTTTCGTTGCACTGATTCGAGACTTGGTGAAAGTCTATGCGTAATAGATGGAAAGGACTTACGCGATTGTATTGTAGGTAGTAAACGTTGTCACTTCCAGATAGGAAATGTTAGGAACGAGCACGAAGTATATTTGGCAAACACTATAGATACATGTATTGCGGGATTAGACTTATTAAATCGGATAGTCAAGTCCATTCATTTACAACGACGCGTTGTGGAACTATCAAATAACACAGAAGTTAAAATTTGCACGGAATCAACGCGGATTCCTATTTTTTCTCGAGTTTCTCCGATCTGTACAGTTCAGACAGAATCCGCCAACCCAGAGTTTTTAAAGGAACTTATCGATAAAAGCACTACTTATTTAAATGAGACTCAAAAACAAAAAGTTCGCGATTTGTTAGTGGAATATCAAGATGATTTTGCGAGCGATGCAGAGCAGATCGGACGATGTGACGTCATACAACATAGCATTAATACTGGACAACATAGACCTTTTAAATTACCACCTCGACGCTTGCCTCTACACCAACGAGAGGAAGTTCAGAAGATAATTCAGACCATGCTGAAGCAAGGAGTTATCGAAGAGTCATCTAGCCCTTGGTCTTCCCCCGTAGTACTTGTGAAAAAGAAAGACGGAACATTACGTTTTTGTGTCGATTTTCGACGGTTAAATGAAATGACGAAGAAAGACTCGTATCCTTTGCCACGGATAGAAGATATCCTTGATGCGGTGGCAGGATCACATTGGTTTTCAACAGTGGACCTACAAAGTGGATACTGGCAAGTACTGGTAGCCGAAGAGGACCGCGAGAAGACTGCTTTCTCAGTCGGTGATGGACTGTGACAGTTCCGGGTCAAGCCTTTCGGTCTATGCAATGCGCCAGCCACATTCGAACGGTTGATGAGATTAGTCCTTAGTGGACTGTTAGGGAAACAATGTTTAGTGTACTTAGACGACATCATGATTTACGGGAAGACGTTTGAAGATGAACTCAGAAATTTACAACTGGTATTCGATAGATTGAGATCTGCAAAGGTATTGATGAGTCCGAAGAAATGCAAGTTCGTCCAAAAAGAAGTATTATACCTGGGTCACATCGTTTCTTCCGAAGGAATCAAGACAAATCCGGCGAAAATTTCCATCATTAAAGAATGGCCTGTTCCGAAATTCCCTAAAGACGTGAAGAGTTTTCCAGGATTATGTTCTTACTACCGTCGATTTGTACAAGATTTTTCGAAAATTGCGCACCCGCTAAACCTTCTGACAGAGAAGAGGAATCGCTTCTGTTGGACAGACGATTGTCAGCAAGCATTTGATGACTTAAAAGCAAAGCTTACTTCACCACCTATTCTCGCCCATCCCTCTACCGAAGATGATTTCGTTTTAGATACAGATGCGTTCAATACCGGTGTAGGTGCTGTCCTCTCACAGCTACAAAATAGGGTAGAAAGGGTAATCGCGTACTATAGTAAAACACTCTCGAAGCCGGAGAAAAATTATTGCGTCACACGAAGGGAACTATTAGCGATCGTCAAATCAGTGAAACATTTTCATCATTATCTTTATGGTAGGAAATTTATTATTCGTACAGATCACGCCGAACGGTGGCCTTTACGGTGGCTTCTCTCTTTTAAAACTCCTGAAGGACAAGTTGCTAGGTGGATCGTATTTCTTCAACAGTACGATTTTGAAATCGTACACCGTAGTGGTCGAAATCATGGTAATGCTGACGGTTTATCGCGTATACCTTGCAACGATTGTAATTTTTGCAGCAAAATTCAAAATGCCTCTATTTCGGATACAAGGGTCATTAATCGAATTAATTTTATTGGAGAAAGTGCAACATGGAAAGATCTACAAACCTCCAACCCAGAAATAGGCCCCATTCTTCATGCTAAAATATCAGATTCACGACCAGCGAAAGAGACTATCTCTTCGCTTGGTCCTCGCGCAAAATTCTACAACGCAATTTGGGATTCTCTGATTATAAAGGATGGTCTTCTTGTTAGAAAATGGGAATCCCCTGATAAATCTAGAAATCTCCTTCAATTAATTGTTCCTCCCTGTAAAATTAATGAAATTCTGACCAAAGCGCACGGTTCTTTTTCTTCAGGTCATTTCGGGATTAACAAAACTTTAGCTAGAATAAGAAAATCTTTTTATTGGGCTAATTGTAAACGAGATGTAGAAGACTGGTGTCGCTCGTGTGACATTTGTACAGCTAGAAAAGGTCCTTCAGAAAAAGGAAAAGACAAATTTCAAATTTACAATACGGGTGCTCCGTTCGAACGAATAGGGATGGACATCTTAGGTCCTCTTCCTAAAACTTATTTCGGGGAACAGATTTCTTCTAGTAGCGATGGACTATTTTACTAAATGGCCGGAAGTTATTGCACTACCAAACAGTAAATCTGATACTATCGCAAAAGCTTTAGTTAAACATGTAATTTCTAAACACGGGTTACCTTTAGAAATTCACTCAGATCAGGGTCGTTCCTTCAAATTTGGATTATTTAGAGAAATTCTCAAACTTCTCGGTGTTAAGAAAACGCGAACGACTCCGCTCCACCCTCAGTCTGATGGTTTAGTAGAACGGTTAAATCGTACAATCTTGCAATACTTGTCATTTTATGTTTCTTCTCATCAAAAAGACTGGGACCACTTTTCCTTTTAGCCTATCGGTCGGCAGTACATGAAATTACTGGACAGACTCCAGCTAAATTACTATACGGGCGAGAATTAAGATTACCTTTAGACCTCATTAGAGGAATTGATCCGGAAAATAAGTTCACAGTCTCGGAATATAATAAATATCTACAACAGAATCTCCAGTCAATATATGAGATCACAAGGTGCAAAATTAATAAGACGTCCCATCGTTTAAAAGCCAAACACGACGACATGTGTTTCTCTCACAGCTTTTCTCCCGGTGATAATGTCTGGTTTTACTACCCTAAAAGAGTGAAAGGTAAATGTCCCAAATTACAAAGTAATTGGGAAGGCCCCTACGACGTGGTCGACAAAATTAACGATGTGATTTACAGGATTCGACGTTCTCCAAAAAGTAAATTTCGAGTCGTTCACATAAACCGATTAGCAAAATACCATGGTCGAAACCTCTCGTTGAAATAGCGGAATGCTTGATATTTTTGTTGTATGTATGTCACTCCTGTACAATCTCCGTGGTGAGAGAATGAGGTGGGTGTGAGAATGTACAGGTGTTGCTCAACTGCTCCATCCGTCAACTCATAGTTGTCTAGCCTTCTTAAGATTACTCTTGGAGATCTGGCCTATGGGGATGAGCGGTCAAAATGGAGAAAGAGGGGAACAGCCTTAGGCGTGGCCAGGCTAGGTCTCGTCGGTGTTAGCAGAAAGTATGTGATTCATGTATGCGTGATATTGGTATTGTTTTGATCCCGTCGGATAGATCTTTCAGCCACTTTCTAATAGATAATTTTTCACTGTTCCCGATAACTATTTATTCGTACATTTCATTTCATTTTGAGGTGACCTGTCTCGTAGAGAAGACTTGAAGGAATTCCTGGAATACTTCACCTAACCTGTACCCACCGCCCCTTCATGTTCTTGTTGGCGAAGTTCCGGCCTCTTCAACCCCGGTTTCACCAACAATAAATGGACAACGATATAAACACCTGGGAAGATACAATCGTCCCGTCCAAGGTTTTTGTAACGGTTTTCCCTTGGACTTCAAGCAAATGCTGGGACGAAGGCTGGCTGGACTGGACCGCTGCCACCACCTAACACCCATCCGCCAGCGTCAAGAATAGCAGTTATGATCATACATGTTCGAGGACGAACACTTTTTCTGAGGAGGGGGGCAGTGTTACGGCCCTGCGCGCCCTGCTCTGTTGTTCGCCACTGGACACCTGAAGTACAACCCTTTGAACTACCGTTGACGATCACTATCAACTGGTAGCAATTTGTTAAACAAGTCGTTCTCGAGATCCCAAACTGTACAGACGTGTCATCCGCCAAATAAATCTGTTCATTCGTGTCCGACTACAAATTTCGTATGATTTCACGTTCCGCGGGAGCAACCCGCAACAATATTATATTCATATTGTAATATTGTCTCACATACAGGATGTAAACGATATAACTCCTGGCGCTTTACGGGATCGTAAAGGGGTAAATTCTAATAATAAATCTATCTCTTTTAGTTTAGTTGTTATTGCATCTTAAAGTTAGCTGTAAGTTATTGGAACGGGTAGTAATCGAACGACAGGTCGGCAACATCGGGCAGTGACTAAGGACCACTCTGGGTCATTCCACGCCAACTGAGAAGCTGGATTTTGGTGATGTCAGGGATTTTGCTGAAAATTCAGTATGTTGTTCCTGAGATGAGATGGGGGGGGGGGATCGTTTCCCAAAATTCGACTTTTCGAAGTCGAAATTTTCGCGCATCGGCGAAAATAGACCATTGCGAGAGAATTTTTTCTACAAAAAAAAATTACTGGTCGTATCGGTATAATTCACATTGAGTTTTACTTGGGAAAGGCCGATCTATGTAACTATATTTTGTTAATAATTCGCAGATTAGTTGTTCAACGTACAAAATTGCATAAACATTTGACTTTTAAATAAAATATCGAAGGTAAAGCTCGTCCAATTATTATGTGAACCAATCAGAGTATCGAGTCGCCTTTCTAGGTATTACCTCCAATCGCACCGGAGCACCCATACGCGAATTTATGGGACGATTCTAGCAGTGGAATCGAAGATAGCTTCTCTACCTTTAATATGTTATAACAACCAAACTAACAAAGATCAGACACCATAATATGAGCTTGAATTGCTTAAAATTTTCCCCTCTACCTTCCCTCAAAGCGCCGCGAGTTATATCGTGTACATCCTGTATAATGTTCATAATTTAATACACATTACAGATGATGATCAAAATTTAAAAACTTCTTTGGAAGAATTAAGTTGTTTCGCATTTGAAAATTACTTACGAAAGCTAAAAAGTATGCTACGCAGGTGGAATAAAAAATTAGCACAAATAACAAAAAGGCTATCGGAAAACGGAACACCTGCAGTCAAAGAAAATATTAGTAATTATTATAATTAATATTATTATAATTTTAATTTAAAAGCTTATGGACAACGAGACTGTTACGTTTTTAGAAGGAATGATTATGTCCTGCAGATCTTTGATATAGTGGAAAATAAAATAGTTGGAAGATTATCAACAAAATTGAAAACTTTTTACAAATATCCGATTGAATCGAAATTAATAGGGATTTTTAAAGTTGATAATTTTTCAGATAAAACGGTTTCATATGCTCCAAATGAAATTATACATAAAGCATTAGTATATAAGTGCCACTCGTACTTCGTAGTATGTGATTTACTCCATTTATGTAATTAATTAATTATTAACCCTTTGCGGACGGTTGTCTGCGGACAGTAGCCCAAACAGTTTTACCGTTCAGGACGCGTATCTGCGGACAGCAGTCCAATCAAATAGAATCTACGTTTTATTTAGAACGTGGGCGCAGATAAGACGCAAAAAGGAACCAATAGACAGACGCAGCCATATAGTCTGCGCTCTCCTTTAGTTTCTTTTTGCGCCTTATCTTTTCTTGATTTCAAGTGCTGGATTCGTGCATGATGATAAGTAGAGTCTTCTACGAATCTTTCAAACGAGCACATCTCTCATATTACAGAAAAGATTTCCATATAAAGTTCATTATATTTATACAGGGTGTCCCAAAAATGTCGTAAAATATGACCGCCATCGTGTTGGGATGGTATTTGTGGACAAAATGGCAGGTTTAAAAATTGTTGTTCGGCCCTCAATTTCGAGTTATTAAACATTTACTTACGCTCCGCCCCTCGGACTCTTAGCGAGTCAGGGACAGCCATCGCCTGCTCCTAGAATAAGGGAGGTGACAAAGAACATCTTGACGGTCTGCCTGTGAGAAATGCGATGGAGGCCCAAGCTTCTCGAGATTTTTGTAAGTCCGTCAACTCACTGGTTTTCCGTTCGTCTCGTCGTTCCGAGACGCTTCTCTCCTTTTGTTAGGCCGTCATTGTTAATAGACTGTATCTCTTGTAACTTGCTCCTCACGGACACATTGTAACGCCCGTGAGTGAAGTCCGTCTGATCTCGCGCTATTCTGTCATCGTTCCATCTCCGCAGAGCGAATAAAGTCTCGAGTCTAACAAGGGGTGCTTGTCAGGACCGGAACACCAAATGGGTTGGAAAAAATTGGGGATGTACGGTTCAACCGCCTAAACAAAACCCTATAACACTTTTTCAGAATGCGCCCTGGTTACCGAGAAAAAAATGAGCGAATATTGGTACATAGCGTAGCCTTATATTATTAACAGGTATGGTCTGGAGTGGAACACCAATTGGGCTGAAAAAATTTGTGTACCTACAGTTCGACCATCTAAACAGAACCCCATAACACCTTTTCAGAATGTGCCCTAGTTGACGAGAAAAAATTGCCATACATCGGTCATGTAGTGTATATAATCTTTATTTTATTAATAAATTCTCGCGTACCAGGATGGCACAGAGGTCGAAGTAGTGTTTACAGACATACGTAAAGAGTAAATTTAAACATAAATATCACATTATTTGTTATTAGACGAGTAATTAGAAATTGGATTACAAAAAAGTATTTCGCAAAATCATTACTCAGGCTATAAACAGTCTACACAACTATTTCTTAGTTGACTTAATTGACTATATCGCGAATTTTTTCCTCGGTAACCAAGACGAATTCTGGAAAAGTGTTATGGAGTTTTGTTTAGGGGGTCGAACCGTACATCCTCAATTTTTTTCAACCCACTTGGTGTTCCGGTCCTGACAAGCACCCCTTGTAAGAGTAAATGTGTCTTGGTTGCGTCTCCTGCCGGATCCACTATGCTCCCACAAACTCCAACTCTGAGCAGCCGTATAGGGAAATCCGACTGCAAGTCCTCGAAATTATTGTTCGGCTGTAAGCCAGTTAGTTTCGCTTATCGTGGTACCGCGGGGTACCTGGCGCCCTTCTTCTTTGGTTTTTCGGGATTGCAGTCGAGAGTCAGAGCATAGTTTTGCGTCCCGACTTTTTCCCCAGTTTCGATAGATTCAAGTCGATTTTTGTGAGTGTATAGAAGTCGGTATCGATCAATCCCATCTCTCTCTTTCATATATTCTTTACATCTATTACTTACTCTCTAGAATTTTCCTGGGCAACTGGCTGCGGGTAGCTCTATTCCCGAGCAGCCCCAGGAAAATTCCTCACAGTTTATATATTGTAGTATGAAATGTATAATAATTGCAAACAAATCTTCAAGCGTATACTAATTTCCCATGAAATACTCTCAAGTCTCCCCGTCCAGACGAACACTTGCGCGTCAGAGTGTCCCGTCCGCAAAGGGTTAAATATCAAAAATTTATTTTTTAAAAATTATTTATATGTCAAATACATGTTTTGCAAATATCTATTGTATATTTTTCAACTATATATTTTATATTCCCCGAATATTTGATTAATATTTTTTAAACATACACTATACATTTTTTCTACATATGTACAACATTTAGAATTCATATTTTTCTCATATTAAAAACTGTGGCTTAAAAAATATTTTTCCCATATTTGAAAAAAATCTTAAACTAATGTTTTTGTGCTACTAGGGTTATTTTTGTTTCCTTAAAAGAAGTCATACTAATTTCCACGCGAAAGAGATCACCTTCAACACGTTATGGACCCAGAGTGAATTAGTGTGAAATAAAGAAAGAAATGGAAACCAGGAAAGGAACCTAAGGAATGTAAGTTTTTCGTTTCGCGAACGGTTGAATTAAACATTACAGGGAAATGGCGGAGGCAATGAAGGTCACCATGACAGGATTAAACAACGACAACTATTTCATATGGAAATACAGAAGCTGCTTCTTATGAAGGAACAGCTGTGGAGGGTCTTGAAGGAAGTAAAACCGGTGCTAAATCAAGACAACAGGAATATTGTGGCGATTGGGGCGGGAGACTCGTGATGATTAAGCCCGAAGATGAATTGGACTTTTGGTTGATGACAATTAATTATGTCATATAAGGAACGCAGAGGCTGCAAAGAAAGTTTGAGAAGCTTTGAAGAACCAGCACGAAAACGCCACATTAAGTAATCAGGTCTCTTCAGTTCGGCGAATCTGTTGCACCAAGATGGAGGATGCTGGAAACATGGAAGAACATGTCAATAGCTTGACTGATGTATTTCGGAAACTAGACGATCTCGATGAAAAATTATCGGAAAGCTGGACGGTCGGTATCATCTTAAGCAGTTTACTGCGTAGTCATGACACATTGGTAACAGCGCTTGAAACGAGTCAGAAAGAGAGTTAGACACTGAGTTTAGTGCAATCTAAGCTAATAAGTGAATACTATCATCGAAGGGAGATCGACGGAGGTGATCATAAGGAAGCACTATTGAAGACACCAGAAGATGTACAGTGTTACTTTTGTAAGAAGACCGCACACATCAATCGTGATTGCGTCAAGTCCAAGAAATGGAGCAGCGTGAAGGATAACCATCAAAAGGGTGACAAGACGCATAAAGTAGTAGATACAGAAGATTTTGTATTCTTGGTTCCATAGAGTTGTCATGAAGATTAGGTGATTTGACTCCGGAGCGACCAGTCTCGATACATCTTCGAGGAGCACATTGAATGTTGTAAATGGTGCTAAAGTCCATGTTCAAAGGAAAGGTACGTCTAAAGTGCAATTTCAGAATGTTAACGGTGACAGAACATCAGCGGTTATAACTGACGTCATATACGCATCAAGTACAGAAGGCATTTATTATCAGTGATAAGGCTTCTTGAAAGAGGGTTTAACCACTTGCGCTGGAAAGACGTGCCACGCACGTCGTAATGCTTTTGTCACAGAATCGCCAACGACGTGCCATGCACGTCGTTCTTTTTTCTGATTTCTATTCTTATTTCTGTCGAGTGGGAGTGCTTACCAGAACACAGAGTATTATTGCACCGCATAGCGCACAGTTAGGAATATTTAACCCATATTCTAAAATGGAAAGTAAAAGTGAAGTTAACGATATTATTTCGACAAATAGAAAAAGAAAACACAATAGTAGTGATAGTGATAGTGACTTCGATGAAATTGTGTTTCCACCTCGAAATCGTTGTAGAATTTTATCTGATGACGAGGAAGAATGCATAAATGAAGATTGTGAAAGAAATCTTGTACCTAATGAATGGGTATGGAGAGATAACGAAAATATACTTAAAATTTGGAAATATTCACGAATTTTGAAAATAAAGACACCTTTTGGGCAAAGTGTCACAGTTTTACAAATGGTAAATGAAATACTAACGGAAGACTTTTGGCAAATTATTGTAACTGAAACGAATCGTTACGCGAGCCAGATACTTCGAAATGATACTCACAAATCAAAAAAATATGAAGACAATTGGAGAGATACGAATGTTAATGAAATAAAAGCATATTTTGCTTTATGCATTTTGATGTCCCGAGTGAAGGAAAACAATATTCAATCTTATTGGTCAAAAAGAGGCATAATCGAAACTCCGATATTTCGAAAAACCATGCCATTCTGGAGATTTGCCCAATTATCTCGCTTTTTACACTTCACTAACAACGATGTTGAAGACAATAATAATAATCATTTGTGGAAATTGAGAAATGTAATCGATTATTTTAATGAAAAATTTAAGACTCTTTACACTCCCGAGGATGATGTATCATTAGATGAATCGCTAATGAAATATACAGACCGTATGGCATATAAACAGTATAATCCATCGAAAAGAGCCCACTTTGGTGTGAAATTTTATAAACTGTGCGAATCAAAATCGGGATATTGCATTCAATTTAAGATATACACAGGTCAAGATAGAAATAAAAATGCTGACACAAGTGCATCAGAAAGTGTCACAATGTTTATGTGCACGCCAATATCTGGTTACGGACACACTCTGTTTCTCGACAATTGGTATTCATCACCAAGTCTATTTGCAAGATTACAATCCATAAAAACTAATGCCATAGGAACAGTGAAGTGTAACAGGAAGAATATGCCCAAAGAACTAGCAGCGGCAAAACTGAAACAATCTGATGTGATTTCGAGATCGTCTAATGGTATCTTAGTTGCCAAATGGAAAGACAAAAAAGATATATACATAATGTCCACAAAGCATTCGAAAATAGAGATGATAGAAGCAGAAAAGAAGAGGTGGAAAAATAACAATAACGACACTGTAACAAAACCCAATATCGTTTTAGAGTACAATCATGGCATGGGTGGGGTGGATTTACAAGATAGTTATTTATCCTCTTTTTCTCTTATGAGAAAATATATAAAAAGTTATAAAAAAATATTTTTTTACTTAGCGGATGTTGCGCTTTTTAATTCTTATGTTTTATTCTGTAAGAAAACGGATATAGCAAAAAGCAAGAAATTTTCCTTTTCGAAGTTTCGATTAGATGTAGCAGAGCAACTATTACAAGCTGTATGTATTCCCGATTATAAAAAACGCGGAACGATGACTGTTGGGAGCACACCCAATCGTTTAGAGGCGAAGCAATGGGGACATTTCCCGAGAAATATTCCACCCACAAATGCCAAAAGAATCCACAGCGAAGGTGTAGAGTGTGTACCAAACACAAAAAACGAAGTGAAACTGTATGGGAATGTAAGAAATGTCTTGTACCATTACATGTTCCAGACTGTTTCGAGAGATACCACACGTTGCATGATTATTAATAAATAAATTTAATATTTATATTTGTATAATTTTATCATCAATCGATGCTCTATATTCCCTTCAAAAAACTATAATAAGTCCTAGGTCGATAATAAATTAGTTTAGAAAATATAAATCTTTTCTCGATTTCTTTGAGGCATCGAATACTATGTGACGCCTCCCAGCGAGTTACCCTGGACCGTTCTGGTACGCACGTCGGTCAATTTTTTGCCAGCGCAAGTGGTTAAAATAAACTTTCTTTCTAATGGATGCAAAATCACACATAACAATAAGGAAACCGCAATCGCAGATGAACACCATGATTTATTTACATTACGTGAACCTCATACGGAAAATGTGGTTAAACAACATAATGAAGCTTGCATTCATCACTGGCATAAGATTTTCGGCCATCGGGATCCAAAGGCATTGCAGCTTACGTATTCCAAGAAAATCGTGAATAACATGGTGATTAAGAATTGCAGTATCAAGGAATTCTGAGAGGGGTGTGCACAAGGAAAGATAATACAATTGCCATTTTCAAAAGGGTCCGAAAGAGTATCGAATGCAGTCGAATGCTGTGAGCCGCATAGAAAAATCTCTCAAGGAGGTAATAGATATATTCTCACGTTTATCGGCGATTTTTCGCGGTACACAGTCATATACCTGTTGAAGAATAAGTCAGGGGTCGAGGTTAAGTTGATGGAGTATGTGGCATTAATGCACAGTAAATTCGGCAGAAAACCTAAAGTAATTAGGTTGGATCGAGGAGGAGAGATTGAAGTTCAGTAGACGGCTCCGTACACACCGCAACAGAATGGGATGGCGGAGAGAAAGAATCGCAGTTTGCTTTTGGGCAGAAGCGGTTAATACCGCAAATTATATGTTGAATTGCACACCTGCTCAGGCACTCAACAAGACCCCCTACAAAATATGGCACAACAAGAAACCAGGTACAAAACACCTTATAGTTTTTGGAAGTAAATGTGTTGTCCATGTACCATCTGAAAGACATCGGAAGTTAGATGATAAGGGAGTGCCCAGGCTATTTGTCGGATATGGCATGAATTCAAAGGCGTTCAGGTGTTATGATCCGGTTCGAGACAGGATCGTAATCAGTAGGAATGTGCGATTCGGAGGAGGATATGGTGGAAATAATTTTCTGCCGCAGCCAATAGCACCATCATCACATCCGAAATCTAGAGCAGTAGAAACTGCAAAGGATAATCAACAAGAAAACCTGTTGGATGCAACGGCAAATGACATGACACCACCAGGGTATGAAAAGGACAATGATTCAAATACAGTATGTCTATTGAAAAGAAGCTTTGTGGATTAAGAGAATCCTAATTGACACGTAGCAAATGATCAATCAAAGCTGTCTGAAATTGATAGAAACTGAGAAGTTATCGAATGGGACTAAACGCATTGATATGCGCTTTCACTTTGTAAGAGATTTTGTTATGAAGGGGTATATCAAATATAAATACTGTCTTACTGAGAGAATATTAGCCGATTTGTTAACGAAACCATTGCTAACGAACAGGCTACTCTTATTACGAAACGGCTGTGGCTTGTGTGAATGAAGAGGGGTGTTAGATTAATCTATCTGTAGCATTCATGCATAGTTTTAGTTATTATGATATGTGATAAGTTCAGTCCATATGATGTTCCTATGTCTGTAAGTCGCTTGCTGTTTCATTCCTCATCGGTTTCCCGACGAATAAGGTTCAATAAAGTTATTTGTATTTCCTTAAAAGATGTCATACTAATTTTCACGCGAAAGGCAATCACCTTCAAAATCCCCATCCTCCAAGCCCAAACCACCGACTCACCAGCCCGCCAATCGCGCCAGTCATTTAAAAATTATCAACAATAGAAATGGACATGATTGATAATTCAGCCATAATTAATAACATATAAGAAAGCCAAGTTTTCATTCAATGATAGGAGAAGTCCGGCAAAGCGGATCCGTTGACGAAACATGGGAGAAAAGTACTAAACTATTTAAATGATGGACCGCTTTATATTGTATTCTTACTTCGTAGGTCGATATCCAGAAATAAAAAAATAAAAAATGAATTAAATAAAATTTAACACTAACTGTTCAGTGAAAAACAAAGGTAGTACCAAATATCTTTGCCCGACCACCTCGAGCAAAGTGGATACTGTTTAACATAAAAAAAAGAATATAATTAAGCAAAATAAAGAATTTATTAATCGCCCTATTCGGTATAGAAATGGCTTCCATAGCCATTGTATGGCAACGTGTCATATGAAATCGCGTATTGGTTTATGGCTGATTTCATTGAGTTACCTTTCTCTTTCACAATGATAAAAACATTTTTTAAAGCACAATTTTTATTCAACTAGCCTGGTTACTTGTTTTACAGTATTGGTAGAGCACGCGACCGGGAGCGGCGCCAAGCTCCCGGTCGCCGAGGACGAGCGAGGGCGAGGGGCGGACGTCTCCGGCGAGGGGCCTATAGGCCCTGAGTGGACCGCACCTCCGGTCTTTTTGTTTTTTCTATTTTTTCTGCGAACGCGCGGCGATAGGCCACAGCCCAGTCGCGCACAAGCTCAACCGGCCCTTGGGGGGTCCCTGCTGAGGACAGGGGCCTCTCCGCGGAAAGGGCCCGGTGAGGGGCGACTAGATTCATCGCTAATTCAATAGACGGTTTCAAGGCCAAAATTTTATCCCACCCATGGCACGAAGTGCCTTTCACTTTTCCCCTTCCTCAGCTAAATGGGTGGAGCTTGCCGCCTGCCGTCTGTTAGCCTCGCAAGCATCCCCAAAAACGAGTGGGTCACGATAGCACCGCGGTAAGATGACGGGATTTCCAGTTCCTATGGCCCGGGTTCGATTCCCGATGCGTACTATATATTTTTATTTCAATTTCTGTCGTTTACCATTGTTTGCATATTATCACGATTACTTTTTATGGTCATCAGCGAATAAGAAATGAACTTATCAAAGTAGTTACATATCTTTGGACATTAAATAAGCTTTTTCAAGGTGTTAGTTGTGGGCAATGAATGAGTATATTTACAGTACATATTTACAAATATTTACAGAAATACGAAACGCATAAAATCATACGCACGCACGGCGTTTCTCCAATTCTCGACCGTCACATTTTCGACGGCCCGGTGGAAGAGCTCCTCCACATCTTTTATCTTGAATATCGTTTTTCCCTCGGCAACTTGGTGCTTAATTTGAGCCCAGATGAGCTCTATCGGATTATACTGGCAATGGTAAGGCGGCAGCCGCACAACTTCGTGGCCCTTTTCAAGGGCCAGTTCGTCCAACTCGTATTTTGTTGGTCCAACTTGTATATATGAGCATGACGCCCAACTATTTCCAACAGTTCCGCCTTACTATGGAGCGGACTGCATTCAATGCTCTTTCCCCTCTGGCCATAGGATGATTTCTGCCTTCCAACTCCTTGACGTTGGGATCTTCTCCACCGTCATCGAGTGGTAGCTCGCATTGTTTATAACGATGATGCTACCTTCCTCGAGGCTGTCGAGCAGGGTGGAGAACCAATCCCGAAATACGTCTCCATTCATCTCTTCGTGGTAATCCGCCGTTTTCCGGGACTGGAAAACTAACTTCGCTTCCTTAATGAAGCTGTATTTTGCACACCCCGCATGCACGAAGGGTAAATTATGCATCGTGCGCAAAAATTTTGCTCTAATTGCCAGTCTATACTCCGCAGTCATAGTACCCATAGCATTTTCCACGTCAATCAAGTATCGAAGTGTGTTTGTGTGTTTGAGTAAAATGGCTCCAAAAGGTATGAGAAAACAAGGGAAAAACATCGTATTTAAAGTTCTCAATTTCTTTGAGAATCTCAGAATCCGACATGATCGGGAGATACTCAATGATCCTCGAAGAGCTGCGGCAGAAGCATGCGGAGTATCTCTTCGCACTGTGGAGAGAATTTGTGCCAAAGCAAAGGCAACCGACGATGGTGCGGGACCCTCGTTTGCATCGCCGAAGAAGCGACTACAGCACATCAAGAGGGTGACTGGCTTGACCGATCGGCAAAGGGAAGAAATTAAAAGAACAATTTCCTCGTTCTGTGATCGGCGGCAGTATCCCACTGTCACCAAAGTTCTCGGGGCTCTGAGAGAATCCGGAGTGCTTGAAGGCTCTGAAACATCGATGCTCCGGATTTTTAAGTCTCTCGGGTACAAGTACCGGAAGGGCAACGACGGGCGCAAATTCCTTATGGAGAGGACCGATATCGTGGCTGCGCGAGCAAAATTTTTGAGGACGATGCATAATTTAAAGGCCCGTTTCCATTAAAACATTTCGCCGTAACAGAACACCGAACACCGAACATCCGAACAGAACTCCGAACTTCCTATGCTTTCCTATAGGAAAAAAAAGTTTGCCCATATCGTCTTACCGTCTCCGAGCCTATCGAGGAGGCAATCGTCCCAGCGATAAGTGGAATGCATACCAAATTTTGTTACGGAAACCACTTGATGGGCCGAACGCTCAGTTGGCGGTTTTTCCCCGACGCATCAAAGGAAACGGTAGGAAGCCCGGTAGGAACTACTGTGCATGGGGTCGAGTTTGAATTTCTAGAAAGGACGTGCTCTCGCAATCGCAACTCAAGAACAAGTCGGACGCTAAACTCTCATTGATTAGGCTCTGCAATGAGTAGTGGTTGATTTGGATCCTGTGAAATGGCCGACAATGGAAACGCTCTACTTAATCCACGATCAGCAATAGGGAAATTAAATTCAATAAATTTTATTGCCAGACATTGTCGATGATTCTACGCGCAACGCCGTTTCCACTGACTACCTTCAGTGTTCGTAGCGGACACATTTGCAGTCAGAAATGTACTCGGTTTTATCAAATTATTCGAAGTCTACTAAAACTTGCAAGAACTGAAAAGTAATAGCTATTGCAAAGATTCTTTCCGATTGTTTTATTCCCTGTACTTTGCGTCTAAACTTTAGTATTTCATTTAGAAGGTATTTCGCGGCGATGAGAAAAAGATATGTTAATAAAAAGACATTAAAAATGTAAAAAAAATCGCCAAGTAGTTTTGTTCGACCTCCCACAAAAATCTTTTCCCCCACAAATGTGTTTTGAGTTCAACAAAAATCATATTTTTCTTTAACTTTGGAAGACAATTCTACTAACAACTACATATTTCGTTGCCTTTGCCACATTCACAAAAAAAATTAATGAAAATCCTTGGAAACTAGAGCCAAGGCACTATTTAATTATGAGATATTTTTAAAAATGTTCTGAAACCATCAAACCATTTCATCGTAATGCCGAGGCGATTACGGGAACTCAGTCACAACACAAGCATGATATACTTTACAGTGCTAGATAAGGGTTGGTTGCAGTTTTGGGGTAGAGAAACGGCATAGTAGAATTAATCATCAATAAAACACCTGATACTTGGCCGGCCCGGTTATTCACAAATGGAGTTTCAAGCCTTTCACACGACAAATACATAGAAAATTTATCCATGTACAATACCAATCAATCAAAACATCTAAAATGTGAAACACGCGCGCAAAACGCCGCAAATTTCACAGTACTTTCGATTACATAACAGCCAAATACACGAAAGTACAATAGCCCCAGTAAAAAATGAACACACCATAACCAATATTGTTTATCGCCTATCGTATGATCAACAATATGCCAAGGATCTGTAATGGTATGATGAATCATTTAAACGATACAAACTACTCAGCAATTTGTGTGTAGGCTTGAAACTCCATTTGTGAATAACCGGGCCGGCCAAGTATCAGGTGTTTTATTGATGATTAATTCTACTATGCCGTTTCTCTACCCCAAAACTGCAACCAACCCTTATCTAGCACTGTAAAGTATATCATGCTTGTGTTGTGACTGAGTTCCCGTAATCGCCTCGGCATTACGATGAAATGGTTTGATGGTTTCAGAACATTTTTAAAAATATCTCATAATTAAATAGTGCCTTGGCTCTAGTTTCCAAGGATTTTCATTAATTTTTTTTGTGAATGTGGCAAAGGCAACGAAATATGTAGTTGTTAGTAGAATTGTCTTCCAAAGTTAAAGAAAAATATGATTTTTGTTGAACTCAAAACACATTTGTGGGGGAAAAGATTTTTGTGGGAGGTCGAACAAAACTACTTGGCGATTTTTTTTACATTTTTAATGTCTTTTTAGGGGATATCACAAGTTTTTGATCAGTAATATGTAATCATATACCAAAGAAGTAACGTTATGTACCACTGTTGTAGAATGTCAAAGAGAAGTATGACTTTTGTTGAATCGAAAACACTTTTGTGGGAGATGGAACAACACTAGTTGGCGATTTATTTTACATTTTTGATGTCTTCTTGAGGGATATCATAAGTTTGTGATCAGTAATATCTTACAAGGAGAGTGTCACACCTGTCAGGTCGAAACCCAATTCCAATTTTTTTTATAAGCTCAGGATGTGATGTAGAACAAGTGTACAAAATTTGGTTTGCAATGGTCAACTGCGAGGACCTCCCAAAAATGTCAAATGTGTCAATTTTTGTGTTTATGGAGCTTTAAGGCATTTATAGCAAACCCGCTTGATTTAATTTAAGTTCGTGTACTTGCAGTACACTATTATAGTTAATATTTCGCATATTTCTCATTTAGCACCTAAACAACTTGTTCAGAAAGTTTCGAGATAGTTTTCGACATGACAGGTCTGACATACGGATTTACATACAGTGTTTCACAGCATCGAGGGCATATTTGCTAGCTCTTATATACATTCATACACTTGCACTGAACAATTGTTGTTAGAATTTTTTATATTCTTTCTTTAGGACCTGTAAAAAGTTTGGTCAATGCTTTCAACATGACAAAGCTGACAGGGATCCGTATGCATATTGTTTACTCAAATGGCGCCGAATCTCTGGAACCAAAATTTCTTGCATGTTCATCGAAAAACACATGCAGTTCGTAATTGGTATATTACTTGCGATTGTTGAATTGGTGTTTTCTAATTAAGTTGTTTCGAGGCTGGATGCCACATATTTAAAATATTAGCTATAATAGGGCACTTCGAGTATATGGATTTAAATGAATTCAAGCGGGTTTGCTGTAAATGCCTTAAAGCTCCATAAGTGCAAAAATTGGCACATTTGGCATTTTTGGGGGGTCCTTGCAGTTGACCATTGCAAACCAAATTTTGTACACTTGTTCTACATCACATCCAGAGCTTATAAAAAAAATTGTTAAAATGCATGGTTGTTAGTGTAAATGAATACAATTCTAGTAAGAATAGTAGTAGTTGTGGTAAGACGCTCAATTTGCAATCTTATGATTCCCGTTCTATTGCAAATACATAATATTTGCTTAATTCCTTGTTATTTACACAGATGAAAAAATTATATTTTGATGTTAGTAATGAATTTGTCTCGTGCTGCACAATATCCACCTTCATCGAATTAGGATGAATAGTGTAACCACACTATTTATATTCCTACCTGTTTAACAGTCAATGGTGCCTTTGAACTTTCACAGCACCTGGTCCTGACATATAATAAAATATTTATAAATGCGATTAAAACGTTGTTTGTTGATAATCGCAGAGTAATTGTGAAGTGAGTTTATTGCCAATGGCAAAATATATAATTTCTTTACCTGCATAAATAGTAAGAAATATCAGATATTTGCAATAGAACTGGAATGATAAAATTACGATTTCAGCGTCTTACCACGACGATTGCTATTGTTACTTTAACTCAATTCATTGAAAGTGACAAGCGATCATCCCAATAGCCCACTCTCCCGAAATTCAGTTCATAGGAATTTTATATGACACAATTAATAAAGTTACCATGTAACTCTGAGTTGAAAATAAAATAGTTTTATTGAAGTTCATAAGCAACGCTTTTTCGAGATTTTGCATTTATCAATTAACCGATTGGCCCCCGATATGTGACGTGATTCACTCCGCCTAATGCTCAACGATACGAGACCTGAGTGACACTACACGGCTATCAAAAGAAGTACGCAATGTCGGTATTACCGATAATTCGACATTACAAAACTGTAGACAACTGAGGGTTATATTTTAGAATCAGCCGGTTGTTATTTATGCACCATTGATTGTAATGACGGGACAGATACTGGAGTAAAATCTGGGATTGCCCACCATTTGTCACAGTTTTGTTCAGTCTGTCAATTATTACCTGACCGTACCTGACCCTATTGGGAGATACTTGAGTTAATGCCTGCATAGCATGTGTGGGCTTGGAGCTCGAGCGCTCCGCGCCGCCCCTTATTCCCATCATGCGGATCCCAGTCATAAAACGGAGCTACCTGACTATGGCTTAACGACAAACTGCAATAAACATTTGAAAAGAAAGAAATTGTAATCTTTCTTCAAAAATTGAAAAGCTGTCATATATCTATCTATAATAATATAAAATAATAATATATGAATATTATTATGAATATTATTACGACCTGACTATGGCTTAACGACAAAATAAAGATTTGAAAAGGAAGAAATTGTAATGTTTCTTCAAACATTGAAAAGCTGTCATATATCTAGAATAATATTCATGACATAGAATTTGTAAACTGCTTCGCACTGAGAATCTATTGATTCTTCTAATTAACGCAGTACAACTTGAGCGAAATGACACAGTTGTTTCACTATATACATGACAGATGCAATCATTGAAACGTTCGTAAGTTTCATAAAATACGAGCACAACACATATATATGAAAATATCACTGACTTTGATGAAACAGATAATTATTATTAATAATTATTATTAATTATTATTAATAAGAGCGTTCACTGTATGTCGTCGGGCGCGGAAAAGACAACGCTTATTATTAGCACTATGTACCTGCTATGGTATCCGATACCTGTCTGACACTACCTGGCTGACGGTCCGAGGCATTCTGATGCCAAGCGCCCGTCCAAAAGCAGGTAGGGCGCCGCCAGCCACCTAGCGGCGAAAAAAGGAAAGCGACATTTGAGGAAACTTGATTATAATGAAGAATTTCAGTAACTTTTCGCTTCGGACGAAATATTTCAAATATTTATAGCTCTTAAACTAATAGACCGATTCCATTGTGCCTTACGTCATGCGAATCAGAAAAAATCACAGAAAAATATATCCCAAAAAGAATTACTTCCTGCAGGAAATCTCTGAGAAATTCGGAAAAGAAATTTGCAGACAATTGTTCGCATGGGTTAAATCGTTTTACGTCGGGATAATATAGCCTCGGGAGTCTCGCTGGCCCGTACGGCTACGCCTTCACTACTTGGCGCGGAGACTCTACCGAGTCTCCTGATACGTCGGGATAATATAGCCTCGGGAGTCTCGGTGGCCCGGACGGCTACGCCTTCACTACTTGGCGCGGAGACTCTACCGAGTCTCCTGATTATTGGGTGCGTTCAGCCGACCACTTCGCTGCCCATCAGTCGATCAATTTTTCGGCTCAACGCACTTCGCTACTTCCGGTTGGT
This sequence comes from Ectemnius continuus, assembly GCA_910591665.1. Classification (NCBI taxonomy): domain Eukaryota; kingdom Metazoa; phylum Arthropoda; class Insecta; order Hymenoptera; family Crabronidae; genus Ectemnius; species Ectemnius continuus. The sequence goes on along the minus strand of OU342858.1, from coordinate 17,014,360 downwards.
CATCATGATTAGCTCAGCGCTCGGCATTCTTGGCAGCGTAGAAAATCTTCGCTGCCTTGAGCTGTGCTAGCTCAGCGCATATTAATGCCCCGAAAGCATTCGTGTATTATACGCTGATATACCGTGATCTCACGCATCTCAGCAAGATCAGTCAAGGCAAGACAGAGCAAGAGCGTTTGTTATGACATGCACTTAATGCTGGACCAGTGAAATGTAATGCAATACTTTTCAAATACTTTCTATTTGAGCGATAAGTGTCTTTGGACTTCAAAGCTTTACCCCATTAAGTATTACTCATACCCAGTAAATATCCAATGTATGGTTATATCTAGCGTGCGTGCGATAATTTTCGATGGAGCGATGGATGCGTCTGTTTCCTGTGAAAGCGATAGTGAGGGATTATTTACGAGGAGAGAGCGAATTAGGCCGTTGAAATGTAGGCAACCTTGTTTTTCTGATTCAGGTATATTCGCAGGTATAACCCAATGTCAGGGTTGTTCCCAGAAGGGGAGGTAGTACGGCGTCAATACTTGGACCGTGACAACTTCGCATTGTTTCAAATTCTATGTTTCTGCCTAACGGTACTTGGAGTTGCCAAAGTGGGGGCATATGCAATACCTGTAGAGAGCTAGTATTTAAGGATGTTGCTTGCAATAGCAGGCAACTATTCTCATCAGAACCCTGTAGGCGACCAGACATTTTGGAGCAGTATACAGAGAAGTGTGGACCACGTGTATTTCCTAGTGACTATCATTTTGTGGGGACGAGGAAACATTACATGTACGGATCATACACACATAGGAGAATAATCAGTTACAACTTATTGTCCTTCAAGGAGTTAAGGATAATAACTTAGTTTGAATTTGCAGAATGGACATTGGGGTAATCCCGAATTTTATGGATTCGGATGCTATTTTTAAAAGCATTGTATGTGCCCTACGGGATTTAGTTCCCCAGTTTATAAAGTGGCCCGAGGCCAACACATATGCGGCAATTGCAAATGTTTGTATTAATCCTACTGATAATTATTAATCGTAATATATTATTTAAAGTTGGTCACTATAATAAAATTATTGTTTGCAGGCATTTGATGAAAGGGGTAGCTTCCCGGGTGTTATTGGGGCTATTGACGGATGCCACATAAACATTCGGCAACCACAGCACAATGCTGTGGATTATTATAATAGAAAAGGAGTCCACTCAATGATTTTGCAAGGTGAGTAGTGAGCTTTCTTGAGATATTCCTCACAAGTGACATACACGAGAAAATTAATTTTAAATCTATGTTCCAGGTATCTGTGATGCCAGTGGCAAATTCATTGACGTCTTCATTGGCATGCCAGGCAGGATGCACGATGCCCGCGTGTTTAGAAACAGTGACGTCTACAGGCACCTAACGAATCAAGAAGATCCCCTCTTGCCAGACGCATATCACATTCTCGGCGATTCTGCGTATCCACTCTTGAAGAGTGTGCTAACACCGTACCGTGACAACGGTCATTTGGAACCGCAGCAAATTGTATACAACACTAAATTAAGTTCAATGCGATCGGTAGTCGAACGAGCATTTGGACGCCTCAAATGCAAATTTCGTCGTTTACAGCATTTAGACATTGCTGATTTAGAATTAGGAAAAACGATAATCGCGGCGTCGTGCGTGCTGCATAATTTTATACTCAGCCACGAAGTGGAAGATGGGTATGTAGGGGTAGAAGAAGAGTTGGACATTGCCCAAGATGTGGCAGAAGGCCAAAGAAATTTGAATGGGGAGGGTGAACTGAAACGCAATCGAATCGCCAATAATTTGTAACACTTTTATTCAATATATATTAACAAAAACTAATTTCTTTGGTTTTAATATCACAATAGAAAAACATGGAAAAAGCATTAAAACATTACATTTACATTGTATCCCAAAACTACTGCTGTCTAACATTCATTTATTAATTTTATTTTGCTCCTCTAATGCCTTTACTTGGCGATTTAATGCCTCGGTATACTCTCTCAAAGCCAAGGTATGCGAATTTATCGCGATGGTGTGCGCGTTCATCGCCGCAATTTTTTCTCGTGCGAGCTTGTTCCGTTCCGCCATCTCTTCAGCACATTTCCGTGTTACATCGTTTTTTTCAATTGCTTGCACGGTTAAACTTTTTAATTGTGCGGTACGCTGCGACTCAATATTAAAATATTCTTTACGGAGACCCGCCAACTCCCGTGCCGCTCTAGTTTTGCGGGGCCTCTGTACTTCGTTTCTCAATACTCTAAGAGGTTGATTCTCTATGCTACTTAACGGTTCAATCAATGAATTATGGGAAACTGACTGTTCGACGCAAAGTTCAGTAGTGTTTATACTACTTGCGTGGCAAGGTGCAGTTACCACTGAGGTAGTTATACCTGGGAAGCTGCCTTCCCCTGAATTGCCTGTACCATTGGACGTAGAAGGACCTAATATTCCAATGTTAGGAAATAAAGATGGAAATTTAGTTAGATATGACTCTTTAGACAATGGTTCAATTAGTTGAGTCTGCAATTTACCACGCAGTAAAGAATTAGATTTTATAGTACTACACTCCTGCACATGAGAAGGCACAACTAACTCTAATTCGTCTGGCATATCATCAAAGAATGAATAATGTAAACTAAGTGCTCTAAACTATATATGTTACGAAGCAGTTTCAATGTTACCTTCCATCAAATCTACAGTTGCTGAAGCAGTATTCAGGGTTCCTTTTTGCCTTCTTGAATTTTCAGCCATGGCCGAAATTGTTGACGAGAAGTTAATACACTTATCCTCTCCGAATATATCCTCCATGTGATCCAAATATGCCCAGGATGTCCTGAATCTTTAATCGTCTTGTACGTGGCCCGCATGTTCCGCATTTTGCGGTCTAATGCGACTTCGCTTAATTTGTACCCATGTTCCGCAAGCTGCGCACTAATCTGTCTCCAAAGGTCCTTTTTTTCATCTTAGGGTTGCGGAAATCTCCCACCCTCTCCTTATATTCCGCTAAGAACAGAAGTGTCAGCTCCTTACTCCATTCTGGTGGTGCTGCAAAGTAAATACATATTTCACTAAAAGTATATTGTGTGAGCAGTAACTAAATACTGCAAATCAACAGTAATAAACTTTAGCTATCAGTATGGCTAAAGAAATTCTTACGTGTAGCTTCAATCCTTTTTGCGTCTTTTTTTATATTTTCGCTGTTCTCCTCGTTAAACAAATAAATTGCAAAAAAGGTTGGATCTGTAACAATGCATATTTTCATTACTGCTAAGACGCTATGGTTCTAATTGTCTAAATTACACAGATATTACAATCTCAGCTATCCCACGCTACCCACGCTACTACTACTTCGACGCGAGACGCTACCGAGTTTTTTGATACGTACCGCTTTGTAACTTTTCGTGCATGTCTGCACCCTCAGTGATATGAAATATATCACCTTCCCATTCATACGAAACTGTGCTCGTAGTCATCCTGTAACTTTCTGCCAAATTATCTGTTGAACTATGCTGTCTTTGCTTAACCTTCCTTCTGCTGTCTTTTTTACTGAACTGATTGACTGCACAGTTCGAACCGTTGGAACCTCGAGTCTCATTGTACAGAAACTACCGACAGGTAGCGCTGGGATCGCGTCGAAAAAGATCGTTCAGCCGAAACATGTGATGCCCAGCGAGCGCTGGGCAGCGGTTCATCGACTGATGGGCAGCGAAGTGGTCGGCTGAACGCACCCATTAGCACTATGTATCTGCTATGGTATCCGATACATGTTTGACACTACCTGGCTGACGGTCCGAGGCATTCTGATGCCAAGCGCCCGTCCAAAAGCAGGTAGGGCGCCGCCAGCCACCTAGCGGCGAAAAAAGGAAAGCGACATTTGAGGAAACTTGATTATAATGAAGAATTTCAGTAACTTTTCGCTTCGGACGAAATATTTCAAATATTTATATCTCTTAAACTAATGGACCGATTCCATTGTGCCTTACGTCATGCGAATCAGAAAAAATCACAGAAAAATATATCCCGAAAAGAATTACTTCGTGCAGGAAATCTCTGAGAAATTCGGAAAAGAAATTTGCAGACAATTGTTCGCATGGGTTAAATCGTTTTACGTCGGGATAATATAGCCTCGGGAGTCTCGCTGGCCCGTACGGCTACGCCTTCACTACTTGGCGCGGAGACTCTACCGAGTCTCCTGATATGGTAGGAGGCGGTGCTAGAAAGAAGGGTCACGGGAGACTTGTGAAGTGACGAAGGTCGAGATTCTCCCGGGTAAGCATAGTCCAACGCAGCGGGTGGGTGTTCGGTTTGGTGTTCGGAGTTCTGTTCGGATGTTCTGTGTTCGGTGTTCTGTTACGGCGAAATGTTCTAGTGGAAACGGGCCTTAAGGCGAACAAACGACAGTCGCCCGATCATCTATCTGGACGAAACGTGGGTAAACCAAAACCACACGCTGCAATATATTTGGCAAGCCTGCGACAACTCCGGAGGCCTCAAGGTACCAACGGGAAAGGGTCAACGCCTCATCGTCGTGCATGCAGGGTGCGCAAAGTACGGCTTCATCAAGGAAGCGAAGCTGGTTTTCCAGTCCGGGAAAACGGCGGATTACCATGAAGAAATGAATGGAGACGTATTTCGTGATTGGTTCTCCACTCTGCTCGACAGTCTCGAGGAAGGTTGCATCATCGTTATGGATAGTGCGAGCTACCATTCAATGACGGTGGAGAAGATACCAACATCAAAAAGTAGGAAGGCGGACATTATCCGATGGCTACAGGAGAAGAGGATTGAGTGCAGTCCGCTTTACAGCAAGGCGAAACTTTTAGAAATAGTCGGGTGTCATGCCCACATGTACAAAAAATTCGAACTGGACGAACTGGCCCTTGAAAAGGGCCACGAAGCTGTGCGGCTGCCGCCGTACCACTGCCAGTACAACCCCATAGAACTGATCTGGGCTCAAATTAAGCACGAGGTCGCCGAAAAAAATACCACGTTTAAAATGAAAGATGTGGAGGAGCTATTCCATCGGGCCGTCGACAATGTGACAGTCGAAAATTGGAGGAACGCCGTGGGGCACGCAGAACGTCTGCAGGAAGAAGACTTCCGAAAAGAAGGATTACGAGAAGACATCATTGAGGGGCCCCTCAATGGCTCGCAGACGGATGAAGAAGAAGAGGACGACGAGGAGCACGGCGAGGAGGACATCGCTGAAGAAAGTGGAAATGAGAGCGACGGTTAAATTAGGTTTGCGGCGTGTGTGTGTGTGTGTGTGTGTGTGTATGTCTGTGTGTCTCTGTGGATGCGTGCGTGCGTATGATTTTATGCGTTTCGTATTTCTGTAAATATTTGTAAATATGTACTGTAAATATACTCATTCACTGCCCACAACCAACACCTTGAAAAAGCTTATTTAGTGTCCAAAGATATGTAACTACTTTGATAAGTTCATTTTTTATTCGCTGATGACCATAAAAAGTAATCGTGATAATATGCAAGCAATGGTAAACGACAGAAATTGAAATAAAAATAAATAGCACGCATCGGGAATCGAACCCGGGTCATAGGACTGGAAATCCCATCATCTTACCGCGGTGCTATCGTGACCCACTCGTTTTTGGGGATGCTTGCGAGGCTAACAGACGCCAGGCGGCAAGCTCCACCCATTTAGCTAAGGAAGGGGAAAAGTGAAAGGCACTTCGTGCCATGGGTGGGATACAATTTTGGCCTTGAAACCGCCAATTGAATTGGCGACGACTCTAGGCGTGTGGGCCGCCTAGTCGCCACGGTGCAAGTTACCTGGGGGGTCTGAGATACGGACGGACCCCCTCGGGAGCTAGCGCGCAGCGCGCCGAGGGGCCAAACTGGGCGGGCTCCGGATGTTGTTGGTCAAGAGTTCCCAGAATCCGCCCTGGATGGCCCCAGAGGCAGGCCACCATGGGGGTTTTAGCCGATGAGAGTCCGGCATATCCCCGTCCCCTCCTCAGGGGGACGGAGAATCCATGAAGATTTCCCCCATGTAAAAAAAAAGTATTGGTAGAGCATCTGCAAGTAAAGTTTGTTATTGTTATAAATCCGGCCAAACTTTTTACCAATATAAAAATATAAAATATAAACATAAAAATATTTCCCATACCCATAGCAATTCTAAAGAATGGTATTATCATGTGATGTGATTGTAATTTGGCAATAGCAACCAGTAAGCACAAATAAATAGGGACACGAACCTTGTTAAAATGTTAAGAAAACAATGTAGAATCGAAATTTTTGGCAATACTGACACGCCTGTGTTTTGAAAACGCTAAACGAAGTGTCATGGTGGCAACAAGGAAGTTTTCTAAAGGAAAAGCCATATGCCATCTCGTCACCTACCAGCGTGTTTAAAAATTAGCCAGTATTCGCTTTGTCCGACACTACCATACCTCGATGTAACTCGCATCAGTAATTGTCAATAAATTCATAATAAATTAGAGATTAACGATAATAAAAAAAAATTGGCGTGTGCACCTTTCATTCGATGAAGTGATATTGGTCTGGTGATTGCTAGAAAACTTTGGGAGAAATTTACTATACACGACGAACTCACAACCTCCTTTTTGAGAAGTATCATATTGTAGTAAAATGTGTTAGATTTAAATTAGTTTCTCATTGGTTTCTTATCTCGCAATGAAGCGCTCAGGAGCCAAGTTTTTTAACATTATTATTAATAGCTAATTTATTGTAATTTTATTTTTCATTCTCTTTTTATTGAAAAAGAGTGGCAGACAGCAAGATTATAATATCATCGTTTTTAGTTCTTAGTTCAGTAAGCGATTGAACCCACAACCATGGGGTCCCGAGTTCAACACTCGGTAATATGTTATTTTTTTTACATTTAGTCTGCCTTATTCCTTCATCAATCTACAGCGCCAAGGAGTGGTAATATTTTATTTTTGCGCTTTCGATAAATACTATTACGGGCCTGGGTCCCCTACTACCACATTCGTAGCACACGATCGACATCCCTGACTTGAAGCTGTGAAGAGTGTCCTTGACGACTGACGCTCTTCGTCTAAATAACATCGAACGACTTCTGTCAGTCTAACGCTAGATCCCGCCTCAAATAGACATTCCTTGTAAAGCTCCAAAATACACACTTCTTCCCAACTCCATAATCAGTATTCGTTAATGCCTCGTACGCGTTCCGCGACCGCGACGCGTAACACGGGCCGTAACACTACTGTCAGAAGTGGGATAGCTTCCACTTTCCCCCGAAATCGACAACCCGAGAAGAAGCGACATGGACACGCGAATGTCTGAAAGAGAGACCCAATGATCCGTCATGACTACAGCAGAGGAACAATCCAGGGACCAACAGCCTTCGCTACCACCAGCGGAGTCAACCTTTCTGCAGGAAATGCGGGGACTATTCGGCGAACTCCAATGGGAACTCCGACAATCCGAGGGACGAAACAGCGCTGCCATTGAACTTACTGCGCCATGATATATCAGCTCAGACCCAGCACTTCCAGGCGGAAGTTTCGAATGAACTTCAAGGATTGGAGGCTCGCTACGTGGCGCGTTTTCAGGCCCTCGAACAACGCTGAAGTACCCCGCAGATATCCCAAATACCCATCGATACCGCTCCCATTATCCGCTCTGCTTCCACACTTCCCCTAGCCCTGGCCCTGGCTTCAGCCCCCTCCGCTTCGACAATTATTTCAAATTCCAATGTAAATCTACCCAAACTTAAAGGTTCGTGTTGACCAGAATTCAAAGCGCGGTTTACGACTATCGCCCAAATTAATAATTGGGACAATACCGCGAAAGTTACCAGTCTCTTAAATTCTTTGGACGGCCCAGCTATTTGGGTTCTTAATACGTTGAACGAAACACAGACAGCCAACTTCAATTCTTTGTTTTCAGCGCTGGAATTCTGGGTTGGACAATTTCAGTCTGCCAATTCGAATGGTGTTAAATTTTATAATTGTCCTCAGAATTTCGGACAAAGTATACAATCACTCGCGGCGAAGATCGGAGACCTCGTTCATTTCGCGCTCCCGGACACACCAGCCGAAGCCAAAGATTCTTTGGCCATGACTCGGTTTATTAACGCGCTCTACGATATCGAATTACAAAAACAATTATACCGCTCGAGTCTAAATTCATTCCAGGAAACCGTAATGAAGGCTGTCGAATTTGACTATATCGAACGAAATTTTAGGAGCGAACGCGCGCTCCCTTCAGATCATTCAAGCAATGGCTCCTTCCGTCGCGAGAACTGTGAAATACGAGGTCATAACCCAACACGAAATGTTACCCCGTATAAAAACTCTCGGAATAATGTCGGCCAGAACGCCCCGCCATCGCGCGGTCCTATTACTTGTTTTAAATGTGGTAAGATAGGACATATGCAACGCGACTGTAGATCCGGTCAAACGCACCGGACAGCGGGAAATCAAAATCCAAATTCTCAAACCTAGAGGCCGGGAAACACAAACGGCTCGAATTAAAGGTGGCGGATTCGAAGCCACCGATCAAAACCCCCACTCTGTAGATAAAACCTGTGTTTGTACGGTTAGCCGTACACCGTCTGCTTCGTTGAATAATTTAATATTCCAGAAAATTTCTTCAGTTATTATTCATGACTTTATTGTTGTGCAGTTAGCCATCTTACTTAATATTGAAATGTTTAATGTTTTGGGACCACACTTAGTCTCACTTTTTGATGTTGAGAAAACTCATAATTCTAATTCTTTGTGTAAGATCGGTTGCGAATCGGAAAAATCGGGAAGATCGAGAATTTCAGGATTGTATGTCAGTGGTTTCGTGGACCACAAGCCGACAAAAATATTAATAGATACCGGTTCTGCTGTATCTCTATTGCGGTATGATCAGTCGCTTCATGGTCGTGCAAATCGCATATCTGGAGCCCTTCATGTCAATTTGCACTGGGTAGATGGATCAAGTCTGGCGAATTCGATTGTGGGGAGAAAGACTTGCCTTTTTGAGATAAATAATTTAAGCATAGAACACGACGCATTTTTAACGAGGATGCCAGATCCGTGTATTGTCGGATTAGATTTATTATCTAAATTCGTTGTGTCGTTGAACTTACCTCGTCGAGTATTAGAATTCACGAATAACACTGAGATCGTTATGACACCAGAACCAACGTCGGTTTCTGAAGAATTTTTTACTGATCCAAGAACGGTTTGTTCGGAACAAGTTGTACGCGTTCTACCGGAATTTCTATCAGACTTATTTAACCGAAGCACTTCTCATTTGAACGACGAAGAACGAGAAGGATTTAAGGATTTAATGATTGAATATGAAGACGTGTTCGCCATGAATTCGGAACAAATCGGTGCGTGCGACATTATCCAACACAAGATTGATACGGGAGAACACCGTCGTTTTAAATTACCGCCGCGTCGTTTACGGTTGCACCGCAGAGAAAACTTAGACAAATTGATCGAGTCCATGTTAAGACAAGGGTTTATTGAGGAATCATCAGGCCCTTGGTCATCTCCTATAGTTTTGATCACCAAAAAAGACGGTTGAACACGTTTTTGCATCGACTACCGGCGGCTGAACAACATAACGAAAAAGGATTCATACCCTTTACCACGCATTGAGGACACATTAGACGCCGTTGCAGGGTCACGTTGGTTTTCGACAGTTGACTTACAGAGTGGGTACTGGCAAGTTTTGGTAGTCGAAGAGGACCGCGAAAAGACTGCGTTTTCGGTCGGTGGAGGACTGTGGCAATTTCGGGTCATGCCTTTCGAACTTTGCAACGCGCCAGCCACTTTCGAGCGTCAAATGCAAACAATTTTACGTGGCCTGCTGTGGAAAAACTGTTTGGTGTACTTAGACGACGTGATTATTTATGGGAAAACATTCGATGAAGAATTACAAAATTTGCGATTGGTATTCGACCGTCTCAGGAAGGCTAAATTATTAATGAGTCCGAAGAAATGCGCCTTCTTCGGCAGAGAAGTTTTATATTTGGGACACATCGTGTCAAAAGCAGGAATGAAGACCAACCCAGCTAAAGCTTCATCCATTCGAGATTGTCCGGTCCCAAAGAACACCACCGAACTAAAGAGCTTCTTGGGTTTGTGCTCTTACTATAGAAAATTTGTACGGAATTTTTCAGAAATCGCCCTACCGTTGAATCAGCTTCAATCACATTCCGCTACCTTCGTTTGGACCGAGGCTTATCAAACGGCTTTCGAAGAACTTAAAAAGAGACTTATTAGTCCTCCCATCCTCGCCCTACCTTTACCAAATTTCCCTTTTATTCTGGATACCGATACTTCAGGTGTAGGCTTAGGTACTGTTCTTTCGCAAGAGCAGAACGGAGTCGAGAGGGCTATAGCTTACTTCAGCAAAACTCTTTCAAATACCGAATTAAATTATTGTGTCACCAGACGGGAACTATTAGCTATTATTAAAGCGGTCCAACATTTTCATCATTATCTTTATAGTGCAAAATTCCTCATTCGAACAGATCATTCAGCATTAAAATGGCTTCTTTCATTTAAGGCCCCGGAAGGTCAGATTGCGCGTTGGATTGAGTTTCTCCAACTATATGATTTTGTCATTGTACATCGCAGTAGTCGATCCCACGCGAATGCTGATCGGTTATCTAGAATCCCTTGTATAGATTGTAAATTTTGCGACAAAATTCCAAATAATGTTAAAAGAATTGACTTTTCAAATGACTATCAACTTTGGCGCGATTTCCAACTCGCGGATCCGGAAATAAACCCTATTCTGAATGACAAAACTACCAATAGACGTCCCTCAAAAGAGAAAATTTCTGCGCTAGGCCCTCGCTCCAGATTTTTTTGCTCAATTTGGGACTCTCTCCTAGTCGAAAACGGTGTTTTGTTCAAGAAATGGAAATCTGTCGACAAAACCAAAAATGTACTCCAGTTAATTGTACCCGAAAAAATGATCGAAGAAATTCTACGTTTATCTCACGATTCACCTTTTTCTGGACACTTCGGAATCAACAAATCCCTATCCC